>CM069611.1:11598293-12198293 GCA_035771175.1 Paratinospora sagittata | reverse complement strand
ACCTCTGCCAGCTTCTTCATATCTTTAACAATCTTGGTGAAGCTTGTTATGGCATCTGAGATGTCTTCGTTCTCATTAATTCTGTAGGCATCATAGGATTCCTCTAGAATTCTCTACTTTGTTTTCTTTTCTTTCTTTTTGTCTTCGATAGTAACTTCTACGTTATCCCATTTCTCTTTGGCAGTGTTGCAGGTACCATGTCTGCTGAATTCATTAATGAAAAGAGTACAAAAAATCATATTTATGGCCTTGTCATTTAATTGCTGTAACATCTTTTCTCTGGGGGCCTTACATTATTTGCTTTAAGCACAATTACTCCATTTTCAACCTTTTGGGTGCAGAATAACCATTTCTTACAATTCCAAAACAACATAATCATGGGATCTCATGAAGTATCTTCTTCTTGTCTTCCAGTGCAAATAATTTCCGCCCT
Source organism: Paratinospora sagittata (assembly GCA_035771175.1). Classification (NCBI taxonomy): domain Eukaryota; kingdom Viridiplantae; phylum Streptophyta; class Magnoliopsida; order Ranunculales; family Menispermaceae; genus Paratinospora; species Paratinospora sagittata. The sequence continues at coordinate 12,197,860 of CM069611.1, read as the reverse complement.
TGAACAGTGGAGGGCGATTCACAAAATTTCTTTCATCAAACATGTCCCCTAAGGAATTTTAAAATTGTTTTTGCTTGTGGGAGCACCTCTCCCAGCTTCTTTATCTCTTTAATAATCTTGGTGAAGCTTTTTATGGCATCTGAGATGTCTTCGTTCTCATTAATTTTGAAGGCATCATAGGATTCCTCTAGCATTCTCTACTTGGTTTTCTTTACCTAAAAATTTTTGTCTTCATTAGTAACTTCTACGTTATACCTTTTCTCTTTGGCAGTGTTGCAGGTACTATGTCTGCTAAATTCATTAATGAAAAGAGTACAGAAAAGCATGTTTGTGGCCTTGTCATTTAATTGCTCTAACTTCTTTTCTCTGGTAGCCATACCTTCTTTCCTTTCGGCACAATTACTCCATTTTCAACCTTTGTAGGTGCAGATTATCCATTTCTTACAATATCCAACACATCAGAATCATGGGATCTCATGAAGTATCTTATTCTTGTTTTCCAGTGCAAGTGATTTCGGTCCTTGAATAGTGGAAGGCGATTCACAGAATTTCTTTCATCAAACATGTCCCCTAAGGAATTTTAAGATTGTTTTTGCTTGTGGGAGCACCTCTACCAACTTCTTCACATCTTTAAAAATCTTGGTGAAGCTTGTTATGGCATCTGAGATGTCTTCGTTCTCATTAATTCTGTAGGCATCATAGGATTCCTCTAGAATTCTCTACTTTGTTTTCTTTTCTTTCTTTTTGTCTTCGATAGTAACTTCTACGTTATCCCATTTCTCTTTGGCAGTGTTGCAGGTACTATGTCTGCTAAATTCATTAATGAAGAGAGTACAAAAAAACATGTTTATGGTCTTGTCATTTAATTGCTGTAACATCTTTTCTCTGGTGGCCATACATTCTTTGCCTTCAGCACAATTACTCCATTTTCAACCTTTTGGGTGCAGAATACTCATTTCTTACAATATCTAAAACAACAGAATCATGGGATCTCATGAAGTATCTTATTCTTGTTTTCCAGTACAATTAATTTCCGCCCTTCAACAGTGGAGGGCGATTCACAGAATTTCCTTCATCAAACATGTCCCCTAAGGAATTTTCCAATTATATTTGCTTGTGGGAGCACCTCACCCAGCTTCTTCATCTCTTCAATAATCTTGGCGAAGAGTGTTATGGCATCTGAGATGTCTTCGTTCTCACTAATTCTGAAGGCAACATAGGGCTCCTCCATCATTCTCTACTTCGTTTTTTTTACCTAAAAATTTTTGTCTTCATTAGTAACTTCTACGTTATACCTTTTCTCTTTGGCAGTGTTGCAGGTACTATGTCTGCTAAATTCATTAATGAAAAGAGTACAGAAAAGCATGTTTGTGGCCTTGTCATTTAATTGCTCTAACTTTTCTTCTCACGGTTGCCATACATTCTTTGCCTTCGACATAACTACTCCATTTTCAGCATTTGTGGGTGCAGAATAGCCATTTCTAACAATCTCTTAAACATCAGAACCATGGGATCTTATGAAGTTTGTTATTCTTGTATTCTATTACAAGTAATTTCCGCCCTTGAACAGTGGAGGGCGATTCACAGAATTTACTTCATCAAACATGTCTTCTATGGAATTTCCCAATTGTTTTTGCTTGTGGGAGCACCTCACCCAGCTTCTTCATCTCTTTAATAATCTTGGTGAAGCGTTGTATGGCATCTGAGATATCTTCGTTCTCACCAATTCTGAAGGCAACATAGGAATCCTCCATCATTCTCTACTTCGTTTTCTTTACTTGTTTCTTGTCTTCATGAGTGACTTCTACGTTATCCCATTTCTCATTGGCAGTATTGCAGGCACTCTGGATGTTTAATTCATTAATGAAAAGAGTACAGAAAAGCATGTTTATGGGCTTGTCATTTAATTTCTCTAACTTTTTTTCTCTGGGTAGCCATACATTCATTGCCTTCGGCATAACTACTCCATTTTCAACCTTTGTGGGTGCAGAATAGCCATTTCTTACAATCCCTTACACATCAGAATCATGGGATCTCACGAAGTATCTTATTCATGTTTTCTATTGCAAGTAATTTCCGCCCTTGAACAGTGGAGGGCGATTCACAGAATTTTCTTCGTGAAACATGTCCCCTAAGGAATTTCCCAATTGTTTTTGCTTGTGGTAGCACCTCACCCAGCTTCTTCATCTCTTTAATAATCTTGGTGAAGCGTGTTATAGCATCTGAGATGTCTTCGTTCTCACTAATTCTGAAGGCAACATAGGATTCCTACAACATTCTCTACTTCGTTTTGTTTACTTGCTTTTTGTCTTCATGAGTAACTTCTACGTTATCCCATTTCTCATTGGCAGTATTGCAGGCACTATGTATGTTTAATTTCCTAACGAAAAGAGTACAGAAAAGTATGTTTATGGCCTTGTCATTTAATTGCTCTAACTTTTTTTCTCTGGGTAGCCATAAATTCTTTGCCTTCGGCATAACTACTCCATTATCAACCTTTGTGCGTGCAAAATAGCCATTTCTTACAATATCTTAAACATCAGAATCATGGGATCTCATGAAGTATCTTATTCTTGATTTCCAGTGCAAGTAATTTCCGCCCTTGAACAGTGTAGGGTGATTCACAGAATTTCCTTCATGAAACATGTCCCCAAAGGAATTTCCCAATTGTTTTTGCTTGTGGGAGCACCTCACCCAGCTTCTTCATCTCTTTAATAATCTTGGTGAAGCGTGTTATGCCATCTGAGATGTCTTCGTTCTCACTAATTCTGAAGGCAACATAGGGTTCTTCCATCATTCTCTACTTCGTTTTCTTTACTTACTTTCTTTTTTCATGAGTAATTTTTAGGTTATCCCTTTTCTCCTTGGCAGTATTGCAGGCACTATGTCTGTTTAATTCATTAATGAAAAGAGTACGGAAAAACATGTTTATGGCCTTCTCATTTAATTGTTGTAACCTCTTTTCTCTGGTAGCCATACATTCTTTGCCTTCGGCACAATTACTCCATTTTCAACCTTTGTGGGTGCAGATTAGCTATTTCTTACAATCCCTTAAACATCAGAATCATGGGATCTCATGAAGTATCTTATTCTTTTTTTCTATTACAAGTAATTTCTGGCCTTGAACAGTGGAAGGAGATTCACAGAATGTCCTTAATGAAACATGTCCCCTAAGGAATTTCCCAAATTTTTTTGCTTGTGGTAGCACCTCACCCAGCTTCTTCATCTCTTTAATAATCTTGGTGAACCGTGTTATGGCATTTGAGATGTCTTCGTTCTCACTAATTCTGAAGGCATCATAGGATTCCTCCAGCATTCTCTACCTTGTTCCCTTTACTTGCTCTCTGTTTTCATGAGTAATTTTTAGGTTATCCCATTTCTCCTTGGCAGTATTGCAGGCACTATGTCTGCTTCATTCATTAATGGAAAGAGTACAGAAAAACATGTTTATGGCCTTCTCATTTAATTGTTGTAACCTCTTTTCTCTAGGGGCCATACATTCTTTGCCTTCGGGACAATTGCTCCATTTTCTACCTTTGTGGGTGCAGATTAGCTATTTCTTACAATCCCTTAAACATCAGAATCACGGGATCTCATGAAGTATCTTATTCTTTTTTTCTATTGCAAGTAATTTCCGCCCTTGAACAGTGGAAGGAGATTCACAGAATGTCCTTAATGAAACATGTCCCCTAAGGAATTTCCCAAATTTTTTTGCTTGTGGTAGCACCTCACCCAGCTTCTTCATCTCTTTAATAATCTTGGTGAAGCTTATTATGGCATCTGAGATGTCTTCGTTCTCATTAATTCTGAAGGCATCATAGGATTCCTCCAGCATTCTCTACTTTGTTTTCTTTTCTTTCCTTTTGTCTTCGATAGTAACTTCTACGTTATCCCATTTCTCTTTGGCAGTGTTGCAGGTACTATGTCTGCTGAATTCATTAATGAAAAGAGTACAAAAATACTTGTTTATGGCCTTGTCATTTAATTGTTGTACCATCTTTTCTCTGGGGGCCATACATTCTTTGCCTTCAGCACAATTACTCCGTTTTCAACCTTTTGGGTGCAGAATAGCCATTTCTTACAATATCCAAAACAACATAATCATGGGATCTCATGAAGTATCTTCTTCTTGTTTTCCAGTGCAATTAATTTCCGCCCTTGAACAGTGGAGGGCGATTCACAGAATTGCTTTCATCAAACATGTCCCCTAAGGAATTTCAAAATTGTTTTTGTTTGTGGGAGCACCCCTCCCAGCTTCTTCATCTCTTTAATAATCTTGGTGAAGCGTGTTATGGCATCTGAGATGTCTTCGTTCTCACTAATTCTGAAGGCAACATAGGGTTCCTCCATCATTCTCTACTTCGTTTTCTTTACTTGCTTTTTGTCTTCATGAGTAACTTCTACGTTATCCCATTTCTCCTTGGCAGTATTGCAGGCACTATGTATGTTTAATTCATTAATGAAAAGAGTACAGAAAAACATGTTTATGGCCTTCTCATTTAATTGTTGTAACCTCTTTTCTCTGGTAGCCACAAATTCTTTGCCTTCGGCATAACTACTCCATTTTCAACCTTTGTGCGTGCAAAATAGCCATTTCTTACAATATCTTAAACATCAGAATCATGGGATCTCATGAAGTATCTTATTCTTGATTTCCAGTGCAAGTAATTTCCGCCCTTGAACAGTGTAGGGTGATTCACAGAATTTCCTTCATGAAACATGTCCCCAAAGGAATTTCCCAATTGTTTTTGCTTGTGGGAGCACCTCACCCAGCTTCTTCATCTCTTTAATAATATTGGTGAAGCGTGTTATGCCATCTGAGATGTCTTCGTTCTCACTAATTCTGAAGGCAACATAGGGTTCTTCCATTATTCTCTACTTCGTTTTCTTTACTTGCTTTCTTTTTTCATGAGTAATTTTTTGGTTATCCCTTTTCTCCTTGGCAGTATTGCAGGCACTATGTCTGTTTAATTCATTAATGAAAAGAGTACGGAAAAACATGTTTATGGCCTTCTCATTTAATTGTTGTAACCTCTTTTCTCTGGTAGCCATACATTCTTTGCCTTCGGCACAATTACTCCATTTTCAACCTTTGTGGGTGCAGATTAGCTATTTCTTACAATCCCTTAAACATCAGAATCATGGGATCTCATGAAGTATCTTATTCTTTTTTTCTATTACAAGTAATTTCTGGCCTTGAACAGTGGAAGGAGATTCACAGAATGTCCTTAATGAAACATGTCCCCTAAGGAATTTCCCAAATTTTTTTGCTTGTGGTAGCACCTCACCCAGCTTCTTCATCTCTTTAATAATCTTGGTGAACCGTGTTATGGCATTTGAGATGTCTTCGTTCTCACTAATTCTGAAGGCATCATAGGATTCCTCCAGCATTCTCTACCTTGTTCCCTTTACTTGCTCTCTGTTTTCATGAGTAATTTTTAGGTTATCCCATTTCTCCTTGGCAGTATTGCAGGCACTATGTCTGCTTCATTCATTAATGGAAAGAGTACAGAAAAACATGTTTATGGCCTTCTCATTTAATTGTTGTAACCTCTTTTCTCTAGGGGCCATACATTCTTTGCCTTCGGCACAATTACTCCATTTTCTACCTTTGTGGGTGCAGATTAGCTATTTCTTACAATCCCTTAAACATCAGAATCACGGGATCTCATGAAGTATCTTATTCTTTTTTTCTATTGCAAGTAATTTCCGCCCTTGAACAGTGGAAGGAGATTCACAGAATGTCCTTAATGAAACATGTCCCCTAAGGAATTTCCCAAATTTTTTTGCTTGTGGTAGCACCTCACCCAGCTTCTTCATCTCTTTAATAATCTTGGTGAAGCTTATTATGGCATCTGAGATGTCTTCGTTCTCATTAATTCTGAAGGCATCATAGGATTCCTCTAGCATTCTCTACTTTGTTTTCTTTTCTTTCCTTTTGTCTTCGATAGTAACTTCTACGTTATCCCATTTCTCTTTGGCAGTGTTGCAGGTACTATGTCTGCTGAATTCATTAATGAAAAGAGTACAAAAATACATGTTTATGGCCTTGTCATTTAATTGTTGTATCATCTTTTCTCTGGGGGCCATACATTCTTTGCCTTCAGCACAATTACTCCGTTTTCAACCTTTTGGGTGCAGAATAGCCATTTCTTACAATATCCAAACAACATAATCATGGGATCTCATGAAGTATCTTCTTCTTGTTTTCCAGTGCAATTAATTTCCGCCCTTGAACAGTGGAGGGCGATTCACAGAATTGCTTTCATCAAACATGTCCCCTAAGGAATTTCAAAATTGTTTTTGTTTGTGGGAGCACCCCTCCCAGCTTCTTCATCTCTTTAATAATCTTGGTGAAGCGTGTTATGGCATCTGAGATGTCTTCGTTCTCACTAATTCTGAAGGCAACATAGGGTTCCTCCATCATTCTCTACTTCGTTTTCTTTACTTGCTTTTTGTCTTCATGAGTAACTTCTACGTTATCCCATTTCTCCTTGGCAGTATTGCAGGCACTATGTATGTTTAATTCATTAATGAAAAGAGTACAGAAAAACATGTTTATGGCCTTGTCATTTAATTGCTCTAACTTTTTTTCTTTGGGTAGCCATACATTTTTGCCTTCGGCATAACTACTCCATTTTCAACATTTGTGGGCGCAGAATAGCCATTTCTTACAATCTCTTAAACATCATAATCATGGGATCTCATGAAGTATCTTCTTCTTGTTTTTCAGTGCAAGTAATTTCTGCCCTTGAACAGTGGAGGGCGATTCACAGAATTTCCTTCATCAAACTTGTCCCCTAAAGAATTTCCCAATTGTTTTTGCTTGTGGGAGCACCTCACCCAGCTTCTTCATCTCTTTAATAATCTTGGTGAAGCGTGTTATGGCATCTGAGATGTCTTCGTTCTCACTAATTCTGAAGGCAACATAGGATTCCTTCATAGTTCTCTACTTCGTTTTCTTTACTTGTTTTTTGTCTACATGAGTAACTTCTACGTTATCCCATTTCTCCTTTGCAGTATTGCAGGCACTATGTATGTTTTTTCCTTAATGAAAAGAGTACATAAAAGCATGTTTATGGCCTCGTCATTTAATTGCTCTAACTTCTTTTCTCTGGGTAGCCATACATTATTTGCCTTCGGCATAACTACTCCATTTTCAACCTTTGTGGGTGCAGAATTGCCATTTCTTACAATCTCTTAAACATCAGAATCATGGGATCTCATGAAGTATCTTATTCTTGTTTTCCAGTGCAAGTAATTTCCGCCCATGAACAATGAAGGGCGATCCACAAAATTTCCTTCATGAAACATGTCCCTAAGGAATTTCCCAATTGTTTTTGCATGTGGTAGCCCCCCACCCACCTTCTCCATCTCTTTAATAATCATGGTGAAGCGTGTTATGGCATTTGAGATGTCTTCGTTCTCACTAATTCTGAAGGCATCATAGGATTCCTCCAGCATTCTCTACTTTGTTCCCTTTACTTGCTTTCTGTTCTCATGAGTAATTTTTAGGTTATCCCATTTCTCCTTGGCAGTATTGCAGGCACTATGTCTGTTTAATTCATTTATGAAAAGAGAACAGAAAAACATGTTTATGGGCTTCTCATTTAATTGTTATAACCTCTTTTCTCTGGTAGCCATACATTCTTTGCCTTCGGCACAATTACTCCATTTTCAACCTTTGTGGGTGTAGATTAGCCATTTCTTACAATATCCAAAACATCAGAATCATGGGATCTCATGAAGTATCTTATTCTTGTTTTCCAGTGCAAGTAATTTCGGTCCTTGAATAGTGGAAGGCGATTCACAGAATATCTTTCATCAAACATGTCCCCTAAGGAATTTTAAAATTGTTTTTGCTTGTGTGAGCACCTCTCCCAGCTTCTTCATCTCTTTAATAATCTTGGTGAAGCTTGTTATGGCATCTGAGATGTCTTCGTTCTCATTAATTCTGAAGGCATCATAGGATTCCTCTAGCATTCTCTGCTTGGTTTTCTTTACTTGCTTTTTGTCTTCATTAGTAACTTTTGCGTTATACCTTTTTTTCTTTGGCAGTGTTGCAGGTACTATGTCTGCTAAATTCATTAATGAAAAGAGTACAAAAAAACATGTGTATGGCCTTGTCATTTAATTGCTGTAACATCTTTTCTCTGGGGGGCCCTACATTCTTTGCCTTCAGCACAATTACTCCGTTTTCAACCATTTTGGTGCAGAATAGCCATTTCTTGCGATATCCAAAACAACAGTATCATGGGATCTCATGAAGTATCTTATTCTTGTTTTCCAGTGCAATTAATTTCCGCCCTTGAACAGTGGAAGGAGATTCACAGAATGTCCTTAATGAAACATGTCCCCTAAGGAATTTCCCAAATTTTTTTGCTTGTGGTAGCACCTCACCCAGCTTCTTCATCTATTTAATAATCTTGGTGAAGCTTATTATGGCATCTGAGATGTCTTCGTTCTAATTAATTCTGAAGGCATCATAGGATTCCTCTAGCATTCTCTACTTTGTTTTCTTTTCTTTCCTTTTGTCTTCGATAGTAACTTCTACGTTATCCCATTTCTCTTTGGCAGTGTTGCAGGTACTATGTCTGCTGAATTCATTAATGAAAAGAGTACAAAAATACATGTTTATGGCCTTGTCATTTAATTGTTGTATCATCTTTTCTCTGGGGGCCATACATTCTTTGCCTTCAGCACAATTACTCCATTTTCAACCTTTTGGGTGCAGAATAGCCATTTCTTACAATATCCAAACAACATAATCATGGGATCTCATGAAGTATCTTCTTCTTGTTTTCCAGTGCAATTAATTTCCGCCCTTGAACAGTGGAGGGCGATTCACAGAATTGCTTTCATCAAACATGTCCCCTAAGGAATTTCAAAATTGTTTTTGTTTGTGGGAGCACCCCTCCCAGCTTCTTCATCTCTTTAATAATCTTGGTGAAGCGTGTTATGGCATCTGAGATGTCTTCGTTCTCACTAATTCTGAAGGCAACATAGGGTTCCTCCATCATTCTCTACTTCGTTTTCTTTACTTGCTTTTTGTCTTCATGAGTAACTTCTACGTTATCCCATTTCTCCTTGGCAGTATTGCAGGCACTATGTATGTTTAATTCATTAATGAAAAGAGTACAGAAAAACATGTTTATGGCCTTGTCATTTAATTGCTCTAACTTTTTTTCTTTGGGTAGCCATACATTTTTGCCTTCGGCATAACTACTCCATTTTCAACATTTGTGGGCGCAGAATAGCCATTTCTTACAATCTCTTAAACATCATAATCATGGGATCTCATGAAGTATCTTCTTCTTGTTTTTCAGTGCAAGTAATTTCTGCCCTTGAACAGTGGAGGGCGATTCACAGAATTTCCTTCATCAAACTTGTCCCCTAAAGAATTTCCCAATTGTTTTTGCTTGTGGGAGCACCTCACCCAGCTTCTTCATCTCTTTAATAATCTTGGTGAAGCGTGTTATGGCATCTGAGATGTCTTCGTTCTCACTAATTCTGAAGGCAACATAGGATTCCTTCATAGTTCTCTACTTCGTTTTCTTTACTTGTTTTTTGTCTACATGAGTAACTTCTACGTTATCCCATTTCTCCTTTGCAGTATTGTAGGCACTATGTATGTTTTTTCCTTAATGAAAAGAGTACATAAAAGCATGTTTATGGCCTCGTCATTTAATTGCTCTAACTTCTTTTCTCTGGGTAGCCATACATTATTTGCCTTCGGCATAACTACTCCATTTTCAACCTTTGTGGGTGCAGAATTGCCATTTCTTACAATCTCTTAAACATCAGAATCATGGGATCTCATGAAGTATCTTATTCTTGTTTTCCAGTGCAAGTAATTTCCGCCCATGAACAATGAAGGGCGATCCACAAAATTTCCTTCATGAAACATGTCCCTAAGGAATTTCCCAATTGTTTTTGCATGTGGTAGCCCCCCACCCACCTTCTCCATCTCTTTAATAATCATGGTGAAGCGTGTTATGGCATTTGAGATGTCTTCGTTCTCACTAATTCTGAAGGCATCATAGGATTCCTCCAGCATTCTCTACTTTGTTCCCTTTACTTGCTTTCTGTTCTCATGAGTAATTTTTAGGTTATCCCATTTCTCCTTGGCAGTATTGCAGGCACTATGTCTGTTTAATTCATTTATGAAAAGAGAACAGAAAAACATGTTTATGGGCTTCTCATTTAATTGTTATAACCTCTTTTCTCTGGTAGCCATACATTCTTTGCCTTCGGCACAATTACTCCATTTTCAACCTTTGTGGGTGTAGATTAGCCATTTCTTACAATATCCAAAACATCAGAATCATGGGATCTCATGAAGTATCTTATTCTTGTTTTCCAGTGCAAGTAATTTCGGTCCTTGAATAGTGGAAGGCGATTCACAGAATATCTTTCATCAAACATGTCCCCTAAGGAATTTTAAAATTGTTTTTGCTTGTGTGAGCACCTCTCCCAGCTTCTTCATCTCTTTAATAATCTTGGTGAAGCTTGTTATGGCATCTGAGATGTCTTCGTTCTCATTAATTCTGAAGGCATCATAGGATTCCTCTAGCATTCTCTGCTTGGTTTTCTTTACTTGCTTTTTGTCTTCATTAGTAACTTTTGCGTTATACCTTTTTTTCTTTGGCAGTGTTGCAGGTACTATGTCTGCTAAATTCATTAATGAAAAGAGTACAAAAAAACATGTGTATGGCCTTGTCATTTAATTGCTGTAACATCTTTTCTCTGGGGGGCCCTACATTCTTTGCCTTCAGCACAATTACTCCGTTTTCAACCATTTTGGTGCAGAATAGCCATTTCTTGCGATATCCAAAACAACAGTATCATGGGATCTCATGAAGTATCTTATTCTTGTTTTCCAGTGCAATTAATTTCCGCCCTTGAACAGTGGAAGGAGATTCACAGAATGTCCTTAATGAAACATGTCCCCTAAGGAATTTCCCAAATTTTTTTGCTTGTGGTAGCACCTCACCCAGCTTCTTCATCTATTTAATAATCTTGGTGAAGCTTATTATGGCATCTGAGATGTCTTCGTTCTAATTAATTCTGAAGGCATCATAGGATTCCTCTAGCATTCTCTACTTTGTTTTCTTTTCTTTCCTTTTGTCTTCGATAGTAACTTCTACGTTATCCCATTTCTCTTTGGCAGTGTTGCAGGTACTATGTCTGCTGAATTCATTAATGAAAAGAGTACAAAAAAACATGTGTATGGCCTCGTCATTTAATTGTTGTATCATCTTTTCTCTGGGGGCCATACATTCTTTGCCTTCAGCACAATTACCCTGTTTTCAACCTTTTGGGTGCAGAATAGCCATTTCTTACAATATCCAAAACAACATAATCATGGGATCTCATGAAGTATCTTCTTCTTGTTTTCCAGTGCAATTAATTTCCGCCCTTGAACAGTGGAGGGCGATTCACAAAATTGCTTTCATCAAACATGTCCCCTAAGGAATTTCAAAATTGTTTTTGTTTGTGGGAGCACCCCTCCCAGCTTCTTCATCTCTTTAATAATCTTGGTGAAGCGTGTTATGGCATCTGAGATGTCTTCGTTCTCACTAATTCTGAAGGCAACATAGGGTTCCTCCATCATTTTCTACTTCGTTTTCTTTACTTGCTTTTTGTCTTCATGAGTAACTTCTACGTTATCCCATTTCTCCTTGGCAGTATTGCAGGCACTATGTATGTTTAATTCATTAATGAAAAGAGTACAGAAAAACATGTTTATGGCCTTGTCATTTAATTGCTCTAACTTTTTTTCTTTGGGTAGCCATACATTTTTGCCTTCGGCATAACTACTCCATTTTCAACATTTGTGGGCGCAGAATAGCCATTTCTTACAATCTCTTAAACATCATAATCATGGGATCTCATGAAGTATCTTCTTCTTGTTTTTCAGTGCAAGTAATTTCTGCCCTTGAACAGTGGAGGGCGATTCACAGAATTTCCTTCATCAAACTTGTCCCCTAATGAATTTCCCAATTGTTTTTGCTTGTGGGAGCACCTCACCCAGCTTCTTCATCTCTTTAATTATCTTGGTGAAGCGTGTTATGGCATCTGAGATGTCTTCATTCTCACTAATTCTGAAGGCAACATTGGATTCCTTCATAGTTCTCTACTTCGTTTTCTTTACTTGTTTTTTGTCTACATGAGTAACTTCTACGTTATCCCATTTCTCCTTTGCAGTATTGCAGGCACTATGTATGTTTATTTCCTTAATGAAAAGAGTACATAAAAGCATGTTTATGGCCTCGTCATTTAATTGCTCTAACTTCTTTTCTCTGGCTAGCCATACATTATTTGCCTTCGGCATAACTACTCCATTTTCAACCTTTGTGGGTGCAGAATAGCCATTTCTTACAATCTCTTAAACATCAGAATCATGGGATCTCATGAAGTATCTTATTCTTGTTTTCCAGTGCAAGTAATTTCCGCCCATGAACAATGAAGGGCGATCCACAAAATTTCCTTCATGAAACATGTCCCCTAAGGAATTTCCCAATTGTTTTTGCTTGTGGTAGCCCCTCACCCACCTTCTCCATCTCTTTAATAATCATGCTGAAGCGTGTTATGGCATTTGAGATGTCTTCGTTCTCACTAATTCTGAAGGCATCATAGGATTCCTCCAGCATTCTCTACTTTGTTTCCTTTACTTGCTTTCTGTTCTCATGAGTAATTTTTAGGTTATCCCATTTCTCCTTGGCAGTATTGCAGGCACTATGTCTGTTTAATTCATTTATGAAAAGAGAACAAAAAAACATGTTTATGGGCTTCTCATTTAATTGTTATAACCTCTTTTCTCTGGTAGCCATACATTCTTTGCCTTCGGCACAATTACTCCATTTTCAACCTTTGTGGGTGTAGATTAGCCATTTCTTACAATATCCAAAACATCAGAATCATGGGATCTCATGAAGTATCTTATTCTTGTTTTCCAGTGCAAGTAATTTCGGTCCTTGAATAGTGGAAGGCGATTCACAGAATATCTTTCATCAAACATGTCCCCTAAGGAATTTTAAAATTGTTTTTGCTTGTGTGAGCACCTCTCCCAGCTTCTTCATCTCTTTAATAATCTTGGTGAAGCTTGTTATGGCATCTAAGATGTCTTCGTTCTCATTAATTCTGAAGGCATCATAGGATTCCTCTAGCATTCTCTACTTGGTTTTCTTTACTTGCTTTTTGTCTTCATTAGTAACTTTTGCGTTATACCTTTTTTTCTTTGGCAGTGTTGCAGGTACTATGTCTGCTAACTTCATTAATGAAAATAGTACAAAAAAACATGTGTATGGCCTTGTCATTTAATTGCTGTAACATTTTTTCTCTGGGGGGCCCTACATTCTTTGCCTTCAGCACAATTACTCCGTTTTCTACCATTTTGGTGCAGAATAGCCATTTCTTGCGATATCCAAAACAACAGTATCATGGGATCTCATGAAGTATCTTATTCTTGTTTTCCAGTGCAATTAATTTCCGCCCTTGAATAGTGGAGGGCGATTCACAGAATTTCCTTCATCGAACGTGTCCCCTAAGCAATTTCCCAATTGTTTTTTCTTATTGGAGCACCTCACCTAGCTTCTTCATCTCTTTAATAATCTTGGTGAAGCGTGTTATGGCATCTGAGATGTCTTCGTTCTCACTAATTCTGAAGGCAACATAGGATTCCTCCATCATTCTCTACTTCGTTTTCTTTACTTATTTTTTGTTTTCATGAGTAACTTCTACGTTATCCCATTTCTCCTTGGCAGTATTGCAGGCACTATGTCTGTTTAATTCGTTAATGAAAAGAGTACAGAATAGCATGTTTATGGCATTGTCATTTAATTGCTCTAACTTTTTTTCTCTGGGTAGCCGTATATTCTTTGCCTTTGGCATAACTACTCCATTTTCAACATTTGTGTTTGCAGAATAACCATTTCTTACGATCTCTTAAACATCAGAATCATGGGATCTCATGAAGTATCTTATTCTTGTTTTCCAGTGCAAGGAATTCCCGCCCTTGAACAGTGGAGGGCGAGTCACAGAATTTCTTTCATCAAACATGTCTTCTAAGGAATTTCCAAATTGTTTTTGCTTGTGGGAGCACCTCACCCAGCTTCTTCATCTCTTTAATAATCTTGGTGAAGCGTGTTATGGCATCTAAGATGTCTTCGTTCTCACTAATTCTGAAGGCAACATAGGATTCCTCCATCAGTCTCTACTTCGTTTTCTTTACTTGTTTTTTGTCTTCATAAGTAACTTCTACGTTATCCCATTTCTCCTTGGCAGTATTGCAGGCACTATGTATGTTTAATTCATTAATGAAAAGAGTACAGAAAAGCATGTTTATGGACTTGTCAATTAATTGCTCTAACTTCTTTTCTCTGGGTAGCCATACATTCTTTGCCTTCGGCATAACTACTCCATTTTCAACCTTTTGTGGCTGTAGAATAGCCATTTCTTACAATCTCTTAAACATCAGAATCATGGGATCTCATGAAGTATCTTATTCTTGTTTTCCATTGTAAGTAAATTCTGCCCTTGAACAGCGAAGGGCGATTCACAGAATTTTCTTCATGAAACATGTCCCCTAAGGAATTTCTCAATTGTTTTTGCTTATGGTAGCACCTCACCCGGCTTCTCCATCTCTTTAATAATCTTGGTTAAGCGTGTTACGGCATTTGAGATGTCTTCGTTCTCACTAATTCTGAAGGCATCATAGGATTCCTCCAGCATTCTCTACATTGTTCCCTTTACTTGCTTTCTGTTTTCATTAGTAATTTTTAGGTTATCCCATTTCTCCTTGGTAGTATTGCAGGCACTATGTCTGTTTAATTCATTTATGAAAAGAGTACAGAAAAACATGTTGATGGCCTTCTCATTTAATTGTTGTAACCTCTTTTCTCTGGTAGCCATACATTCTTTGCTTTCGGCACAATTACTCCATTTTCAACCTTTGTGGGTGCAGACTAGCCATTTCTTACAATATCCAAAACATCAGAATCATGGGATCTTATGAAGTATCTTATTCTTGTTTTCCAGTGCAAGTAATCTCGGTCCTTGAACAGTGGAGGGCGATTCACAGAATTTCTCTCATCAAACATGTCCCCTAAGGAATTTTAAAATTGTTTTTGCTTTTAGGAGCACCTCTCCCAGCTTCTTCATCTCTTTAAAAACCTTGGTGAAGCTTGTTATGGCATCTGAGATGTCTTCGTTCTCATTAATTCTGAAGGCATCATAGGATTCCTCTAGCATTCTCTACTTGATTTTCTTTACTTCTTTTTTGTCTTCATTAGTAACTTCTACGTTATACCTTTTCTCTTTGGCAGTGTTGCAGGTACTATGTCTGCTAAATTCATTAATGAAGAGAGTACAAAAAAACATGTTTATGGCCTTGTCATTTAATTGTTGTAACATCTTTTCTCTGGGAGCCATATATTCTTTGCCTTCAGCACAATTACTCCGTTTTCAACCATTTGGGTGCAGAATAGCCATTTCTTACAATATCCAAAACAACAGTATCATGGGATCTCATGAAGTATCTTATTCTTATTTTCCAGTGCAATTAATTTCCGCCCTTGAACAGTGGAGGGCGATTAACAGAATTTCCTTCATCAAACATGTCCCCTAAGGAATTTCCCAATTGTTTTTGCTTGTGGGAGCACCTCACCCAGCTTCTTCATCTCTTTAATAATCTTGGCCAAGCGTGTTATGGCATCTGAGATGTCTTCGTTCTCACTAATGCTAAAGGCAACATAGGATTCCTCCATCACTCTCTACTGCATTTTCTTTACTTGCTTTTTGTCTTCATGAGTAACTTCTACGTTATCCCATTTCTCCTTGGCTGTATTGCAGGCACTATGTCTGTTTAATTCATTAATGAAAAGAGTACAGCAAAGCATGTTTATGGCCTTGTCATATAATTGCTCTAACTTGTTTTCTCTGGGTAGCCATACATTCTTTGCCTTCGGCATAACTACTCCATTTTCAACATTTGTGGGTGCAGAACAACCATTTCTTACAATCTCTTAAACATCAGAATCATGGGATCTCATGAAGTATCTTATTCTTAATTTCCAGTGCAAGGAATTCCCGCTCTGGACCAGTGGAGGGCGATTCACAGAATTTCCTTCATCAAACATGTCTTCTAAGGAATTTCACAATTGTTTTTGCTTGTGGGAGCACCTCACCTTGCTTCTTTATCTCTTTAATAATCTTGGCGAAGCGTGTTATGGCATATGAGATGTCTTCATTCTCACTAATTCTGAAGGCATCATAGGATACCTCCATCATTCTCTACTTTGTTCCCTTTACTTGCTTTCTGTTTTCATGAGTAATTTTTAGGTTATCCCATTTCTCCTTGGCAGTATTGCAGGCACTATGTCTGTTTAATTTATTTATGAAAAGAGTACAGAAAAACATGTTTATCGCCTTCTCATTTAATTGTTGTAACCTGTTTTCTCTGGTAGCCATATATTCTTTTCCTTCGACACAATTACTCCATTTTCAACCTTTGTGGGTGCAGATTAGTCATTTCTTACAATATCCAAAACATCAGAATCATGGGATCTCTTGAAGTATCTTATTCTTATTTTCCAGTGCAAGTAATTTCGTTCCTTGAATAGTGGAGGGCGATTCACAGAATTTCTTTCATCAAACATGTCCCCTAAGGAATTTCAAAATTGTTTTTGCTTGTGGGAGCACCTCCCCCAGCTTCTTCATCTATTTAATAATCTTGGTGAAGCTTGTTATGGCATCTGAGATGTCGTCGTTCTCATTAATTCTCAAGGAATCATAGGATTCCTCTACCCTTCTCTACTTTGTTTTCTTTACTTGCTTTTTGGCTTCATTAGTAACTTCTACGTTATACCTTTTCTCTTTGGCAGTGTTGCAGGTAATATGTCTGTTTAATTCATTAATGAAAAGAGTACAGAAAGACATGTTTATGGCCTTCTCATTTAATTGTTGTAACCTATTTTCGCTGGTAGCCATACATTCTTTGCCTTCGGCGCAATTACTCCATTTTCAACCTTTGTGGTGCAGATTCGCCATTTCTTACAATATCCAAAACATCAGAATCATGGGATCTCATGAAGTATCTTATTCTTATTTTCCAGTGCAAGTAATTTCGGTCCTTGAATAGTGGAGGGCGATTCACAGAATTTCTTTCCTCAAACATGTCCCCTAAGGAATTTTAAAATTATTTTTGCTTGTGGGATCACCTCTCCCAGCTTCTTCATCTCTTTAATAATCTTGGTGAAGCGTGTTATGGCATCTGAGATGTCGTCGTTCTCATTAATTCTGAAGGCATTATAGGATTCCTCTAGCATTCTCCACTTTGTTTTCTTTACTTGCTTTTTGACTTCATTACTAACTTCTACGTTATACCTTTTCTCTTTGGCAGTGTTGCAGGTACTATGTCAATTGACTTCATTAATGAAAATAGTACAAAAAAACATGTTTATGGCCTTGTCATTTAATTGCTGTAACTTCTTTTCTCTGGTGGCCATACATTCTTTGCCTTCAGCACAATTACTCCATTTTCAAGCTTTTGGGTGCAGAATAGCCATTTCTTACAATATCCAAAACAACAGAATCATGGGATCTCATGAAGTATCTTATTCTTGTCTTTCAGTGCAATTAATTTCCGCCCTTGAACAGTGGAGGGCGATTCACAGAATTTCCTTCATCAAACATGTCCCCTATGGAATTTCCCAATTGTTTTTGCTTGTGGGAGCACCTCACCCAACTTCTTCATCTCTTTAATAATCTTGGTGAAGCGTGTTATGGCATCTGAGATGTCTTCGTTCTCACTAATTCTGAAGGCAACATAGGGTTCCTCCATCAGTCTCTATGTATGTTTAATTCATTAATGAAAAGAGTACTATGTATGTTTAATTCATTAATGAAAAGAGTACAGAAAAGCATGTTTATGGCCTTGTAATTTAATTGCACTAACTTTTTTTCTTTGGGTAGCCATACATTTTTTGCCTTCGGCATAACTACTTCATTTTCAACATTTGTGGGTGCAGATTTGTCATTTCTTACAATCTCTTAAACATCAGAATCATGGGATCTCATGAAGTATCTAATTCTTATTTTTCAGCGCAAGTAATTTTCGCCCTTGAACAGTGGAGGGCGATTCACAGAATTTCCTTCATCAAACTTGTCCCCTAAGGAAATTCCCAATTGTTTTTGCTTGTCGGAGCACCTCACCCAGCTTCTTCATCTCTTTAATAATCTTGGTGAAGCGTGTTATGGCATCTGAGATGTCTTCGTTCTCACTAATTCTGAAGGCCAAATAAGAATCCTCCATCATTCTCTACTTCATTTTCTTTACTTGCTTTTTGTCTTCAGGAGTAACTTCTACGTTATCCCATTTCTCCTTGGCAGTATTGCAGGCACTATGTATGTTTATTTCCTTAATGAAAAGAGTACAGAAAAGCATGTTTATGGCCTTTTCATGTAATTGCTCTAACGTCTTTTCTCTGGGTAGCCATACATTCTTTGCCTTCGGCATAACTACTCCATTTTCAACCTTTGTGGGTGCAGAATAGCCATTTCTTACAATCTCTTAAACATCAGAATCATGGGATCTCATGAAGTATCTTATTCTTGTTTTCCAGTGCAAGTAATTTCTGCCCTTGAAGAGTGTAGGGCGATTCACAGAATTTCTTTCATGAAACATGTCCCCTAAGGAATTTCCAAATTGTTTTTGCTCATTGTAGCACCACACCCAGCTTCTTCATCTCTTCAATAATCTTTGAAATGTCTTCGTTCTCACTAATTCTGAAGGCATCATAGGATTCCTCCAGCATTCCCTACTCTGTTCCCTTTACTTGCTTTCTGTTTTCATGATTAATTTTTAGGTTATCCCATTTCTCCTTGGCAGTATTGCAGGCACTATGTCTGTTTAATTCATTCATGAAAAGAGTACAGAAAAACATGTTTATGGCCTTCTCATTTAATTGTTGTAACCTCTTTTCTCTGGTAGCCGTACATTCTTTGCCTTCGGCACAACTACTCCATTTTCAACCTTTGTGGGTGCAGATTAGCCATTTCTTACAATATTCAAAACATCAGAATCATGGGATCTCATGAAGTATCTTATTCTTATTTTCCAGTGCAAGTGATTTCAGTCCTTGAATAGTGGAGGGCGATTCACAGAATTTCTTTCATCAAACATGTCCCCTAAGGAATTTTAAAGTTGTTTTTGCTTGTGGGAGCACCTCTCCCAGCTTCTTCATCTCTTTAATAATCTTGGTGAAGCTTGTTATGGCATCTGAGATGTCTTTGTTCTCATTAATTCTGAAGGCATCATAGGATTCCTCTAGCATTCTCTACTTGGTTTTCTTTACTTGCTTTTTGCCTTCATTAGTAACTTCTACGTTATACCTTTTTCTCTTTGGCAGTGTTGCAGGTACTATGTCCGCTAAATTCATTAATGAAAAGAGTACAAAAAAACATGTTTATGGCCTTGTCATTTAATTGCTGTAACATCTTTTCTCTGCGGGCCATACATTCTTTGCCTTCAGCACAATTACTCCATTTCCAACCTTTTGGGTGCAGAATAGCCATTTCTTACAATATCCAAAACAACAGTATCATGGTATCTCATGAAGTATCTTATTCTTGTTTTCCTGTGCAATTAATTTCCGCCCTTGAACAGTGGAGGGCGATTAACATAATTTCCTTCATCAAACATGTCCCCTAAGGAATTTCCCAATTGTTTTTGCTTGAGGAGCACCTCACCTAGCTTCTTCATCTCTTTAATAATCTTGGGGAAGCGTGTTATGACATCTGAGATGTCTTCGTTCTCACTAATTCTGAAGGCAACATAGGATTCCTCCATCCCTTTCTACTGCGTTTTTTTTACTTGCTTTTTGTCTTCATGAGTAACTTCTACGTTATCCCATTTCTCCTTGGCAGCATTGCAGGCACTATGTCTGTTTAATTCATTAATGAAAAGAGTACAGAAAAACTTTTTTATGGCCTTGTCATTTAATTGTTCTAACCTCTTTTCTCTGGTAGCCATACATTCTTTGCCTTCGGCACAATGACTCCATTTTCAACCTTTGTGGGTGCAGATTAGCCATTTCTTACAATATACAAAACATCAGAATCGTGGGATCTCATGAAGATTCTTATAATTGTTTTTCAGTGCAAATAATTTCGGTCCATGAATAGTGGAGGGCGATCCACAGAATTTTTTTCATCAAACATGCCCCCTAAGGAATTTTAAAAGTGTTTTTGCTTGTGGAAGCATCTCTCCCAGCTTCTTCATCTCTTTAATAATCTTGGTGAAGCGTGTTATGGCATCTGAGATGTCTCCATTCTCACTAATTCTGAAGGCCAAAATAGGATTCTTCCATCATTCTCTACTTCGTTTTCTTTCCTTCCTTTTTGTCTTCATGAGTAACTTCTACGTTATCCCATTTCTCCTTGGCAGTATTGCAGGCACTATGTATGTTTATTTCCATAATGAAAAGAGTATAGAAAAGCATGTTTATGGCCTTTTCATTTAATTGCTCTAACTTCTTTTCTCTGGGTAGCCATACATTCTTTGCCTTCGGCATAACTACTCCATTTTCAACATTTGTGGGTGCAGAATAGCCATTTCTTACAATCTCTTAAACATCAGAATCATGGGATCTCGTGAAGTATCTTATTCTTGTTTTCCAGTGCAAGTAATTTCCTCCCGTGAACAATGGAGGGCGATTCGCAGAATTTCCTTCATTAAACATGTCTTCTAAGGAATTTTCCAATTGTTTTTGCATGTGGGAGCACCGCACCCAGCTTCTTCATCTCTTTAATAATCTTGGCGAAGCGTGTTATGGCATCTGAGATGTCTTCGTTCTCACTAATTCTGAAGGCAACATAGGGTTCCTCCATCATTCTCTACTTCGTTTTCTTTACTTGCTTTTTGTCTACATGAGTAACTTCTACGTTATCCCATTTCTCCTTGGCAGTATTGCAGGCACTATGTATGTTTAATTCATTAATGAAAAGAGTACAGAAAAGCATGTTTATGGCCTTGCCATTTAATTGCTCTAACTTCTTTTCTCTTGGTAGCCATACATTCTTTGTCTTCGGCATAACTACTCCATTTTCAACCTTTGTGGGTGCAGAATAGCCATTACTTACAATCTCTTAAACATCAGAATCATGGGATCTCATGAAGTATCTTATTCTTGTTTTCCAGTGCAAGTAATTTTCGCCCTTGAACAATGGAGGGCGATTCACAGAATTTCCATCATTAAACATGTCTTCTAAGGAATTTTCCAGTTGTTTTTGCTTGTGGGAGTACCTCACCCAGCTTCTTCATCTCTTTAATAATCTTTGTGAAGCGTGTTATGGCATCTGAGATGTCTTCGTTCTCACTAATTCTGAAGGCAACATAGGATTCCTCCATCATTCTCTACTTCGTTTTCTTTACATGTTTTTTGTCTTCATGAGTAACTTCTACGTTATCCCATTTCTCCTTTGCAGTATTGCAGGCACTATGTATGTGTAATTCATTAATGAAAAGAGTACAGAAAAGCATGTTTATGGCATTGTCATTTAATTGCTCTAACTTCTTTTCTCTGAGTAGCCATACATTCTTTGCCTTCGGCATAACTACTCCATTTTCAACATTTGTGGGTGCAGAATAGCCATTACTTACAATCTCTTAAACATCAGAATCATGGGATCTCATGAAGTATCTTATTCTTGTTTTCCAGTGCAAGTATTTTCCACCCGTGAACAATGGAGGGCGATTCACAGAATTTCCTTCATTAAACATGTCTTCTAAGGAATTTTCCAATTGTTTTTGCTTGTGGGACTATCACCCAGCTTCTTCATCTCTTTAATAATCTTAGCGAAGCGTGTTATGGCATCTGAGATGTCTTCGTTCTCACTAATTCTGAAGGCAACATAGGGTTCCTCCATCATTCTCTACTTCGTTTTCTTTACTTGCTTTTTGTCTGCATGAGTAACTTCTACGTTATCCTATTTCTCCTTTCCAGTATTGCAGGCACTATGTATGTTTAATTCGTTAATGAAAAGTGTACAGAAAAGCATGTTTATGGCCTTGTCATTTAATTGCTCTAACTTCTTTTCTCTGGGTAGCCATACATTCTTTGGCTTCGGCATAACTACTCCATTTTCAACCTTTGTGGGTGCAGGATAGCCATTTCTTACAATCTCTAAAACATCAGAATCATGGGATCTCATGAAGTATCTTATTCTTGTTTTTCATTGCAAGTAAATTCCGCCCTTTAACAGTGGAGGGCGATTCACAGAATTTCCTTCATGAAACATGTCCCCTAAGGAATTTCCCAATTATTTTTGCTTGTGGTAGCACCTCACCCCGCTTCTTCATCTCTTTAATAATCTTGGTGAAGCGTGTTATGGCATTTGAGATGTCTTCGTTCTCACTAATTCTGAAGGCATCATAGGATTCCACCAGCATTCTCTACTTTGTTCCCTTTACTTGCTTTCTGTTTTCATGAGTAATTTTTAGGTTATCCCATTTATGAAATGAGTACAAAAAAACATGTTTATAGCCTTCTCATTTAATTGTTGTAACCTCTTTTCTCTGGTAGCCATACATTCTTTGCCTTCGGCACAACTACTCTATTTTCAACCTTTGTGGGTGCAGATTTGCCATTTCTTACAATATCCAAAACATCAGAGTCATGGGATCTCATGAAGTATCTTATTCTTGTTTTTCAGTGCATTTAATTTCCGCCCTTGAACAGTGGAGGGCGATTCACAGAATTTCCTTCATCAAACATGTCCCCAATGGAATTTCCCAATTGTTTTTGCTTGTGGGAGCACCTCACCCAGCTTCTTCATCTCTTTAGTAATCTTGGTGAAGCGTGTTATGGCATCTGAGATGTCTTCGTTCTCATTAATTCTGATGGCATCATAGGATTCCTCTAGCAATCTCCTCTTTGTTTTCTTTACTTGCTTTTTGTCTTCATTACTAACTTCTACGTTATACCTTTTCTCTTTGGCAGTGTTGCAGGTACTATGTCAACTGACTTCATTAATGAAAAGAGTACAAAAAAATAGGTTTATGGCCTTGTCATTTAATTGCTGTAACTTCTTTTCTCTGGTGGCAATACATTCTTTGCCTTCAGCACAATTACTCCATTTTCAACCTTTTGGGTGCAGAATAGCCATTTCTTACAATATCCAAAACAACAGAATCATGGGATCTAATGAAGTATCTTATTCTTGTTTTCCAGTGCAATTAGATTCCGCCCTTGAACAGTGGAGGGCGATTCATAGAATTTCCTTCATCAAACATGTCCCTCATGGAATTTCCCAATTGTTTTTGCTTGTGGGAGCACCTCACCCAGCTTCTTCATCTCTTTAATAATCTTGGTGAAGCGTGTTATGGCATCTGAGATGTCTTCATTCTCACTAATTCTGAAGGCAACATAGGGTTCCTCCTTCAGTCTCTACTTCGTTTTCTCTACTTGCTTTTTGTCTTCATAAGTAACTTCTACGTTATCCCATTTCTCCTTGGCAGTATTGCAGGCACTATGTATGTTTAATTCATTAATGAAAAGAGTACAAAAAAGCATGTTTATGGCCTTGTCATTTAATTGCTCTAACTTTTTTTCTTTGGGTAGCCATACATTTTTTGCCTTCGGCATAACTACTCCATTTTCAACATTTGTGGGTGCAAATTAGCCATTTCTTACAATCCCTTAAACATCAGAATCATGGGATCTCATGAAGTATCTTATTCTTATTTTTAAGGGCAAGTAATTTCCGCCCTTGAACAGCGGAGGGCGATCCACAGAATTTCTTTCATCAAACATGTCTTCTAAGGAATGTCCAAATTGTTTTTGCTTGTGGGAGCACCTCACCCAGCTTCTTCATCTCTTTAATAATCTTCGTGAAGCGTGTTATGGCATCTCAGATGTCTTCGTTCTCACTAAGTCTGAAGGCAACATAGGATTCCTCCATCATTCTCTACTTCGTTTTCTTTACTTGTCTTTTGTCTTCACGAGTAACTTCTACGTTATCCCATTTCTCTTTGGCAGTATTGCAGGCACTATGTATGTTTAATTCATTAATGAAAAGAGTATAGAAAAGCATGTTTACGGCCTTGTCATTTAATTGCTCTAACTTTTTTTCTCTAGGTAGCCATGTAATCTTTGCCTTCGGCATAACTACTCCATTTTCAACCTTTGTGGGTGCAGAATAGCCATTTCTTACAATCTCTTAAACATCAGAATCATGGGATCTCATGAAATATCTTATTCTTGTTTTCCATTGCAAGTAAATTCCGCCCTTGAACAGTGGAGGCGATTCACAAAATTTCCTTCATCAAACATGTCCCCTATGGAATTTCCCAATTGTTTTTGCTTGTGGCAGCACCTCGCCCAGCTTCTTCATCTCTTTAATAATCTTGGTGAAGCATGTTATGGCATCTGATATGTCTTCGGTCTCACTAATTGTGAAGGCAACATAGGGTTCTTCCATCAGTCTCAACTTCGTTTTCTTTACTTGCTTTTTGTCTTCATGAGTAACTTCTACGTTATCGCATTTCTCCTTCGCAGTATTGCAGGCACTATGTCTGTTTAATTCATTAATGAAAAGCGTACAAAAAAACATGTTTATGGCCTTGTCATTTAATTGCTCTAACTTCTTTTCTCTGGGTAGCCATACATCCTTTGCCTTCGGCATAAGTACTCCATTTTCAACATTTGTGGGTGCAGAATAGCCCTTTCTTACAATCTCCTAAACATCATAATCATGGGATCTCATGAAGTATCTTATACTTGTTTTCCAGTGCAAGTAATTTCCGCCCTTTAACAGTGTAGGGCGATGCACAGAATTTCCTTCATCAAACTTGTCCCCTAAGGAATTTCTAAATTGTTTTTCCTTGTGGGAGCACCTCACCCAGCTTCTTCATCTCTTTAATAATCTTGGCGAAGCGTGTTATGGCATCTGGGATGTCTTCGTTCTCACTAATTCTGAAGGCAACATAGGGTTCCTCCATCATTCTCTACTTCGTTTTCTTTACTTGCTTTTTGTCTACATGAGTAACTTCTACGTTATCCCATTTCCCTTGGCAGTATTGCAGGCACTATGTATGTTTAATTCATTACTGAAAAGAGTACAGAAAAGCATGTTTATGGCCTTGTCATTTAATTGCTCTAACTTCTTTTCTCTGGGTAGCCATACATCCTTTGCCTTCGGCATAACTACTCCATTTTCAAACTTTGTGGGAGCAGAATACCCATTTCTTACAATCTCTTAAACATCAGAATCATGGGATCTCATGAAGTACCTTATTCTTCTTTTCCATTGCAAGTAATTTCTGCCCTTTAACAGTGTAGGGCGATTAACAGAATTTCCTTCATCAAACATGTCCCCTAAGGAATTTTCAAATTGTTTTTCCTTGTGGGAGCACCTCACCCAGCTTCTTCATCTCTTTAATAATCTTGGCGAAGCGTGTTATGGCATCTGAGATGTCTTCGTTCTCACTAATTCTGAAGGCAACATACGGTTCCTCCATCATTCTCTACTTCGTTTTCTTTACTTGCTTTTTGTCTACATGAGTAACTTCAACGTTATCCCATTTCTCCTTGGCAGTATTGCAGGCACTATATATGTTTAATTCATTACTGAAAAGAGTACAGAAAAGCATGTTTATGGCCTTGTCATTTAATTGCTCTAACTTCTTTTCTCTGGGTAGCCATACATCCTTTGCCTTCGGCATAACTACTCCATTTTCAACCTTTGTGGGTGCAGAATAGCCATTTCTTAGAATCTCTTAAACATCAGAATCAGAGGATCTCATGAAGTATCTTATTCTTATTTTCCATTGCAAGTAATTTCCGCCCTTGAACAGTGAAGGGCGATTCACAGAATTTCATTCATTAAACATGTCCCCTAAGGAATTTCCCAATTGTTTTTGCTTGTGGTAGCACCTCACCCAGCTTCTTCATCTCTTTATTAATCTTTGTGAAGCGTGTTATGGCATTTGAGATGTCTTCGTTCTCACTAATTCTGAAGGCATCATAGGGTTCCTCCATCATTCTCTACTTCGTTTTCTTTACTCGTTTTTTGTCTTCATGAGTAACTTCTACGTTATCCCATTTCTCCTTCGCAGTATTGCAGGCACTATGTCTGTTTAATTCATTAATGAAAAGAGTACAGAAAAACATGTTTATGGCCTTCTCATTTAATTGTTGTAACCTCTTTTTTCTGGTAGCCATACATTTCTTTTCCTTCGGCACAATTACTCCATTTTCAACCTTTGTGGGTGCAGATTAGCCATTTCTTAAAATATCCAAAACATCAGAATCATGGGATCTCATTAAGTATCTTATTCTTGTTTTCCAGTGTAAGTAATTTTGGTCCTTGAACAGTGGAGGGCGATTCACGGAATTTCTTTCATCAAACATGTCCCCTAAGGAATTTTAAAATTGTTTTTGCTTGTGGGAGCACCTCTCCCAACTTCTTCATCTCTTTCATAATCTTGGTGAAGCTTGTTATGGCATCTGAGATGTCTTCGTTCTCATTAATTCTGAAGGCAACATAGGATTCCTCCATCTTTCTCTACTTCGTTTTCATTACTTATTTTTTGTCTTCATGAGTAACTTCTATGTTATCCCATTTCTCCTTTGCAGTATTACAGGCACTATGTATGTTTATTTCCTTAATGAAAAGAGTACAGAAAAACATGTTTATGGCCTTGTCATTTAATTGCTCTAACTTCTTTTCTCTGGGTAGCCTTACATTCTTTGCCTTCGGCATAACTACTCCATTTTCAACCTTTCTGGGTGCAGAATAGCCATTTCTTTCAATCTCTTAAACATCAGAATCATGGGATCTCATGAAGTATCTTATTCTTGTTTTCCATTGCAAGTAAATCCCGCCCTTGAACAGTGGAGGGCGATTCACAGAATTTTCTTCATGAAACATGTCCCCTAAGGAATTTCCCAATTGTTTTTGCTTGTGGTAGCACCTCACCCACCTTCTTCATCTCTTTAATAATCTTGGTGAAGCGTGTTATGGCATTTGAGATGTCTTCGTTCTCACTAATTCTGAAGGCATCATAGGATTCCTCCATCATTCTCTACTTTGTTCCCTTTACTTACTTTCTATTTTCATGAGTAATTTTTAGGTTATCCCATTTCTCCTTGGCAGTATTGCAGGCACTATGTCCGTTTAATTCATTTATGAAAAGAGTACAGAAAAACATGTTTATGGCCTTCTCATTTAATTGTTGTAACCTCTTTTCTCTGATAGCCATACATTCTTTGCCTTCGGCACAATTACTCCATTTTCAACCTTTGTGGGTGCAGATTAGCCATTTCTTACAATATCCAAAACATCAGAATCATGGGGTCTCATGAAGTATCTTATTCTTGTTTTCCTGTGCAAGTAATTTCCGCCCTTAAACAGTGGAGGGCGATTCACAGAATTTCCTTCATGAAACCACTCCCTTAAGGAATTTCCCAATTGTATTTGCTTGTGGTAGCACCTCACCCAGCTTCTTCATCTCTTTAATAATCATGGTGAAGCGTGTTATGGCATTTGAAACGTCTTCGTTCTCTCTAATTCTGAAGGCATCATAGGATTCCTCCAGCATTATCTACTTTGTTCCCTTTACTTGCTTTCCGTTTTCATGATTAATTTTTAGGTTATCCCATTTCTCCTTGGCAGTATTGCAGGCACTATGTCTGTTTAAGTCATTAATGAAAACAGTACAGAAAAACATGTTTATGGCCTTCTCATTTAATTGTTGTAACCTCTTTTTTCTGGTAGCCATACATTCTTTTCCTTCGGCACAATTACTCCATTCTCAACCTTTGTGGGTGCAGATTAGCCATTTCTTACAATATCCAAGACATCAGAATCATGAGATCTCATGAAGTATCTTATTCTTGTTTTCCAGTGCAAGTAATTTCGGTCCTTGAATAGTGGAGGGCGATTTACAGAATTTTTTTCATCAAACATGTCCCCTAAGGAATTTTAAAAAATCTTTTTGCTTGTGGGAGCACCTCTCCCAGCTTCTTCATCTCTTTAATAATCTTGGCGAAGCTTGTTAAGGCATCTGAGATGTCTTCGTTCTCATTAATTCTGAAGGCATCATAGGATTCCTCTAGCATTCTCTACTTGGTTTTCTTTACTTGCTTTTTGTCTTCATTAGTAACTTCTACGTTATACTTTTTCTCTTTGGCAGTGTTGCAGGTACTATCTCCGCTGAATTATTTAATGAAAAGAGTACAAAAAAACATGTTTATGGCCTTGTCATTTAATTGCTGTAACAACTTTTCTCTGGTGGCCATACATTCTTTGCCTTCAGCACAAGTACTCCATTTTCAACCTTTTGGGTGCAGAATAGCCATTTCTTACAATATCCAAAACAACAGTATCATGGGATCTCATGAAGTATCTTATTCTTGTTTTCCAGTGCAATTAATTTCCGCCCTTGAACAGTGGAGGGCGATTCACAAAATTTCTTTCATCAAACATGTCCCCTAAGAAATTTCCCAACTGTTTTTGCTTGTGGGAGCACCTCACCCAGCTTCTTCATCTCTTTAATAATCTTGGCGAACCGTGTTATGGCATCTGAGATGTCTTCGTTCTCACTAATTCTGAAGGCAACATAGGGTTCCTCCATCGTTCTCTACTTCGTTTTCTTTACTCGTTTTTTGTCTTCATGAGTAACTTCTACGTTATCCCATTTCTCCATGGCAGTATTGCAGGCACTATGTTTGTTTAATTCATTAATGAAAAAAGTACAGAAAAGCATGTTTATGGCCTTGTCATTTAATTGCTCTAACTTTTTTCTCTGGGTAGCCATACATTCTTTGCCTTCGGCATAACTACTCCATTTTCAACATTTGTGGGTGCAGAATAGCCATTTCTTACAATCTCTTAAACATCAGAATCATGGGATCTCATGAAGTATCTTATTCTTGTTTTCCAGTGCAAGTAATTTCCGCCCTTGTACAGTGGAGGGCGATTCACAGAATTTCCTTCATCAAACATGTCCCCTAAGGTATTTGCAATTTGTTTTTGCTCGTGGGAGCACCTCACACTGCTTCTTCATCTCTTTAATAATCTTGGTGAAGCGTGTTATGGCATCTGAGATGTCTTCGTTCTCACTAATTCTGAAGGCAACATAGGATTCCTCCATCATTCTCTACTTCGTTTTCTTTACTTGCTTTTTGTCTTCATGAGTTACTTCTACGTTATCCCATTTCTCCTTTGCAGAATTGCAGGCACTATGTATGTTTAATTCATTACTGAAAAGAGTACAGAAAAGCATGTCTATGGCCTTGTCATTTAATTACTCTAACTTATTCTCTCTGGGTAGCCATACATTCTTTGCCTTCGGCACAATTACTCCATTTTCAACCTTTGTGGGTGCAGATTAGCCATTTCTTACAATATCCAAAACATTAAAATCATGGGATCTCATGACGTATCTTATTCTTGTTTTCCAGTGCAAGTTATTTCAGTTCTTAAATAGTGGAAGGCGATTCAAAGAATTTCTTTCATCAAACATGTCCCCTAAGGAATTTCAAAATTGTTTTTGCTTGTGGGAGGACCTCTCCCAGCTTCTTCATCTCTTTACTAATCTTGGTGAAGCGTGTTATGGCATCTGAGATGTCTTCGTTCTCATTATTTTTGAAGGCATCATAGGATTCCTCTAGCATTCTGTACTTTGTTCCCTTTACTTGCTTTCTGTTTTCATTGGTAACTTCTACATTATACCTTTTCTCTTTGGCAGTGTTGCAGGTACTATGTCTGCTAAATTCATTAATGAAAATAGTACAAAAAAACATGTTTATGGCCTTGTAATTTAATTGCTGTAACTTCTTTTCTCTGGTGGCCACACATTCTTTGCCTTCCGCACAATTACTCTATTTTCAACCTTTTTGGTGGAGAATAGCCATTTCTTAGAATATCCAAAACATCAGAATCATGGGATCACATGAAGTATCTTATTCTTGTTTTCCAGTGCAAGTAATTTCGGTCCTTGAATAGTGGAGGGCGATTCACAGAATTTCTTTCATCAAACATGTCCCCTAAGGAATTTCAAAATTATTTTTGCTTGTGGGAGCACCTCTCCCAGCTTCTTCCACTCTTTACAAATCTTGGTGAAGCGTGTTATGACATCTGAGATGTCTTCGTTCTCATTATTTCTGCAGGCATCATAGGATTCCTCTAGCATTCTCTAGTTCATTTTCATTACTTGCTTTTTGTCTTCACGAGTAACTTCTACGTTATCCCATTCCTCCTTGGCAATATTGCAGGCACTATGTATGTTTATTTCCTTAATGAAAATAGTACAGAAAAGCATGTTTATGGCCTTGTCATTTAATTGCTCTAACTTCTTCTCTCTGGGTAGCAATACATTCTTTGCCTTCGGCATAACTACTCCATTTTCAACCTTTGTAGGTGCAGAATAGCCATATCTTACAATCTCTGAAACATCAGAATCATAGGATCTCATGAAGTATCTTATTCTTGTTTTCCAGCGCAAAGTAATTTCCGCCCTTGAACAGTGGAGGGCGATTCACAGAATTTCCTTCATCAAACATGTCCCCTAAGGAATTTTCAAATTGTTTTTGCTTGTGCGAGCACCTCAACCAGCTTCTTCATCTCTTTAATAATCTTGGTGAAGCGTGTTATGGCATCTAAGATGTCTTCGTTCTCACTAATTCTGAAGGCAAAATAGGATTCCTCCATCATTCTCTTGTTCATTTTCTTTACTTGCTTTTTGTTTTCATGAGTAACTTCTACGTTATCCCATTTCTCCTTCGCAGTATTGCAGGCTCTATGTATGTTTATTTCCTTAATGAAAAGAGTACAGAAAAGCATGTTTATGGCCTTGTCATTTAATTGCTCTAACTTATTCTCTCTGGGTAGCCATAAATTCTTTGCCTTCGGCACAATTACTCCATTTTCAACCTTTGTGGGTGCAGATTAGCCATTTCTTACAATATCCAAAACATCAGAATCCTGGAATCTCATGAAGTATCTTATTCTTCTTTTCCAGTGCAAGTAATTTCGGTTCTTAAATAGTGGAGGGCGATTCACAGAATTTCTTTCATCAAACATGTCCCCTAAGGAATTTCAAAATTGCTTTTACTTGTGGGAGCACCTCTCCCAGCTTCTTCATCTCTTTACTAATCTTGGTGAAGGGTGTTATGGCATCTGAGATGTCTTCGTTCTCATTATTTTTTAAGGCATCATAGGATTCCTCTATCATTCTCTACTTTGTTTTCTTTACTTGCTTTTTGTCCTCATTAGTAACTTTTACGTTATACCTTTTCTCTTTGGCTGTGTTGCAGGTACTATGTCTGCTGAATTCATTAATGAAAAGAGTACAAAAAAACATGTTTATGGCTTTGTCATTGAATTGCTGTAAGTTCTTTTCTCTGGTGGCCATACATTATTTGCCTTCAGCACAATTACTCCATTTTCAACCTTTTTGGTGCAGAATAAGCATTTGTTAGAATATCCAAAACATCAGAATCATGGGATCTCATGAAGTATCTTATTCTTGTTTTTCAGCGCAAGTAATTTCGGTCCTTGAATAGTGGAGGGCGATTCACAGAATTTCTTCAATCAAACATGTCCCCTAAGGAATTTCAAAATTGTTTTTGCTTGTGGGAGCACCTCTCCCAGCTTCTTCAACTCTTTACTAATCTTGGTGAAGCGTGTTATGGCATCTGAGATGTCTTCGTTCTCATTATTTCTGCAGGCATCATAGGATTCCTCTAGCATTCTCTAGTTCATTTTCTTTACTTGCTTTTTGTCTTCATGAGTAACTTCTACGTTATCCCATTTCTCATTGGCAGTATTGCAGGCTCTATGTATGTTTATTTCCTTAATGAAAAGAGTACAGAAAAGCATGTTTATGGCCTTGTCATTTAATTTCTCTAACTTCTTCTCTCTGGGTAGCCATACATTCTTTGCCTTCGGCACAATTAATCCATTTTCAACCTTTGTGGGTGCAGATTAGCCATTCCTTACAATATCCAAAACATCAGAATCATGGGATCTCATGAAGTATCTTATTCTTGTTTTCCAGTGCAAGTAATTTCGGTCCTTGAATAGTGGAGGGCGATTCACAGAATTTCTTTCATCAATCAAGTCCCCTAAGGAATTTCAAAATTGTTTTTACTTGTGGGAGCACCTCTCCCA
This sequence comes from Paratinospora sagittata, assembly GCA_035771175.1. Classification (NCBI taxonomy): domain Eukaryota; kingdom Viridiplantae; phylum Streptophyta; class Magnoliopsida; order Ranunculales; family Menispermaceae; genus Paratinospora; species Paratinospora sagittata. Next base: position 12,165,685 of record CM069611.1, on the reverse strand, counting down.
GCTTCTTCATCTCTTTACTAATCTTGGTGAAGGCTGTTATGGCATCTGAGATGTCTTCATTCTCATTATTTCTGAAGGCATCATAGGATTCCTCTAGCATTCTCTAGTTCATTCTCTTTACTTGCTTTTTGTCTTCACGAGTAACTTCTACGTTATCCCATTTCTCCTTGGCAGTATTGCAGGCACTATGTATGTTTATTTCCTTAATGAAAATAGTACAGAAAAGCATGGTTATGGCCTTGTTATTTAATTGCTCTAACTTCTTCTCTCTGGGTAGCAATACATTCTTTCCCTTCGGCATAACTACTCCATTTTCAACCTTTATAGGTGCAGAATAGCCATTTCTTACAATCACTGAAACATCAGAATCATAGGATCTCATGAAGTATCTTATTCTTGTTTTCCAGTGCAAGTAAATTCCGCCCTTGAACAGTGGAGGGCGATTCACAGAATTTCCTTCATCAAACATAACCCCTAAGGAATTTCCGAATTGTTTTTGCTTGTGCGAGCACCTCAACCAGCTTCTTCATCTCTTTAATAATCTTGGTGAAGCATGTTTTGGCATCTGAGATGTCTTCGTTCTCACTAATTCTGAAGGCAACATAGGATTCCTCCATCATTCTCTTGTTCATTTTTTTTACTTGCTTTTTGTCTTCATGAGTAACTTCTACGTTATCCCATTTCTCCTTGGCAGTATTGCAGGCACTATGTATGTTTAATTCCTTAATGAAAAGAGTACAGAAAAGCATGTTTATGGCCTTGTCATTTAATTGCTCTAACTTCTTCTCTCTGGGTGACCATACATTCTTTGCCTTCGGCATAACTACTACATTTTTAACCTTTGTGGGTGCAGAATAGCCATTTCTTACAATCACTTAACCATCAGAATCTTGGGATCTCAACAAGTATCTTATTCTTGTTTTTCAGTGCAAGTAATTTTCGCCCTTGAACAGTGGAGGGCGATTCACAGAATTTCCTTCATCAAACATGTCCCCTAAGGAATTTCTCAATTGTTTTTGCTTGTGGGAGCACCTCACCCAGCTTCTTCATCTCTTTAATAATCTTGGTGAAGGGTGTTGTGGCATCTGAGATGTCCTCGTTCCCACTAATTCTAAAGGCATCATAGGATTCTTCCAGCATTCTCTACCTTGTTCCCTTTACTTGCTTTCTGTTTTCATGAGTAATTTTTAGGTTATCCCATTTCTCCTTGGCAGTATCGCAGGCACTATGTCTGTTCAATTCATTAATGAAAAGAGTACAGAAAAACATGTTTATGGCCTTCTCATTTAATTGTTGAAACCTCTTTTCTCTGGTAGCCATACATTGTTTGCCTTCGGCACAATTACTCCATTTTCAACCTTTGTGGGTGCAGATTAGCCATTTCTTACAATATCCAAAACATCAGAATCATGGGATCTCATGAAGTATCTTATTGTTGTTTTCCGGTGCAAGTAATTTCGGTTCTTGAATAGTGGAGGGCGATTCACAGAATTTCTTTCATCAAACATGTCCCCTAAGGAATTTTCCAATTATTTTTGCTTGTGGGAGCACCTCACCCAGCTTCTACATCTCTTTAATAATCTTGGTGAAGCGTGTTATGGCATCTGAGATGTCTTCGTTCTCACTAATTCTGAAGGCAACATAGGATTCCTCCATTACTCTCTACTGCGTTTTCTTTACTCGCTTTTTGTCTTCTTGAGTAACTTCTACGTTATCCCATTTCTCTTTGGCGGTATTTCAGGTACTATGTCTGCTGAATTCATTAATGAAAAGAGTACAGGAAAGCATGTTTATAGCCTTGTCATTTAATTGCTCTAACTTCTTTTCTCTGGGTAGCCATACATTCTTTGCCTTCGGCATAACTACTCCATCATAATCATGGGATCTCATGAAGTATCTTATTCTTATTTTCTAGTGCAAGTAATTTCCGCCCTTGAATAGTGGAGGGCGATTCGTACAATTTCCTTCATCAAACATGTCCCCTAAGGAATTTTCCAATTGTTTTTGCTTGTGGTAGCACCTCACCCAGCTTCTTCATCTATTTAATAATCTTGGTGAAGCGTCTTATCCCAATTGAGATGTCGTCGTTTTCACTAATTCTAAAGGCATCATAGGATTCCTCCAGCATTCTCTACTTTGTTCCCTTTACTTGCTTTCTGTTTTCATCAGTAATTTTTAGGTCAACCCATTTCTCCTTGCCAGTATTGCAGGCACAATGTCTGTTTAATTCATTAATGAAAATAGTACAGAAAAACATGTTTATGGCCTTCTCATTTAATTGTTGTAACCTCTTTTCTCTGGTAGCCATACATTCTTTTCCTTCGGCACAATTAGTCCATTTTCAACCTTTGTGGGTGCAGATTAGCCATTTCTTACAATATCCAAAACATCAGAATGATGGGATCTCATGAAGTATCTTATTCTTGCTTTCCAGTGCAAGTAATTTCGGTCCTTGAATAGTGGAGGGCGATTCACAGAATTTCTTTCATCAAACATGTCCCCTAAGGAATTTCAAAATTGCTTTTACTTGTGGGAGCACCTCTCCCAGCTTCTTCATCTCTTTACTAATCTTGGTGAAGGGTGTTATGGCATCTGAGATGTCTTCGTTCTCATTATTTTTTAAGGCATCATAGGATTCCTCTATCATTCTCTACTTTGTTTTCTTTACTTGCTTTTTGTCCTCATTAGTAACTTTTACGTTATACCTTTTCTCTTTGGCTGTGTTGCAGGTACTATGTCTGCTGAATTCATTAATGAAAAGAGTACAAAAAAACATGTTTATGGCTTTGTCATTGAATTGCTGTAAGTTCTTTTCTCTGGTGGCCATACATTATTTGCCTTCAGCACAATTACTCCATTTTCAACCTTTTTGGTGCAGAATAACCATTTGTTAGAATATCCAAAACATCAGAATCATGGGATCTCATGAAGTATCTTATTCTTGTTTTTCAGAGCAAGTAATTTCGGTCCTTGAATAGTGGAGGGCGATTCACAGAATTTCTTCAATCAAACATGTCCCCTAAGGAATTTCAAAATTGTTTTTGCTTGTGGGAGCACCTCTCCCAGCTTCTTCAACTCTTTACTAATCTTGGTGAAGCGTGTTATGGCATCTGAGATGTCTTCGTTCTCATTATTTCTGCAGGCATCATAGGATTCCTCTAGCATTCTCTAGTTCATTTTCTTTACTTGCTTTTTGTCTTCATGAGTAACTTCTACGTTATCCCATTTCTCATTGGCAGTATTGCAGGCTCTATGTATGTTTATTTCCTTAATGAAAAGAGTACAGAAAAGCATGTTTATGGCCTTGTCATTTAATTTCTCTAACTTCTTCTCTCTGGGTAGCCATACATTCTTTGCCTTCGGCACAATTAATCCATTTTCAACCTTTGTGGGTGCAGATTAGCCATTCCTTACAATATCCAAAACATCAGAATCATGGGATCTCATGAAGTATCTTATTCTTGTTTTCCAGTGCAAGTAATTTCGGTCCTTGAATAGTGGAGGGCGATTCACAGAATTTCTTTCATCAATCAAGTCCCCTAAGGAATTTCAAAATTGTTTTTACTTGTGGGAGCACCTCTCCCAGCTTCTTCATCTCTTTACTAATCTTGGTGAAGGCTGTTATGGCATCTGAGATGTCTTCATTCTCATTATTTCTGAAGGCATCATAGGATTCCTCTAGCATTCTCTAGTTCATTCTCTTTACTTGCTTTTTGTCTTCACGAGTAACTTCTACGTTATCCCATTTCTCCTTGGCAGTATTGCAGGCACTATGTATGTTTATTTCCTTAATGAAAATAGTACAGAAAAGCATGGTTATGGCCTTGTTATTTAATTGCTCTAACTTCTTCTCTCTGGGTAGCAATACATTCTTTGCCTTCGGCATAACTACTCCATTTTCAACCTTTATAGGTGCAGAATAGCCATTTCTTACAATCACTGAAACATCAGAATCATAGGATCTCATGAAGTATCTTATTCTTGTTTTCCAGTGCAAGTAAATTCCGCCCTTGAACAGTGGATGGCGATTCACAGAATTTCCTTCATCAAACATAACCCCTAAGGAATTTCCGAATTGTTTTTGCTTGTGCGAGCACCTCAACCAGCTTCTTCATCTCTTTAATAATCTTGGTGAAGCATGTTTTGGCATCTGAGATGTCTTCGTTCTCACTAATTCTGAAGGCAACATAGGATTCCTCCATCATTCTCTTGTTCATTTTTTTTACTTGCTTTTTGTCTTCATGAGTAACTTCTACGTTATCCCATTTCTCCTTGGCAGTATTGCAGGCACTATGTATGTTTAATTCCTTAATGAAAAGAGTACAGAAAAGCATGTTTATGGCCTTGTCATTTAATTGCTCTAACTTCTTCTCTCTGGGTGACCATACATTCTTTGCCTTCGGCATAACTACTACATTTTTAACCTTTGTGGGTGCAGAATAGCCATTTCTTACAATCACTTAACCATCAGAATCTTGGGATCTCAACAAGTATCTTATTCTTGTTTTTCAGTGCAAGTAATTTTCGCCCTTGAACAGTGGAGGGCGATTCACAGAATTTCCTTCATCAAACATGTCCCCTAAGGAATTTCTCAATTGTTTTTGCTTGTGGGAGCACCTCACCCAGCTTCTTCATCTCTTTAATAATCTTGGTGAAGGGTGTTGTGGCATCTGAGATGTCCTCGTTCCCACTAATTCTAAAGGCATCATAGGATTCTTCCAGCATTCTCTACCTTGTTCCCTTTACTTGCTTTCTGTTTTCATGAGTAATTTTTAGGTTATCCCATTTCTCCTTGGCAGTATCGCAGGCACTATGTCTGTTCAATTCATTAATGAAAAGAGTACAGAAAAACATGTTTATGGCCTTCTCATTTAATTGTTGAAACCTCTTTTCTCTGGTAGCCATACATTGTTTGCCTTCGGCACAATTACTCCATTTTCAACCTTTGTGGGTGCAGATTAGCCATTTCTTACAATATCCAAAACATCAGAATCATGGGATCTCATGAAGTATCTTATTGTTGTTTTCCGGTGCAAGTAATTTCGGTTCTTGAATAGTGGAGGGCGATTCACAGAATTTCTTTCATCAAACATGTCCCCTAAGGAATTTTCCAATTATTTTTGCTTGTGGGAGCACCTCACCCAGCTTCTACATCTCTTTAATAATCTTGGTGAAGCGTGTTATGGCATCTGAGATGTCTTCGTTCTCACTAATTCTGAAGGCAACATAGGATTCCTCCATTACTCTCTACTGCGTTTTCTTTACTCGCTTTTTGTCTTCTTGAGTAACTTCTACGTTATCCCATTTCTCTTTGGCGGTATTTCAGGTACTATGTCTGCTGAATTCATTAATGAAAAGAGTACAGGAAAGCATGTTTATAGCCTTGTCATTTAATTGCTCTAACTTCTTTTCTCTGGGTAGCCATACATTCTTTGCCTTCGGCATAACTACTCCATCATAATCATGGGATCTCATGAAGTATCTTATTCTTATTTTCTAGTGCAAGTAATTTCCGCCCTTGAACAGTGGAGGGCGATTCGTACAATTTCCTTCATCAAACATGTCCCCTAAGGAATTTTCCAATTGTTTTTGCTTGTGGTAGCACCTCACCCAGCTTCTTCATCTATTTAATAATCTTGGTGAAGCGTCTTATGCCAATTGAGATGTCGTCGTTTTCACTAATTCTAAAGGCATCATAGGATTCCTCCAGCATTCTCTACTTTGTTCCCTTTACTTGCTTTCTGTTTTCATCAGTAATTTTTAGGTCAACCCATTTCTCCTTGCCAGTATTGCAGGCACAATGTCTGTTTAATTCATTAATGAAAATAGTACAGAAAAACATGTTTATGGCCTTCTCATTTAATTGTTGTAACCTCTTTTCTCTGGTAGCCATACATTCTTTTCCTTCGGCACAATTAGTCCATTTTCAACCTTTGTGGGTGCAGATTAGCCATTTCTTACAATATCCAAAACATCAGAATGATGGGATCTCATGAAGTATCTTATTCTTGCTTTCCCGTGCAAGTAATTTCGGTCCTTGAATAGTGGAGGGCGATTCACAGAATTTCTTTCATCAAACATGTCCCCTAAGGAATTTCAAAATTATTTTTGCTTGTCGGAGAACCTCTCCCAGCTTCTTCATCTCTTTACCAATCTTGGTGGAGCGTCTTATGGCATCTGAGATATCTTCGTCCTCATTATTTCTGAAGGCATCATAGGATTCCTCTAGCATTCTCTAGTTCATTTTCTTTACTTGCTTTTTGTCTTCATGAGTAACTTTTACGTTATCCCATTTCTCCGTGGCAGTATTGCAGGCACTATGTATGTTTATTTCCTTAATGAAAAGAGTACAAAAAAGCATGTTTATGGCCTTGTCATTTAATTGCTCTAACTTCTTCTCTCTGGGTAGCCATACATTCTTTGCCTTCGGCATAACTACTCCATTTTCAACTATTGTGGGTGCAGAATAGCCATTTCTTACAATCTCTGAAACATCAGAATCATGGGATCTCATGAAGCATCTTATTCTTGTTTTACAGTGCAAGTAATTTCCGCCCTTGAGCAGTGGAAGCCGATTCACAGAATTTCCTTCATCAAACATGTCCACTAAGAAATTTCCAAATTGTTTTTCTTGTGGGAGCACCTCACCCAGCTTCTTCATCTCGTTAATAATCTTGGCGAAGCGTGTTATGACATCTGAGATGTCTTCATTCTCACTAATTATGAAGGCACCATAGGGTTCCTCCATCATTTTCTACTTCGTTTTCCTTACTTGCTTTTTGTCTTCATGAGTAACTTCTACGTTATCCCATTTCTCCTTGGCAGTATTGCAGGCACTATGTATGTTTAATTCATTAATGAAAAGAGTACAGAAAAGCATGTTTATGGCCTTGTCATTTAATTGTTGTAACTTCTTTTCTCTGGGTAGCCATACATTCTTTGCCTTCGGCATAACTACTCCATTTTCAATCTTTGTGGGTGCAAAATAGCCATTTCTTACAATCTCTAAAACATCAAAATCATGGGATCTCATGAAGTATTTTATTCTTGTTTTCCATTGCAAGTAGTTTCCGCCCTTGAACAGTGGAGGGCGATTCACAGAATTTCCTTCATGAAACATGTCCCCTAAGGAATTTCCCAATTGTTTTTGCTTGTGGTAACACCTCACCCAGCTTCTTCATCTCTTTAATAATCTTGGTGAAGCGTGTTATGGAATTTGAGATGTCTTCGTTCCCACTAATTCTGAAGGCATAATAGGATTCCTCCAGCATTCTCTACTTTGTTCCCTTTACTTGCTTTCTGTTTTCATGAGTAATTTTTAGGTTATCCCATTTCTTCTTGGCAGTATTGCAGGCACTATGTCTGTTTAATTCATTAATGAAAAGAGTACAGAAAAACATGTTTATGGCCTTCTCATTTAATTGTTGTAACCTCTTTTCTCTGGTAGCCATACATTCTTTGCGTTCGGCACAATTACTCCATTTTCAACCTTTTTGGGTGCAGATTAACCATTTCTTACAATATCCAAAACATCAGAATCATGGGATCTCATGAAGTATCTTATTCTTGTTTTCTAGTGCAAGTAATTTCGGTCCTTGAATAGTGGAGTGTGATTCACAGAATTTCTTTCATCAAACATGTCCCCTAAGGAATTTCAAAATTATTTTTGCTTGTCGGAGAACCTCTCCCTGCTTCTTCATCTCTTTACCAATCTTGGTGAAGCGTCTTATGGCATCTGAGATGTCTTCGTTCTCATTATTTCTGAAAGCATCATAGGATTCCTCTAGCATTTTCTACTTTGTTTTCTTTACTTGCTTTTTGTCTTCATTAGTAACTTCCACGTTATACCATTTCTCTTTGGCGGTGTTGCAGGTACTATGTCTGCTGAATTCATTAATGAAAATAGAACAAAAAAACATGTTTATGGCCTTGTTATTTAATTGTTGTAACTTCTTTTCTCTGGTGGCCATACATTCTTTGCCTTCAGCACAATTACTCCATTTTCAACCTTTTTGGTGCAGAATAGCCATTTCCTACAATATCCAAAACATCAGAATCTTGGGATCTCATGAAGTATCTTATTCTTGTTTTCCAGTGCAAGTAATTACGGTCCTTGAATAGTGGAGGGCGATTCACAGAATATCTTTCATCAAACATGTCCCCTAAGGAATTTCAAAATTGTTTTTGCTTGTGAGAGCACCTCTCCAAGCTTCTTCATCTCTTTACTAATCTTGGTAAAGCCTGTTATGGCATCTAAGATGTCTTCGTTCTTATTATTTCTGAAGGCATCATAGGATTCCTCTAGCATTCTCTAGTTCATTTTCTTTACTTGCGTTTTGTCTTCATAAGTAACTTCTACGTTATCCCATTTCTCCTTGGCAGTATTGCAGGCACTATGTATGTTTATTTCCTTAATGAAAAGAGTACAAAAAAATATGTTTATGGCCTTGTCATTTAATTGCTCTAACTTCTTCTCTCTGGGTAGCCATACATTCTTTGCCTTCGGCATAACTACTCCATTTTCAACTATTTTGGGTGCAGAATAGCCATTTCTTACAATCTCTGAAACATCAGAATCTTGGGATCTCATGAAGTATCTTATTCTTGTTTTCCAGTGCAAGTAATTACGGTCCTTGAATAGTGGAGGGCGATTCACAGAATTTCTTTCACCAAACATGTCCCCTAAGGAATTTCAAAATTGTTTTTGCTTGTGAGAGCACCTCTCCAAGCTTCTTCATCTCTTTACTAATCTTGGTAAAGCCTGTTATGGCATCTAAGATGTCTTCGTTCTCATTATTTCTGAAGGCATCATAGGATTCCTCTAGCATTCTCTAGTTCATTTTCTTTACTTGCTTTTTGTCTTCATGAGTAACTTCTACGTTATCCCATTTCTCCTTGGCAGTATCGCAGGCTCTATGTATGTTTATTTCCTTAATGAAAAGAGTACAGAAAAGCATGTTTATGGCCTTGTCATTTAATTTCTCTAACTTCTTCTCTCTGGGTAGCCATACATTCTTTGCCTTCGGCACAATTAATCCATTTTCAACCTTTGTGGGTGCAGATTAGCCATTTCTTACAATATCCAAAACATCAGAATCATGGGATCTCATGAAGTATCTTATTCTTGTTTTCCAGTGCAAGTAATTTCGGTCCTTGAATAGTGGAGGGTGATTCACAGAATTTCTTTCATCAATCAAGTCCCCTAAGGAATTTCAAAATTGTTTCTACTTGTGGGAGCACCTCTCCCAGCTTCTTCATCTCTTTACTAATCTTGGTGAAGCGTGTTATGGCATCTAAGATGTCTTCATTCTCATTATTTCTGAAGGCATCATAGGATTCCTCTAGCATTCTCTAGTTCATTCTCTTTACTTGCTTTTTGTCTTCACGAGTAACTTCTACGTTATCCCATTTCTCCTTAGCAGTGTTGCAGGCACTATGTCTGTTTAATTCATTAATGAAAAGAGTACAGAAAAGCATGTTTATGGCCTTGTCATTTAATTGCTCTAACTTCTTCTCTCTGGGTAGCAATACATTCTTTGCCTTCGGCATAACTACTCCATTTTCAACCTTTATAGGTGCAGAATTGCCATTTCTTACAATCTCTGAAACATCAGAATCATAGGATCTCATGAAGTATCTTATTCTTGTTTTCCAGTGAAAGTAATTTCCGCCCTTGAACAGTGGAGGGCGATTCAAAGAATTTCCTTCATCAAACATGTCCCCTAAGGAATTTCCAAATTGTTTTTGCTTGTGCGAGCACCTCAACCAGCTTCTTCATCTCCTTAATAATCTTGGAGAAGCGTGTTATGGCATCTGAGATGTCTTCGTTCTCACTAATTCTGAAGGCAACATAGGATTCCTCCATCATTCTCTTGTTCATTTTTTTTACTTGCTTTTTGTCTTCATGAGTAACTTCTACGTTATCCCATTTCTCCTTCGCAGTATTGCAGGCACTATGTATGCTTATTTGCTTAGTGAAAAGAGTACAGAAAAGCATGTTTATGGCCTTGTCATTTAATTGCTCTAACTTATTCTCTCTGGGCAACCATACATTTTTTGCCTTCGGCATAACTACTCCATTTTCAACCTTTGTGGGTGCAGAATAGCCTTTTCTTACAATCTCTTAAACATCAGAATCTTGGGATCTCAACAAGTATCTTATTCTTGTTTTTCAGTGCAAGTAATTTTCGCCCTTGAATTGTGGAGGGCGATTCACAGAATTTCCTTCATCAAACATGTCCCCTAAGGAATTTCTCAATTGTTTTTGCTTGTGGGAGCACCTCACCCAGCTTCTTCATCTCTTTAATAATCTTGGTGAAGTGTGTTATGGCATCTGAGATGTCTTCGTTCTCACTAATTCTAAAGGCCAGATAGGATTCCTCCATCATTCTCTACTTCGTTTTCTTTACTTGCTTTTTGTCTTCATGAGTAACTTCTACGTTATCCCATTTCTCCTTGGCAGTATTGCAGGCACTATGTATGTTTAATTCATTAATGAAAAGAGTACAGAAAAGCATGTTTTTGGCCTTGTAATTTAATTGCTCTAACTTCTTTTCTCTGGGTAGCCATACATTCTTTGCCTTCGGCATAACTACTCCATTTTCAACCTTTGTGGGCGCAGAATAGCAATTTCTTACAATCTCTTAAACATCAAAATCAAGGGATCTCATGAAGTATCTTATTCTTGTTTTCCAGTGAAAGTAATTTCCGCCCTTGAACAGTGGAGGGCGATTCAAAGAATTTCCTTCATCAAACATGTCCCCTAAGGAATTTCCAAATTGTTTTTGCTTGTGCGAGCACCTCAACCAGCTTCTTCATCTCTTTAATAATCTTGGAGAAGCGTGTTATGGCATCTGAGATGTCTTCGTTCTCACTAATTCTGAAGGCAACATAGGATTCCTCCATCATTCTCTTGTTCATTTTTTTTACTTGCTTTTTGTCTTCATGAGTAACTTCTACGTTATACCATTTCTCCTTCGCAGTATTGCAGGCACTATGTATGCTTATTTGCTTAGTGAAAAGAGTACAGAAAAGCATGTTTATGGCCTTGTCATTTAATTGCTCTAACTTCTTCTCTCTGAGCAACCATACATTTTTTGCCTTCGGCATAACTACTCCATTTTCAACCTTTGTGGGTGCAGAATAGCCATTTCTTACAATCTCTTAAACATCAGAATCTTGGGATCTCAACAAGTATCTTATTCTTGTTTTTCAGTGCAAGTAATTTTCGGCCTTGAACTGTGGAGGGCGATTCACAGAATTTCCTTCATCAAACATGTCCCCTAAGGAATTTCTCAATTGTTTTTGCTTGTGGGAGCACCTCACCCAGCTTCTTCATCTCTTTAATAATCTTGGTGAAGCGTGTTATGGCATCTGAGATGTCTTCGTTCTCACTAATTCTAAAGGCCAGATAGGATTCCTCCATCATTCTCTACTTCGTTTTCTTTACTTGCTTTTTGTCTTCATGAGTAACTTCTACGTTATCCCATTTCTCCTTGGCAGTATTGCAGGCACTATGTATGTTTAATTCATTAATGAAAAGAGTACAGAAAAGCATGTTTTTGGCCTTGTCATTTAATTTCTCTAACTTCTTTTGTCTGGGTAGCCATACATTCTTTGCCTTCGGCATAACTACTCCATTTTCAACATTTGTGGGCGCAGAATAGCAATTTCTTACAATCTCTTAAACATCAAAATCATGGGATCTCATGAAGTATCTTATTCTTGTTTTCCAGTGCAAGTAATTTCGGTCCCTGAATAGTGGAGGGCGATTCACAGAATTTCTTTCATCAAACATGTCCCCTAAGGAATTTCCCAATTGTTTTTGCTTGTGGTAGCACCTCACCCAGCTTCTTCATCTCTTTAATAATCTTGGTGAAGCGTGTTATGGCATCTGAGATGTCTTCGTTCTCACTAATTCTGAAGGCAACATAGGGTTCCTCCATCAGTCTCTACTTCGTTTTCTTTACTTGCTTTTTGTCTTCATGAGTAACTTCTACGTTATCCCATTTCTCCTTGGTAGTATTGCAGGCACTATGTATGTTTAATTCATTAATGAAAAGAGTACAGAAAAACATGTTTATGGCCTTGTCATTTAATTGCTCTAACTTTTTTTCTTTGGATAGCCGTACATTTTTTGCCTTCGGCATAACAACTCCATTTTCAACATTTGTAGGTGCAAATTAGCCATTTCTTACAATCTCTTAAACATCATAATCATGGGATCTCATGAAGTATCTTATTCTTGTTTTCCAGTGCAAGTAATTTCCGCCCTTGTACGGTGGTGGGCGATTCACAGAATTTCCTTTATCAAACATGTCCCCTAAGGAATTTGCAAATTGTTTTTGCTTGAGGGAGCACCTCACCCAGCTTCTTCATCTCTTTAATAATCTTGGTGAAGCGCGTTATGGCATCTGAGATGTCTTCGGTCTCACTAATTCTGAAGGCAACATAGGATTCCTCCATCATTCTCTACTTCGTTTTCTTTACTTGTTTTTTGTCTTCATGAGTAACTTCTACGATATCCCATTTCTTCTTTGCTGTATTGCAGGCACTATGTATGTTTATTTCTTTAATGAAAAGAGTACAGAAAAGCATGTTTATGGCCTTGTCATTTAATTGCTCTAACTTCTTTTCTCTGGGTAGCCGTACATTCTTTGCCTTCGGCATAACTACTCCATTTTCAACCTTTGTGGGCGCAGAATAGCCATTTCTTACAATCTCTTAAACATCAGAATCATGGGATCTCATGAAGTATCTTTTTCTTGTTTTCCATTGCAAGTAATTTCCGCCCTTGAATAGTGGAGGGCGATTCACAGAATTTCCCTCATCAAACATGTCCCCTAAGGAATTTCCCAATTGTTTTTGCTTTTGGTAGCACCTCACCCAGCTTCTTCATCTTTTTAATAATCTTGGTGAAGCGTGTTATGGCATTTGAGATGTCTTCGTTCTCACTAATTCTGAAGGCATCATAGGATTCCCCCAGCATTCACTACTTTGTTCCCTTTACTTGCTTTCTGTTTTCATCAGTAATTTTTAGGTTATCCAATTTATCCTTGCCAGTATTACAGGTACTTTGTCTGTTTAATTCATTATTGAAAAGAGTACAGAAAAACATGTTTATGGCCGTCTCATTTAATTGTTGTAACCTCTTTTCTCTGGTAGCCATACATTCTTCGCCTTCGGCACAATTACTCCATTTTCAACCTTTGTGGGTGCAGATTAGCCATTTCTTACAATATCCAAAACATCAGAATCATGGGATCTCATGAAATATCTTATTCTTGTTTTCCAGTGCAAGTAATTTCGGTTCTTGAATAGTGGAGGGCGATTCACATAATTTCTTTTATCAAACATGTCCCCTAAGGAATTTCAAAATTGTTTTTGCTTGTGGGAGCACCTCTCCCAGCTTCTTCATCTCTTTACTAATCTTGGTGAAGCGTGTTATGGCATCTGAGATGTCTTCGTTCTGATTATTTTTTAAGGCATCATAGGATTCCTCTATCATTCTCTATTTTGTTTTCTTTACTTGCTTTTTGTCTTCATTAGTAACTTTTACGTTATACCTTTTCTCTATGGCTGTGTTGCAGGTACAATGTCTGCTGAATTCATTAATGAAAAGAGTGCAAAAAAACATGTTTATGGCTTTGTCATTTAATTGCTGTAAGTTCTTTTCTCTGGTGGCCGAACATTCTTTGCCTTCAGCACAATTACTCCATTTTTAACCTTTTTGGTGCAGAATAGCCATTTCTTAGAATATCCAAAACATCAGAATCATGGGATCTCCTGAAGTATCTTATTCTTGTTTTCCAGTGCAAGTAATTTCGGTCCTTGAATAGTGAAGGGTGACTCACAGAATTTCTTTCAACAAACATGTCCCCTAAGGAACTTCAAAATTGTTTTTGCTTGTGGGAGCACCTCTCCCAGCTTATTCATCTCTTTACTAATCTTGGTGAAGCGTGTTATGGCATCTGAGACGTCTTCGTTCTCATTATTTCTGAAGGCATCATAGGATTCCAATAGCATTCTCTAGTTCATTTCCTTTACTTGCTTTTTTTCTTCATGAGTAACTTCTACGTTATCCCATTTCTCCTTGGCAGTATTGCAGGCACTATGTATGTTTATTTCCTTAAAGAAAAGAGTACAGAAAAGCATGTTTATGGCCTTGTCATTTAATTGCTCTAACTTCTTCTCTCTGGGTAGCCATACATTCTTTGCCTTCGGCATAACTACTCCATTTTCAACCTTTGTGGGTGCAGAATAGCCATTTCTTACAATCCCTGAAACATCAGAATCATGGGATCTCATGAAGTATCTTATTCTTGTATTCCATTGCAAGTAATTTCCGCCCTCGAATAGTGGAGGGCGATTCACAGAATTTCCTTCATCAAACATGTCCCCTAAGGAATTTCTCAATTGTTTTTGCTTGTGGTAGCACCTCACCCAGCTTCTTCATCTCTTTAATAATCTTGGTGAAGCGTGTTATGGCGTTTGAGATGTCTTCGTTCTCACTAATTCTGAAAGCATCATAGGATTCCTCCAGCATTCTCTACTTTGTTCCCATTACTTGCTTTCTGTTTTCATGCGTAATTTTTAGGTTATCCCATTTCTCCTTGGCAGTATTGCAGGCACTATGTCTGTTTAATTCATTAATGAAAAGAGTACAGAAAAACATGTTTATGGCCTTCTCATTTAATTGTTGTAACCACTTTTCTCTGGTAGCCATACATTCTTTACCTTCGGCACAATTACTCCATTTTCATCCTTTGTGGGTGCAGATTAGCCATTTCTTACAATATCCAAAACATCAGAATCATGGGATCTCATTAAGTATCTTATTCTTGTTTTCCAGTGCAAGTAATTTCGGTCCTTGAATAGTGGAGGGCGATTCACAGAATTTCTTTTATCAAACATGTCCCCTAAGGAATTTCAAAATTGTTTTTGCTTGTGGGAGCACCTCTCCCAGCTTCTTCATCTCTTTACTAATCTTGGTGAAGCGTGTTATGGCATCTGAGATGTCTTCGTTCTGATTATTTTTTAAGGCATCATAGGATTCCTCTATCATTCTCTATTTTGTTTTCTTTACTTGCTTTTTGTCTTCATTAGTAACTTTTACGTTATACCTTTTCTCTATGGCTGTGTTGCAGGTACAATGTCTGCTGAATTCATTAATGAAAAGAGTGCAAAAAAACATGTTTATGGCTTTGTCATTTAATTGCTGTAAGTTCTTTTCTCTGGTGGCCGAACATTCTTTGCCTTCAGCACAATTACTCCATTTTTAACCTTTTTGGTGCAGAATAGCCATTTCTTAGAATATCCAAAACATCAGAATCATGGGATCTCCTGAAGTATCTTATTCTTGTTTTCCAGTGCAAGTAATTTCGGTCCTTGAATAGTGAAGGGTGACTCACAGAATTTCTTTCAACAAACATGTCCCCTAAGGAACTTCAAAATTGTTTTTGCTTGTGGGAGCACCTCTCCCAGCTTATTCATCTCTTTACTAATCTTGGTGAAGCGTGTTATGGCATCTGAGACGTCTTCGTTCTCATTATTTCTGAAGGCATCATAGGATTCCAATAGCATTCTCTAGTTCATTTCCTTTACTTGCTTTTTTTCTTCATGAGTAACTTCTACGTTATCCCATTTCTCCTTGGCAGTATTGCAGGCACTATGTATGTTTATTTCCTTAAAGAAAAGAGTACAGAAAAGCATGTTTATGGCCTTGTCATTTAATTGCTCTAACTTCTTCTCTCTGGGTAGCCATACATTCTTTGCCTTCGGCATAACTACTCCATTTTCAACCTTTGTGGGTGCAGAATAGCCATTTCTTACAATCCCTGAAACATCAGAATCATGGGATCTCATGAAGTATCTTATTCTTGTATTCCATTGCAAGTAATTTCCGCCCTCGAATAGTGGAGGGCGATTCACAGAATTTCCTTCATCAAACATGTCCCCTAAGGAATTTCTCAATTGTTTTTGCTTGTGGTAGCACCTCACCCAGCTTCTTCATCTCTTTAATAATCTTGGTGAAGCGTGTTATGGCATTTGAGATGTCTTCGTTCTCACTAATTCTGAAAGCATCATAGGATTCCTCCAGCATTCTCTACTTTGTTCCCATTACTTGCTTTCTGTTTTCATGCGTAATTTTTAGGTTATCCCATTTCTCCTTGGCAGTATTGCAGGCACTATGTCTGTTTAATTCATTAATGAAAAGAGTACAGAAAAACATGTTTATGGCCTTCTCATTTAATTGTTGTAACCACTTTTCTCTGGTAGCCATACATTCTTTACCTTCGGCACAATTACTCCATTTTCATCCTTTGTGGGTGCAGATTAGCCATTTCTTACAATATCCAAAACATCAGAATCATGGGATCTCATTAAGTATCTTATTCTTGTTTTCCAGTGCAAGTAATTTCGGTCCTTGAATAGTGGAGGGCGATTCACAGAATTTCTTTCATCAAACATGTCCCTTAAGGAATTTCAAAATTGTTTTTGCTTGTTGGAGCACCTCTCCCAGCTTCTTCATCTCTTTAATAATCTTGGTGAAGCTGGTTATGGCATCATAGGATTCCTCTAGCATTCTCTACTTTGTTTTCTTTACTTGTTTTTTGTTTTCATGAGTAACTTCTACGTTATCCCATTTCTCCCTGCCAGTATTGCAGGCGCTATGTATGTTTAATTCATTAATGAAAAGAGTACAGAAAAGCATGTTTATGGCCTTGTCATTTAATTGCTCTAACTTTTTTTCTCTAGGTAGCCATTCATTCTTTGCCTTCGGCATAACTACTCCATTTTCAACATTTGTGGGTGCAGAATAGTCATTTCTTACAATCTCTCAAACATCATAATCATGTGATCTCATGAAGTATCTTATTCTTGTTTCCATTGCAAGTAATTTCCGCCCTTGAACTGTGGAGGGCGATTCACAGAATTTCCTTCATCAAACATGTCCCCTAAGGAATTTCTCAATTGTTTTTGCTTGTGGGAGCACCTCACCCAGCTTCTTCATCTCTTTAATAATCTTGGTGAAGCGTGTTATGGCATCTGAGATGTCTTCGTTCTCACTAATTCTAAAGGCCAGATAGGATTCCTCCATCATTCTCTACTTCGTTTTCTTTACTTGCTTTTTGTCTTCATGAGTAACTTCTACGTTATCCCATTTCTCCTTGGCAGTATTGCAGGCACTATGTATGTTTAATTCATTAATGAAAAGAGTACAGAAAAGCATGTTTTTGGCCTTGTCATTTAATTGCTCTAACTTCTTTTGTCTGGGTAGCCATACATTCTTTGCCTTCGGCACAATTACTCCATTTTCAACCTTTTTGGGTGCAGATTGAGCAGTTCTTACAATATCCAAAACATCAGAATCATGGGATCTCATGAAGTATCTTATTCTTGTTTTCCAGTGCAAGTAATTTCGGTCCTTGAATAGTGGAGGGCGATTCACTGAATTTCTTTCATCAAACATGTCCCCTAAGGAATTTCAAAATTGTTTTTGCTTGTGGGAGCACCTCACCCAGCTTCTTCATCTCGTTTCTAATCTCTTTGAAGCGTGTTATGACATCTGAGATGTCTTCGTTCTCACTAATTCTGAAGGCAACATAGGATTCCTCCATCACTCTCTACTGCGTTTTCTTTACTTGCTTTTTGTCTTCTTGAGTAACTTCTACGTTATCCCATTTCTCTTTGGCGGTATTGCAGGTACTATCTCTGCTGAATTCATTAATGAAAAGAGTACGGGAAAGCATGTTTATGGCCTTGTCATTTAATTGCTCTAAATTTTTTTCTCTGGGAAGCCATACATTCTTTGCCTTCGGCATAACTACTCCATTTTCAACATTTGGGGGTGCAGAATAGCCATTTCTTACAATCTCTTAAACATCAGAATCATGGGATCTCATGTTGTATCTTATTCTTGTTTTCTAGTGCAATTAATTTCCGCCCTTGAACAGTGGAGGGCGATTCACAGAATTTCCTTTAACAAACATGTCCCCTAAGGAATTTCCCAATTGTTTTTGCTTGTGGTAGCACCTCACCCAGCTTCGTCATCTCTTTAATAATCTTGGTGAAGCGTGTTATGGCATCTGAGATGTCTTCGTTCTCACTAATTCTGAAGGCAACATAGGATTCCTCCATCATTCTTTACTTCATTTTCTTTACTTGCTTTTTGCCTTCATGAGTAACTTTTACGTATCCCATTTCTCCTTGGCAGTATTGCAGGCACTATGTCTGTTTAATTCATTAATGAAAAGAGTACAGAAAAGCATGTTTATGGCCTTCTCATTTAATTGCTCTAACTTTTTTTCTTTTGGTAGCCATACATTCTTTGCCTTCGGCATAAGTACTCCATTTTCAACTATTGTGGGGGCAGAATAGCCATTTCTTACAATCTCTGAAACATCAGAATCATGGGATCTCATGAAGTATCTTATTCTTGTTTTCCAGTGCAAGTAATTTCCGCCCTTGAATGGTGGAAGGCGATTCACAGAATTTCCTTCATCAAACATGTCCACCAAGGAATTTCCAAATTGTTTTTCCTTGTGGGAGCACCTCACCCAGCTTCTTCATCTCTTTAATAATCTTGGCGAAGCGTGTTATGGCATCTGAGATGTCTTCGTTCTCACTAATTATGAAGGCAACATAGAGTTCCTCCATCATTCTCTACTTCGTTTTCTTTACTTGCTTTTTGTCTTCATGAGTAACTTCTACGTTATCCCATTTCTCCTTGGCAGTATTGCAGGCACTATGTATGTTTAATTCATTAATGAAAAGAGTACAGAAAAGCATGTTTATGGCCTTGTCATTTAATTGCTCTAACTTCTTTTCTCTGGGTAGCCATACATTCTTTGCCTTCGGCATAACTACTCCATTTTCAACCTTTGTGGGCGCAGAATAGCCATTTCTTACAATCTCTTAAACATCAGAATCATGGGATCTCATGAAGTATCTTTTTCTTGTTTTCCATTGCAAGTAATTTCCGCCCTTGAACAGTGGAGGGCGATTCCCAGAATTTCCCTCTTCAAACATGTCCCCTAAGGAATTTTCCAATTGTTTTTGCTTTTGGTAGCACCTCACCCAGCTTCTTCATCTTTTTAATAATCTTGGTGAAGCGTGTTATGGCATTTGAGATGTCTTCGTTCTCACTAATTCTGAAGGCATCATAGGATTCCCCCAGCATTCACTACTTTGTTCCCTTTACTTGCTTTCTGTTTTCATCAGTAATTTTTAGGTTATCCAATTTCTCCTTGCCAGTATTACAGGTACTATGTCTGTTTAATTCATTAATGAAAAGAGTACAGAAAAACATGTTTATGGCCTTCTCATTTAATTGTTGTGACCTCTTTTCTCTGGTAGCCATACATTCTTTGCCTTCGGCACAATTACTCCATTTTCAACCTTTGTGGGTGCAGATTAGCCATTTCTTACAATATCCAAAACATCAGAATCATGGGATCTCATGAAGTATCTTATTCTTGTTTTCCGATGCAAGTAATTTCGGTTCTTGAATAGTGGAGGGCGATTCACATAATTTCTTTTATCAAACATGTCCCCTAAGGAATTTCAAAATTGTTTTTGCTTCTGGGAGCACCTCTCCCAGCTTCTTCATCTCTTTACTAATCTTGGTGAAGCGTGTTATGGCATCTGAGATGTCTTCGTTCTGATTATTTTTTAAGGCATCATAGGATTCCTCTATCATTCTCTATTTTGTTTTCTTTACTTGCTTTTTGTCTTCATTAGTACCTTTACGTTATACCTTTTCTCTATGGCTGTGTTGCAGGTACTTTGTCTGCTGAATTCATTAATGAAAAGAGTGCAAAAAAACATGTTTATGGCTTTGTCATTTAATTGCTGTAAGTTCTTTTCTCTGGTGGCCATACATTCTTTGCCTTCAGCACAATTACTCCATTTTTAACCTTTTTGGTGCAGAATAGCCATTTCTTAGAATATCCAAAACATCAGAATCATGGGATCTCCTGAAGTATCTTTTTCTTGTTTTCCAGTGCAAGTAATTTCGGTCCTTGAATAGTGAAGGGCGACTCACAGAATTTCTTTCAAGAAACATGTCCCCTAAGGAATTTCAAAATTGTTTTTGCTTGTGGGAGCACCTCTCCCAGCTTATTCATCTCTTTACTTATCTTGGCGAAGCGTGTTATGGCATCTGAGACGTCTTCGTTCTCATTATTTCTGAAGGCATCATAGGATTCCAATAGCACTCTCTAGTTCATTTTCTTTACTTGCTTTTTGTCTTCATGAGTAACTTCTACGTTATCCCATTTCTCCTTGGCAGTATTACAGGCACTATGTATGTTTATTTCCTTAAAAAAAAGAGTACAGAAAAGCATGTTTATGGCCTTGTCATTTAATTGCTCTAACTTCTTCTCTCTGGGTAGCCATACATTCTTTGCCTTCGGCATAACTACTCCATTTTCAACATTTGTGGGTGCAGAATAGCCATTTCTTACAATCCCTGAAACATCAGAATCATGGGATCTCATGAAGTATCTTATTCTTGTTTTCCAGTGCAAAAAATTTCCGCCCTTGAACAGTGGAGGGGGATTCACAGAATTTCCTTCATCAAACATGTCCACTAAGGAATTTTCAAATTGTTTTTGCTTGTGGGAGCACCTCACCCAGCTTCTTCATCTCTTTAATAATCTTGGTGAAGCGTGTTATGGCATCTGAGATGTCTTCGTTCTCACTAATTCTGAAGGCAACATAGGGTTCCTCCATCATTCTCTACTTCGTTTTCTTTACTCGTTTTTCGTCTTCATGAGTAACTTCTACGTTATCCCATTTCTCCTTCGCAGTATTGCGGGCACTATGTATGTTTAATTCATTAATGAAAAGAGTACAGAAAAGCATATTTATGGCCTTGTCATTTAATTGCTCTAACTCCTTTTCTCTAGGTAGCCAATCACAAAATTTCCTTCATGAAACATGTCCCCTAAGGAATTTCTCAATTGTTTTTGCTTGTGGTAGCACCTCACCCAGCTTCTTCATCTCTTTAATAATCTTGGTGAAGCGTGTTATGGAGTTTGAGATGTCTTCGTTCTCACTAATTCTGAAAGCATCATAGGATTCCTCCAGCATTCTCTACTTTGTTCCCATTACTCGCTTTCTGTTTTCATGCGTAATTTTTAGGTTATCCCATTTCTCCTTGGCAGTATTGCAGGCACTATGTCTGTTTAATTCATTAATGAAAAGAGTACAGAAAAACATGTTTATGGCCTTCTCATTTAATTGTTGTAACCACTTTTCTCTGGTAGCCATACATTCTTTACCTTCGGCACAATTACTCCATTTTCATCCTTTGTGGGTGCAGATTAGCCATTTCTTACAATATCCAAAACATTAGAATCATGGGATCTCATGAAGTATCTTATTCTTGTTTTCCAGTGCAAGTAATTTCGGTCCTTGAATAGTGGAGGGCGATTCAAAGAATTTCTTTCATCAAACATGTCCCTTAAGGAATTTCAAAATTGTTTTTGCTTGTTGGAGCACCTCTCCCAGCTTCTTCATCTCTTTAATAATCTTGGTGAAGCTGCTTATGGCATCTGAGATGACTTCATTCTCATTAATTCTGAAGGCATCATAGGATTCCTCTAGCATTCTCTACTTTGTTTTCTTTACTTGTTTTCTGTTTTCATGAGTAACTTCTACGTTATCCCATTTCTCCCTACCAGTATTGCAGGCACAATGTATGTTTAATTCATTAATGAAAAGAGTACAGAAAAGCATGTTTATGGCCTTGTCATTTAATTGCTCTAACTTTTTTTCTCTAGGTAGCCATTCATTCTTTGCCTTCGGCATAACTACTCCATTTTCAACATTTGTGGGTGCAGAATAGTTATTTCTTACAATCTCTCAAACATCATAATCATGTGATCTCATGAAGTATCTTATTCTTGTTTTCCATTGCAAGTAATTTCCGCCCTTGTCAGTGGAGCCATTCACAGCATTTCCTTCATGAAACATGTCCCCTAAAGAATTTTCCAATTGTTTTTGCTTGTGGTAGCACCTCACCCAGCTTCTTCATCTCTTTAATAATCTTGCTGAAGCGTGTTATGGCATTTGAGATGTCTTCGTTCTCACTAATTTAGAAGGCATCATAGGATTCCTCCAGCATTCTCTACTTGTTCCCTTTACTTGCTTTCTGTTTTCATAAGTAATTTTTAGGTTATCCCATTTCTCCTTGGCAGTATTGCAGGCACTATGTCTGTTTAATTCATTAATGAACAGAGTACAGAAAAACATGTTTATGGCCTTCACATTTAAATGTATTAACCTCTTTTCTCTGGTAGCCATACATTCTTTGCCTTCGGCACAATTACTCCATTTTCAACCTTTTTGGGTGCAGATTGAGCATTTCTTACAATATCCAAAACATCAGAATCATGGGATCTCATGAAGTATCTTATTCATGTTTTCCAGTGCAAGTAATTTCGGTCCTTGAATAGTGGAGGGCGATTCACTGAATTTCTTTCATCAAACATGTCCCCTAAGGAATTTCAAAATTGTTTTTGCTTGTGGGAGCACCTCACCCAGCTTTTTCATCTCTTTACTAATCTTGGTGAATCGTGTTATGACGTCTGAGATGTCTTCGCTCTCACTAATTCTGAAGGCAACATAGGATTCCTCCATCACTCTCTACTGCGTTTTCTTTCCTTGCTTTTTGTCTTCATGAGTAACTTTTACGTATCCCATTTCTCCTTGGCAGTATTGCAGGCACTATGTCTGTTTAATTCATTAATGAAAAGAGTACAGAAAAGCATGTCTATGGACTTGTCATTTAATTGCTCTAACTTTTCTTCTTTGGGTAGCCATACATTCTTTGCCTTCGGCATAAGTACTCCATTATCAACTATTGTGGGTGCAGAATAGCCATTTCTTACATTCTCTGAAACATCAGAATCATGGGATCTCATGAAGTATCTTATTCTTGTTTTCAAGTGCAAGTAATTTCCGCCCTTGAACAGTGGAAGGCGATTCACAGAATTTCCTTCATCAAACATGTCCACCAAGGAATTTCCAAATTGTTTTTCCCTGTGGGAGCACCTCACCCAGTTTCTTCATCTCTTTAATAATCTTGGCGAAGCGTGTTATGGCATCTGAGATGTCTTCGTTCTCACTAATTATGAAGGCAACATAGGGTTCCTCCATCACTCTCTTCTGCGTTCCTTTTACTTGCTTTCTGTTTTCATCAGTAATTTTTAGGTTATCCCATTTCTCCTTGCAAGTATTGCAGGCACTATGTCTGTTTAATTCATTAATGAAAAGAGTACAGAAAAACATGTTTATGGCCTTCTCATTTAATTGTTGTAACCTCTTTTCTCTGGTAGCCATACATTCTTTGCCTTCGGCACAATTAGTCCATTTTCAACCTTTGTGGGTGCAAATTAGCCATTTGTTACAGTATCCAAAACATCAGAATCATGGGATCTCAAGAAGTATCTTATTCTTGTTTTCCAGTGCAAGTAATTTCCGCCCTTGAACAGTGGAGGGCGATTCACATAATTTCCTTCATGAAACATGTCCCCTAAGGAATTTCCCAATTGTTTTTGCTTGTTGTAGCACCTCACCCAGTTTCTTCATCTCTTTAATAATCTTGGTGAAGCGTGTTATGGCATTTGAGATGTCTTCGTTCCCACTTATTCTGAAGGCATCATAGGATTCCTCCAGCATTCTCTACTTTGTTCCCTTTACTTGGTTTCTGTTTTCATGAGTAATTTTTAGGTTATCCCATTTCTCCTTGGCAGTATTGCAGGCACTATGTCTGTTCAATTCATTAATGAAAAGAGTACAGAAAAACATGTTTATGGCCTTCTCATTTAATTTTTGTAACCTCTTTTCTCAGGTAGCCATACATTGTTTGCCTTGAACAGTGGAGCACCTCACCCAGTTTCTTCATCTCTTTACCAATCTTGGTGAAGCGTGTTATGGCATCTGAGATGTTTTCGTTCTCATCATTTCTGAAGGCATCATAGGATTCCCCTAGCATTTTCAACTTTGTTTTCTTTACTTGCTTTTTGTTTTCATTAGTAACTTCCACGTTATACCTTTCTCTTTGGCGGTGTTGCAGGTACTATGTCTGCTGAATTCATTAAAGAAAAGATTACAAAAAAATATGTTTATGGCCTTGTTATTTAATTGCTGTAACTTCTTTTCTCTGGTGGCCATACATTCTTTGCCTTCAGCACAATTACTCCATTTTCAACCTTTTTGGTGCAGAATAGCCATTTCTTACAATATCCAAAACATTAGAATCTTGGGATCTCATGAAGTATCTTATTCTTGTTTTCCAGTGCAAGTAATTTCGGTCCTTGAATAGTGGAGGGCGATTCACAGAATTTCTGTTCAACAAACATGTCCCCTAAGGAATTTCAAAATTGTTTTTGCTTGTGAGAGCACCTCTCCAAGCTTCTTCATCTCTTTTACTAATCTTGGTGAAGCGTGTTATGGCATCTGAGATGTCTTCGTTCTCATTATTTCTGAAGGCATCATAGGATTCCTCTAGCATTCTTTAGTTCATTTTCTTTACTTGCTTTTTGTCTTCATGAGTAACGTCTACGTTATCCCATTTCTCCTTGGATGTATTGCAGGCACTATGTATGTTTATTTCCTTAATGAAAAGAGTACAGAAAAGCATGTTTTTGGCCTTGTCATTTAATTGCTCTAACTTCTTTTCTCTGGGTAGCCATACACTCTTTGCCTTCGGCATAACTACTCCATTTTCAACTATTGTGGGTGCAGAATAGCCATTTCTTACAATTTCTGAAACATCAGAATCATGGGATCTCATGAAGTATCTTATTCTTGTTTTCTGGTGCAAGTAATTTTCGTCGTTGAACAGTGGAAGGCGATTCACAGAATTTCCTTCATCAAACATGTCCACTAAGGAATTTCCAAATTGTTTTTCCTTGTTGGAGCACCTCACCCAGCTTCTTCATCTCTTTAATAATCTTGGCGAAGCGTGTTATGGCATCTGAGATGTCTTCGTTCTCACTAATTCTGAAGGCAACATAGGGTTCGTCCATCATTCTCTACTTCGTTTTCTTTACTTGCTTTTTGTCTTCATGAGTAACTTCTACGTTATCCCATTTCTCCTTGGCAGTATTGCAGGCACTATGTATGTTTAATTCAATAATGAAAAGAGTACAGAAAAGCATGTTTATGGCCTTGTCATTTAATTGCTCTAACTTCTTTTCTCTCGGTAGCCATACATTCTTTGCCTTCGGCATAACTACTCCATTTTCAACCTTTGTCGGTGCAGAATAGCCATTTCTTACAATCTCTTAAACATCAGAATCTTGGTATCTCAAGAAGTATTTTATTCTTGTTTTCCATTGCAAGTAATTTCCGCCCTTGAACAGTGGAGGGCGATTCACAGAATTTCCTTCATGAAACATGTCCCCTAAGGAATTTCCCAGTTGTTTTTGCTTGTGGTAGCACCTCACCCAGCTTCTTCATCTCTTTAATAATCTTGGTGAAACGTGTTATGGCATTTGAGATGTCTTCGTTGCCACTAATTCTGAAGGCATCATAGGATTCCTCCAGCATTCTCTACTTTGTTTCCTTTACTTGCTTTCTGTTTTCATGAGTAATTTTTAGGTTATCCCATTTCTCCTTGGCAGTATTGCAGGCACTATGTCTGTTCAATTCATTAATGAAAAGAGTACAGAAAAACATGTTTATGGCCTTCTCATTTAATTTTTGTAACCTCTTTTCTCAGGTAGCCATACATTGTTTGCCTTCGGCACAATTACTCCATTTTCAACCTTTGTGGGGGCAGATTAGCCATTTCTTACAATATCCAAAACATCAGAATCATGGGATCTCATGAAGTATCTTATTCTTGTTTTTCGGTGCAAGTAATTTCGGTCCTTGAATAGTGGAGGGCGATTCACAGAATTTCTTTCATCAAACATGTCCCCTAAGGAATTTTCAAATTATTTTTGCTTGTGGGAGCACCACACCCAGCTTCTACATCTCTTTAATAATCTTGGTGAAGCGTGTTATGGCATCTGAGCTGTCTTCGTCCTCACTAATTCTGAAGGCAACATAGGATTCCTCCATCACTCTCTACTGCGTTCCCTTTACTTGCTTTATGTTTTCATCAGTAATTTTTAGGTTATCCTATTTCTCCTTGCCAGTATTGCAGGCACTATGTCTGTTTAATTCATTAATGAAAAGAGTACAGAAAAACATGTTTATGGCCTTCTCATTTAATTGTTGTAACCTCTTTTCTCTGGTAGCCATACATTCTTTGCCTTCGGCACAATTAGTCCATTTTCAACCTTTGTGAGTGCAAATTAGCCATTTGTTACAATATCCAAAACATCAGAATCATGGGATCTCATGAAGTATCTTATTCTTGTTTTCCAGTGCAAGTAATTTCGGTCCTTGAATAGTGGAGGGCGATTCACAGAATTTCTTTCATCAAACATGTCCCCTAAGGAATTTCAAAATTATTTTTGCTTGTCGGAGAAGCTCTCCCAGCTTCTTCATCTCTTTACCAATCTTGGTGAAACGTCTTATGGCATCTGAGATGTCTTCGTTCTAATTATTTCTGAAGGCATCATAGGATTCCTCTAGCATTTTCTACTTTGTTTTCTTTACTTGCTTTTTGTCTTCATTAGTAACTTCCACGTTATACCTTTTCTCTTTGGGGGTGTTGCAGGTACTATGTCTGCTGAATTCATTAATGAAAATAGTACAAAAAAACATGTTTATGGCCTTGTTATTTAATTGTTGTAACTTCTTTTCTCTGGTGGCCATACATTCTTTGCCTTCAGCACAATTACTCCATTTTCAACCTTTTTGGTGCAGAATAGCCATTTCTTACAATATCCAAAACATCAGAATCTTGGGATCTCATGAAGTATCTTATTCTTGTTTTCCAGTGCAAGTAATTACAGTCCTTGAATAGTAGAGGGCGATTCACAGAATTTCTTTCATCAAACATGTCCCCTAAGGAATTTCAAAATTGTTTTTGCTTGTGAGAGCACCTCTCCAAGCTTCTTCATCTCTTTACTAATCTTGGTAAAGCCTGTTATGGCATCTAAGATGTCTTCGTTCTCATTATTTCTGAAGGCATCATAGGATTCCTCTAGCATTCTCTAGTTCATTTTCTTTACTTGCTTTTTGTCTTCATGAGTAACTTCTACGTTATCCCATTTCTCCTTGGCAGTATTGCAGGCACTATGTATGTTTATTTCCTTAAAGAAAAGAGTACAGAAAAGCATGTTTATGGCCTTGTCATTTAATTGCTCTAACTTCTTCCCTCTGGGTAGCCATACATTCTTTGCCTTCGGCATAACTACTCCATTTTCAACCTTTGTGGGTGCAGAATAGCCATTTCTTACAATCTCTCAAACATCAGAATCATGGGATCTCATGAAGTATCTTATTCTTGTTTTCCGGTGCAAGTAATTTCGGTCCTTGAATAGTGGAAAGCGATTCACAGAATTTCTTTCATCAAACATGTCCCCTAAGGAATTTTCCAATTGTTTTTGCTTGTGGGAGAACCTCACCCAGCTTCTACATCTCTTTAATAATCTTGGTGAAGCGTGTTATGGCATCTGAGATGTCTTCGTTCTCACTAATTCTGAAGGCAACATAGGGTTCCTCCATCATTCTCTACTTCGTTTTCTTTACTCGCTTTTTGTCTTCATGAGTAACTTCTACGTTATCCCATTTCTCCTTGGCAGTATTGCAGGCACTATGTATGTTTAATTCATTAATGAAAAGAGTACAGAAAAGCATGTTTATGGCCTTATCATTTAATTGCTCTAACTTCTTTTCTCTCGGTAGCCATACATTCTTTCCCTTCGGCATAACTACTCCATTTTCAACCTTTGTGGGTGCAGAATAACCATTTCTTACAATCTCTTAAACATCAAACTCATGGGATCTCATGAAGTATTTTATTCTTGTTTTCCATTGCAAGTAATTTCCGCCCTTGAACAGTGGAGGGCGATTCACAGAATTTCCTTCATGAAACATGTCCCCTAAGGAATTTCCCAATTGTTTTTGCTTATGGTAGCACCTCACCCAGCTTCTTCATCTCTTTAATAATCTTGGTGAAGCGTGTTATGGCATTTGAGATGTCTTCGTTCCCACTAATTCTGAAGGCATCATAGGATTCCTCCAGCATTCTCTATTTTGTTCCCTTTACTGGCTTTCTGTTTTCATGAGTAATTTTTAGGTTATCCCATTTCTTCTTGGCAGTATTGCAGGCACTATGTCTGTTTAATTCATTAATGAAAAGAGTACAGAAAAACATGTTTATTTCCTTCTCATTTAATTGTTGTAACCACTTTTCTCTGGTAGCCATACATTGTTTGCCTTCGGCACAATTACTCCATTTTCAACCTTTGTGGGTGCAGATTAACCATTTCTTACAATATCCAAAACATCAGAATCATGGGATCTCATGAAGTATCTTATTCTTGTTTTCCGGTGCAAGTAATTTCTGTCCTTGAATAGTGGAGAGCGATTCACAGAATTTCTTTCATCAAACATGTCCCCTAAGGAATTTTCCAATTGTTTTTGCTTGTGGGAGCACCTTACCCAGCTTCTACATCTCTTTAATAATCTTGGTGAAGCGTGTTATGGCATCTGAGATGTCTTCGTTCTCACTAATTCTGAAGGCAACATAGGGTTCCTCCATCATTCTCTACTTCGTTTTCTTTACTCACTTTTTGTCTTCATGAGTAACTTCTACGTTATCCCATTTCTCCTTGGCAGTATTGCAGGCACTATGTATGTTTAATTCATTAATGACAAGAGTACTGAAAAGCATGTTTATGGCCTTGTCATTTAATTGCTCTAACTTCTTTTCTCTGGGCAGCCATACATTCTTTGCCTTCGGCATAACTACTCCATTTTCAACCTTTGTGGGTGCAGAATAGCCATTTCTTACAATCTCTCAAACATCATAATCATGGGATCTCATGAAGTATCTTATTCTTGTTTTCCATTGCTAGTAATTTCCGCCCATGAACAGTGGAGAGCGATTCACAGAATTTCCTTCATGAAACATGTCCCCTAAGAAATTTCCCAATTTGTTTTTGCTTGTGGTAGGACCTCACCCAGCTTCTTCATCTCTTTAATAATCTTGGTGAAGCGTGTTATGGCATTTGAGATGTCGTCGTTTTCACTAATTCTGAAGGCATCATAGGATTCCTCCAGCATTCTCTACTTTGTTCCCTTTACTTGCTTTCTGTTTTCATCAGTAATTTTTAGGTTATCCCATTTCTCCTTGCCAGTATTGCAGGCACTATGTCTGTTTAATTCATTAATGAAAAGAGTACAGAAAAAGATGTTTATGGCCTTCTCATTTAATTGTTGTAACCTCTTTTCTCTGGTAGCCATACATTGTTTGCCTTCGGCACAATTACTCCATTTTCAACCTTTGTGGGTGCAAATTAGCCATTTGTTACAATATCAAAAACATCAGAATCATAGGATCTCATGAAGTATCTTATTCTTGTTTTCCAGTGCGAGTAATTTCGGTCATTGAATAGTGGAGAGCGATTCACAGAATTTCTTTCATCAAACATGTCCCCTAAGGAATTTTCAAAATTGTTTTTGCTTGTGGGAGCACCTCTCCCAGCTTCTTCATCTCTTTACCAAT
This sequence comes from Paratinospora sagittata, assembly GCA_035771175.1. Lineage (NCBI taxonomy): Eukaryota > Viridiplantae > Streptophyta > Magnoliopsida > Ranunculales > Menispermaceae > Paratinospora > Paratinospora sagittata. Next base: position 12,136,044 of record CM069611.1, on the reverse strand, counting down.
CTTGGTGAAGCGTGTTATGGCATCTGAGATGTTTTCGTTCTCATCATTTCTGAAGGCATCATAGGATTCCCCTAGCATTTTCAACTTTGTTTTCTTTACTTGCTTTTTGTTTTCATTAGTAACTTCCACGTTATACCTTTCTCTTTGGCGGTGTTGCAGGTACTATGTCTGCTGAATTCATTAAAGAAAAGATTACAAAAAAATATGTTTATGGCCTTGTTATTTAATTGCTGTAACTTCTTTTCTCTGGTGGCCATACATTCTTTGCCTTCAGCACAATTACTCCATTTTCAACCTTTTTGGTGCAGAATAGCCATTTCTTACAATATCCAAAACATTAGAATCTTGGGATCTCATGAAGTATCTTATTCTTGTTTTCCAGTGCAAGTAATTTCGGTCCTTGAATAGTGGAGGGCGATTCACAGAATTTCTTTCAACAAACATGTCCCCTAAGGAATTTCAAAATTGTTTTTGCTTGTGAGAGCACCTCTCCAAGCTTCTTCATCTCTTTTACTAATCTTGGTGAAGCGTGTTATGGCATCTGAGATGTCTTCGTTCTCATTATTTCTGAAGGCATCATAGGATTCCTCTAGCATTCTTTAGTTCATTTTCTTTACTTGCTTTTTGTCTTCATGAGTAACGTCTACGTTATCCCATTTCTCCTTGGATGTATTGCAGGCACTATGTATGTTTATTTCCTTAATGAAAAGAGTACAGAAAAGCATGTTTTTGGCCTTGTCATTTAATTGCTCTAACTTCTTTTCTCTGGGTAGCCATACACTCTTTGCCTTCGGCATAACTACTCCATTTTCAACTATTGTGGGTGCAGAATAGCCATTTCTTACAATTTCTGAAACATCAGAATCATGGGATCTCATGAAGTATCTTATTCTTGTTTTCTGGTGCAAGTAATTTTCGTCGTTGAACAGTGGAAGGCGATTCACAGAATTTCCTTCATCAAACATGTCCACTAAGGAATTTCCAAATTGTTTTTCCTTGTTGGAGCACCTCACCCAGCTTCTTCATCTCTTTAATAATCTTGGCGAAGCGTGTTATGGCATCTGAGATGTCTTCGTTCTCACTAATTCTGAAGGCAACATAGGGTTCGTCCATCATTCTCTACTTCGTTTTCTTTACTTGCTTTTTGTCTTCATGAGTAACTTCTACGTTATCCCATTTCTCCTTGGCAGTATTGCAGGCACTATGTATGTTTAATTCAATAATGAAAAGAGTACAGAAAAGCATGTTTATGGCCTTGTCATTTAATTGCTCTAACTTCTTTTCTCTCGGTAGCCATACATTCTTTGCCTTCGGCATGACTACTCCATTTTCAACCTTTGTCGGTGCAGAATAGCCATTTCTTACAATCTCTTAAACATCAGAATCTTGGTATCTCAAGAAGTATTTTATTCTTGTTTTCCATTGCAAGTAATTTCCGCCCTTGAACAGTGGAGGGCGATTCACAGAATTTCCTTCATGAAACATGTCCCCTAAGGAATTTCCCAGTTGTTTTTGCTTGTGGTAGCACCTCACCCAGCTTCTTCATCTCTTTAATAATCTTGGTGAAACGTGTTATGGCATTTGAGATGTCTTCGTTGCCACTAATTCTGAAGGCATCATAGGATTCCTCCAGCATTCTCTACTTTGTTTCCTTTACTTGCTTTCTGTTTTCATGAGTAATTTTTAGGTTATCCCATTTCTCCTTGGCAGTATTGCAGGCACTATGTCTGTTCAATTCATTAATGAAAAGAGTACAGAAAAACATGTGTATGGCCTTCTCATTTAATTTTTGTAACCTCTTTTCTCAGGTAGCCATACATTGTTTGCCTTCGGCACAATTACTCCATTTTCAACCTTTGTGGGTGCAGATTAGCCATTTCTTACAATATCCAAAACATCAGAATCATGGGATCTCATGAAGTATCTTATTCTTGTTTTTCGGTGCAAGTAATTTCGGTCCTTGAATAGTGGAGGGCGATTCACAGAATTTCTTTCATCAAACATGTCCCCTAAGGAATTTTCAAATTATTTTTGCTTGTGGGAGCACCACACCCAGCTTCTACATCTCTTTAATAATCTTGGTGAAGCGTGTTATGGCATCTGAGCTGTCTTCGTCCTCACTAATTCTGAAGGCAACATAGGATTCCTCCATCACTCTCTACTGCGTTCCCTTTACTTGCTTTATGTTTTCATCAGTAATTTTTAGGTTATCCTATTTCTCCTTGCCAGTATTGCAGGCACTATGTCTGTTTAATTCATTAATGAAAAGAGTACAGAAAAACATGTTTACGGCCTTCTCATTTAATTGTTGTAACCTCTTTTCTCTGGTAGCCATACATTCTTTGCCTTCGGCACAATTAGTCCATTTTCAACCTTTGTGAGTGCAAATTAGCCATTTGTTACAATATCCAAAACATCAGAATCATGGGATCTCATGAAGTATCTTATTCTTGTTTTCCAGTGCAAGTAATTTCGGTCCTTGAATAGTGGAGGGCGATTCACAGAATTTCTTTCATCAAACATGTCCCCTAAGGAATTTCAAAATTATTTTTGCTTGTCGGAGAAGCTCTCCCAGCTTCTTCATCTCTTTACCAATCTTGGTGAAACGTCTTATGGCATCTGAGATGTCTTCGTTCTAATTATTTCTGAAGGCATCATAGGATTCCTCTAGCATTTTCTACTTTGTTTTCTTTACTTGCTTTTTGTCTTCATTAGTAACTTCCACGTTATACCTTTTCTCTTTGGGGGTGTTGCAGGTACTATGTCTGCTGAATTCATTAATGAAAATAGTACAAAAAAACATGTTTATGGCCTTGTTATTTAATTGTTGTAACTTCTTTTCTCTGGTGGCCATACATTCTTTGCCTTCAGCACAATTACTCCATTTTCAACCTTTTTGGTGCAGAATAGCCATTTCTTACAATATCCAAAACATCAGAATCTTGGGATCTCATGAAGTATCTTATTCTTGTTTTCCAGTGCAAGTAATTACAGTCCTTGAATAGTAGAGGGCGATTCACAGAATTTCTTTCATCAAACATGTCCCCTAAGGAATTTCAAAATTGTTTTTGCTTGTGAGAGCACCTCTCCAAGCTTCTTCATCTCTTTACTAATCTTGGTAAAGCCTGTTATGGCATCTAAGATGTCTTCGTTCTCATTATTTCTGAAGGCATCATAGGATTCCTCTAGCATTCTCTAGTTCATTTTCTTTACTTGCTTTTTGTCTTCATGAGTAACTTCTACGTTATCCCATTTCTCCTTGGCAGTATTGCAGGCACTATGTATGTTTATTTCCTTAAAGAAAAGAGTACAGAAAAGCATGTTTATGGCCTTGTCATTTAATTGCTCTAACTTCTTCCCTCTGGGTAGCCATACATTCTTTGCCTTCGGCATAACTACTCCATTTTCAACCTTTGTGGGTGCAGAATAGCCATTTCTTACAATCTCTCAAACATCAGAATCATGGGATCTCATGAAGTATCTTATTCTTGTTTTCCGGTGCAAGTAATTTCGGTCCTTGAATAGTGGAAAGCGATTCACAGAATTTCTTTCATCAAACATGTCCCCTAAGGAATTTTCCAATTGTTTTTGCTTGTGGGAGAACCTCACCCAGCTTCTACATCTCTTTAATAATCTTGGTGAAGCGTGTTATGGCATCTGAGATGTCTTCGTTCTCACTAATTCTGAAGGCAACATAGGGTTCCTCCATCATTCTCTACTTCGTTTTCTTTACTCGCTTTTTGTCTTCATGAGTAAGTTCTACGTTATCCCATTTCTCCTTGGCAGTATTGCAGGCACTATGTATGTTTAATTCATTAATGAAAAGAGTACAGAAAAGCATGTTTATGGCCTTATCATTTAATTGCTCTAACTTCTTTTCTCTCGGTAGCCATACATTCTTTCCCTTCGGCATAACTACTCCATTTTCAACCTTTGTGGGTGCAGAATAACCATTTCTTACAATCTCTTAAACATCAAACTCATGGGATCTCATGAAGTATTTTATTCTTGTTTTCCATTGCAAGTAATTTCCGCCCTTGAACAGTGGAGGGCGATTCACAGAATTTCCTTCATGAAACATGTCCCCTAAGGAATTTCCCAATTGTTTTTGCTTGTGGTAGCACCTCACCCAGCTTCTTCATCTCTTTAATAATCTTGGTGAAGCGTGTTATGGCATTTGAGATGTCTTCGTTCCCACTAATTCTGAAGGCATCATAGGATTCCTCCAGCATTCTCTACTTTGTTCCCTTTACTGGCTTTCTGTTTTCATGAGTAATTTTTAGGTTATCCCATTTCTTCTTGGCAGTATTGCAGGCACTATGTCTGTTTAATTCTTTAATGAAAAGAGTACAGAAAAACATGTTTATTTCCTTCTCATTTAATTGTTGTAACCACTTTTCTCTGGTAGCCATACATTGTTTGCCTTCGGCACAATTACTCCATTTTCAACCTTTGTGGGTGCAGATTAACCATTTCTTACAATATCCAAAACATCAGAATCATGGGATCTCATGAAGTATCTTATTCTTGTTTTCCGGTGCAAGTAATTTCTGTCCTTGAATAGTGGAGAGCGATTCACAGAATTTCTTTCATCAAACATGTCCCCTAAGGAATTTTCCAATTGTTTTTGCTTGTGGGAGCACCTTACCCAGCTTCTACATCTCTTTAATAATCTTGGTGAAGCGTGTTATGGCATCTGAGATGTCTTCGTTCTCACTAATTCTGAAGGCAACATAGGGTTCCTCCATCATTCTCTACTTCGTTTTCTTTACTCACTTTTTGTCTTCATGAGTAACTTCTACGTTATCCCATTTCTCCTTGGCAGTATTGCAGGCACTATGTATGTTTAATTCATTAATGACAAGAGTACTGAAAAGCATGTTTATGGCCTTGTCATTTAATTGCTCTAACTTCTTTTCTCTGGGCAGCCATACATTCTTTGCCTTCGGCATAACTACTCCATTTTCAACCTTTGTGGGTGCAGAATAGCCATTTCTTACAATCTCTCAAACATCATAATCATGGGATCTCATGAAGTATCTTATTCTTGTTTTCCATTGCTAGTAATTTCCGCCCATGAACAGTGGAGAGCGATTCACAGAATTTCCTTCATGAAACATGTCCCCTAAGAAATTTCCCAATTTGTTTTTGCTTGTGGTAGGACCTCACCCAGCTTCTTCATCTCTTTAATAATCTTGGTGAAGCGTGTTATGGCATTTGAGATGTCGTCGTTTTCACTAATTCTGAAGGCATCATAGGATTCCTCCAGCATTCTCTACTTTGTTCCCTTTACTTGCTTTCTGTTTTCATCAGTAATTTTTAGGTTATCCCATTTCTCCTTGCCAGTATTGCAGGCACTATGTCTGTTTAATTCATTAATGAAAAGAGTACAGAAAAAGATGTTTATGGCCTTCTCATTTAATTGTTGTAACCTCTTTTCTCTGGTAGCCATACATTGTTTGCCTTCGGCACAATTACTCCATTTTCAACCTTTGTGGGTGCAAATTAGCCATTTGTTACAATATCAAAAACATCAGAATCATAGGATCTCATGAAGTATCTTATTCTTGTTTTCCAGTGCGAGTAATTTCGGTCATTGAATAGTGGAGAGCGATTCACAGAATTTCTTTCATCAAACATGTCCCCTAAGGAATTTTCAAAATTGTTTTTGCTTGTGGGAGCACCTCTCCCAGCTTCTTCATCTCTTTACCAATCTTGGTGAAGCGTGTTATGGCATCTGAGATGTTTTCGTTCTCATCATTTCTGAAGGCATCATAGGATTCCCCTAGCATTTTCAACTTTGTTTTCTTTACTTGCTTTTTGTTTTCATTAGTAACTTCCACGTTATACCTTTCTCTTTGGCGGTGTTGCAGGTACTATGTCTGCTGAATTCATTAAAGAAAAGATTACAAAAAAATATGTTTATGGCCTTGTTATTTAATTGCTGTAACTTCTTTTCTCTGGTGGCCATACATCCTTTGCCTTCAGGACAATTACTCCATTTTCAACCTTTTTGGTGCAGAATAGCCATTTCTTACAATATCCAAAACATTAGAATCTTGGGATCTCATGAAGTATCTTATTCTTGTTTTCCAGTGCAAGTAATTTCGGTCCTTGAATAGTGGAGGGCGATTCACAGAATTTCTTTCAACAAACATGTCCCCTAAGGAATTTCAAAATTGTTTTTGCTTGTGAGAGCACCTCTCCAAGCTTCTTCATCTCTTTTACTAATCTTGGTGAAGCGTGTTATGGCATCTGAGATGTCTTCGTTCTCATTATTTCTGAAGGCATCATAGGATTCCTCTAGCATTCTTTAGTTCATTTTCTTTACTTGCTTTTTGTCTTCATGAGTAACGTCTACGTTATCCCATTTCTCCTTGGCAGTATTGCAGGCACTATGTATGTTTATTTCCTTAATGAAAAGAGTACAGAAAAGCATGTTTTTGGCCTTGTCATTTAATTGCTCTAACTTCTTTTCTCTGGGTAGCCATACATTCTTTGCCTTCGGCATAACTACTCCATTTTCAACTATTGTGGGTGCAGAATAGCCATTTCTTACAATTTCTGAAACATCAGAATCATGGGATCTCATGAAGTATCTTATTCTTGTTTTCTGGTGCAAGTAATTTTCGTCGTTGAACAGTGGAAGGCGATTCACAGAATTTCCTTCATCAAACATGTCCACTAAGGAATTTCCAAATTGTTTTTCCTTGTTGGAGCACCTCACCCAGCTTCTTCATCTCTTTAATAATCTTGGCGAAGCGTGTTATGGCATCTGAGATGTCTTCGTTCTCACTAATTCTGAAGGCAACATAGGGTTCGTCCATCATTCTCTACTTCGTTTTCTTTACTTGCTTTTTGTCTTCATGAGTAACTTCTACGTTATCCCATTTCTCCTTGGCAGTATTGCAGGCACTATGTATGTTTAATTCAATAATGAAAAGAGTACGGAAAAGCATGTTTATGGCCTTGTCATTTAATTGCTCTAACTTCTTTTCTCTCGGTAGCCATACATTCTTTGCCTTCGGCATGACTACTCCATTTTCAACCTTTGTCGGTGCAGAATAGCCATTTCTTACAATCTCTTAAACATCAGAATCTTGGTATCTCAAGAAGTATTTTATTCTTGTTTTCCATTGCAAGTAATTTCCGCCCTTGAACAGTGGAGGGCGATTCACAGAATTTCCTTCATGAAACATGTCCCCTAAGGAATTTCCCAGTTGTTTTTGCTTGTGGTAGCACCTCACCCAGCTTCTTCATCTCTTTAATAATCTTGGTGAAACGTGTTATGGCATTTGAGATGTCTTCGTTGCCACTAATTCTGAAGGCATCATAGGATTCCTCCAGCATTCTCTACTTTGATTCCTTTACTTGCTTTCTGTTTTCATGAGTAATATTTAGGTTATCCCATTTCTCCTTGGCAGTATTGCAGGCACTATGTCTGTTGAATTCATTAATGAAAAGAGTACAGAAAACATGTTTATGGCCTTCTCATTTAATTGTTGTAACCACTTTTCTCTGGTAGCCACACATTCTTTACCTTCGGCACAATTACTCCATTTTCATCCTTTGTGGGTGCAGATTAGCCATTTCTTACAATATCCAAAACATCAGAATCATGGGATCTCATGAAGTATCTTATTCTTGTTTTCTAGTGCAAGTAATTTCGGCCCTTGAATAGTGGAGGGCGATTCACTGAATTTCTTTCATCAAACATGTCCCCTAAGGAATTTCAAAATTGTTTTTGCTTGTGGGAGTACCTCACCCAGCTTCTTCATCTCTTTAATAATCTTGGTGAAGCGTGTTATGACATCTGAGATGTCTTCGTTCTCACTAATTCTGAAGGCAACATAGGATTCCTCCATCACTCTCTACTGCGTTTTCTTTACTTGCTCTTTGTCTTCTTGTGTAACTTCTACGTTATCCCATTTCTCTTTGGCGGTATTGCAGGTACTATGTCTGCTGAATTCATTAATGAAAAGAGTACAAGAAAGCATGTTTATGGCCTTGTCATTTAATTGCTCTAACTTTTTTTCTCTGGGTAGCCATACATTCTTTGCCTTCGGCATAACTACTCCATTTTCAACATTTGTGGGTGCAGAATAGCCATTTTTTACAATCTCTTAAACATCAGAATCATGGGATCTCATGAAGTATCTTATTCTTGTTTTCTAGTGCAATTAATTTCCGCCCTTGAACAATGGAGGGCGATTCACAGAATTTCCTTCAGCAAACATGTCCCCTATGAAATCTCCCAATTGTTTTTGCTTGTGGGAGCACCTCACCCATCTTCTTCATCTCTTTAATAATCTTAGTGAAGCGTGTTATGACATCTGAGATGTCTTCGTTCTCACTAATTCTGAAGGCAACATAGGATTCCTCCATCACTCTCTACTTGGTTTTCTTTACTTGCTTTTTTTCCTCATTAGTAACTTCTACGTTATACCTTTTCTCTTTGGCAGTATTGCAGGCACTATGTATGTTTAATTCATTAATGAAAAGAGTACAGAAAAGCATGTTTATGGCCTTGTCATTTAATTGCTCTAACTTCTTTTCTCTCGGTAGCCATACATTCTTTGCGTTCGGCATGACTACTCCATTTTCAACCTTTGTGGGTGCAGAATAGCCATTTCTTACAATCTCTTAAACATCAGAATCATGGGATCTCATGAAGTATCTTATTCTTGTTTTCCAGTGCAAGTAATTTCTTCCCTTGAGCAGTGTAGGGCGATTCACAGAATTTCCTTCATGAAACATGTCCCCTAAGGAATTTCCCAATTGTTTTTGCTTGTGGGAGCACCTCACCCAGCTTCTTCATCTCTTTAATAATCATGGTGAAGCGTGTTATGGCATCTGAGATGTTTTTGTTCTCAATAATTCTGAAGGCAACATAGGGTTCCTCCATCAGTCTCTACTTCGTTTTCTTTACTTGCTTTTTGTCTTCATGAGTAACTTCTACGTTATCCCATTTCTCCTTGGCAGTATTGCAGGCACTATGTATGTTTATTTCCTTAATGAAAAGAGTACAGAAAAGCATGTTTATGGCCTTTTCATTTAATTGCTCTAACTTCTTTTCTCTGGGTAGAAATACATTCTTTGGCTTCGGCATAACTACTCCATTTTCAACCTTTGTGGGTGCAGAATAGCCATTTATTACAATCTCTTAAACATCAGAATCATGGGATCTCATGAAGTATCTTATTCTTGTTTTCCAGTGCAAGTAATTTCTGCCCTTGAGCAGTGTAGGGCGATTCACAGAATTTCCTTCTTCAAACATGTCCCCTATGGAATTTCCAAATTGTTTTTGCTTGTGGGAGCACCTCACCCAGCTTCTTCATCTCTTTAATAATCTTGGCGAAGCGTGTTATGGCATCTGAGATGTCTTCGTTCTCACTAATTATGAAGGCAACATAGGGTTCCTCCATCATTCTCTACTTCGTTTTCTTTACTTGCTTTTTGTCTTCATAAGTAACTTCTACGTTATCCCATTTCTCCTTGGCAGTATTGCTGGCACTATGTATTTTTAATTCATTAATGAAAAGAGTACAGAAAAGCATGTTTATGGCCTTGTCATTTAATTGCTCTAACTTCTTTTCTCTCCGTAGCCATACATTCTTTGCCTTCGGCATAACTACTCCATTTTCAACCTTTGTGGGTGCAGAATAGCCATTTCTTACAATCTCTTAAACATCAGAATCATGGGATCTCACGAAGTATTTTATTCTTGTTTTCCATTGCATGTAATTTCCGCCCTTGAACAGTGGAGGGCGATTCACAGAATTTCCTTCATGAAACATGTCCCCTAAGGAATTTCGCAATTGTTTTTGCTTGTGGTAGCACCTCACCCAGTTTCTTCATCTCTTTAATAATCTTGGTGAAGCGTGTTATGGCATTTGAGATGTCTTCGTTCCCACTAATTCTGAAGGCATCATAGGATTCCTCCAGCATTCTCTACTTTGTTCCCTTTACTTGCTTTATGTTTTCATGAGTAATTTTTAAGTTATCCCATTTCTCCTTCGCAGTATTGCAGGGACTATGTCTGTTCAATTCATTAATGAAAAGAGTACAGAAAAATATGTTTATGGCCTTCTCATTTAATTGTTGTAACCTCTTTTCTCTGGTAGCCATACATTCTTTGCCTTTGGCACAATTACTCCATTTTCAGCCTTTGTTGGTGCAGATTAGCCATTTCTTACAATATCCAAAACATCAGAATCATGGGATCTCATGAAGTATCTTATTCTTGTTTTTCCGGTGCAAGTAATTTCGGTCCTTGAATAGTGGAGGGCGATTCACAGAATTTCTTTCATCAAACATGTCCCCTAAGGAATTTTCCAATTGTTTTTCCTTGTGGGAGCACCTCACCCAGGTTCTACATCTCTTTAATAATCTTGGTGAAGCGTGTTATGGCATCTGAGATGTCTTCGTTCTCACTAATTCTGAAGGCAACATAGGTTCCTCCATCATTCTCTACTTCGTTTTCTTTACTCGCTTTTTGTCTTCATGAGTAACTTCTACGTTATCCCATTTCTCCTTGCCAGTATTGCAGGCATTATGTATGTTTAATTCATTAATGAAAAGAGTACTGAAAAGCATGTTTGTGGCCTTGTCATTTAATTGCTCTAACTTCTCTTCTCTCGGTCGCCATACATTCTTTGCCTTCGGCATAACTACTCCATTTTCAACCTTTGTGGGTGCAGAATAGCCATTTCTTATAATCTCTTAAACATCATAATCATGGGATCTCATGAAGTATCTTATTCTTGTTTTTCAGTGCAAGTAATTTCCGCCCTTGAACAGTGGAGGGCGATTCGTACAATTTCCTTCATCAAACATGTCCCCTAAGGAATTTCCCAATTGTTTTTGCTTGTGGTAGCACCTCACCCAGCTTCTTCATCTATTTAATAATCTTGGTGAAGCGTGTCATGGCATTTGAGATGTCGTCGTTTTCACTAATCTAAAGGCATCATAGGATTCCTCCTGCATTATCTACTTTGTTCCCTTTACTTGCTTTCTGTTTTCATCAGTAATTTTTAGGTTATCCCATTTCTCCTTGCCAGTATTGCAGGCACTATGTCTGTTTAATTCATTAATGAAAAGGGTACAGAAAAACATGTTTATGGCCTTCTCATTTAATTATTGTAACCTCTTTTCTCTGGTAGCCATACATTCTTTGCCTTCGGCACAATTACTCCATTTTCTACCTTTGTGGGTGCAAATTAGCCATTTGTTACAATATCCAAAACATCAGAATCATGGGATCTCATGAAGTATCTTATTTATGTTTTCCAGTGAAGTAATTTCGGTCATTGAATAGTGGAGGGCGATTCACAGAATTTCTTTCATCAAACATGTCCCCTAAGGAATTTCAAAATTATTTTTGCTTGTCGGAGAACTTCTCCCAGCTTCTTCATATCTTTACCAATCTTGGTGAAGCGTGTTATGGCATCTGAGATGTCTTCGTTCTCATTATTTCTGAAGGCATCATAGGATTCCTCTAACATTTTCTACTTTGTTTTCTTTACTTGCTTTTTGTCTTCATTAGTAACTTCCACGTTATACCTTTTCTCTTTGGCGGTGTTGCAGGTACTATGTTTGCTGAATTCATTAATGAAAATAGTACAAAAAAACATGTTTATGGCCTTGTTATTTAATTGTTGTAACTTCTTTTCTCTGGTGGCCATACATTCTTTGCCTTCAGCACAATTACTCCATTTTCAACCTTTTTGGTGCAGAATAGCCATTTCTTACAATATCCAAAACATCAGAATCTTGGGATCTCATAAAGTATCTTATTCTTGTTTTCCAGTGCAAGTAATTACGATCCTTGAATAGTGGAGGGCGATTCACAGAATTTCTTTCATCAAACATGTCCCCTAAGGAATTTCAAAATTGTTTTTGCTTGTGAGAGCACCTCTCCAAGCTTCTTCATCTCTTTAATAATCTTGGCGAAGCGTGTTATGGCATCTGAGATGTCTTCGTTCTCACTAATTATGAAGGCAACATAGGGTTCCTCCATCATTCTCTACTTCGTTTTCCTTACTGGCTTTTTGTCTTCATGAGTAACTTCTACGCTATCCCATTTCTCCTTGGCAGTATTGCAGGCACTATGTATGTTTAATTCATTAATGAAAAGAGTACAGAAAAGCATGTTTATGGCCTTGTCATTTAATTGCTCTAACTTCTTTTCTCTCGGTAGCCATACATTCTTTGCGTTCGGCATGACTACTCCATTTTCAACCTTTGTGGGTGCAGAATAGCCATTTCTTACAATCTCTTAAACATCAGAATCATGGGATCTCATGAAGTATCTTATTCTTGTTTTCCAGTGCAAGTAATTTCTTCCCTTGAGCAGTGTAGGGCGATTCACAGAATTTCCTTCATGAAACATGTCCCCTAAGGAATTTCCCAATTGTTTTTGCTTGTGGGAGCACCTCACCCAGCTTCTTCATCTCTTTAATAATCATGGTGAAGCGTGTTATGGCATCTGAGATGTTTTTGTTCTCAATAATTCTGAAGGCAACATAGGGTTCCTCCATCAGTCTCTACTTCGTTTTCTTTACTTGCTTTTTGTCTTCATGAGTAACTTCTACGTTATCCCATTTCTCCTTGGCAGTATTGCAGGCACTATGTATGTTTATTTCCTTAATGAAAAGAGTACAGAAAAGCATGTTTATGGCCTTTTCATTTAATTGCTCTAACTTCTTTTCTCTGGGTAGAAATACATTCTTTGGCTTCGGCATAACTACTCCATTTTAAACCTTTGTGGGTGCAGAATAGCCATTTATTACAATCTCTTAAACATCAGAATCATGGGATCTCATGAAGTATCTTATTCTTGTTTTCCAGTGCAAGTAATTTCTGCCCTTGAGCAGTGTAGGGCGATTCACAGAATTTCCTTCTTCAAACATGTCCCCTATGGAATTTCCAAATTGTTTTTGCTTGTGGGAGCACCTCACCCAGCTTCTTCATCTCTTTAATAATCTTGGCGAAACGTGTTATGGCATCTGAGATGTCTTCGTTCTCACTAATTATGAAGGCAACATAGGGTTCCTCCATCATTCTCTACTTCGTTTTCTTTACTTGCTTTTTGTCTTCATAAGTAACTTCTACGTTATCCCATTTCTCCTTGGCAGTATTGCTGGCACTATGTATTTTTAATTCATTAATGAAAAGAGTACAGAAAAGCATGTTTATGGCCTTGTCATTTAATTGCTCTAACTTCTTTTCTCTCCGTAGCCATACATTCTTTGCCTTCGGCATAACTACTCCATTTTCAACCTTTGTGGGTGCAGAATAGCCATTTCTTACAATCTCTTAAACATCAGAATCATGGGATCTCACGAAGTATTTTATTCTTGTTTTCCATTGCATGTAATTTCCGCCCTTGAACAGTGGAGGGCGATTCACAGAATTTCCTTCATGAAACATGTCCCCTAAGGAATTTCGCAATTGTTTTTGCTTGTGGTAGCACCTCACCCAGTTTCTTCATCTCTTTAATAATCTTGGTGAAGCGTGTTATGGCATTTGAGATGTCTTCGTTCCCACTAATTCTGAAGGCATCATAGGATTCCTCCAGCATTCTCTACTTTGTTCCCTTTACTTGCTTTCTGTTTTCATGAGTAATTTTTAAGTTATCCCATTTCTCCTTCGCAGTATTGCAGGGACTATGTCTGTTCAATTCATTAATGAAAAGAGTACAGAAAAATATGTTTATGGCCTTCTCATTTAATTGTTGTAACCTCTTTTCTCTGGTAGCCATACATTCTTTGCCTTTGGCACAATTACTCCATTTTCAGCCTTTGTTGGTGCAGATTAGCCATTTCTTACAATATCCAAAACATCAGAATCATGGGATCTCATGAAGTATCTTATTCTTGTTTTTCCGGTGCAAGTAATTTCGGTCCTTGAATAGTGGAGGGCGATTCACAGAATTTCTTTCATCAAACATGTCCCCTAAGGAATTTTCCAATTGTTTTTCCTTGTGGGAGCACCTCACCCAGCTTCTACATCTCTTTAATAATCTTGGTGAAGCGTGTTATGGCATCTGAGATGTCTTCGTTCTCACTAATTCTGAAGGCAACATAAGTTCCTCCATCATTCTCTACTTCGTTTTCTTTACTCGCTTTTTGTCTTCATGAGTAACTTCTACGTTATCCCATTTCTCCTTGCCAGTATTGCAGGCATTATGTATGTTTAATTCATTAATGAAAAGAGTACTGAAAAGCATGTTTGTGGCCTTGTCATTTAATTGCTCTAACTTCTTTTCTCTCGGTCGCCATACATTCTTTGCCTTCGGCATAACTACTCCATTTTCAACCTTTGTGGGTGCAGAATAGCCATTTCTTATAATCTCTTAAACATCATAATCATGGGCTCTCATGAAGTATCTTATTCTTGTTTTTCAGTGCAAGTAATTTCCGCCCTTGAACAGTGGAGGGCGATTCGTACAATTTCCTTCATCAAACATGTCCCCTAAGGAATTTCCCAATTGTTTTTGCTTGTGGTAGCACCTCACCCAGCTTCTTCATCTATTTAATAATCTTGGTGAAGCGTGTTATGGCATTTGAGATGTCGTCGTTTTCACTAATCTGAAGGCATCATAGGATTCCTCCTGCATTATCTACTTTGTTCCCTATACTTGCTTTCTGTTTTCATCAGTAATTTTTAGGTTATCCCATTTCTCCTTGCCAGTATTGCAGGCACTATGTCTGTTTAATTCATTAATGAAAAGGGTACAGAAAAACATGTTTATGGCCTTCTCATTTAATTATTGTAACCTCTTTTCTCTGGTAGCCATACATTCTTTGCCTTCGGCACAATTACTCCATTTTCAACCTTTGTGGGTGCAAATTAGCCATTTGTTACAATATCCAAAACATCAGAATCATGGGATCTCATGAAGTATCTTATTTATGTTTTCCAGTGAAGTAATTTCGGTCATTGAATAGTGGAGGGCGATTCACAGAATTTCTTTCATCGAACATGTCCCCTAAGGAATTTCAAAATTATTTTTGCTTGTCGGAGAACTTCTCCCAGCTTCTTCATATCTTTACCAATCTTGGTGAAGCGTGTTATGGCATCTGAGATGTCTTCGTTCTCATTATTTCTGAAGGCATCATAGGATTCCTCTAACATTTTCTACTTTGTTTTCTTTACTTGCTTTTTGTCTTCAATAGTAACTTCCACGTTATACCTTTTCTCTTTGGCGGTGTTGCAGGTACTATGTTTGCTGAATTCATTAATGAAAATAGTACAAAAAAACATGTTTATGGCCTTGTTATTTAATTGTTGTAACTTCTTTTCTCTGGTGGCCATACATTCTTTGCCTTCAGCACAATTACTCCATTTTCAACCTTTTTGGTGCAGAATAGCCATTTCTTACAATATCCAAAACATCAGAATCTTGGGATCTCATGAAGTATCTTATTCTTGTTTTCCAGTGCAAGTAATTACGATCCTTGAATAGTGGAGGGCGATTCACAGAATTTCTTTCATCAAACATGTCCCCTAAGGAATTTCAAAATTGTTTTTGCTTGTGAGAGCACCTCTCCAAGCTTCTTCATCTCTTTAATAATCTTGGCGAAGCGTGTTATGGCATCTGAGATGTCTTCGTTCTCACTAATTATGAAGGCAACATAGGGTTCCTCCATCATTCTCTACTTCGTTTTCCTTACTGGCTTTTTGTCTTCATGAGTAACTTCTACGCTATCCCATTTCTCCTTGGCAGTATTGCAGGCACTATGTATGTTTAATTCATTAATGAAAAGAGTACAGAAAAGCATGTTTATGGCCTTGTCATTTAATTGCTCTAACTTCTTTTCTCTCGGTAGCCATACATTCTTTGCCTTCGGAATAACTACTCCATTTTCAACCTTTGTGGGTTCAGAATAACCATTTCTTACAATATCTTAAACATCAAAATCATGGGATCTCATGAAGTATTTTATTCTTGTTTTCCATTGCAAGTAATTTCCGCCCTTCAACAGTGGAGGGCGATTCACAGAATTTCCTTCATTAAAAATGTCCCCTAAGGAATTTCCCAATTGTTTTTGCTTGTGGTAGCACCTCACCCAGCTTCTTCGTCTCTTTAATAATCTTGGTGAAGCGTGTTATGGCATTTGAGATGTCTTCGTTCCCACTAATTCTGAAGGCATCATAGGATTCCTCCAGCATTCTCTACTTTGTTCCCTTTACTTGCTTTCTGTTTTCATCAGTAATTTTTAGGTTATCCCATTTCTCCTTGCCAGTATTGTAGGCACTATTTCTGTTTAATTCATTAATGAAAAGAGTACAGAAAAACATGTTTATGGCCTTCTCATTTAATTGTTGTAACCTCTTTTCTCTGGTAGCCATACATTCTTTGCCTTCGGCACAATTACTCCATTTTCAACCTTTGTGGGTGCAAATTAGCCATTTGTTACAATATCCCAAACATCAGAATCATGGGATCTCATGAAGTATCTTATTCTTGTTTTTTAGTGCAAGTAATTTCGGTCCTTGAATAGTGGAGGGCGATTCACAGAATTTCTTTCATCAAACATGTCCCCTAAGGAATTTCAAAATTATTTTTGCTTGTCGGAGAACCTCTCCCAGCTTCTTCATCTCTTTACCAATCTTGGTGAAGCGTCTTATGGCATCTGAGATGTCTTCTTTCTCATTATTTCTGAAGGCATCATAGGATTCCTCTAACATTTTCTACTTTGTTTTCTTTACTTGCTTTTTGTCTTCATTAGTAACTTCCACGTTATACCTTTTCTCTTTGGCGGTGTTGCAGGTACTATGTCTGCTGAATTCATTAAAGAAAATAGTACAGAAAAACATGTTTATGGCCTTGTTATTTAATTGTTGTAACTTCTTTTCTCTGGTGGCCATACATTATTTGCCTTCAGCACAATTACTCCATTTTCAACCTTTTTGGTGCAGAATAGCCATTTCTTACAATATCCAAAACATCAGAATCTTGGGATCTCATGAAGTATCTTATTCTTGTTTTCCAGTGCAAATAATTACGATCCTTGAATAGTGGAGGGCGATTCACAGAATTTCTTTCATCAAACATGTCCCCTAAGGAATTTCAAAATTGTTTTTGCTTGTGAGAGCACCTCTCCAAGCTTCTTCATCATTTTACTAATCTTGGTAAAGCGTGTTATGGCATCTACGATGTCTTCGTTCTCATTATTTCTGAATGCATCATAGGATTCCTCTAGCATTCTCTAGTTCATTTTCTTTACTTGCTTTTTGTCTTCATGAGTAACTTCTACGTTATCCCATTTCTCCTTGGCAGTATTGCAGGCACTATGTATGTTTATTTCCTTAATGAAAAGAGTACAAAAAAGCATGTTTATGGCCTTGTCATTTAATTGCTCTAACTTCTTCTCTCTGGGTAGCCATACATTCTTTGCCTTCGGCATAACTACTCCATTTTCAACTATTGTGGGTGCAGAATAGCCATTTCTTACAATCTCTGAAACATCAGAATCATGGGATCTCATGAAGCATGTTATTCTTGTTTTCCAGTGCAAGTAATTTCTGCCCTTGAGCAGTGGAAGCCGATTGACAGAATTTCCTTCATCAAACATGTCCACTAAGGAATTTCCAAATTATTTTTCCTTGTGGGTGCACCTCACCCAGCTTCTTCATCACTTTAATAATCTTGGCGAAGCCTTTTATGGCATCTGAGATGTCTTCGTTCTCACTAATTATGAAGGCAACATAGAGTTCCTCCATCATTCTCTACTTCGTTTTCCTTACTTGCTTTTTGTCTTCATGAGTAACTTCTACGTTATCCAATTTCTCCTTGGCAGTATTGCAGGCACTATGTATGTTTACTTCATTAATGAAAAGAGTACAGAAAAGCATGTTTATGGCCTTGTCATTTAATTGCTCTAACTTCTTTTCTCTCGGTAGCCATACATTCTTTGCCTTCGGAATAACTACTCCATTTTCAACCTTTGTGGGTGCAGAATAGCCATTTCTTACAATATCTTAAACATCAAAATCATGGGATCTCATGAAGTATTTTATTCTTGTTTTCCATTGCAAGTAATTTCCGCCCTTCAACAGTGGAGGGCGATTCACAGAATTTCCTTCATTAAACATGTCCCCTAAGGAATTTCCCAATTGTTTTTGCTTGTGGTAGCACCTCACCCAGCTTCTTCATCTCTTTAATAATCTTGGTGAAGCGTGTTATGGCATTTGAGATGTCTTCGTTCCCACTAATTCTGAAGGCATCATAGGATTCCTCCAGCATTCTATACTTTGTTCCCTTTACTTGCTTTCTGTTTTCATCAGTAATTTTTAGGTTATCCCATTTCTCCTTGCCAGTATTGTAGGCACTATGTCTGTTTAATTCATTAATGAAAAGAGTACAGAAAAACATGTTTATGGCCTTCTCATTTAATTGTTGTAACCTCTTTTCTCTGGTGGCCATACATTCTTTGCCTTCGGCACAATTACTCCATTTTCAACCTTTGTGGGTGCAAATTAGCCATTTGTTACAATATCCAAAACATCAGAATCTTGGGATCTCATGAAGTATCTTATTCTTGTTTTTCAGTGCAAGTAATTTCTGTCCTTGAATAGTGGAGGGCGATTCACCGAATTTTTTTCATCAAACATGTCCCCTAAGGAATTTCAAAATTATTTTTGCTTGTCGGAGAACCTCTCCCAGCTTCTTCATCTCTTTACCAATCTTGGTGAAGCGTCTTATGGCAT
This sequence comes from Paratinospora sagittata, assembly GCA_035771175.1. Lineage (NCBI taxonomy): Eukaryota > Viridiplantae > Streptophyta > Magnoliopsida > Ranunculales > Menispermaceae > Paratinospora > Paratinospora sagittata. The sequence continues at coordinate 12,117,327 of CM069611.1, read as the reverse complement.
CTGAGATGTCTTCGTTCTCATTATTTCTGAAGGCATCATAGGATTCCTCTAGCATTTTCTACTTTGTTTTCTTTACTTGCTTTTTGTCTTCATTAGTAACTTCCACGTTATACCTTTTCTCTTTGGCGGTGTTGCAGGTACTATGTCTAATGAATTAATTAAAGAAAATAGTACAAAAAAACATGTTTATGGCCTTGTTATTTAATTGTTGTAACTTCTTTTCTCTGGTGGCCATACATTCTTTGCCTTCAGCACAATTACTCCATTTTCAACCTTTTTGGTGCAGAATAGCCATTTCTTACAATATCCAAAACATCAGAATCTTGGGATCTCATGAAGTATCTTATTCTTGTTTTCCAGTGCAAGTAATTACGATCCTTGAATAGTGGAGGGCGATTCACAGAATTTCTTTCATCAAACATGTCCCCTAAGGAATTTCAAAATTGTTTTTGCTTGTGAGAGCACCTCTCCAAGCTTCTTCATCTTTTTACTAATCTTGGTAAAGCGTGTTATGGCATCTCGATGTCTTCGTTCTCATTATTTCTGAATGCATCATAGGATTCCTCTAGCATTCTCTAGTTCATTTTCTTTACTTGCTTTTTGTCTTCATGAGTAACTTCTACGTTATCCCATTTCTCCTTGGCAGTATTGCAGGCACTATGTATGTTTATTTTCTTAATGAAAAGAGTACAAAAAAGCATGTTTATGGCCTTGTCATTTAATTGCTCTAACTTCTTCTCTCTGGGTAGCCATACATTCTTTGCCTTCGGCATAACTACTCCATTTTCAACTATTGTGGGTGCAGAATAGCCATTTCTTACTATCTCTGAAACATCAGAATCATGGGATCTCATGAAGCATGTTATTCTTGTTTTCCAGTGCAAGTAATTTCCGCCCTTGAGCAGTGGAAGACGATTCACAGAATTTCCTTCATCAAACATGTCCACTAAGGAATTTCCAAATTATTTTTCCTTGTGGGTGCACCTCACCCAGCTTCTTCATCACTTTAATAATCTTGGCGAAGCCTGTTATGGCATCTGAGATGTCTTCGTTCTCACTAATTATGAAGGCAACATAGAGTTCCTCCATCATTCTCTACTTCGTTTTCCTTACTTGCTTTTTGTCTTCATGAGTAACTTCTACGTTATCCCATTTCTCCTTGGCAGTATTGCAGGCACTATGTATGTTTACTTCATTAATGAAAAGAGTACAGAAAAGCATGTATATGGCCTTGTCATTTAATTGCTCTAACTTCTTTTCTCTCGGTAGCCATACATTCTTTACCTTCGGAATAACTACTCCTTTTTCAACCTTTGTGGGTGCAGAATAGCCATTTCTTACAATATCTTAAACATCAAAATCATGGGATCTCATGAAGTATTTTATTCTTGTTTTCCATTGCAAGTAGTTTCCGCCTTTCAACAGTGGAGGGCGATTCACAGAATTTCCTTCATTAAACATGTCCCCTAAGGAATTTCCCAATTGTTTTTCCTTGTGGTAGCACCTCACCCAGCTTCTTCATCTCTTTAATAATCTTGGTGAAGCGTGTTATGGCATTTGAGATGTCTTCGTTCCCACTAATTCTGAAGGCATCATAGGATTCCTCCAGCATTCTCTACTTTGTTCCCTTTACTGGCTTTCTGTTTTCATCAGTAATTTTTAGGTTATCCCATTTCTCCTTGCCAGTATTGTAGGCACTATGTCTGTTTAATTCATTAATGAAAAGAGTACAGAAAAACATGTTTATGGCCTTCTCATTTAATTGTTGTAACCTCTTTTCTCTGGTAGCCATACATTCTTTGCCTTTGGCACAATTACTCCATTTTCAACCTTTGTGGGTGCAAATTAGCCATTTGTTACAATATCCAAAACATCAGAATCGTGGGATCTCATGAAGTATCTTATTCTTGTTTTTCAGTGCAAGTAATTTCGGTCCTTGAATAGTGGAGGGCGATTCACAGAATTTCTTTCATCAAACATGTCCCCTAAGGAATTTCAAAATTATTTTTGCTTGTCGGAGAACCTCTCCCAGCTTCTTCATCTCTTTACCAATCTTGGTGAAGCGTCTTATGGCATCTGAGATGTCTTCGTTCTCATTATTTCTGAAGGCATCATAGGATTCCTCTAGCATTTTCTACTTTGTTTTCTTTACTTGCTTTTTGTCTTCATTAGTAACTTCCACGTTATACCTTTTCTCTTTGGCGGTGTTGCAGGTACTATGTCTGCTGAATTCATTAAAGAAAATAGTACAAAAAAGCATGTTTATGGCCTTGTTATTTAATTGTTGTAACTTCTTTTCTATGGTGGCCAGACATTCTTTGCCTTCAGCACAATTACTCCATTTTCAACCTTTTTGGTGCAGAATAGCCATTTCTTACAATATCCAAAACATCAGAATCTTGGGATCTCATGAAGTATCTTATTCTTGTTTTCCAGTGCAAGTAATTACGATCCTTGAATAGTGGAGGGCGATTCACAGAATTTCTTTCATCAAACATGTCCCCTAAGGAATTTCAAAATTGTTTTTGCTTGTGAGAGCACCTCTCCAAGCTTCTTCATCTTTTTACTAATCTTGGTAAAGCGTGTTATGGCATCTACGATGTCTTCGTTCTCATTATTTCTGAATGCATCATAGGATTCCTCTAGCATTCTCTAGTTCATTTTCTTTACTTGCTTTTTGTCTTCATGAGTAACTTCTACGTTATCCCATTTCTCCTTGGCAGTATTGCAGGCACTATGTATGTTTATTTCCTTAATGAAAAGAGTACAAAAAAGCATGTTTATGGCCTTGTCATTTAATTGCTCTAACTTCTTCTCTCTGGGTAGCCATACATTCTTTGCCTTCGGCATAACTACTCCATTTTCAACTATTGTGGGTGCAGAATAGCCATTTCTTACAATCTCTGAAACATCAGAATCATGGGATCTCATGAAGCATGTTATTCTTGTTTTCCAGTGCAAGTAATTTCCACCCTTGAGCAGTGGAAGCCGATTCACAGAATTTTCTTCATCAAACATGTCCACTAAGGAATTTCCAAATTATTTTTCCTTGTGGGTGCACCTCACCCAGCTTCTTCATCTCTTTAATAATCTTGGCGAAGCCTGTAATGGCATCTGAGATGTCTTCGTTCTCACTAATTATGAAGGCAACATAGAGTTCCTCCATCATTCTCTACTTCGTTTTCCTTACTTGCTTTTTGTCTTCATGAGTAACTTCTACGTTATCCCATTTCTCCTTGGCAGTATTGCAGGCACTATGTATGTTTACTTCATTAATGAAAAGAGTACTGAAAAGCATGTTTATGGCCTTGTCATTTAATTGCTCTAACTTCTTTTCTATGGGTAGCCATAAATTCTTTGCCTTCGGCATAACTACACCATTTTCAACCTTTGTGGGTGCAGAATAGCCATTTCTTACAATCTCTTAAACATCATAATCATGGGATCTCATGAAGTATCTTATTCTTGTTTTTCAGTGCAAGTAATTTCCGCCCTTGAACAGTGGAGGGCGATTCGTACAATTTCCTTCATCAAACATGTCCCCTAAGGAATTTTCCAATTGTTTTTGCTTGTAGTAGCACCTCACCCAGCTTCTTCATCTATTTAATAATCTTGGTGAAGAGTGTTATGGCATTTGAGATGTCGTCGTTTTCACTAATTCTGAAGGCATCATAGGATTCCTCCAGCATTCTCTACTTTGTTCCCTTTACTTGCTTTCTGTTTTCATCAGTAATTTTTAGGTTATCCCATTTCTCCTTGCTAGTATTACAGGCACTATGTCTGTTTAATTCATTAATGAAAAGAGTACAGAAAAACATGTTTATGGCCTTCTCATTTAATTGTTGTAACCTCTTTTCTCTGGTTGCCATACATTATTTGCCTTCGGCACAATTACTCCATTTTCAACCTTTGTGGGTGCAAATTAGCCATTTGTTACAATATCAAAAACATCAGAATCATAGGATCTCATGAAGTATCTTATTCTTGTTTTCCAGTGCGAGTAATTTCGGTCCTTGAATAGTGGAGGGCGATTCACAGAATTTCTTTCATCAAACATGTCCCCTAAGGAATTTGAAATTTTTTTTTGCTTGTGGGAGCACCTCTCCCAGCTTCTTCATCTCTTTACCAATCTTGGTGAAGCGTGTTATGGCATCTGAAATGTTTTCGTTCTCATTATTTCTGAAGGCATCATAGGATTCCTCTAGCATTTTCAACTTTGTTTTCTTTACTTGCTTTTTGTCTTCATTAGTAACTTCCAGGTTATACCTTTTCTCTTTGGCGGTGTTGCAGGTACTATGTCTGTTGAATTCATTAATGAAAAGATTACAAAAAAACATGTTTATGGCCTTGTTATTTAATTGCTGTAACTTCTTTTCTCTGGTGGCCATACATTCTTTGCCTTCAGCACAATTACTCCATTTTCAACCTTTTTGGTGCAGAATAGCCATTTCTTACAATATCCAAAACATCAGAATCTTGGGACCTCATGAAGTATCTTATTCTTGTTTTCCAGTGCAAGTAATTTCGGTCCTTGAACAGTGGAGGGCGATTCACAGAATTTCTTTCAACAAACATGTCCCCTAAGGAATTTCAAAATTGTTTTTGCTTGTGAGAGCACCTCTCCAAGCTTCTTCATCTCTTTACTAATCTTGGTGAAGCGTGTTATGGCATCTGAGATGTCTTCGTTCTCATTATTTCTGAAGGCATCATAAGATTCCTCTAGCATTCTCTAGTTCATTTTCTTTACTTGCTTTTTGTCTTCATGAGTAACGTCTACGTTATCCCATTTCTCCTTGGCAGCATTGCAGGCACTATGTATGTTTATTTCTTTAATGAAAAGAGTACAGAAAAGCATGTTTATGGCCTTGCCAATTAATTGCTCTAACTTCTTCTCTCTGGGTAGCCATACATTCTTTGCCTTCGGCATAACTACTCCATTTTCAACCTTTCTGGGTGCAGAATAGCCATTTCTTACAATCTCTTAAACATCAGAATCATGGGGATCTCATGAAGTATCTTATTCTTGTTTTCCATTACAAGTAATTTCCGCCCTTGAACAGTGTAGGGCGATTCCCAGAATTTCCTTCTTCAAACATGTCCCCTAAGGAATTTCCAAATTATTTTTGCTTGTGGGACCACCTCTCCCAGCTTCTTCATCTCTTTAATAATCTTGGCGAAGCGTGTTATGGCATCTGAGATGTCTTCGTTCTCATTAATTCTGAAGGCAACATAGGGTTCCTCCATCATTCTCTACTTCGTTTTCTTTACTTGCTTTTTGTCTTCATGAGTAACTTCTACGTTATCCCATTTCTCTTTGGCAGTATTGCAGGCACTATGTGTGTTTAATTCATTAATGAAAAGAGTACAGAAAAGCATGTTTATGGCCTTGTCATTTAATTGTTCTAACTTCTTTTCTCTCGGTAGCCATACATTCTTTGCCTTCGGCATAACTACTCCATTTTCGATCTTTGTGGGTGCAGAATAGCCATTTCATACAATCTCTTAAACATCAGAATCATGGGTTCTCACGAAGTATTTTATTCTTGTTTTCTATTGCAAGTAATTTCTGCCCTTGAACAGTAGAGGGCGATTCGCAGAATCTCCTTCATGAAACATGTGCCCTGAGGAATTTCCCAATTGTTTTTGCTTGTGGTAGCACCTCACCCAGCTTCTTCATCACTTTAATAATCTTGGTTAAGTGTGTTATGGCATTTGAGATGTCTTCGTTCTCACTAATTCTGAAGGCATTATAGGATTCCTCCAGCATTCTCTGCTTTGTTCCCTTTACTTGCTTTCTGTTTTCATGAGTAATTTTTAGGTTATCCCATTTCTCCATGGCAGTATTGCAGGGACTATGTCTGTTTAGTTCAGTAATGAAGAGAGTACAGAAAAACATGTTTATGGCCTTCTCATTTAATTGTTGTAACCTTTTTTCTCTGGTAGCCATACATTCTTTGCCTTCGGCACAATTACTCCATTTTCAACCTTTATGGGTGTAGATTAGCCATTTCTTACAATATCCAAAACATCGGAATCATGGGATCTGATGAAGTATCTTAAATATGTTTTCCAGGGCAAGTAATTTCGGTCCTTGAATAGTGGAGGGCGATTCAAAGAATTTCTTTTATCAAACATGTCCCTAAGGAATTTCAATATTGTTTTTGCTCGTGGGAGCACGTCTCCCAGCTTCTTCATCTCTTTAATAATCTTGGTGAAGCTTGTTATGGCATCTGAGATGTCGTCGTTCTCATTAATTCTCAAGGAATCATAGGATTCCTCTAGCATTCTCTACTTTGTTTTCTTTACTTGCTTTTTGTCTTCATTAGTAACTTCTACGTTATACCTTTTCTCTTTGGCAGTGTTGCAGGTAATATGTCTGTTTAATTCATTAATGAAAAGAGTACAGAAAGACATGTTTATGGCCTTCTCATTTAATTGTTGTAACCTCTTTTCTCCGGTAGCCATACATTCTTTGCCTTCGGCACAATTACTCCATTTTCAACCTTTGTGGGTGCTGATTAGCCATTTCTTACAACATCCAAAACATTAGAATCATGGGATCTCATGAAGTATGTTATTCTTGTTTTCCAGTGCAAGTAATTTCGGTCCTTGAATAGTGGAGGGCGATTCACAGAATTTCTTTCATCAAACATGTCCCCTAAGGAATTTTAAAATTGTTTTTGCTTGTAGGAGCACCTCCCTCAGCTTCTTCATCTCTTTAATAATCTTGGTGAAGCGTGTTATGGCATCTGAGATGTCTTCGTTCTTATAAATTCCGAAGGCATCATAGGATTCCTCTAGCATTTTCCACTTTGTTTTCTTTACTTGCTTTTTGTCTTCATTACTAACTTCTACGTTATACCTTTTCTCTTTGGCAGTGTTGCAGGTACTATGTCAACTGACTTCATTAATGAAAAGAGTACAAAAAAACATGTTTATGGCCTCGTCATTTAATTGCTGTAACTTCTTTTCTCTGGTGGCCATACATTCTTTGTCTTCAGCACAATTACTCCATTTTCAACCTTTTGGGCCCAGAATAGCCATTTCTTACAATATCCAAAACAACAAAATCATGGGATCTCATGAAGTATCTTATTCTTGTTTTCCAGTGCAATTAATTTCCGCCCTTGAACAGTGGAGGGCGATTCACAGAATTTCCTTCATCAAACATGTCCCGTATGGAATTTCCCAATTGTTTTTGCTTGTGGGAGCACCTCACCCAGCTTCTTCATCTCTTTAATAATCTGGGTGAAGCGTGTTATGGCATCTGAGATGTCTTCGTTCTCACTAATTCTGAAGGCAACACAGGGTTCCTCCATCAGTCTCTACTTCGTTTTCTTTACTTGCTTTTTGTCTTCATGAGTAACTTCAACGTTATCCCATTTCTCCTTGGCAGTATTGCAGGCACTAGGTATGTTTAATTCATTAATGAAAAGAGTACAGACAAGCATGTTTATGGCCTTGTCATTTAAGTTCTCTAACTTTTTTTCTTTGGGTAGCCATACATTCTTTGTCTTCGGCATAACTACTCCATTTTCAACATTTGTGGGTGCAGATTAGCCATTTCTTACAATCTCTTAAACATCAGAATCATGGGATCTCATGAAGTATCTTATTCTTGTTTTTCAGTGCAAATAATTTCCGCCCTTGAATAGTGGATGGCGATTCACAGAATTTCCTTCATCAAACTTGTCCCCTAAGGAATTTCTCAATTGTTTTTGCTTGTTTGAGCACCTCGCCCAGCTTCTTCATCTCTTTAATAATCTTGGTGAAGCGTGTTATGGCATCTAAGATGTCATCGTTGTCACTAATTCTGAAGGCCACATAGGATTCCTCCATCATTCTCTACTTCGTTTTCTTTACTTGTTTTTGTCTTCATCAGTAACTTCTACGTTATCCCATTTCTCCTTGGCAGTATTGGAGGCACTATGTATGTTTATTTCCTTAATGAAAAGAGTACAGAAAAACATGTTTATGGCCTTTTCATTTAATTGCTCTAACTTCTTTTCTCTGGGTAGCCATACATTCTATGCCTTCGGCATAACTACACCATTTTCAACCTTTGTGGGTGCAGAATAGCCATTTCTTACAATCACTTAAACATCGGAATCATGCGGATCTCATGAAGTATCTTATTCTTGTTTTCCATTGCAAGTAATTTCCACCCTTGAACAGTGTAGGGCGATTCCCAGAATTTCCTTCTTCAAACATGTCCCCTAAGGAATTTCCAAATTTTTTTTGCTTGTGAGAGCACCTCTCCCAGCTTCTTCATCTCTTTAATAATCTTGGCGAAGCGTGTTATGGCATCTGAGAAGTCTTCGTTCTCACTAATTCTGAAGGCAACATAGGGTTCCTCCATCACTCTCTACTGCGTTTTCTTTTCTTGCTTTTTGTCTTCATGAGTAACTTCTACGTTATCCCATTTCTCATTGGCAGTATTGCAGGCACTATTTCTGTTTGATTCATTAATAAAAAGAGTACAGAAATGCATGTTTATGGCCTTGTCATTTAATTGCTGTAACATCTTTTCTCTGGTGGCCATAGATTCTTTGCCTTCAGCACAATTACTCCATTTTTAACCTTTTGGGTGCAGAATAGCCAATTCTTACAATATCCAAAAGAACCGTATCATGGGATCTTATGAAGTATCTTATTCTTGTTTTCCAGTGCAATTAATTTCCGCCCTTGCCTTCATCAAACATGTCCCCTAAGGAATTCCCAATTGTTTTTGCTTGTGGGAGCACCTCTCCCAGCTTCTTCATCTCTTTAATAATCTTGGCGAATCGTGTTATGGCATCTGAGATGTCTTCGTTCTCATTAATTCTGAAGGCGACATAGGGTTCCTCCATCATTCTCTACTTCGTTTTCTTTACTTGTTTTTTGTCTTCATGAGTAACTTCTACGTTATCCCATTTCTCCTGGGCAGTATTGCAGGCACTATGTATGTTTGATTCATTAATGAAAAGAGTACAGAAATGCATGTTTATGGCCTTGTCATTTAATTGCTCTAACTTCTTTTCTCTCGGTAGGTATACATTCTTTGCCTTCGGCATAACTACTCCATTTTCAACCTTTGTGGGTGCAGAACAGCCATTTCTTACAATCTCTTAAACATCAGAATCATGGGATCTCATGAAGTATTTTATTCTTGTTTTCCTTTCCTAGTAATTTCTTCCCTTGAACAGTGGAGGGCGATTCACAGAATCTCCTTCATGAAACATGTCCCCTAAGGAATTTCCCAATTGTTTTTGCTTGTGGTAGCACCTCACCCAGCTTCTTCATTACTTTAATAATCTTGGTGATGCGTGTTATGGCATTTGAGATGTCTTCGTTCTCACTAATTCTGATGGCATCATAGGATTCCTCCAGCATTCTCTACTTTGTTCCCTTTACTTGCTTTCTGTTTTCATGAGTAATTTTTAGGTTATCCCATTTCTCCTTGGCAGTATTGCAGGCACTATGTCTGTTTAATTCATTAATGAAAAGAGTACAGAAAAACATGTTTATGGCCTTCTCATTTAATTGTTGTAACCTCTTTTCTCTGGTAGCCATACATTCTTTGCCTTCGGCACAATTACTCCATTTTCAACCTTTATGGGTGTAGATTTGCCATTTCTTACAATATCGAAAAGATCAGAATCATGGGATCTCATGAAGTATCTTAAACTTGTTTTCCAGTGCAAGTAATTTCGGTCCTTGAATAGTGGAGGGCGATTCACAGAATTTCTTTCATCAAACATGTCCCTAAGGAATTTCAAAATTGTTTTTGCTTGTGGGAGCACCTCTCCCAGCTTCTTCATCTCTTTAATAATCTTGGTGAAGCTTGTTATGGCATCTGAGATGTCGTCGTTCTCATTAATTCTCAAGGAATCATAGGATTCCTCTAGCATTCTCTACTTTGTTTTCTTTACTTGCTTTTTGTCTTCATTAGTAACTTCTACGTTATACCTTTTCTCTTTGGCAGTGTTGCAGGTAATATGTCTGTTTAATTTAATAATGAAAAGAGTACAGAAAGACATGTTTATGGCCTTCTCATTTAATTGTTGTAACCTCCTTTCTCTGGTAGCCATACATTCTTTGCCTTCGGCACAATTACTCCATTTTCAACCTTTGTGGGTGCAGATTAGCCATTTCTTACAATATCCAAAACATTAGAATCATGGGATCTCATGAAGTATGTTATTCTTGTTTTCCAGTGCAAGTAACTTCGGTCCTTGAATAGTGGAGGGCGATTCACAGAATTTCTTTCATCAAACATGTCCCCTAAGGAAATTTAAAATTGTTTTTGCTTGTAGGAGCACCTCCCCCAGCTTCTTCATCTCTTTAATAATCTTAGTGAAGCGTGTTATGGCATCTGAGATGTCTTCGTTCTTATAAATTCTGAAGGCATCATCGGATTCCTCTCGCATTTTCCACTTTGTTTTCTTTACTTGCTTTTTGTCTTCATTACTAACTTCTACGTTATACCTTTTCTCTTTGGCAGTGTTGCAGGTACTATGTCAACTAACTTCATTAATGAAAAGAGTACAAAAAAACATGTTTATGGCCTCGTCATTTAATTGCTGTAACTTCTTTTCTCTGGTGGCCATACATTCTTTGTCTTCAGCACAATTACTCCAGTTTCAACCTTTTGGGTGCAGAATAGCCAATTCTTACAATATCCAAAACAACAGAATCATGGGATCTCATGAAGTTTCTTATTCTTGTTTTCCAGTGCAATTAATTTCCGCCCTTGAACAGTGGAGGGCGATTCACATAATTTCCTTCATCAAACATGTCCCCTAAGGAATATCCAAATTGTTTTTGCTTGTGGGAGCACCTCTCCCAGCTTCTTCATCTCTTTAATAATCTTGGCGATGCGTGTTATGGCATCTGAGATGTCTTCGTTCTCATTAATTCTGAAGGCAACATAGGGTTCCTCCATCATTCTCTACTTCTTTTTCTTTACTTGTTTTTTGTCTTCATGAGTAACTTCTACGTTATCCCATTTCTCCTTGGCAGTGTTGCAGGCACTATGTATGTTTAATTCATTAATGAAAAGAGTACAGAAAAGCATGTTTATGGCCTTGTCATTTAATTGCTCTAACTTCTTTTCTCTCGGTAGCCATACATTCTTTGCCTTCGGCATAACTACTCCATTTTCGACCTTTGTGGGTGCAGAATAGCCATTTCTTACAATCTCTTAAACATCAGAATCATGGGATCTCATGAAGTATTTTATTCTTGTTTTCCATTGCAAGTAATTTCCGCCCTTGAACAGTGGATGGCGATTCACAGAATCTCCTTCATGAAACATGTCCCCTAAGGAATTTCCCAATTGTTTTTGCTTGTGGTAGCACCTCACCCAGCTTCTTCATCACTTTAATAATCTTGGTGAAGCGTGTTATGGCATTTGAGATGTCTTCGTTCTCACTAATTCTAAAGGCATTATAGGATTCCTCCAGCATTCTCTGTTTTGTTCCCTTTACTTGCTTTCTGTTTTCATGAGTAATTTTTAGGTTATCCCATTTCTCCTTGGCAGTATTGCAGGCACTATGTCTGTTTAATTCATTAATGAAAAAAGTACAGAAAAACATGTTTATGGCCTTCTCATTTAATTGTTGTAACCTCTTTTCTCTGGTAGCCATACATTCTTTGCCTTCGGCACAATTACTCCATTTTCAACCTTTATGGGTGTAGATTAGCCATTTCTTACAACATCGAAAACATCAGAATCATGGGACCTCATGAAGTATCTTAAACTTGTTTTCCAGTGCAAGTAATTTCGGTCCTTGAATAGTGGAGGGCGATTCACAGAATTTCTTTCATCAAACATGTCCCCAAAGGAATTTCAAAATTGTTTTTGCTTGTGGGAGCACCTCTCCCAGCTTCTTCATCTCTTTAATAATCTTGGTGAAGCTTGTTATGGCATCTGAGATGTCGTCGTTCTCATTAATTCTAAAGGAATCATAGGATTCCTCTAGCATTCTCTACTTTGTTTTCTTTACTTGCTTTTTGTCTTCATTAGTAACTTCTACGTTATACCTTTTCTCTTTGGCAGTGTTGCAGGTAATATGTCTGTTTAATTCATTAATGAAAAGAGTACAGAAAGACATGTTTATGGCCTTCTCATTTAATTGTTTTTAACCTCTTTTCTCTGGTAGCCATACATTTTTTGCCTTCGGCACAATTACTCTATTTTCAACCTTTGTGGGTGCAGATTAGCCATTTCTTACAAAATCCAAAACATTAGAATCATGGGATCTCATGAAGTATGTTATTCTTGTTTTCCAATGCAAGTAATTTCGGTCCTTGAATAGTGGAGGGCGATTCACAGAATTTCTTTCATCAAACATGTCCCCTAAGTAATTTTAAAATTGTTTTTGCTTGTAGGAGCACCTCCCCCAGCTTCTTCATCTCTTTAATAATCTTGGTGAAGCGTGTTATGGAATCTGAGATGTCTTCGTTCTTATAAATTCTGAAGGAATCATAGGATTCCTCTAGCATTTTCCACTTTGTTTTCTTTGCTTGCTTTTTGTCTTCATTACTAACTTCTACAGTATACCTTTTCTCTTTGGCGTTGTTGCAGGTACTATGTCAACTGACTTCATTAATGAAAAGAGTACAAAAAAACATGTTTATGGCCTCGTCATTTAATTGCTGTAACTTCTTTTCTCTGGTGGCCATACATTCTTTGTCTTCAGCACAATTACTCCAGTTTCAACCTTTTGGGTGCAGAATAGCCATTTCTTACAATATCCAAAACAACATAATCATGGGATCTCATGAAGTATCTTATTCTTGTTTTCCAGTGCAATTAATTTCCGCCCTTGAACAGTGGAGGGCGATTCACAGAATTTCCTTCATCAAACATGTCCCCTATGGAATTTCCCAATTGTTTTTGCTTGTGGGAGCACCTCACCTAGCTTCTTCATCTCTTTAATAATCTTGGTGAAGCGTGTTATGGCATCTGAGATGTCTTCGTTCTCACTAATTCTGAAGGCAACATAGGGTTCCTCCATTAGTCTCTACTTCATTTTTTTTACTTGCTTTTTGTCTTCATGAGTAACTTCAACGTTATCCCATTTCTCCTTGGCAGTATTGCAGGCACTAGGTATGTTTAATTCATTAATGAAAAGAGTACAGAAAAGCATGTTTATGGCCTTGTCATTTAATTTCTCTAACTTTTTTTCTTTGGGTAGCCATACATTCTTTGCCTTCGGCATAACTACTCCATTTTCAACATTTGTGGGTGCAGATTAGCCATTTCTTACAATCTCTTAAACATTAGAATCATGGGATCTCATGAAGTATCTTATTCTTGTTTTTCAGTGCAAGTAATTTCCGCCCTTGAACAGTGGAGGGCGATTCACAGAATTTCCTTCATCAAACTTGTCCCCTAAGGAATTTCTCACCTGTTTTTGCTTGTTGGAGCACCTCACCCAGCTTCTTCATCTCTTTAATAATCTTGGTGAAGCGTGTTATGGCATCGGAGATGTCATCGTTGTCACTAATTCTGAAGGCCACATATGATTCCTCCATCATTCTCTACTTCGTTTTCTTTACTTGTTTTTGTCTTCATAAGTAACTTCTACGTTATCCCATTTCTCCTTGGCAGTATTGCAGGCACTATGTATGTTTATTTCCTTAATGAAAAGAGTACAAAAAAGCATGTTTATGGCCTTTTCATTTAATTGCTCTAACTTCTTTTCTCTAGGTAGCCATACATTCTTTGCCTTTGGCATAACTACTCCATTTTCAACCTTTGTGGGTGCAGAATAGCCATTTCTTACAATCTCTTAAACATCAGAATCATGGGGATCTCATGAAGTATCTTATTCTTGTTTTCCATTGCGAGTAATTTCCGCCCATGAATAGTGTAGGGCGATTCCCAAAATTTCCTTCTTCAAACATGTCCCCTAAGGAATTTCCAAATTATTTTTGCTTGTGGGAGCACCTCTCCCAGCTTCTTCATCTCTTTAATAATCTTGGCGAAACGTGTTATGGCTTCTGAGATGTCGTCGTTCTCATTAATTCTGAAGGCAACACAGGGTTCCTCCATCATTCTCTACTTCGTTTTCTTTACTTGCTTTTTGTCTTCATGAGTAACTTCTGCGTTATCCCATTTCTCATTGGCAGTATTGCAGGCACTATGTATGTTTAATTCATTAATGAAAAGAGTACAGAAAAGCATGTTTATGGCCTTGTCATTTAATTGCTCTAACTTCTTTTCTCTCGGTAGCCGTACATTCTTTGCCTTCGGCATAACATCTCCATTTTTGACCTTTGTGGATGCAGAATAGCCACTTCTTACAATCTCTTAAACATCAGAATCATGGGATCTCATGAAGTATTTTATTCTTGTTTTCCATTGCAAGTAATTTCCGCCCTTGAGCAGTGGAGGGCGATTCACAGAATCTCCTTCATGAAACATGTCCCCTAAGGAATTTTCCAATTGTTTTTGCTTGTGGTAGCACCTCACCCAACTTCTGCATCACCTTAATAATCTTGGTGAAGCGTGTTATGGCATTTGAGATGTCTTCGTTCTCACTAATTCTAAAGGCATTATAGGATTCCTCAAGCATTCTCTGCTTTGTTCCCTTTACTTGCTTTCTGTTTTCATGAGTAATTTTTAGGTTATACCATTTCTCCTTGGTAGTATTGCAGGCACTATGTCTGTTTAATTCATTAATGAAAAGAGTACAGAAAAACATGTTTATGGCCTTCTCATTTAATTGTTGTAACCTCTTTTCTCTGTTAGCCATACTCCATTTTCAACCTTTATGGGTGTAGATTTGCCATTTCTTACAATATCGAAAAGATCAGAATCAGGGGATCTCATGAAGTATGTTATTCTTGTTTTCCAATGCAAGTAATTTCGGTCCTTGAATAGTGCAGGGCGATTCACAGAATTTCTTTCATCAAACATGTCCCCTAAGGAATTTCAAAATTGTTTTTGCTTGTGGGAGCACCTCTCCCAGCTTCTTCATCTCTTTAATAATCTTGGTGAAGCTTGTTATGGCATCTGAGATGTCGTCGTTCTCATTAATTCTCAAGGAATCATAGGATTCCTCTAGCATTCTCTACTTTGTTTTCTTTACTTGCTTTTTGTCTTCATTGGTAACTTCTACGTTATACCTTTTCTCTTTGGCTTAATTCATTAATGAAAAGAGTACAGAAAAACATGTTTATGGCCTTCTCATTTAATTGTTGTAACCTCTTTTCTCTGTTAGCCATACTCCATTTTCAACCTTTATGGGTGTAGATTTGCCATTTCTTACAATATCGAAAAGATCAGAATCAGGGGATCTCATGAAGTATGTTATTCTTGTTTTCCAATGCAAGTAATTTCGGTCCTTGAATAGTGCAGGGCGATTCACAGAATTTCTTTCATCAAACATGTCCCCTAAGGAATTTCAAAATTGTTTTTGCTTGTGGGAGCACCTCTCCCAGCTTCTTCATCTCTTTAATAATCTTGGTGAAGCTTGTTATGGCATCTGAGATGTCGTCGTTCTCATTAATTCTCAAGGAATCATAGGATTCCTCTAGCATTCTCTACTTTGTTTTCTTTACTTGCTTTTTGTCTTCATTGGTAACTTCTACGTTATACCTTTTCTCTTTGGCAGTGTTGCAGGTAATATGTCTGTTTAATTCATTAATGAAAAGAGTACAAAAAGACATGTTTATGGCCTTCTCATTTAATTGTTGTAACCTCTTTTCTCTGGTAGCCATACATTTTTTGCCTTCGGCACAATTACCCTATTTTCAACCTTTGTGGGTGCAGATTAGCCATTTCTTACAATATCCAAAACATTAGAATCATGGGGTCTCATGAAGTATGTTATTCTTGTTTTCCAATGCAAGTAATTTCGGTCCTTGAATAGTGCAGGGCGATTCACAGAATTTCTTTCATCAAACATGTCCCCTAAGTAATTTTAAAATTGTTTTTGCTTGTAGGAGCACCTCCCCCAGCTTCTTCATCTCTTAATAATCTTGGAGAAGCGTGTTATGGCATCTGAGATGTCTTTGTTCTTATAAATTCTGAAGGCATCATAGGATTCCTCTAGCATTTACTACTTTGTTTTCTTTACTTGCTTTTTGTCTTCATTACTAACTTCTACGTTATACCTTTTCTCTTTGGCATTGTTGCAGGTACTACGTCAACAGACTTCATTAATGAAAAGAGTACAGAAAAACATTTTTATGGCCTCGTCATTTAATTGCTGTAACTTCTTTTCTCTGGTGGCCATACATTCTTTGTCTTCAGCACAATTACTCCAGTTTCAACCTTTTGGGTGCAGAATAGCCATTTCTTACAATATCCAAAACAACAGAATCATGGGATCTCATGAAGTATCTTATTCTTGTTTTCCAGTGCAATTAATTTCCGCCCTTGAACAGTGGAGGGCGATTCACAGAATTTCTTTCATCAAACATGTCCCCTATGGAATTTCCCAATTGTTTTTGCTTGTGGAAGCACCTCACCCAGCTTCTTCATCTCTTTAATAATCTTGGTGAAGCGTGTTATGGCATCTGAGATGTCTTCGTTCTCACTAATTCTGAAGGCAACATAGGGTTCCTCCGTCAGTCTCTACTTCGTTTTCTTTACTTGTTTTTGTCTTCATGAGTAACTTCAGCGTTATCCCATTTCTCCTTGGCAGTATTGCAGGCACTAGGTATGTTTAATTCATTAATGAAAAGAGTACAAAACAACATGTTTATGGCCTTTTCATTTAATTGCTCTAACTTCTTTTCTCTGGGTAGCCATACATTCTTTGCCTTCGGCATAACTACTCCATTTTCAACCTTTGTGGGTGCAGAATAGCCATTTCTTACAATCCCTTAAACATCAGAATCATGGGATCTCATGAAGTATCTTATTCTTGTTTTTCAGTGCAAGTAATTTCCGCCCTTGAACAGTGGAGGGCGATTCACAGAATTTCCTTCATCAAACTTGTCCCCTAAGGAATTTTCCAATTGTTTTTGCTTGTTGGAGCACCTCACCCAGCTTCTTCATCTCTTTAATAATCTTGGTGGAGCGTGTTATGGCATCTGAGATGTCATCGTTGTCACTAATTCTGAAGGCCACATAGGATTCCTCCATTATTCTCTACTTCGTTTTGTTTACTTGTTTTTGTCTTCATAAGTAACTTCTACGTTATCCCATTTCTCCTTGGCAGTATTGCAGGCACTATGTATGTTTATTTCCTTAATGAAAAGAGTACAGAAAAACATGTTTATGGCCTTTTCATTTAATTGCTCTAACTTCTTTTCTCTGGGTAGCCATACATTTTTTGCCTTCGGCATAACTACTCCATTTTCAACCTTTGTGGGTGTAGAATAGCCATTTCTTACAATCTCTTAAACATCAGAATCATGGGGATCTCATGAAGTATCTTATTCTTGTTTTCCATTGCAAGTAATTTCCGCCCTTGAACAGTGTAGGGCGATTCCCAGAATTTCCTTCTTTAAACATGTCCCCTAAGGAATTTCCAAATTATTTTTGCTTGTGGGAGCACCTCACCCAGCTTCTTCATCTCTTTAATAATAATGGTGAAGCGTGTTATGGCATCTGAGATGACTTCGTTCTCACTAATTCTGAAGGCAACATAGGGTTCCTCCATCAGTCTCTACTTCGTTTTCTTTACTTGGTTTTTGTCTTCATGAGTATCTTCAACGTTATCCCATTTATCCTTGGCAGTATTGCAGGCACTAGGTATGTTTAATTCATTAATGAAAAGAGTACAGAAAAGCATGTTTATGGCCTTGTCTTTAATTGCTCTAACTTTTTTTCTTTGGGTAGCCATACATTCTTTGGCTTCGGCATAACTACTCCATTTTCAACATTTGTGGGTGTAGATTAGCCCTTTCTTACAATCTCTTAAACATCAGAATCATGGGATCTCATGAAGTATCTTATTCTTGTTTTTCAGAGCAAGTAATTTCCGCCCTTGAACAGTGGAGGGCGATTCACAGCATTTCCTTCATCAAACTTGTCCCCTAAGGAATTTTCCAATTGTTTTTGCTTGTTGGAGCACCTCACCCAGCTTCTTCATCTCTTTAATAATCTTGGTGAAGCGTGTTATGGCATCTGAGATGTCTTCGTTCTCACTAATTCTGAAGGCCACATAGGATTCCTCAATCATTCTCTACTTCATTTTCTTTACTTGCTTTTTGTCTTCATTAGTAACTTCTATTTTATCCCATTTCTCCTTGGCAGTATTGCAGGCACTATGTATGTTTATTTCCTTAATGAAAAGAGTACATAAAAACATGTTTATGGCCTTTTCATTTAATTGCTCTAACTTCTTTTCTCTGGGTAGCCATACATTCTTTGTCTTCGGCATAACTACTCCATTTTCAACCTTTGTGGGTGCAGAATAGCCATTTGTTACAATCTCTTAAACATCAGAATCATGGGATCTCAAGAAGTATCCTATTCTTGTTTTCCTGTTCAAGTAATTTCCGCCCTTGAACAGTGGAGGGCGATTCCCAGAATTTCCTTCATCAAACATGTCCCCTATGGAATTTCCCAAATATTTTTGCTTGTGGGAGCACCTCACCCAGCTTCTTCATCTCTTTAATAATAATGGTGAAGCGTGTTATGGCATCTGAGATGTCTTCGTTCTCACTAATTCTGAAGGCAACATAGGGTTCCTCCATCGGTCTCTACTTCGTTTTCTTTACTTGCTTTTTGTCTTCATGAGTAACTTCAACGTTATCCCATTTCTCCTTGGCAGTACTGCAGGCACTAGGTATGTTTAATTCATTAATGAAAAGAGTACAGAAAAGCATGTTTATGGCCTTGTCATTTAATTGCTCTAACTTTTTTTCTCTGGTAGCCATACATTCTTTGCCTTCGGCATAACTACTCCATTTTCAACCTTTGTGGGTGCAGAATGGCCATTTCTTACAATCTCTTAAACATCAGAATCATGGGATCTCATGAAGTATCTTATTCTTGTTTTCCAGTGCAAGTAAATTCCGCCCTTGAACAGTGTAGGGCGATTCACAGAATTTCCTTCTTCAAACATGTCCCCTAAGGAATTTCCAAATTGTTTTCGCTTGTGGGAGCACCTCACCCAGCTTCTTCATCTCATTAATAATCTTGGCGAAGCGTGTTATGGCATCTGAGATGTCTTCGTTCCCAATAATTCTGAAGGCAACATAGGGTTCCTCCATCATTCTCTACTTCGTTTTCTTTACTCACTTTTTGTCTTTATGAGTAACTTCTACGTTATACCATTTCTCTTTGGCAGTATTGCAGGCACTATGTTTGTTTAATTCATTAATGAAAAGAGTACAGAAAGCCATGTTTATGGCCTTGTCATTTAAATGCTCTAACTTTTTTTCTTTGGGTAGCCAAACATTCTTTGCCTTCGGCATAACAACTCCATTTTCAACATTTGTGGGTGCAGATTAGCCATTTCTTACAATCTCTTAAACATCAGAATCATGGGATCTCATGAAGTATCTTATTCTTGTTTTTTAGTGCAAGTAATTTCTTCCCTTGAACAGTAGAGGGCGATTCACAGAATTTCCTTCATTAAACTTGTCCCTTAAGGAATTTCCCAATTGTTTTTGCTTGTTGGAGCACCTCACCCAGCTTCTTCATCTCTTTAATAATCTTGGTGAAGCGTGTTATGGCATCTGAGATGTCTTCGTTTTGACTAATTCTGAAGGCCACATAGGATTCCTCCATCATTCTCTACTTCGTTTTCTTTACTTGCTTTTTGTCTTCATGAGTAAGTTCTACGTTATCCCATTTCTCCTTCGCAGTATTGCGGGCACTATGTATGTTTATTTCCTTAATGAAAAGAGTACAGAAAAGCATGTTTATGGCCTTTTCATTTAATTGCTCTAATTTTTTTCTCTGGGTAGCCATACAATCTTTGCCTTCGTCATAACTACTCCATTTCCAACCTTTGTGGGTGCAGAATAGCCATTTCTTACAATCTCTTAAACATCAGAATCATGGGATCTCATGCAGTATCTTATTCTTGTTTTCCAGTGCAAGTAATTTCTGCCCTTGAACAGTGTAGGGCGATTCACAGAATTTCTTTCTTCAAAAATGTCCCCTAAGGAATTTCCAAATTGTTTTTGCTTGTGGGAGCACCTCACCCAGCTTCTTCATCTCTTTAGTAATCTTGGCGAAGCGTGTTATGGCATCTGAGATGTCTTCGTTCTCACTAATTCTGAAGGCAACATAGGGTTCCTCCATCATTCTCTACCTCGTTTTCTTTACTTGCTTTTTGTCTTCATGAGTAACTTCTACGTTATCCCATTTCTCCTTGGCAGTATTGCAGGCGCTATGTATGTTAATTCATTAATGAAAAGAGTACAGAAAAGCATGTTTATGGCCTTGTCATTTAATTGCTCTAACTTCTTTTCTCTCGGTAGCCATACATTCTTTGCCTTCGGCATAAGTACTCCATTTTCAACCTTTGTGGGTGCAGAATAGCCATTTCTTACAATCTCTTAAACATCAGAATCATGGGATCTCATGAAGTATCTTATTCTTGTTTTCCATTGCAAGTAATTTCCGCCCTTGAATCGTGGAGGGCGATTTCCAGGATTTCCTTCATGAAAAATGTCCCCTAAGGAATTTCCCAATTGTTTTTGCTTGTGCTAGCACCTCACCCAGCTTCTTCATCTCTTGTGTTATGGCATTTGAGATGTCTTCGTTCTCACTAATTCTGAAGGCATCATAGGATTCCTCCAACATTCACTACTTTGTTCCCTTTACTTGCTTTTTGTTTTCATCAGTAATTTTTAGGTTATCCCATTTCTCCTTGCCAGTATTGCAGGCACTATGTCTGTTTAATTCATTAATGAAAAGAGTACAGAAAAGCATGTTTATGGCCTTGTCATTTAATTGCTCTAACTTCTTTTCTCTCGGTAGCCATACATTCGTTGCCTTCGGCATAAGTACTCCGTTTTCAATCTTTGTGGGTGCAAAAAAGCCATTTCTTACAATCTCTTAAACATCAGAATCATGGGATCTCATGAAGTATCTTATTCTTGTTTTCCATTGCAAGTAATTTCCGCCCTTGAACAGTGGAGGGCGATTCACAGAATTTCCTTCATGAAACATGTCCCCTAAGGAATTTCCCAATTGTTTTTGCTTGTTGGAGCACCTCACCCAGCTTCTTCATCTCTTTAATAATCTTAGTGAAACGTGTTATGGCATCTGAGATGTCTTCGTTCTCACTAATTCTGAAGGCCACATAGGATTCCTCCATCATTCTCTACTTCGTTTTCTTTACTTGCTTTTTGTCTTCAGGAGTAACTTCTACATTATCCCATTTCTCCTTTGCAATATTGCAGGCACTATGTATGTTTATTTCCTTAATGAAAAGAGTACAGAAAAGCATGTTTATGGCCTTGTCATTTAATTGCTCTAACTTCTTTTCTCTGGTAGCCATACATTCTTTGCTTTCGGCATAATTACTCCATTTTCAACCTTTGTTGGTGCAGATTAGCCATTTCTTACAATATCCAAAACATCAGAATCATGGGATCTAATGAAGTATCTTATTCTTGTTTTGCAGTGCAAGTAATTTCGGTCCTTGAATAGTGGTAGGCGATTCACATAATTTCTTTCATCAAACTTGTCCATAAGGAATTTTAAAATTTTTTTTGCTTGTGGGAGCACCTCTCCCAGCTTCTTCATCTCTTTAAAAATCTTGGTGAAGCTTGTATGGCATCTGAAATGTCTTCGTTCTCATTAATTCTGAACGCATCATAGGATTCCTCTAGCATTCTCAACTTGGTTTTCTTTACTTGCTTTTTGTCTTCATTAGTAACTTCTACGTTATACCTTTTCTCTTTGGAAGTATTGCAGGCACTATGTATGTTTAATTCATTAATGAAAAGAGTACAGAAAAGCATGTTTATGGGCTTGTCATTTAATTGCTCTAACTTCTGCCCTTGAGCAGTGTAGGGCGATTCACAGAATTTCCTTCTTCAAACACGTCCCCTATGGAATTTCCAAATTGTTTTTGCTTGTGGGAGCGCCTCACCCAGCTTCTTCATCTCTTTAATAATCTTGGTGAAGTGTGTTATGGCATTTGAGATGTCTTCGTTCTCACTAATTCTGAAGGCAACATAGGGTTCCTCCATCATTCTCTACTTCGTTTTCTTTACTTGCTTTTTGTCTTAATGAGTAACTTCTACGTTATCCCATTTCTCTTTGGCAGTATTGCAGGCACTATGTATGTTTAATTCACTAATGAAAAGAGTACAGAAAAGCATGTTTATGGCCTTGTCATTTAATTGCTTTAACTTCTTTTCTCTCGGTAGCCATACATTCTTTGCCTTTGGCATAAGTACTCCATTTTCAACCTTTGTGCGTGCAGAATAGCCATTTCTTACAATATCCAAAACATCAGAATCATGGGATCTCATGAAGTATCTTATTCTTGTTTTCCAGTGCAAGTAATTTCGGTCCTTGAATAGTGGAGGGCGATTCACAGAATTTCATTCATCAAACAAGTCCCCTATTGAATTTTCCAATTGTTTTTGCTTGTGGGAGCACCTCGCCCAGCTTCTTCATCTCTTTAATAATCATGGTGAAGCGTGTTATGGCATCTTAGATGTCTTCGTTCTCACTAATTCTGAAGGCAACATAGGGTTCCTCCATCAGTCTCTACTTCATTTTCTTTACTTGCTTTTTGTCTTCATGAGTAACTTCTACGTTATCCCATTTCTCCTTGGCAGTACTGCAAGCACTATGTATGTTTATTTCCTTAATGAAAAGAGTACAGAAAAGTATGTTTATGGCCTTTTCATTTAATTACTCTAACTTCTTTTCTCTGGGTAGCCATACATTCTTTGCCTTCGGCATAACTACTCCATTTTCAACCTTTGTGGGTGCAGAATAGCCATTTCTTAAAATCTCTTAAACATCAGAATCATGGGATCTAATGAAGTATCTTATTCTTGTTTTTCCAGTGCAAGCAATTTCCGCCCTTGAACAGTGTAAGGCGATTCACAGAATTTCCTTCTTCAAACATGTCCCCTAAGGAATTTGCAAATTGTTTTTGCTTGTGGGAGCACCTCACCAAGCTTCTTCATTTCTTTAATAATCTTGGCGAAGCGTGTTATGGCATCTGAGATGTCTTCGTTCTCACTAATTCTGAAGGCAACATAGGGTTCCTCCATCATTCTCTACTTCGTTTTCTTTACTCGCTTTTTGTCTTCATGAGTAACTTCTACGTTATCCCATTTCTCTTTGGCAGTATTGCAGGCACTATGTATGTTTAATTCATTAATGAAAAGAGTACAGAAAAGCATGTTTATGGCCTTGTCATTTAATTGCTCTAACTTCTTTTCTCTCGGTAGACATACATTCTTTGCTTTCGGCACAATTACTCCATTTTCAACCTTTGTTGGTGCAGATTAGCCATTTCATACAATATCCAAAACATCAGAATCATGGGATCTAATGAAGTATCTTATTCTTGTTTTCCAGTGCAAGTAATATCGGTCCTTGAATAGTGGAGGGCGATTCACAGAATTTCCTTCATGAAACATGTCCCCTAAGGAATTTTAAAATTGTTTTTGCTTGTGGGAGCACCTCACCCAGCTTCTTCATCTCTTTAATAATCATGGTGAAGCGTGTTATGGCATCTGAGATGTCTTCGTTCTCACTAATTCTGAAGGCAACGTAGGGTTCCTCCATCAGTCTCTACTTCGTTTTCTTTACTTGCTTTTTGTCTTCATGAGTAACTTCTACGTTATCCCATTTCTCCTTGGCAGTATTGCAGGCACTATGTATGTTTATTTCCTTAATGAAAAGAGTACAGAAAAGCATGTTTATGGCCTTTTCATTTAATTGCTCTAACTTCTTTTCTCTGGTAGCCTTACCTTCTTTCCTTTCGGAACAATTACTCCATTTTCAACCTTTGTAGGTGCAGATTAGCCATTTCTTACAATATCCAACACATCAGAATCATGGGATCTAATGAAGTATCTTATTCTCGTTTTCTAGTGCAAGTAATTTCGGTCCTTGAATAGTCGAGGGCGATTCACAGAATTTCTTCCATCAAACTTGTCCCTAAGGAATTTTAAAATTTTTTTTGCTTGTGGGAGCACCTCTCCCAGCTTCTTCATCTCTTTAATAATCTTGGTAAAGCTTGTTATGGCATCTGAGATGTCTTCATTCTCCTTAATTCTGAAGACATCACAGGATTCCTCTAGCATTCTCTACTTGGTTTTCTTTACTTGCTTTTTGTCTTCATTAGTAACTTCTACGTTATACCTTTTCTCTTTGGCAGTATTGCAGGCACTATGTATGTTTAATTCATTAATGAAAAGAGTACAGAAAAGCATGTTTATGGCCTTGTCATTTAATTGCTCTAACTTCTTTTCTCTCGGTAGCCATACATTCTTTGCCTTAGGCATAACTACTCCATTTTCAACCTTTGTGGGTGCAGAATAGCCATTTCTTACAATCTCTTAAACATCAGAATCATGGGATCTCATGAAGTATCTTATTCTTGTTTTCCAGTGCAAGTAATTTCTGCCCTTGAGCAGTGTAGGGCGATTCACAGAATTTCCTTCATGAAACATGTCCCCTAAGGAATTTCGCAATTGTTTTTGCTTGTGGGAGCACCTCACCCCGCTTTTTCATCTCTTTAATAATCATGGTGAAGTGTGTTATGGCATCTGAGATGTTTTCATTCTCACTAATTCTGAAGGCAACATAGGGTTCTTCCATCAGTCTCTACTTCATTTTCTTTACTTGCTTTTTGTCTTCATGAGTAACTTCTACGTTATACCATTTCTCCTTGGCAGTATTGCAGGCACTATGTATGTTTAATTCCTTAATGAAAAGAGTACAGAAAAGCATGTTTATGGCCTTTTCATTTAATTGCTCTAACTTCTTTTCTCTGGGTAGCCATACATTCTTTGGCTTCGGCATAACTACTCCATTTTCAACCTTTGTGGGTGCAGAATAGCCATTTCTTACAATCTCTTAAACATCAGAATCATGGGATCTCATGAAGTATCTTATTCTTGTTTTCCAGTGCAAGTAATTTCTGCCCTTGAGCAATGTAGGGCGATTCACAGAATTTCCATCATGAAACATGTCCCCTAAGGAATTTCCCAATTGTTTTTGCTTGTGGGAGCACCTCACCCGGCTTTTTCATCTCTTTAATAATCCTGGCGAAGCGTGTTATGGCATCTGAGATGTCTTCGTTCTCACTAATTCTGAAGGCAACATAGGGTTCCTCCATCATTCTCTACTTCGTTTTCTTTACTCGCTTTTTGTCTTCATGAGTAACTTCTACATTATCCCATTTCTCCTTAGTAGTATTGCAGGCACTATGTATGTTTAATTCATTAATGAAAAGAGTACAGAAAAGCATGTTTATGGCCTTGTCATTTAATTGCTGTAACTTCTTTTCTCTGGGTAGCCATACATTCTTTGCCTTCGGCATAACTACTCCATTTTCAACCTTTGTGGGTGCAGAATAGATATTTCTTACAATCTCTTAAACATCAGAATCATGGGATCTCATGAAGTATCTTATTCTTGTTTTCCATTGCAAGTAATTTCCGCCCTTGAACAGTGGAGGGCAATTCACAGAATTTCCTTCAAGAAACATGTCTCTTAAGGAATTTTCCAATTGTTTTTGCTTGTGGTAGCACCTCACCCAGCTTCTTCACCTCTTTAATAATCTTGGTGAAGTGTGTTATGGCATTGGAGATGTCTTCGTTCTCACTAATTCTGAAGGCAACATAGGGTTCCTCCATCATTCTCTACTTCGTTTTCTTTACTGGCTTTTTGTCTTAATGAGTAACTTCTACGTTATCCCATTTCTCTTTGGCAGTATTGCAGGCACTTTGTATGTTTAATTCACTAATGAAAATAGTACAGAAAAGCATGTTTATGGCCTTGTCATTTAATTGCTTTAACTTCTTTTCTCTCGGTAGCCATACATTCTTTGCCTTCGGCATAACTACTCCATTTTCAACCTTTGTGCGTGCAGAATAGCCATTTCTTACAATATCCAAAACATCAGAATCATGGGATCTCATAAAGTATCTTATTCTTGTTTTCCAGAGCAAGTAATTTCGGTCCTTGAATAGTGGAGGGCGATTCACAGAATTTCATTCATCAAACATGTCCCCTATTGAATTTTCCAATTGTTTTTGCTTGTGGGAGCACCTCACCCAGCTTCTTCATCTCTTTAATAATCATGGTGAAGCGTGTTATGGCATCTGAGATGTCTTCGTTCTCACTAATTCTGAAGGCAACGTAGGGTTCCTCCATCAGTCTCTACTTCGTTTTCTTTACTTGCTTTTTGTCTTCATGAGTAACTTCTACGTTATCCCATTTCTCCTTGGCAGTATTGCAGGCACTATGTATGTTTATTTCCTTAATGAAAAGAGTACAGAAAAGCAGGTTTATGGCCTTTTCATTTAATTGCTCTAACTTCTTTTCTCTGGTAGCCTTACCTTCTTTCCTTTCGGAACAATTACTCCATTTTCAACCTTTGTAGGTGCAGATTAGCCATTTCTTACAATATCCAACACATCAGAATCATGGGATCTAATGAAGTATCTTATTCTCGTTTTCTAGTGCAAGTAATTTCGGTCCTTGAATAGTCGAGGGCGATTCACAGAATTTCTTCCATCAAACTTGTCCCTAAGGTATTTTAAAATTTTTTTTGCTTGTGGGAGCACCTCTCCCAGCTTCTTCATCTCTTTAATAATCTTGGTGAAGCTTGTTATGGCATCTGAGATGTCTTCGTTCTCCTTAATTCTGAAGGCATCACAGGATTCTTCTAGCATTCTCTACTTGGTTTTCTTTACTTGCTTTTTGTCTTCATTAGTAACTTCTACGTTATACCTTTTCTCTTTGGCAGTATTGCAGGCACTATGTATGTTTAATTCATTAATGAAAAGAGTACAGAAAAGCATGTTTATGGCCTTGTCATTTAATTGCTCTAACTTCTTTTCTCTCGGTAGCCATACATTCTTTGCCTTAGGCATAACTACTCCATTTTCAACCTTTGTGGGTGCAGAATAGCCATTTCTTACAATCTCTTAAACATCAGAATCATGGGATCTCATGAAGTATCTTATTCTTGTTTTCCAGTGCAAGTAATTTCTGCCCTTGAGCAGTGTAGGGCGATTCACAGAATTTCCTTCATGAAACATGTCCCCTAAGGAATTTCGCAATTGTTTTTGCTTGTGGGAGCACCTCACCCCGCTTTTTCATCTCTTTAATAATCATGGTGAAGTGTGTTATGGCATCTGAGATGTTTTCATTCTCACTAATTCTGAAGGCAACATAGGGTTCTTCCATCAGTCTCTACTTCATTTTCTTTACTTGCTTTTTGTCTTCATGAGTAACTTCTACGTTATACCATTTCTCCTTGGCAGTATTGCAGGCACTATGTATGTTTATTTCCTTAATGAAAAGAGTACAGAAAAGCATGTTTATGGCCTTTTCATTTAATTGCTCTAACTTCTTTTCTCTGGGTAGCCATACATTCTTTGGCTTCGGCATAACTACTCCATTTTCAACCTTTGTGGGTGCAGAATAGCCAATTCTTACAATCTCTTAAACATCAGAATCATGGGATCTCATGAAGTATCTTATTCTTGTTTTCCAGTGCAAGTAATTTCTGCCCTTGAGCAATGTAGGGCGATTCACAGAATTTCCATCATGAAACATGTCCCCTAAGGAATTTCCCAATTGTTTTTGCTTGTGGGAGCACCTCACCCGGCTTTTTCATCTCTTTAATAATCCTGGCGAAGCGTGTTATGGCATCTGAGATGTCTTCGTTCTCACTAATTCTGAAGGCAACATAGGGTTCCTCCATCATTCTCTACTTCGTTTTCTTTACTCGCTTTTTGTCTTCATGAGTAACTTCTACATTATCCCATTTCTCCTTAGTAGTATTGCAGGCACTATGTATGTTTAATTCATTAATGAAAAGAGTACAGAAAAGCATGTTTATAGCCTTGTCATTTAATTGCTGTAACTTCTTTTCTCTGGGTAGCCATACATTCTTTGCCTTCGGCATAACTACTCCATTTTCAACCTTTGTGGGTGCAGAATAGATATTTCTTACAATCTCTTAAACATCAGAATCATGGGATCTCATGAAGTATCTTATTCTTGTTTTCCATTGCAAGTAATTTCCGCCCTTGAACAGTGGAGGGCAATTCACAGAATTTCCTTCAAGAAACATGTCCCTTAAGGAATTTTCCAATTGTTTTTGCTTGTGGTAGCACCTCACCCAGCTTCTTCACCTCTTTAATAATCTTGGTGAAGTGTGTTATGGCATTGGAGATGTCTTCGTTCTCACTAATTCTGAAGGCAACATAGGGTTCCTCCATCATTCTCTACTTCGTTTTCTTTACTGGCTTTTTGTCTTAATGAGTAACTTCTACGTTATCCCATTTCTCTTTGGCAGTATTGCAGGCACTTTGTATGTTTAATTCACTAATGAAAATAGTACAGAAAAGCATGTTTATGGCCTTGTCATTTAATTGCTTTAACTTCTTTTCTCTCGGTAGCCATACATTCTTTGCCTTCGGCATAACTACTCCATTTTCAACCTTTGTGTGTGCAGAATAGCCATTTCTTACAATATCCAAAACATCAGAATCATGGGATCTCATAAAGTATCTTATTCTTGTTTTCCAGAGCAAGTAATTTCGGTCCTTGAATAGTGGAGGGCGATTCACAGAATTTCATTCATCAAACATGTCCCCTATTGAATTTTCCAATTGTTTTTGCTTGTGGGAGCACCTCACCCAGCTTCTTCATCTCTTTAATAATCATGGTGAAGCGTGTTATGGCATCTGAGATGTCTTCGTTCTCACTAATTCTGAAGGCAACGTAGGGTTCCTCCATCAGTCTCTACTTCGTTTTCTTTACTTGCTTTTTGTCTTCATGAGTAACTTCTACGTTATCCCATTTCTCCTTGGCAGTATTGCAGGCACTATGTATGTTTATTTCCTTAATGAAAAGAGTACAGAAAACCATGTTTTTGGCCTTTTCATTTAATTGCTCTAACTTCTTTTCTCTGGTAGCCTTACCTTCTTTCCTTTCGGAACAATTACTCCATTTTCAACCTTTGTGGGTGCAGATTAGCCATTTCTTACAATATCCAACACATCAGAATCATGAGATCTAATGAAGTATCTTATTCTCGTTTTCAGTGCAAGTAATTTCGGTCCTTGAATAGTCGAGGGCGATTCACAGAATTTCTTCCATCAAACTTGTCCCTAAGGAATTTTAAAATTTTTTTTGCTTGTGGGAGCACCTCTCCCAGCTTCTTCATCTCTTTAATAATCTTGGTGAAGCTTGTTATGGCATCTGAGATGTTTTCGTTCTCCTTAATTCTGAAGGCATCACAGGATTCCTCTAGCATTCTCTACTTGGTTTTCTTTACTTGCTTTTTGTCTTCATTAGTAACTTCTAGGTTATACCTTTTCTCTTTGGCAGTATTGCAGGCACTATGTATGTTTAATTCATTAATGAAAAGAGTACAGAAAAGCATGTTTATGGCCTTGTCATTTAATTGCTCTAACTTCTTTTCTCTCGGTAGCCATACATTCTTTGCCTTAGGCATAACTACTCCATTTTCAACCTTTGTGGGTGCAGAATAGCCATTTCTTACAATCTCTTAAACATCAGAATCATGGGATCTCATGAAGTATCTTATTCTTGTTTTCCAGTGCAAGTAATTTCTGCCCTTGAGCAGTGTAGGGCGATTCACAGAATTTCCTTCATAAAACATGTCCCCTAAGGAATTTCGCAATTGTTTTTGCTTGTGGGAGCACCTCACCCCGCTTTTTCATCTCTTTAATAATCATGGTGAAGTGTGTTATGGCATCTGAGATGTTTTCATTCTCACTAATTCTGAAGGCAACATAGGGTTCTTCCATCAGTCTCTACTTCATTTTCTTTACTTGCTTTTTGTCTTCATGAGTAACTTCTACGTTATACCATTTCTCCTTGGCAGTATTGCAGGCACTATGTATGTTTATTTCCTTAATGAAAAGAGTACAGAAAAGCATGTTTATGGCCTTTTCATTTAATTGCTCTAACTTCTTTTCTCTGGGTAGCCATACATTCTTTGGCTTCGGCATAACTACTCCATTTTCAACCTTTGTGGGTGCAGAATTGCAATTTCTTACAATCTCTTAAACATCAGAATCATGGGATCTCATGAAGTATCTTATTCTTGTTTTCCAGTGCAAGTAATTTCTGCCCTTGAGCAATGTAGGGCGATTCACAGAATTTCCATCATGAAACATGTCCCCTAAGGAATTTCCCAATTGTTTTTGCTTGTGGGAGCACCTCACCCGGCTTTTTCATCTCTTTAATAATCCTGGCGAAGCGTGTTATGGCATCTGAGATGTCTTCGTTCTCACTAATTCTGAAGGCAACATAGGGTTCCTCCATCATTCTCTACTTCGTTTTCTTTACTCGCTTTTTGTCTTCATGAGTAACTTCTACATTATCCCATTTCTCCTTAGTAGTATTGCAGGCACTATGTATGTTTAATTCATTAATGAAAAGAGTACAGAAAAGCATGTTTATGGCCTTGTCATTTAATTGCTGTAACTTCTTTTCTCTGGGTAGCCATACATTCTTTGCCTTCGGCATAACTACTCCATTTTCAACCTTTGTGGGTGCAGAATAGATATTTCTTACAATCTCTTAAACATCAGAATCATGGGATCTCATGAAGTATCTTATTCTTGTTTTCCATTGCAAGTAATTTCCGCCCTTGAACAGTGGAGGGCAATTCACAGAATTTCCTTCAAGAAACATGTCCCTTAAGGAATTTTCCAATTGTTTTTGCTTGTGGTAGCACCTCACCCAGCTTCTTCACCTCTTTAATAATCTTGGTGAAGTGTGTTATGGCATTGGAGATGTCTTCGTTCTCACTAATTCTGAAGGCAACATAGGGTTCCTCCATCATTCTCTACTTCATTTTCTTTACTGGCTTTTTGTCTTAATGAGTAACTTCTACGTTATCCCATTTCTCTTTGGCAGTATTGCAGGCACTTTGTATGTTTAATTCACTAATGAAAATAGTACAGAAAAGCATGTTTATGGCCTTGTCATTTAATTGCTTTAACTTCTTTTCTCTCGGTAGCCATACATTCTTTGCCTTCGGCATAACTACTCCATTTTCAACCTTTGTGCGTGCAGAATAGCCATTTCTTACAATATCCAAAACATCAGAATCATGGGATCTCATAAAGTATCTTATTCTTGTTTTCCAGAGCAAGTAATTTCGGTCCTTGAATAGTGGAGGGCGATTCACAGAATTTCATTCATCAAACATGTCCCCTATTGAATTTTCCAATTGTTTTTGCTTGTGGGAGCACCTCGCCCAGCTTCTTCATCTCTTTAATAATCATGGTGAAGCGTGTTATGGCTTCTTAGATGTCTTCGTTCTCACTAATTCTGAAGGCAACATAGGGTTCCTCCATCAGTCTCTACTTCGTTTTCTTTACTTGCTTTTTGTCTTCATGAGTAACTTCTACATTATCCCATTTCTCCTTGGCAGTATTGCAAGCACTATGTATGTTTATTTCCTTTATGAAAAGAGTACAGAAAAGTATGTTTATGGCCTTTTCATTTAATTGCTCTAACTTCTTTTCTCTGGGTAGCCATACATTCTTTGCCTTCGGCATAACTACTCCATTTTCAACCTTTGTGGGTGCAGAATAGCCATTTCTTACAATCTCTTAAACATCAGAATCATGGGATCTAATGAAGTATCTTATTCTCGTTTTCCAGTGCAAGTAATTTCGGTCCTTGAATAGTCGGGGGCGATTCACAGAATTTCTTCCATCAAACTTGTCCCTAAGGAATTTTAAAATTTTTTTTGCTTGTGGGAGCACCTCTCCCAGCTTCTTCATCTCTTTAATAATCTTGGTGAAGCTTGTTATGGCATCTGAGATGTCTTCGTTCTCCTTAATTCTGAAGGCATCACAGGATTCCTCTAGCATTCTCTACTTGGTTTTCTTTACTTGCTTTTTGTCTTCATTAGTAACTTCTACGTTAAACCTTTTCTCTTTGGCAGTATTGCAGGCACTATGTATGTTTAATTCATTAATGAAAAGAGTACAGAAAAGCATGTTTATGGCCTTGTCATTTAATTGCTCTAACTTCTTTTCTCTCGGTAGCCATACATTCTTTGCCTTAGGCATAACTACTCCATTTTCAACCTTTGTGGGTGCAGAATAGCCATTTCTTACAATCTCTTAAACATCAGAATCATGGGATCTCATGAAGTATCTTATTCTTGTTTTCCAGTGCAAGTAATTTCTGCCCTTGAGCAGTGTAGGGCGATTCACAGAATTTCCTTCATGAAACATGTCCCCTAAGGAATTTCGCAATTGTTTTTGCTTGTGGGAGCACCTCACCCCGCTTTTTCATCTCTTTAATAATCATGGTGAAGTGTGTTATGGCATCTGAGATGTTTTCATTCTCACTAATTCTGAAGGCAACATAGGGTTCTTCCATCAGTCTCTACTTCATTTTCTTTACTTGCTTTTTGTCTTCATGAGTAACTTCTACGTTATACCATTTCTCCTTGGCAGTATTGCAGGCACTATGTATGTTTATTTCCTTAATGAAAAGAGTACAGAAAAGCATGTTTATGGCCTTTTCATTTAATTGCTCTAACTTCTTTTCTCTGGGTAGCCATACATTCTTTGGCTTCGGCATAACTACTCCATTTTCAACCTTTGTGGGTGCAGAATAGCCATTTCTTACAATCTCTTAAACATCAGAATCATGGGATCTCATGAAGTATCTTATTCTTGTTTTCCAGTGCAAGTAATTTCTGCCCTTGAGCAATGTAGGGCGATTCACAGAATTTCCATCATGAAACATGTCCCCTAAGGAATTTCCCAATTGTTTTTGCTTGTGGGAGCACCTCACCCGGCTTTTTCATCTCTTTAATAATCCTGGCGAAGCGTGTTATGGCATCTGAGATGTCTTCGTTCTCACTAATTCTGAAGGCAACATAGGGTTCCTCCATCATTCTCTACTTCGTTTTCTTTACTCGCTTTTTGTCTTCATGAGTAACTTCTACATTATCCCATTTCTCCTTAGTAGTATTGCAGGCACTATGTATGTTTAATTCATTAATGAAAAGAGTACAGAAAAGCATGTTTATGGCCTTGTCATTTAATTGCTGTAACTTCTTTTCTCTGGGTAGCCATACATTCTTTGCCTTCGGCATAACTACTCCATTTTCAACCTTTGTGGGTGCAGAATAGATATTTCTTACAATCTCTTAAACATCAGAATCATGGGATCTCATGAAGTATCTTATTCTTGTTTTCCATTGCAAGTAATTTCCGCCCTTGAACAGTGGAGGGCAATTCACAGAATTTCCTTCAAGAAACATGTCCCTTAAGGAATTTTCCAATTGTTTTTGCTTGTGGTAGCACCTCACCCAGCTTCTTCACCTCTTTAATAATCTTGCTGAAGTGTGTTATGGCATTGGAGATGTCTTCGTTCTCACTAATTCTGAAGGCAACATAGGGTTCCTCCATCATTCTCTACTTCGTTTTCTTTACTGGCTTTTTGTCTTAATGAGTAACTTCTACGTTATCCCATTTCTCTTTGGCAGTATTGCAGGCACTTTGTATGTTTAATTCACTAATGAAAATAGTACAGAAAAGCGTGTTTATGGCCTTGTCATTTAATTGCTTTAACTTCTTTTCTCTCGGTAGCCATACATTCTTTGCCTTCGGCATAACTACTCCATTTTCAACCTTTGTGCGTGCAGAATAGCCATTTCTTACAATATCCAAAACATCAGAATCATGGGATCTCATAAAGTATCTTATTCTTGTTTTCCAGAGCAAGTAATTTCGGTCCTTGAATAGTGGAGGGCGATTCACAGAATTTCATTCATCAAACATGTCCCCTATTGAATTTTCCAATTGTTTTTGCTTGTGGGAGCACCTCGCCCAGCTTCTTCATCTCTTTAATAATCATGGTGAAGCGTGTTATGGCATCTTAGATGTCTTCATTCTCACTAATTCTGAAGGCAACATAGGGTTCCTCCATCAGTCTCTACTTCGTTTTCTTTACTTGCTTTTTGTCTTCATGAGTAACTTCTACGTTATCCCATTTCTCCTTGGCAGTATTGCAAGCACTATGTATGTTTATTTCCTTAATGAAAAGAGTACAGAAAAGTATGTTTATGGCCTTTTCATTTAATTGCTCTAACTTCTTTTTCTGGGTAGCCATACATTCTTTGCCTTCGGCATAACTACTCCATTTTCAACCTTTGTGGGTGCAGAATAGCCATTTCTTACAATCTCTTAAACATCAGAATCATGGGGTCTCATGAAGTATCTTATTCTTGTTTTCCAGTGCAAGTAATTTCAGCCCTTGAACAGTGTAGGGCGATTCACAGAATTTCCTTCTTCAAACATGTCCCCTAAGGAATTTGCAAATTGTTTTTGCTTGTAGGAGCACCTCACCTAGCTTCTTCATTTCTTTAATAATCTTGGCGAAGCGTGTTATGGCATCTGAGATGTCTTCGTTCTCACTAATTCTGTAGGCAACATAGGGTTCCTCTATCATTCTCTACTTCGTTTTCTTTACTCGCTTTTTGTCTTCATGAGTAACTTCTACGTTATCCCATTTCTCTTCGGCAGTATTGCAGGCACTATGTATGTTTAATTCATTAATGAAAAGAGTACAGAAAAGCATGTTTATGGCCTTGTCATTTAATTGCTCTAACTTCTTTTCTCTGGGTAGCCATACATTCTTTGCCTTCGGCATAACTACTCCATTTTCAACCTTTGTGGGTGCAGAATAGCCATTTCTTACAATCTCTTAAAGATCAGAATCATGGGATCTAATGAAGTATCTTATTCTCGTTTTCCAGTGCAAGTAATTTCGGTCCTTGAATAGTCGAGGGCGATTCACAGAATTTCTTCCATCAAACTTGTCCCTAAGGAATTTTAAAATTTTTTTTGCTTGTGGGAGCACCTCTCCCAGCTTCTTCATCTCTTTAATAATCTTGGTGAAGCTTGTTATGGCATCTAAGATGTCTTCGTTCTCCTTAATTCTGAAGGCATCACAGGATTCCTCTAGCATTCTCTACTTGGTTTTCTTTACTTGCTTTTTGTCTTCATTAGTAACTTCTACGTTATACCTTTTCTCTTTGGCAGTATTGCAGGCACTATGTATGTTTAATTCATTAATGAAAAGAGTACAGAAAAGCATGTTTATGGCCTTGTCATTTAATTGCTCTAACTTCTTTTCTCTCGGTAGCCATACATTCTTTGCCTTAGGCATAACTACTCCATTTTCAACCTTTGTGGGTGCAAAATAGCCATTTCTTACAATATCCAAAACATCAGAATCATGGGATCTCATGAAGTATCTTATTCTTGTTTTCCAGTGAAAGTAATTTTTGTCCTTGAATAGTGGAGGGCGATTCACAGAATTTCCTTCATGAAACATGTCTCCTAAGGAATTTTAAATTTGTTTTTGCTTGTGGGAGCACCTCACCCAGCTTCTTCATCTCTTTAATAATCATGGTGAAGCGTGTTATGGCATCTGAGATGTCTTCGTTCTCACTAATTCTGAAGGCAACATAGGGTTCCTCCATCAGTCTCTACTTCGTTTTCTTTACTTGCTTTTTGTCTTCATGAGTAACTTCTACGTTATCCCATTTCTCCTTGGCAGTATTGCAGGCATTATGTATGTTTATTTCCTTAATGAAAAAAGTACAGAAAAGCATGTTTATGGCCTTTTCATTTAATTGCTCTAACTTCTTTTCTCTGGGTAGCCATACATTCTTTGCCTTCGGCATTACTACTCCATTTTCAACGTTTGTGGGTGCAGAATAGCCATTTCTTACAATCTCTTAAACATCATAATCATGGGATCTCATGAAGTATCTTATTCTTGCTTTCCAGTGCAAGTAATTTCCGCCCTTGAACAGTGTAGGGCGATTCACAGAATTTCCTTCTTCAAACATGTCCCCTAAGGAATTTCCAAATTATTTTTGCTTGTGGGTGCACCTCACCCAGCTTCTTCATCTCATTAATAATCTTGGCGAAGCGTGTCATGGCATCTGAGATGTCTTCGTTCTCACTATTTCTGAAGGCAACATAGGGTTCCTCCATCATTCTCTACTTCGTTTTCTTTACTCGCTTTTTGTCTTCATGAGTAACTTCTATGTTATCCCATTTCTCTTTGGTAGTATTGCAGGCACTATGTATGTTTAATTCATTAATGAAAAGAGTACAGAAAAGCATGTTTATGGCCTTGTCATTTAATTGCTCTAACTTCTTTTCTCTCGGTAGACATACATTCTTTGCTTTCGGCACAATTACTCCATTTTCAACCTTTCTTCGTGTAGGTTAGCCATTTCATACAATATCCAAAACATCAGAATCATGGGATCTAATGAAGTATCTTATTCTTATTTTCCAGTGTAAGTAATTTCGGTCCTTGAATAGTGGAGGGCGATTCACAGAATTTCTTTCATCAAACTTGTCCCTAAGGAATTTTAAAATTTTTTTTGCTTGTGGGAGCACCCCTCCCAGCTTCTTCATCTCTTTAATAGTCTTGGTGAAGCTTGTTATGGCATCTGAGATGTCTTCGGTCTCATTAATTCTGAAGGCATCATAGGATTCCTCTAGCATCCTCTACTTGGTTTTCTTTACTTGCTTTTTGTCTTCATTAGTAACTTCTACGTTATACCTTTTCTCTTTGGCAGTATTGCAGGCACTATGTATGTTTAATTCATTAATGAAAAGAGTACAGAAAAGCATGTTTATGGCCTTGTCATTTAATTGCTCTAACTTCTTTTCTCTCGGTAGCCATACATTCTTTGCTTTCGGCATAACTACTTCATTTTCAACCTTTGTGCGTGCAGAATAGCTTTTTTCTTACAATCTCTTAAACATCAGAATCGTGGGATCTCATGAAGTATCTTATTCTTGTTTTCCATTGCAAGTAATTTCCGCCCTTGAACAGTGGAGGGCGATTCACAGAATTTCCTTCATGAAACATGTCCCCTAAGGAATTTCCCAATTGTTTTTGCTTGTGGGAGCACCTCACCCAGCTTCTTCATCTCTTCAATAATCATGGTGAAGTGCGTTATGGCATCTGAGATGTTTTCGTTTTCACTAATTCTGAAGGCAACATAGGGTTCCTCCATCAGTCTCTACTTCGTTTTCTTTACTTGTTTTTTGCCTTCATGAGTAACTTCTACGTTATCCCATTTCTCCTTGGCAGTATTGCAGGCACTATGTATGTTTATTTCCTTAATGAAAAGAGTACAGAAAAGCATGTTTA
Source organism: Paratinospora sagittata (assembly GCA_035771175.1). Lineage (NCBI taxonomy): Eukaryota > Viridiplantae > Streptophyta > Magnoliopsida > Ranunculales > Menispermaceae > Paratinospora > Paratinospora sagittata. The sequence continues at coordinate 12,080,018 of CM069611.1, read as the reverse complement.
TGGCCTTTTCATTTAATTGCTCTAACTTCTTTTCTCTGGGTAGCCATACATTATTTGGCTTCGGCATAACTACTCCATTTTCAACGTTTGTGCATGCAGAATAGCCATTTCTTACAATCTCTTAAACATCAGAATCATGGGATCTCATGAAGTATCTTATTCTTGTTTTCCAGTGCAAGTAATTTCTACCCTTGAGCAGTGCAGGACGATTCACAGAATTTCCTTCTTCGAACATGTCCCCTATGGAATTTCCAAATTGTTTTTGCTTTTGGAGTACTTCACTCAGCTTCTTCATCTCTTTAATAATACTGGCGAAGCGTGTTATGGCATCTGAGATGTCTTCGTTCTCACTAATTCTGAAGGCAACATAGGGTTCCTCCATCATTCTATACTTCGTTTTCTTTACTCGCTTTTTGTTTTCATGAGTAACTTCTACGTCATCCCATTTCTCCTTGGCAGTATTGCAGGCACTATGTATGTTTAATTCGTTAATGAAAAGAGTACAGAAAAGCATGTTTGTGGCCTTGTAATTTAATTGCTCTAACTTCTTTTCTCTGGGTAGCCATACATTCTTTGCCTTCGGCATAACTACTCCATTTTCAACCTTTGTGGGTGCAGAATAGCCATTTCTTACAATCTCTTAAACATCAGAATCATGGGATCTCATGAAGTATCTTATTCTTGTTTTCCATTGCAAGTAATTTCCGCCCTTTAACAGTGAAGGGCGATTCACAGAATTTCCTTCATGAAACATGTCCCCTAAGGAATTTTCCAATTGTTTTTGCTTGTGGTAGCACCTCACCCAGCTTCTTCATCTCTTTAATAATCTTGGTGAAGTGTGTTATGGCATTTGAAATGTCTTCGTTCTCACTAATTCTGAAGGCAACATAGGGTTCCTCCATCATTCTCTACTTCATTTTCTTTACTCGCTTTTTGTCTTCATGAGTAACTTCTACGTTATCCCATTTCTCTTTAGCAGTATTGCAGGCACTATGTATGTTTAATTCACTAATGAAAAGAGTACAGAAAAGCATGTTTATGGCCTTGTCATTTAATTTCTCTAACTTCTTTTCTCTCGGTAGCCATACATTCTTCGCTTTCGGCACAATTACTCCATTTTCAACCTTTGTAGGTGCAGATTAGCCATTTCTTACAATATCCAAAACATCAGAATCATGGGATCTCACGAAGTATCTTATTCTTGTTTTTCATTGCAAGTAATTTCTGCCCTTGAACAGTGGAGGGCGATTCACAGAATTTCCTTCATGAAACATGTCCCCTATGGAATTTTCCAATTGTTTTTGCTTGTGGGAGAACCTCACCCAGCTTCTTCATCTCTTTAATAATAATGGTGAAGCGTGTTATAGGCATCTGAGATGTCTTCGTTCTCACTAAATCTGAAGGCAACATAGGGTTCCTCCATCAGACTCTACTTCGTTTTCTTTACTTGCTTTTTGTCTTCATGAGTAACTTCTACGTTATCCCATTTCTCATTGGTAGTATTGCAGGCACTATGTATGTTTAATTCATTAATGAAAAGAGTACAGAAAAGCATGTTTATGGCCTTGTTATTTAATTGCTCTAACTTCTTTTCTCTCGGTAGACATACATTCTTTGCCTTCGGCATAACTACTCCATTTTCAACCTTTGTGGGTGCAGAATAGCTATTTCTTACAATCTCTTAAACATTAGAATCATGGGATCCCATGAAGTATCCTATGCTTGTTTTCCATTGCAAGTAATTTCCGCCCTTAAACAGTGGAGGGCGATTCACAGAATTTCCTTCATGAAACATGTCCCCTAAGGAATTTCCCAATTGTTTTTGCTTGTGGGAGCACCTCACCCAGCTTCTTCATCTCTTTAATAATCATGGTGAAGCGTGTTACGGCATCTGAGATGTTTTCGTTCTCACTAATTCTGAAGGCAACATAGGGTTCCTCCATCTGTCTCTACTTCGTTTTCTTTACTTGCTTTTTGTCTTCATGAGTAACTTCTACGTTATCCCATTTCTCCTTGGCAGTATTGCAGGCACTATGTATGTTTAATTCAATAATGAAAAGAGTACAGCAAAGCATGTTTATGGCCTTGTCATTTAATTGCTCTAACTTTTTTTCTTTGGGTAGCCATACATTCTTTGCCTTTGGCATAACTACTCCATTTCCAACATTTGTGGGTGCAGATTTGCCATTTCTTACAATCTGTTAAGCATCAGAATCATGGGATCTCATGAAGTATCTTATTCTTGTTTTTCAGTGCAAGTAATTTCCGCCCTTCAACAGTGGAGGGCGATTCACAGAATTTCCCCCATCAAACTTGTCCCCTAAGGAATTTCCCAATTGTTTTTTGCTTGTTGGAGCACCTCACCCAGCTTCTTCATCTCTTTAATAATCTTGGCGAAGCGTGTTATGGCATCTGAGATGTCTTCGTTCTCACTAATTCGGAAGGCCACATAGGACTCCTCCATCATTCTCTACTTCGTTTTCTTTACTTGCTTTTTGTCTTCGTGAGTAACTTCTACCTTATCCCATTTCTCCTTGGCAGTATTGTAGGCACTATGTATGTTTAATTCATTTATGAAAAGAGTACAGAAAAGCATGTTTTTGGCCTTGTCATTTAATTGCTCTAACTTCTTTTCTCTGGGTAGCCATACATTCTTTGCCTTCGGCATAACTACTCCATTTTCAACCTTTGTGGGTGCAGAATAGCCATTTCTTACAATCTCTTAAACATCAGAATCATGGGATCCCATGAAGTATCTTATTCTTGTTTTCCAGTGCAAGTAATTTCCGCCCTTGAACAGTGTAGGGCGATTCACGGAATTTCCTTCTTCAAACAGGTTCCCTAAGGAATTTCCAAATTGTTTTTGCTTGTGGGAGCACCTCACCTAGCTTCTTCATCTCTTTAATAATCTTGGCGAAGCGTGTTATGGCATCTGAGATGTCTTCGTTCTCACTAATTCTGAAGGCAACATAGGGTTCCTCCATCACTCTCTACTTCGTTTTCTTTACTCGCTTTTTGTCTTCATGAGTAACTTCTACGTTATCCCATTTCCTCTTGGCAGTATTGCAAGCACTATGTATGTTTAATTCATTAATAAAAAGAGTACAGAAAAGCATGTTTATAGCTTTGTCATTTAATTGCCCTAACTTTTTTTCTTTGGGCAGCCATACATTCTTTGCCTTCGGCATAACTACTCCATTTTCAACATTTGTGGGTGCAGATTAGCCATTTCTTACAATCTCTTAAACATCAGAATCATGGAATCTAATGAAGTATCTTATTCTTATTTTCCAGTGCAAGTAATTTCGGTCCTTGAATAGTGGAGGGCGATTCAAAGAATTTCTTTCATCAAACATGTCCCCTAAGGAATTTCAAAATTGTTTTTGCTTGTGGGAGCACCTCTCCCAGGTTCTTCATCTCTTTAATAATCTTGGTGAAGCTTGTTATGGCATCTGAGATGTCTTCGTTCTCACTAATTCTGAAGGCAACATAGGGTTCCTCCATCAGTCTCCACTTCGTTTTCTTTACTTGCTTTTTGTCTTCATGAGTAACTTCTACGTTATCCCATTTCTCTTTGGCAGTATTGCAGGCACTATGTAAGTTTAATTCATTAATGAAAAGAGTACAGAAAATCATGTTTATGGCCTTGTCATTTAATTGCTCTAACTTCTTTTCTCTCGGTGGCCATACATTCTTATCCTCCGGCATAACTACTCCATTTTCAACCTTTGTGGGTGCAGAATAGCCATTTCTTACAATCTCTTAAACATCAGAATCATGGGATCTCATGAAGTACAATATTCTTGTTTTCCATTGCAAGTAATTTCCGCCCTTGAACAGTGGAGGGCGATTCATAGAATTTCCTTCATGAAACATGTCCCCTAAGGAATTTCCCAATTGTTTTTACTTGTGGCAGCACCTCACCCAGCTTCTTCGTCTCTTTAATAATCTTGGTGAAGCGTGTTATGGCATCTGAGATGTCTTCGTTCTCATTAATTCTGAAGGAAACATAGGGTTCCTCCATTAGTCTCTACTTCATTTTCTTTACTTGCTTTTTGTCTTCATGAGTAACTTCTACGTTATCCCATTTCTCCTTGGCAGTATTGCAAGCACTATGTACGTTTAATTCATTAATTAAAAGAGTACAGAAAAGCATGTTTATGGCTTTGTCATTTAATTGCTCTAACTTTTTTTCTTTGGGTTGCCATACATTCTTTGCCTTCGGCATAACTACTCCATTTTCAACATTTGTGGGTGCAGATTAGTCATTTCTTACAATCTCTTAAACATCAGAATCATGGGATCTAATGAAGTATCTTATTCTTGTTTTCCAGTGCAAGTAATTTCGGTGGAGGGCGATTCAGAGAATTTCTTTAATCAAACATGTCCCCTAAGGAATTTCAAAATTGTTTTTGCTTGTGGGAGCACCTCTCCCAGCTTCTTCATCTCTTTAATAATCTTGGTGAAGCTTGTTATGGCATCTGAGATGTCTTCGTTCTCACTAATTCTGAAGGCAACATAGGGTTCCTCCATCAGTCTCTACTGCGCTTTCTTTACTTGCTTTTTGTCTTCTTAAGTAACTTCTACGTTATCCCATTTCTCCTTGGCAGTATTGCAGGTACTATGTCTGCTGAATTCATTAATGAAAAGAGTACAGGAAAGCATGTTTATGGCCTTGTCATTTAATTGCTCTAACTTTTTTTCTCTGGGTAGCCATACATTCTTTGCCTTCGGCATAACTTCTCCATTTTCAACATTTGTGGGTGCAGATTAGCCATTTCTTACAATCTCTTAATCATCAGAATCATGGAATCTAATGAAGTATCTTATTCTTGTTTTCCAGTGCAAGTATTTTCGGTCCTTGAATAGTGGAGGGCGATTCAAAAAATTTCTTTCATCAAACATGTCCCCTAAGGAATTTCAAAATTGTTTTTGCTTGTGGGAGCACCTCTCCCAGCTTCTTCATCTCTTTAATAATCTTGGTGAAGCTTGTTATGGCATCTGAGATGTCTTCGTTCTCACTAATTCTGAAGGCAACATAGGGTTCCTCCATCAGTCTCCACTTCGTTTTCTTTACTTGCTTTTTGTCTTCATGAGTAACTTCTACGTTATCCCATTTCTCTTTGGCAGTATTGCAGGCACTATGTAAGTTTAATTCATTAATGAAAAGAGTACGGAAAATCATGTTTATGGCCTTGTCATTTAATTGCTCTAACTTCTTTTCTCTCGGTGGCCATACATTCTTATCCTCCGGCATAACTACTCCATTTTCAACCTTTGTGGGTGCAGAATAGCCATTTCTTACAATCTCTTAAACATCAGAATCACGGGATCTCATGAAGTATCTTATTCTTGTTTTCCTGTGCAAGTAATTTCGGTGGAGGGCAATTCAGAGAATTTCTTTAATCAAACATGTCCCCTAAGGAATTTCAAAATTGTTTTTGCTTGTGGGAGCACCTCTCCCAGCTTCTTCATCTCTTTAATAATCTTGGTGAAGCTTGTTATGGCATCTGAGATGTCTTCGTTCTCACTAATTCTGAAGGCAACATAGGGTTCCTCCATCAGTCTCTACTGCGCTTTCTTTACTTGCTTTTTGTCTTCTTAAGTAACTTCTACGTTATCCCATTTCTCCTTGGCAGTATTGCAGGTACTATGTCTGCTGAATTCATTAATGAAAAGAGTACAGGAAAGCATGTTTATGGCCTTGTCATTTAATTGCTCTAACTTTTTTTCTCTGGGTAGCCATACATTCTTTGCCTTCGGCATAACTTCTCCATTTTCAACATTTGTGGGTGCAGAATAGCCATTTCTTACAATCTCTTAAACATCAGAATCATGGGATCTCATGAAGTATCTTATTCTTGTTTTCCAGTGCAATTAATTTCCGCCCTTGAACAGGGGAGGGCGATTCACAAAATTTCCTTCATAAAACATGTCCCCTAAGGAATTTCCCAATTGTTTTTGCTTGTGGTAGCACCTCACCTAGGTTCTTCATCTCTTTAATAATCTTGGTGAAGCGTGTTATTGCATCTGAGATGTCTTCGTTCTCACTAATTCTGAAGGCCACATAGGATTCCTCCACCACTCTCTACTGCGTTTTCTTTACTTGCTTTTTTTTTTCATGAGTAACTTTTACGTTATCCCATTTCTCCTTCGCAGTATTGCAGGCACTATGTGTCACACCCTGGGTTGCACAGCGTGCCTCCTACCCAAGTACGGGCGCACCCCCTCGGGGCGAACGCCTAGCCATTATGGATCCATAATATTGTCCTATCTCGGCCAGCCACGCCACACAAGGACGCCGGTCACCGAGATCATTTATCCCCCTGCACAATCCACAGCACAGGGAGGGCCTCCTCCAAGTTCGAACTCACAACCTCTTCCTCATAAGGTTAGATTTCGCAACTTGAGTATCCATTGAACCATTGGCTCAATGGGTACTCAAGTTGCGAAATCTAACCTTATGAGGAAGAGGTTGCGAGTTCGAACTTGGGGGAGGCCCTATATTATTCATGGGAGCTTGAATAATATGGACAAATGAACTCGGTGACCGGCGTCCTTGTGTGGCGTGGCTGACCGAGATGGGACAATATTATGGGATCCATAATGGCTAGGCGTTCGCCCCGAGGAGGTGCGCCGCACCTGGGTAGGGGGCACGCTGTGCAACCCAGGGTGTGACACTATGTCTGTTTAATTCATTAATGAAAAGAGTACAGAAAAGCATGTTTACGGCCTTGTCATTTAATTGCTCTAAGTTTTTTTCTTTCGGTAGTCAAACGTTCTTTGCCTTCGGCATAACTACTCCATTTTCAACCTTTGTGGGTGCAGAATAGCCATTTCCTTCAATCTCCTCAACATCATAATCATGGGATCTCATGAAGTATCTTATCCTTGTTTTTCAGTGCAAGTAATTTCCGCCCTTGAAAAGTGGAGGGCGATTCACAGAATTTCTTTCATCAAACATGTCCCCTAAGGAATTTCCAAATTGTTTTTGCTTGTTGGAGCACCTCACCCAGCTTCTTCATCTCTTTAATAATCTTGGTAAAGCGTGTTATGGCATCTGAGATGTCTTCGTTCTAACTAATTCTGAAGGCAACATAGGATTCCTCCATCATTCTCTACTTCGTTTTCTTTACTTGTTTTTTGTCTTCATGAGTAACTTCTACGTTATCCCATTTCTCCTTGGCAGTATTGCATGCACTATGTAGAATTATTTCCTTAATGAAAATAGTATAGAAAAGCATGTTTATGGCCTTGTAATTTAATTGCTCTAACTTTTTTTATCTGGGTAGCCATACATTCTTTGCCTTCGGCATAACTACTCCATTTTCAACATTTGTGGGTGCAGAATAGTCATTTCTTACAATCTCTTAAACATCAGAATCATGGGATCTCATGAAGTATCTTATTCTTGTTTTGCAGTGCAATAAATTTTCGCCCTTCAACAGTGGAGGGCGATTCACAGAATTTCCTTCATCAAACATGTCCCTAAGGAATTTTCCAATTGTTTTAGCTTGAGGTAGCACCTGACCCAGCTTCTTCTTCTCTTTAATAATCTTGGTGAAGCGTGTTATGGTATTTGAGATGTCTTCGTTCTCACTAATTCTGACGGCATCATAGGATTCCTCCAGCATTCTCTACTTTGTTCCCTTTACTTACTTTTTGTCTTCTTGAGTAACTTCTACATTATCCCATTTATCCTTTGCAGTATTGCAGGCACTATGTATGTTTACTTCCTTAATGAAAAGAGTACAGAAAAGCATGTTTATGGCCTTGTCATTTAATAGCTCTAACATCTTTTCTCTGGGTAGCCATACATTTTTTGCCTTCGGCATAACTACTCCATTTTCAACCTTTGTGGGCGCAGAATAGCCATTACTTACAATCTCTTAAACATCAGAATCATGGGATCTCATGAAGTATCTTATTTTTGTTTTCCATTGCAAGTAATTTCCGCCCTTGAACAGTGGAGGGCGATTCACAGAATTTCCTTCATGGAAGATGTCCCCAACGGAATTTCCAAATTATTTTTGCTTGTGGTAGCACCTCACCCAGCTTCTTCATCTCTTTAATAAACTTGGTGAAGCGTGTTATGGCATTTGAGATGTCTTCGTTCTCACTAATTCTGAAGGCATCATAGGATTCCTTCAGCATTCTCTACTTTGTTCCCTTTACTTGCTTTCTGTTTTCAGGAGTAATTTTTAGGTTATCCCATTTCTCCTTGGCAGTATTGCAGGCACTATGTCTGTTTAATTCATTGTTGAAAAGAGTACAAAAAAACATGTTTATGGCCTTCTCATTTAATTGTTGTAACCACTTTTCTCTGGTAGCCATACATTATTTGCCTTCGGCACAATTACTCCATTTCCAACCTTTGTGGGTGGAGATTAGCCATTTCTTACAATATCCAAAACATCAGAATCATGGGATCTCATGAAGTATCTTATTCTTGTTTTCCAGTGCAAGTAATTTCGGTCCTTGAATGGTGGAGGGCGATTCACAGAATATCTTTCATCAAATATGTCCCCTAAGGAATTTCCCAATTGTTTTTGCTTGTGGTAGCACTTCACCCAGCTTCTTCATCTCTTTAATAATCTTGGTGAAGCATGTTATGGCATCTGAGATGTCTTCGTTCTCACTAATTCTGAAGGCAACGTAGGGTTCCTCCATCATTCTCTACTTCTTTTTCTTTGCTCGCTTTTTGTCTTCATGAGTAACTCCTACGTTATCCCATTTCTCCTTGGCAGTATTGCAGGCACTATGTATGTTTAATTCATTAATGAAAAGAGTACAGAAAAGCATGTTTATGGCCTTGTCATTTAATCGCTCTAACTTCTTTTCTCTGGGTAGCCGCACATTCTTTGCCTTCGGCATAACTACTCCATTTTCAACCTTTGTGGGTGCAGAATAGCCCTTTCTTGCAATCTCTTAAGCATCAGAATCATGGGATCTCATGAAGTATCTTATTCTTGTTTTCCATTGCAAGTAATTTCCGCCCTCGAACAGTGGAGGGTGATTCATAGAATTTCCTTCATGAAACATGTCCCCTAAGGAATTTCCCAATTGATTTTGCTTTTGGTAGCACCTCACCCAGCTTCTTCATCTCTTTAATAATCTTGGTGAAGGGTGTTATGGCATTTGAGATGTCTTCCTTCTCACTAATTCTGAAGGCATCATAGGATTCCTCCAGCATTCTCTACTTTGTTCCCTTTACTTTCTTTTTGTTTTCCTGAGTAATTTTTAGGTTATCCCATTTCTCCTTGGCAGTATTGCAGGCACTATGTCTATTTAATTCATTAATGAAAAGAGTACAGAAAAACATGTTTATGGCCTTCTTATTTAATTATTCTAACCTCTTTTCTCTGGTAGCCATACATTCTTTGCCTTCGGCACAATTACTCCATTTTCAACCTTTAAGGATGCAGATTGGCCATTTCTTACAATATCCAAAACATGAGAATCCTGGGATCTCATGAAGTATCTTATTCTTGTTTTCCAGTGCAAGTAATTTCGGTCCTTGAATAGTGGAGGGCGATTCACAGAATTTCTTTCATCAAACATGTCCCCAAAGCAATTTCCCAATTGTTTTTGCTTGTGGTAGCACCTCACCCAGCTTCTTCATCTCTTTAATAATCTTGGTGAAACGTGTTATGGCATTTGAGATGTCTTCGTTCTCACTTATTCTGAAGGCATCATAGGATTCCTTCAGCATTCTCTACTTTGTTCCCTTTACTTGCTTTCTGTTTTCATGAGTAATTTTTAGGTTATCCCATTTCTCCTTGGCAGTATTGCAAGCACTATGTCTGTTTAATTTATTGTTGAAAAGAGTACAAAAAAACATGTTTATGGCCTTCTTATTTAATTATTCTAACCTCTTTTCTCTGGTAGCCATACATTCTTTGCATTCGGCACAATTACTCCATTTTTAACCTTTTAGGGTGCAGATTGGCCATTTCTTACAATATCCAAAACATGAGAATCCTGGGATCTCATGAAGTATCTTATTCTTGTTTTCCAGTGCAAGTAATTTCGGTCCTTGAATAGCGGAGGGCGATTCACTGAATTTCTTTCATCAAACATGTCCCCTAAGGAATTTCAAAATTGTTTTTGCTTGTGGGAGCACCTCACCCAGCTTCTTCATCTCTTTAATAATCTTGGTGAAGCGTGTTATGGCATATGAGATGTCTTCGTTCTCACTAATTCTGAAGGCAACATAGGATTCCTCCATCACTCTCTACTGCGCTTTCTTTACTTGCTTTTCGTCTTCTTGAGTAACTTCTACGTTATCCCATTTCTCCTTGGCAGTATTGCAGGTACTATGTCTGCTAAATTCATTAATGAAAAGAGTACAGGAAAGCATGTTTATGGCCTTGTCATTTAATTGCTCTAACTTTTTTTCTCTGGGTAGCCATACATTCTTTGCCTTCGGCATAACTACTCCATTTTCAACATTTGTGGGTGCAGAATAGCCATTTCTTACAATCTCTTAAACATCAGAATCATGGGATCTCATGAAGTATCTTATTCTTGTTTTCCAGTGCAATTAATTTCCGCCCTTGAACAGTGGAGGGCGATTCACAAAATTTCCTTCATAAAACATGTCCCCTAAGGAATTTCCCAATTGTTTTTGCTTGTGGTAGCACCTCACCCAGGTTCTTCATCTCTTTAATAATGTTGGTGAAGCGTGTTATTGCATCTGAGATGGCTTCGTTCTCACTAATTCTGAAGGCAACATAGGATTCCTCCATCACTCTCTACTGCGTTTTCTTTACTTGCTTTTTGTCTTCATGAGTAACTTTTACGTTATCCCATTTCTCCTTCGCAGTATTGCAGGCACTATGTCTGTTTAATTCATTAATGAAAAGAGTACAGAAAAGCATGTTTATGGCCTTGTCCTTTAATTGCTCTAAGTTTTTTTCTTTCGGTAGTCATACGTTCTTTGCCTTCGGCATGACTACTCCATTTTCAACTTTTGTGGGTGCAGAATAGCCATTTCTTACAATCTCCTCAATATCATAATCATGGGATCTCATGAAGTATCTTATCCTTGTTTTTCAGCGCAAGTAATTTCCGCCCTTGAACAGTGGAGGGCGATTCACAGAATTTCTTTCATCAAACATGTCCCCTAAGGAATTTCCAAATTGTTTTTGCTTGTTGGAGCACCTCACCCAGCTTCTTCATCTCTTTAATAATCTTAGTAAAGCGTGTTATGGCACCTGAGATGTCTTCGTTCTAACTAATTTTGAAGGCAACATAGGATTCCTCCATCATTCTCTACTTCGTTTTCTTTACTTGCTTTTTGTCTTCATGAGTAACTTCTACGTTATCCCATTTCTTCTTGCCAGTATTGCATGCACTATGTATGATTATTTCCTTAATGAAAATAGTACAGAAAAACATGTTTATGGCCTTGTCATTTAATTGCTCTAACTTTTTTTCTCTGGGTAGCCATACATTCTTTGCCTTCGGCATAACTACTCCATTTTCAACATTTGTGGGTGCAGAATAGTCATTTCTTACAATCTCTTAAACATCAGAATCATGGGATCTCATGAAGTATCTTATTCTTGTTTTGCAGTGCAATTAATTTTCGCCCTTCAACAGTGGAGGGCGATTCACAGAATTTCCTTCATCAAACATGTCCTTAAGGAATTTCCCAATTGTTTTAGCTTGAGGTAGCACCTGACCCAGCTTCTTCATCTCTTTAATAATCTTGGTGAAGCGTGTTATGGTATTTGAGATGTCTTCGTTCTCACTAATTCTGAAGGCATCATAGGATTCCTCCAGCATTCTCTACATTGTTCCCTTTACTTACTTTTTGTCTTCTTGAGTAACTTCTACATTATCCCATTTCTCCTTGGCAGTATTGCAGGCACTATGTATGTTTATTTCCTTAATGAAAAGAGTACAGAAAAGCATGTTTATGGCCTTGTCATTTAATTGCTCTAACTATTTTTCTCTGGGTAGCCATACATTCTTTGCCTTCGGCATAACTACTCCATTTTCAACATTTGTGGGTGCAGAATAGCCATTTCTTACAATCTCTTAAACATCAGAATCATCGGATCTCATAAAGTATCTTATTCTTGTTATCCGGTGCAATTAATTTCCACCCTTGAACAGTGGAGGCTGATTCACAGAATTTCCTTCATCAAACATGTCCCCTAAGGAATTTCCCAATTATTTTTGCTTGTGGTAGCACCTCACCCAGCTTCTTCATCTCTTTAATAATTTTGGTGAAGCGTGTTATGGCATCTGAGTTGTCTTCGTTCTCACTAATTCTGAAGGCAACATAGGGTTCCTCCATCATTCTCTACTTCATTTTCTTTACTTTCTTTTTGTCTTCGTGAGTAACTTCTACGTTATCCCATTTGTCCTTGGCAGTATTGCAGGCACTATGTATGTTTAATTCATTAATGAAAAGATTACAGAAAAGCATGATTATTGCCTTGTCATTTAATAGCTCTAACTTCTTTTCTCTGGGTAGCCATACATTCTTTGCCTTCGCATTATCTACTCCATTTTCACCCTTTGTGGGTGCAGAATAGCCATTTCTTACAATCTCTTAAACATGAGAATCATGGGATCTCATGAAGTATCTTATTCTTGTTTTCCATTGCAAGTAATTTTCGCCCTTGAATAGTGGAGGGCCATTCACAGAATTTCCTTCATCAAACATGTCCCCTAAGGAATTTCCAAATTGTTTTTGCTTGTGGGAGCACCTCACCCAACTTCTTCATCTGTTTATTAATCTTGGTGAAGCGTGTTATGGCATCTGAGATGTCTTCGTTCTCACTAATTCTGAAGGCAACATAGGATTCCTCCATCATTCTCTACTTCATTTTCTTTACTTGCTTTTTGTCTCCATGAGTAACTTCTACGTTATCCCATTTCTACTTTGCAGTATTGCAGGCACTATGTATGTTTATTTCCTTAATGAAAAGAGTACAGAAAAGCATGTTTATGGCCCTGTCATTTAATTGCTCTAACTTCTTTTCTCTGGGTAGCCATACATTCTTTGCCTTCGGCATAACTACTTCGTTTTCAACCTTTGTGGGCGCAGAATAGCCATTTCTTACAATCTCTTAAAAATAAAAATCATGGGATCTCATGAAGTATCTTATTCTTGTTTTCCATTGCAAGTAATTTCCGCCCTTGAATAGTGGTGGGCGATTCACAGAATTTCCTTCATCAAACATGTCCCCTAATGAATTTCCCAATTGTTTTTGCTTGTGGGAGCACCTCACCCAGCTTCTTCATCTCTTCAATAATCTTGGTGAAGCGTGTTATGGCATCTGAGATGTCTTCGTTCTCACTAATTCTGAAGGCAACGTAGGGTTCCTCCATCATTCTCTACTTCGTTTTCTTTGCTCGCTTTTTGTCTTCATGAGTAACTCCTACGTGATCCCATTTCTCCTTGGCAGTATTGCAGGCACTATGTATGTTTATTTCCTTAATGAAAAGGGTACAGAAAAGCATGTTTATGGCCTTTTCATTTAATTGCTCTAACTTCTTTTCTCTGGGTAGCCATACATTCTTTGCCTTCGGCATAACTACTCCATTTTCAACCTTTGTGGGTGCAGAATAGCCATTTCTTACAATCTCTTAAACACCAAAATCATGGGATCTCATGAAGTATGTTATTCTTGTTTTCTATTGCAAGTAATTTCCGCCCTTGAACAGTGGAGGGCGATTCACGGAATTTCCTTCTTCAAACATGTCCCCTAAGGAATTTCAAAATTGTTTTTGCTCGTGGGAGCACCTCTCCCAGCTTCTTCATCTCTTTACTAATCTTGGTGAAGCGTGTTATGGCATCTGAGATGTCTTCGTTCTCATTATTTCTTAAGGCATCATAGGATTCCTCTAGCATTCTCTACTTTATTTTCTTTACTTGCTTATTGTCTTCATTAGTAACTTCTACGTTATACCTTTTCTCTTTGGCAGTGTTGCAGGTACTATGACTGCTGAATTCATTAAGGAAAAGAGTACAAAAAAACATGTTTATGGCCTTGTCATTTAATTGCTGTAACTTCTTTTCTCTGGTGGCCACACATTCTTTGCCTTCAGCACAATTACTCCATTTTCAACCTTCTTGGTGCAGAATAGCCATTTCTTACAATATCCAAAACGTAAGAATCATGGGATCTCATGAAGTATCTTATTCTTGTTTTCCAGTGCAAGTAATTTCGGTCCATGAATAAGGGAGGGCGATTCACAGAATTTCTTTCATCAAACATATCCCCTAAGGAATTTCAAAATTGTTCTTGCTTGTGGGAGCACCTCTCCCAGCTTCTTCATCTCTTTACTAATCTTGGTGAAGCGTGTTATGGCATCTGAGATGTCTTCGTTCTCCTTATTTCTGAAGGCATCATAGGATTCCTCTAGCATTCTCTAGTTCGTTTTCTTTACTTGCTTTTTGTCTTCATGAGTAACTTCTACGTTATCCCATTTCTCCTTGCCAGTATTGCATGCACTATGTATGTTTATTTGCTTAATGAAAAGAGTACAGAAAAGCAAGTTTATGGCCTTGTCATTTAATTGCTCTAACTTCTTCTCTCTGGGTAGCCATACATTCTTTGCCTTCGGCATAACTACTCCATTTTCAACCTTTGTTGGTGCAGAATAGCCGTTTCTTACAATCTCTTAAACATCAGAATCACGGGATCTCATGAAGTATCTTATTCTTGTTTTCCATTGCAAGTAATTTCCGCCCTTGAATAGTGGAGGGCGATTCACAGAATTTCCTTCATCAAACATGTCCCCTAATGAATTTCCCAATTGTTTTTGCTTGTGGGAGCACCTCACCCAGCTTCTTCATCTCTTTAATAATCTTGGTGAAGCGTGTTATGGCATCTGAGATGTCTTCGTTCTCACTAATTCTAAAGGCAACGTAGGGTTGCTCCATAATTCTCTATTTCGTTTTCTTTGCTCGCTTTTTGTCTTCATGAGTAACTCCTACGTTATCCCATTTCTCCTTGGCAGTATTGCAGGCACTATGTATGTTTATTTCCTTAATGAAAAGGGTACAGAAAAGCATGTTTATGGCCTTTTCATTTAATTGCTCTAACTTCTTTTCTCTGGGTAGCCATACATTCTTTGCCTTTGGCATAACTACTCCATTTTCAACCTTTGTGGGTGCAGAATAGCCATTTCTTACAATCTCTTAAACACCAAAATCATGGGATCTCATGAAGTATCTTATTCTTGTTTTCTATTGCAAGTAATTTCCGCCCTTGAACAGTGGAGGGCGATTCACGGAATTTCCTTCTTCAAACATGTCCCCTAAGGAATTTCAAAATTGTTTTTGTTTGTCGGAGCACCTCTCCCAGCTTCTTCATCTCTTTAATAATCTTGGTGAAGCTTGTTATGGCATCTGAGATGTCTTCGTTCTCATTATTTCTGAAGGCATCAAAGGATTCCTCTAGCATTCTCTACTTTGTTTTCTTTACTTATTTTTTGTTTTCATGAGTAACTTCTACGTTATCCCATTTCTCCTTGGCAGTATTGCAGGCACTATGTATGTTAAATTCATTAATGAAAAGAGTACAGAAAAGCATGTTTATGGCCTTGTCATTTAATTGCTCTACCTTTTTTTCTCTGGGTAGCCATAAGCCTTCGGCATAACTACTTCATTTTCAACATTTGTGCGTGCAGAATAGCCATTTCTTACAATCTCTCAAACATCATAATCATGGGATCTCATGAAGTATCTTATTCTTGTTTTCCAGTGCAATTAATTTCCGCCCTTAAACAGTGGAAGGCGATTCACAGAATTTCCTTCATCAAACATGTCCCCTAAGGAATTTCCCAATTGTTTTTGCTTGTGGTAGCACCTCACCTAGCTTCTTCATCTCTTTAATAATCTTAGTGAAGCGTGTTATGGCATCTGAGTTGTCTTCGTTCTCACTAATTCTGAAGGCAACGTAGGGTTCCTCCATCATTCTCTACTTCATTTTTTTTACTTGCTTTTTGTCTTCATGAGTAACTTCTACGTTATCCCATTTCTCTTTGGCAGTATTGCAGGCACTATGTATGTTTATTTGCTTAATGAAAAGAGAACAGAAAAGCATGTTTATGGCCTTGTCATTTAATTGCTCTAACTTTTTTTCTTTGGGTAGCCATACATTCTTTGCCTTCGGCATAACTACTCCATTTTCAACCTTTGTGGGTGCAGAATAACCATCTCTTACAATCTCTTAAACATCATAATCATGGGATATCATGAAGTATCTTATTCTAGTTTTTTAGTGGAAGTAATTTCCGCCCTTGAACAGTGGAGGACGATTCACAGAATTTCCTTCATCAAACATGTCCCCTAAGGAATTTCCAAATTGTTTTTGCATGTGGGAGCACCTCACCCAGCTTTTTCGTCTCGTTAATAATCTTGGTGAAGCGTGTTATGGCATCTGAGATGTCTTCGTTCTCACTAATTCTGAAGGCAACATAGGATTCCTCCATCATTCTCTACTTCGTTTTCTTTACCTGTTTTTTGTCTTCATGAGTAACTTCTACGTTATCCCATTTCTCCTTGGCAGTATTGCAGGCACTATGTATGTTTATTTCCTTAATGAAAAGAGTACAGAAAGCATGTTTATGGCCTTGTCATTTAATTTCTCTAACTTTTTTTCTCTGGGTAGCCATACATTCTTTTTCTTCGGCATAACTACTCCATTTTCAACATTTGTGGTGCAGAATAGCCATTTCTTACAATCTCTTAAACATCAGAACCATGGGATCTCATGAAGTATCTTATTATTGTTTTCCAGTGCAATTAATTTCCGCCCTTGAACAGTGGAGGGCGATTCATAGAATTTCCTTCATCAAACATGTCCCCTAAGTAATTTTCCAATTGTTTTTGCTTGTGGTAGCACCTCACCCAGCTTCTTCATCTCTTTAATGATCTTGGTGAAGCGTGTTATGGCATCTGAGTTGTCTTCGTTCTCACTAATTCTGAAGGCAACAAAGGGTTCCTCCATCATTCTCTACTTCGTTTTCTTTACTTGCTTTTTTTCTTCATGAGTAACTTCTACGTTATCCCATTTCTCCTTGGCAGTATTGCAGGCACTATGTATGTTTATTTCCTTAATGAAAAGAGAACAGAAAAGCATGTTTATGGCCTTGTCATTTAATTGCTCTAACTTTTTTTCTCTGGGTAGCCATACATTCTTTGCCTTCGGCATAACTACTCCATTTTCAACAATTGTGGGTGCAGAATAGCCATTTCTTACAATCTCTTAAACATCAGAATCATGGGATCTCATGAAGTATCTTATTATTGTTTTCCAGTGCAATTAATTTCCGCCCTTGAACAGTGGAGGGCGATTCACAGAATTTCCTTCATCAAACATGTCCCCTAAGTAATTTCCCAATTGTTTTTGCTTGTGGTAGCCCTTCACCCAGCTTCTTCATCTCTTTTATAATCTTGGTGAAGCGTGTTATGGCATCTGAGTTGTCTTCGTTCTCAGTAATTCTGAAGGCAACATAGGGTTCCTCCATCATTCTCTACTTCGTTTTCTTTACTTTCTTTTTGTCTTCATGAGTAACTTCTACGTTTTCCCATTTCTTCTTGGCAGTATTGCAGACTTTATTATGTTTAATTCATTAATGAAAAGAGTACAGAAAAGCATGTTTATGGCCTTGTCATTTAATTGCTCTAACTTTTTTTCTCTGGGTAGCCATCCATTTTTTCCCTTCGGCATAACTACTCCATTTTCAACATTTGTGGGTGCAGAATAGCCATTTCTTACAATCTCTTAAACATCAGAATCATGGGATCTCATGAAATATCTTAGTCTTATTTTCCAGTGCAATTAATTTCCTCCCTTGAACAGTGGAGGGCGATTCACAGAATTTCCTCATCAAACTTGTCCCATAAGGAATTTCCCAATTGTTTTTTGCTTGTTGGAGCACCTCACCCAGCTTCTTCATCTCCTTAATAATCTTGATGAAGCGTGTTATGGCATCTGAGATGTCTTCGTTCTCACTAATTCTGAAGGCAACATTGGATTCCTCCATCATTCTCTACTTCGTTTTCTTTACTTGCTTTTTGTCTTCATGAGTAACTTCTCCGTTATCCGATTTCTCCTTGGCAGTATTGCAGGCACTATGTATGTTTATTTCCTTAATGAAAAGAGTACAGAAAAGCTTGTTTATGGCGTTGTCATTTAATTGCTCTAACATCTGCTCTCCGGGTAGCCATACATTCTTTGCCTTCGGCATAACTACTCCATTTTCATCCTTTGTGGGCGCAGAATAGCCATTTCTTACAATCTCTTAAACATCATAATCATGGGATCTCATGAAGTATCTTATTCTTGTTTTCCAGTGCAATTAATTTCCGCCCTTAAACAGTGGAGGGCGATTCACAGAATTTCCTTCATCAAACATGTCCCCCAAGGAATTTCCCAATTGTTTTTGCTTGTGGTAGCCCTTCACCCAGCTTCTTCATCTCTTTTATAATCTTGGTGAAGCGTGTTATGGCATATGAGATGTCTTCGTTCTCACTAATTCTGAAGGCAACATAGGATTCCTCCATCACTCTCTACTGCGCTTTCTTTACTTGCTTTTCGTCTTCTTGAGTAACTTCTACGTTATCCCATTTCTCCTTGGCAGTATTGCAGGTACTATGTCTGCTAAATTCATTAATGAAAAGAGTACAGGAAAGCATGTTTATGGCCTTGTCATTTAATTGCTCTAACTTTTTTTCTCTGGGTAGCCATACATTCTTTGCCTTCGGCATAACTACTCCATTTTCAACATTTGTGGGTGCAGAATAGCCATTTCTTACAATCTCTTAAACATCAGAATCATGGGATCTCATGAAGTATCTTATTCTTGTTTTCCAGTGCAATTAATTTCCGCCCTTGAACAGTGGAGGGCGATTCACAAAATTTCCTTCATAAAACATGTCCCCTAAGGAATTTCCCAATTGTTTTTGCTTGTGGTAGCACCTCACCCAGGTTCTTCATCTCTTTAATAATGTTGGTGAAGCGTGTTATTGCATCTGAGATGGCTTCGTTCTCACTAATTCTGAAGGCAACATAGGATTCCTCCATCACTCTCTACTGCGTTTTCTTTACTTGCTTTTTGTCTTCATGAGTAACTTTTACGTTATCCCATTTCTCCTTCGCAGTATTGCAGGCACTATGTCTGTTTAATTCATTAATGAAAAGAGTACAGAAAAGCATGTTTATGGCCTTGTCCTTTAATTGCTCTAAGTTTTTTTCTTTCGGTAGTCATACGTTCTTTGCCTTCGGCATGACTACTCCATTTTCAACTTTTGTGGGTGCAGAATAGCCATTTCTTACAATCTCCTCAATATCATAATCATGGGATCTCATGAAGTATCTTATCCTTGTTTTTCAGCGCAAGTAATTTCCGCCCTTGAACAGTGGAGGGCGATTCACAGAATTTCTTTCATCAAACATGTCCCCTAAGGAATTTCCAAATTGTTTTTGCTTGTTGGAGCACCTCACCCAGCTTCTTCATCTCTTTAATAATCTTAGTAAAGCGTGTTATGGCACCTGAGATGTCTTCGTTCTAACTAATTTTGAAGGCAACATAGGATTCCTCCATCATTCTCTACTTCGTTTTCTTTACTTGCTTTTTGTCTTCATGAGTAACTTCTACGTTATCCCATTTCTTCTTGCCAGTATTGCATGCACTATGTATGATTATTTCCTTAATGAAAATAGTACAGAAAAACATGTTTATGGCCTTGTCATTTAATTGCTCTAACTTTTTTTCTCTGGGTAGCCATACATTCTTTGCCTTCGGCATAACTACTCCATTTTCAACATTTGTGGGTGCAGAATAGTCATTTCTTACAATCTCTTAAACATCAGAATCATGGGATCTCATGAAGTATCTTATTCTTGTTTTGCAGTGCAATTAATTTTCGCCCTTCAACAGTGGAGGGCGATTCACAGAATTTCCTTCATCAAACATGTCCTTAAGGAATTTCCCAATTGTTTTAGCTTGAGGTAGCACCTGACCCAGCTTCTTCATCTCTTTAATAATCTTGGTGAAGCGTGTTATGGTATTTGAGATGTCTTCGTTCTCACTAATTCTGAAGGCATCATAGGATTCCTCCAGCATTCTCTACATTGTTCCCTTTACTTACTTTTTGTCCTCTTGAGTAACTTCTACATTATCCCATTTCTCCTTGGCAGTATTGCAGGCACTATGTATGTTTATTTCCTTAATGAAAAGAGTACAGAAAAACATGTTTATGGCCTTGTCATTTAATTGCTCTAACTATTTTTCTCTGGGTAGCCATACATTCTTTGCCTTCGGCATAACTACTCCATTTTCAACATTTGTGGGTGCAGAATAGCCATTTCTTACAATCTCTTAAACATCAGAATCATCGGATCTCATAAAGTATCTTATTCTTGTTATCCGGTGCAATTAATTTCCACCCTTGAACAGTGGAGGCTGATTCACAGAATTTCCTTCATCAAACATGTCCCCTAAGGAATTTCCCAATTATTTTTGCTTGTGGTAGCACCTCACCCAGCTTCTTCATCTCTTTAATAATTTTGGTGAAGCGTGTTATGGCATCTGAGTTGTCTTCGTTCTCACTAATTCTGAAGGCAACATAGGGTTCCTCCATCATTCTCTACTTCATTTTCTTTACTTTCTTTTTGTCTTCGTGAGTAACTTCTACGTTATCCCATTTGTCCTTGGCAGTATTGCAGGCACTATGTATGTTTAATTCATTAATGAAAAGATTACAGAAAAGCATGATTATTGCCTTGTCATTTAATAGCTCTAACTTCTTTTCTCTGGGTAGCCATACATTCTTTGCCTTCGCATTATCTACTCCATTTTCACCCTTTGTGGGTGCAGAATAGCCATTTCTTACAATCTCTTAAACATGAGAATCATGGGATCTCATGAAGTATCTTATTCTTGTTTTCCATTGCAAGTAATTTTCGCCCTTGAATAGTGGAGGGCCATTCACAGAATTTCCTTCATCAAACATGTCCCCTAAGGAATTTCCAAATTGTTTTTGCTTGTGGGAGCACCTCACCCAACTTCTTCATCTGTTTATTAATCTTGGTGAAGCGTGTTATGGCATCTGAGATGTCTTCGTTCTCACTAATTCTGAAGGCAACATAGGATTCCTCCATCATTCTCTACTTCATTTTCTTTACTTGCTTTTTGTCTCCATGAGTAACTTCTACGTTATCCCATTTCTACTTTGCAGTATTGCAGGCACTATGTATGTTTATTTCCTTAATGAAAAGAGTACAGAAAAGCATGTTTATGGCCCTGTCATTTAATTGCTCTAACTTCTTTTCTCTGGGTAGCCATACATTCTTTGCCTTCGGCATAACTACTTCGTTTTCAACCTTTGTGGGCGCAGAATAGCCATTTCTTACAATCTCTTAAAAATAAAAATCATGGGATCTCATGAAGTATCTTATTCTTGTTTTCCATTGCAAGTAATTTCCGCCCTTGAATAGTGGTGGGCGATTCACAGAATTTCCTTCATCAAACATGTCCCCTAATGAATTTCCCAATTGTTTTTGCTTGTGGGAGCACCTCACCCAGCTTCTTCATCTCTTCAATAATCTTGGTGAAGCGTGTTATGGCATCTGAGATGTCTTCGTTCTCACTAATTCTGAAGGCAACGTAGGGTTCCTCCATCATTCTCTACTTCGTTTTCTTTGCTCGCTTTTTGTCTTCATGAGTAACTCCTACGTGATCCCATTTCTCCTTGGCAGTATTGCAGGCACTATGTATGTTTATTTCCTTAATGAAAAGGGTACAGAAAAGCATGTTTATGGCCTTTTCATTTAATTGCTCTAACTTCTTTTCTCTGGGTAGCCATACATTCTTTGCCTTCGGCATAACTACTCCATTTTCAACCTTTGTGGGTGCAGAATAGCCATTTCTTACAATCTCTTAAACACCAAAATCATGGGATCTCATGAAGTATGTTATTCTTGTTTTCTATTGCAAGTAATTTCCGCCCTTGAACAGTGGAGGGCGATTCACGGAATTTCCTTCTTCAAACATGTCCCCTAAGGAATTTCAAAATTGTTTTTGCTCGTGGGAGCACCTCTCCCAGCTTCTTCATCTCTTTACTAATCTTGGTGAAGCGTGTTATGGCATCTGAGATGTCTTCGTTCTCATTATTTCTTAAGGCATCATAGGATTCCTCTAGCATTCTCTACTTTATTTTCTTTACTTGCTTATTGTCTTCATTAGTAACTTCTACGTTATACCTTTTCTCTTTGGCAGTGTTGCAGGTACTATGACTGCTGAATTCATTAAGGAAAAGAGTACAAAAAAACATGTTTATGGCCTTGTCATTTAATTGCTGTAACTTCTTTTCTCTGGTGGCCACACATTCTTTGCCTTCAGCACAATTACTCCATTTTCAACCTTCTTGGTGCAGAATAGCCATTTCTTACAATATCCAAAACGTAAGAATCATGGGATCTCATGAAGTATCTTATTCTTGTTTTCCAGTGCAAGTAATTTCGGTCCATGAATAAGGGAGGGCGATTCACAGAATTTCTTTCATCAAACATATCCCCTAAGGAATTTCAAAATTGTTCTTGCTTGTGGGAGCACCTCTCCCAGCTTCTTCATCTCTTTACTAATCTTGGTGAAGCGTGTTATGGCATCTGAGATGTCTTCGTTCTCCTTATTTCTGAAGGCATCATAGGATTCCTCTAGCATTCTCTAGTTCGTTTTCTTTACTTGCTTTTTGTCTTCATGAGTAACTTCTACGTTATCCCATTTCTCCTTGCCAGTATTGCATGCACTATGTATGTTTATTTGCTTAATGAAAAGAGTACAGAAAAGCAAGTTTATGGCCTTGTCATTTAATTGCTCTAACTTCTTCTCTCTGGGTAGCCATACATTCTTTGCCTTCGGCATAACTACTCCATTTTCAACCTTTGTTGGTGCAGAATAGCCGTTTCTTACAATCTCTTAAACATCAGAATCACGGGATCTCATGAAGTATCTTATTCTTGTTTTCCATTGCAAGTAATTTCCGCCCTTGAATAGTGGAGGGCGATTCACAGAATTTCCTTCATCAAACATGTCCCCTAATGAATTTCCCAATTGTTTTTGCTTGTGGGAGCACCTCACCCAGCTTCTTCATCTCTTTAATAATCTTGGTGAAGCGTGGTATGGCATCTGAGATGTCTTCGTTCTCACTAATTCTAAAGGCAACGTAGGGTTGCTCCATAATTCTCTATTTCGTTTTCTTTGCTCGCTTTTTGTCTTCATGAGTAACTCCTACGTTATCCCATTTCTCCTTGGCAGTATTGCAGGCACTATGTATGTTTATTTCCTTAATGAAAAGGGTACAGAAAAGCATGTTTATGGCCTTTTCATTTAATTGCTCTAACTTCTTTTCTCTGGGTAGCCATACATTCTTTGCCTTTGGCATAACTACTCCATTTTCAACCTTTGTGGGTGCAGAATAGCCATTTCTTACAATCTCTTAAACACCAAAATCATGGGATCTCATGAAGTATCTTATTCTTGTTTTCTATTGCAAGTAATTTCCGCCCTTGAACAGTGGAGGGCGATTCACGGAATTTCCTTCTTCAAACATGTCCCCTAAGGAATTTCAAAATTGTTTTTGTTTGTCGGAGCACCTCTCCCAGCTTCTTCATCTCTTTAATAATCTTGGTGAAGCTTGTTATGGCATCTGAGATGTCTTCGTTCTCATTATTTCTGAAGGCATCAAAGGATTCCTCTAGCATTCTCTACTTTGTTTTCTTTACTTATTTTTTGTTTTCATGAGTAACTTCTACGTTATCCCATTTCTCCTTGGCAGTATTGCAGGCACTATGTATGTTAAATTCATTAATGAAAAGAGTACAGAAAAGCATGTTTATGGCCTTGTCATTTAATTGCTCTACCTTTTTTTTCTCTGGGTAGCCATAAGCCTTCGGCATAACTACTTCATTTTCAACATTTGTGCGTGCAGAATAGCCATTTCTTACAATCTCTCAAACATCATAATCATGGGATCTCATGAAGTATCTTATTCTTGTTTTCCAGTGCAATTAATTTCCGCCCTTAAACAGTGGAAGGCGATTCACAGAATTTCCTTCATCAAACATGTCCCCTAAGGAATTTCCCAATTGTTTTTGCTTGTGGTAGCACCTCACCTAGCTTCTTCATCTCTTTAATAATCTTAGTGAAGCGTGTTATGGCATCTGAGTTGTCTTCGTTCTCACTAATTCTGAAGGCAACGTAGGGTTCCTCCATCATTCTCTACTTCATTTTTTTTACTTGCTTTTTGTCTTCATGAGTAACTTCTACGTTATCCCATTTCTCTTTGGCAGTATTGCAGGCACTATGTATGTTTATTTGCTTAATGAAAAGAGTAAAGAAAAGCATGTTTATGGCCTTGTCATTTAATTGCTCTAACTTTTTTTCTTTGGGTAGCCATACATTCTTTGCCTTCGGCATAACTACTCCATTTTCAACCTTTGTGGGTGCAGAATAACCATCTCTTACAATCTCTTAAACATCATAATCATGGGATATCATGAAGTATCTTATTCTAGTTTTTTAGTGGAAGTAATTTCCGCCCTTGAACAGTGGAGGACGATTCACAGAATTTCCTTCATCAAACATGTCCCCTAAGGAATTTCCAAATTGTTTTTGCATGTGGGAGCACCTCACCCAGCTTTTTCGTCTCGTTAATAATCTTGGTGAAGCGTGTTATGGCATCTGAGATGTCTTCGTTCTCACTAATTCTGAAGGCAACATAGGATTCCTCCATCATTCTCTACTTCGTTTTCTTTACCTGTTTTTTGTCTTCATGAGTAACTTCTACGTTATCCCATTTCTCCTTGGCAGTATTGCAGGCACTATGTATGTTTATTTCCTTAATGAAAAGAGTACAGAAAGCATGTTTATGGCCTTGTCATTTAATTTCTCTAACTTTTTTTCTCTGGGTAGCCATACATTCTTTTTCTTCGGCATAACTACTCCATTTTCAACATTTGTGGTGCAGAATAGCCATTTCTTACAATCTCTTAAACATCAGAACCATGGGATCTCATGAAGTATCTTATTATTGTTTTCCAGTGCAATTAATTTCCGCCCTTGAACAGTGGAGGGCGATTCATAGAATTTCCTTCATCAAACATGTCCCCTAAGTAATTTTCCAATTGTTTTTGCTTGTGGTAGCACCTCACCCAGCTTCTTCATCTCTTTAATGATCTTGGTGAAGCGTGTTATGGCATCTGAGTTGTCTTCGTTCTCACTAATTCTGAAGGCAACAAAGGGTTCCTCCATCATTCTCTACTTCGTTTTCTTTACTTGCTTTTTTTCTTCATGAGTAACTTCTACGTTATCCCATTTCTCCTTGGCAGTATTGCAGGCACTATGTATGTTTATTTCCTTAATGAAAAGAGAACAGAAAAGCATGTTTATGGCCTTGTCATTTAATTGCTCTAACTTTTTTTCTCTGGGTAGCCATACATTCTTTGCCTTCGGCATAACTACTCCATTTTCAACAATTGTGCGTGCAGAATAGCCATTTCTTACAATCTCTTAAACATCAGAATCATGGGATCTCATGAAGTATCTTATTATTGTTTTCCAGTGCAATTAATTTCCGCCCTTGAACAGTGGAGGGCGATTCACAGAATTTCCTTCATCAAACATGTCCCCTAAGTAATTTCCCAATTGTTTTTGCTTGTGGTAGCCCTTCACCCAGCTTCTTCATCTCTTTTATAATCTTGGTGAAGCGTGTTATGGCATCTGAGTTGTCTTCGTTCTCAGTAATTCTGAAGGCAACATAGGGTTCCTCCATCATTCTCTACTTCGTTTTCTTTACTTTCTTTTTGTCTTCATGAGTAACTTCTACGTTTTCCCATTTCTTCTTGGCAGTATTGCAGACTTTATTATGTTTAATTCATTAATGAAAAGAGTACAGAAAAGCATGTTTATGGCCTTGTCATTTAATTGCTCTAACTTTTTTTCTCTGGGTAGCCATCCATTTTTTCCCTTCGGCATAACTACTCCATTTTCAACATTTGTGGGTGCAGAATAGCCATTTCTTACAATCTCTTAAACATCAGAATCATGGGATCTCATGAAATATCTTAGTCTTATTTTCCAGTGCAATTAATTTCCTCCCTTGAACAGTGGAGGGCGATTCACAGAATTTCCTCATCAAACTTGTCCCATAAGGAATTTCCCAATTGTTTTTTGCTTGTTGGAGCACCTCACCCAGCTTCTTCATCTCCTTAATAATCTTGATGAAGCGTGTTATGGCATCTGAGATGTCTTCGTTCTCACTAATTCTGAAGGCAACATTGGATTCCTCCATCATTCTCTACTTCGTTTTCTTTACTTGCTTTTTGTCTTCATGAGTAACTTCTACGTTATCCCATTTCTCTTTGGCAGTATTGCAGGCACTATGTATGTTTATTTGCTTAATGAAAAGAGTAAAGAAAAGCATGTTTATGGCCTTGTCATTTAATTGCTCTAACTTTTTTTCTTTGGGTAGCCATACATTCTTTGCCTTCGGCATAACTACTCCATTTTCAACCTTTGTGGGTGCAGAATAACCATCTCTTACAATCTCTTAAACATCATAATCATGGGATATCATGAAGTATCTTATTCTAGTTTTTTAGTGGAAGTAATTTCCGCCCTTGAACAGTGGAGGACGATTCACAGAATTTCCTTCATCAAACATGTCCCCTAAGGAATTTCCAAATTGTTTTTGCATGTGGGAGCACCTCACCCAGCTTTTTCGTCTCGTTAATAATCTTGGTGAAGCGTGTTATGGCATCTGAGATGTCTTCGTTCTCACTAATTCTGAAGGCAACATAGGATTCCTCCATCATTCTCTACTTCGTTTTCTTTACCTGTTTTTTGTCTTCATGAGTAACTTCTACGTTATCCCATTTCTCCTTGGCAGTATTGCAGGCACTATGTATGTTTATTTCCTTAATGAAAAGAGTACAGAAAGCATGTTTATGGCCTTGTCATTTAATTTCTCTAACTTTTTTTCTCTGGGTAGCCATACATTCTTTGTCTTCGGCATAACTACTCCATTTTCAACATTTGTGGTGCAGAATAGCCATTTCTTACAATCTCTTAAACATCAGAACCATGGGATCTCATGAAGTATCTTATTATTGTTTTCCAGTGCAATTAATTTCCGCCCTTGAATAGTGGTGGGCGATTCACAGAATTTCCTTCATCAAACATGTCCCCTAATGAATTTCCCAATTGTTTTTGCTTGTGGGAGCACCTCACCCAGCTTCTTCATCTCTTCAATAATCTTGGTGAAGCGTGTTATGGCATCTGAGATGTCTTCGTTCTCACTAATTCTGAAGGCAACGTAGGGTTCCTCCATCATTCTCTACTTCGTTTTCTTTGCTCGCTTTTTGTCTTCATGAGTAACTCCTACGTGATCCCATTTCTCCTTGGCAGTATTGCAGGCACTATGTATGTTTATTTCCTTAATGAAAAGGGTACAGAAAAGCATGTTTATGGCCTTTTCATTTAATTGCTCTAACTTCTTTTCTCTGGGTAGCCATACATTCTTTGCCTTCGGCATAACTACTCCATTTTCAACCTTTGTGGGTGCAGAATAGCCATTTCTTACAATCTCTTAAACACCAAAATCATGGGATCTCATGAAGTATGTTATTCTTGTTTTCTATTGCAAGTAATTTCCGCCCTTGAACAGTGGAGGGCGATTCACGGAATTTCCTTCTTCAAACATGTCCCCTAAGGAATTTCAAAATTGTTTTTGCTCGTGGGAGCACCTCTCCCAGCTTCTTCATCTCTTTACTAATCTTGGTGAAGCGTGTTATGGCATCTGAGATGTCTTCGTTCTCATTATTTCTTAAGGCATCATAGGATTCCTCTAGCATTCTCTACTTTATTTTCTTTACTTGCTTATTGTCTTCATTAGTAACTTCTACGTTATACCTTTTCTCTTTGGCAGTGTTGCAGGTACTATGACTGCTGAATTCATTTAGGAAAAGAGTACAAAAAAACATGTTTATGGCCTTGTCATTTAATTGCTGTAACTTCTTTTCTCTGGTGGCCACACATTCTTTGCCTTCAGCACAATTACTCCATTTTCAACCTTCTTGGTGCAGAATAGCCATTTCTTACAATATCCAAAACGTAAGAATCATGGGATCTCATGAAGTATCTTATTCTTGTTTTCCAGTGCAAGTAATTTCGGTCCATGAATAAGGGAGGGCGATTCACAGAATTTCTTTCATCAAACATATCCCCTAAGGAATTTCAAAATTGTTCTTGCTTGTGGGAGCACCTCTCCCAGCTTCTTCATCTCTTTACTAATCTTGGTGAAGCGTGTTATGGCATCTGAGATGTCTTCGTTCTCCTTATTTCTGAAGGCATCATAGGATTCCTCTAGCATTCTCTAGTTCGTTTTCTTTACTTGCTTTTTGTCTTCATGAGTAACTTCTACGTTATCCCATTTCTCCTTGCCAGTATTGCATGCACTATGTATGTTTATTTGCTTAATGAAAAGAGTACAGAAAAGCAAGTTTATGGCCTTGTCATTTAATTGCTCTAACTTCTTCTCTCTGGGTAGCCATACATTCTTTGCCTTCGGCATAACTACTCCATTTTCAACCTTTGTTGGTGCAGAATAGCCGTTTCTTACAATCTCTTAAACATCAGAATCACGGGATCTCATGAAGTATCTTATTCTTGTTTTCCATTGCAAGTAATTTCCGCCCTTGAATAGTGGAGGGCGATTCACAGAATTTCCTTCATCAAACATGTCCCCTAATGAATTTCCCAATTGTTTTTGCTTGTGGGAGCACCTCACCCAGCTTCTTCATCTCTTTAATAATCTTGGTGAAGCGTGTTATGGCATCTGAGATGTCTTCGTTCTCACTAATTCTAAAGGCAACGTAGGGTTGCTCCATAATTCTCTATTTCGTTTTCTTTGCTCGCTTTTTGTCTTCATGAGTAACTCCTACGTTATCCCATTTCTCCTTGGCAGTATTGCAGGCACTATGTATGTTTATTTCCTTAATGAAAAGGGTACAGAAAAGCATGTTTATGGCCTTTTCATTTAATTGCTCTAACTTTTTTTCTCTGGGTAGCCATACATTCTTTGCCTTCGGCATAACTACTCCATTTTCAACAATTGTGGGTGCAGAATAGCCATTTCTTACAATCTCTTAAACATCAGAATCATGGGATCTCATGAAGTATCTTATTATTGTTTTCCAGTGCAATTAATTTCCGCCCTTGAACAGTGGAGGGCGATTCACAGAATTTCCTTCATCAAACATGTCCCCTAAGTAATTTCCCAATTGTTTTTGCTTGTGGTAGCCCTTCACCCAGCTTCTTCATCTCTTTTATAATCTTGGTGAAGCGTGTTATGGCATCTGAGTTGTCTTCGTTCTCAGTAATTCTGAAGGCAACATAGGGTTCCTCCATCATTCTCTACTTCGTTTTCTTTACTTTCTTTTTGTCTTCATGAGTAACTTCTACGTTTTCCCATTTCTTCTTGGCAGTATTGCAGACTTTATTATGTTTAATTCATTAATGAAAAGAGTACAGAAAAGCATGTTTATGGCCTTGTCATTTAATTGCTCTAACTTTTTTTCTCTGGGTAGCCATCCATTTTTTCCCTTCGGCATAACTACTCCATTTTCAACATTTGTGGGTGCAGAATAGCCATTTCTTACAATCTCTTAAACATCAGAATCATGGGATCTCATGAAATATCTTAGTCTTATTTTCCAGTGCAATTAATTTCCTCCCTTGAACAGTGGAGGGCGATTCACAGAATTTCCTCATCAAACTTGTCCCATAAGGAATTTCCCAATTGTTTTTTGCTTGTTGGAGCACCTCACCCAGCTTCTTCATCTCCTTAATAATCTTGATGAAGCGTGTTATGGCATCTGAGATGTCTTCGTTCTCACTAATTCTGAAGGCAACATTGGATTCCTCCATCATTCTCTACTTCGTTTTCTTTACTTGCTTTTTGTCTTCATGAGTAACTTCTCCGTTATCCGATTTCTCCTTGGCAGTATTGCAGGCACTATGTATGTTTATTTCCTTAATGAAAAGAGTACAGAAAAGCTTGTTTATGGCGTTGTCATTTAATTGCTCTAACTTCTGCTCTCCGGGTAGCCATACATTCTTTGCCTTCGGCATAACTACTCCATTTTCATCCTTTGTGGGCGCAGAATAGCCATTTCTTACAATCTCTTAAACATCATAATCATGGGATCTCATGAAGTATCTTATTCTTGTTTTCCAGTGCAATTAATTTCCGCCCTTAAACAGTGGAGGGCGATTCACAGAATTTCCTTCATCAAACATGTCCCCCAAGGAATTTCCCAATTGTTTTTGCTTGTGGTAGCCCTTCACCCAGCTTCTTCATCTCTTTTATAATCTTGGTGAAGCGTGTTATGGCATCTGAGATGTCTTCGTTCTCACTAATTCTGAAGGCAACATAGGATTCCTCCATCATTCTCTACTTCGTGTTCTTTACCTATTTTTTGTCTTCATGAGTAACTTCTACGTTATCCCATTTCTCCTTGGCAGTATTGCAGGAACTATGTATGTTTATGTCCTTAATGAAAAGAGTACAGAAAAGCATGTTTATGGCCTTGTCATTTAATTTCTCTAACTTTTTTTCTCTGGGTAGCCATACATTCTTTGCCTTCGGCATAACTACTCCATTTTCAACATTTGTGGTGCAGAATAGCCATTTCTTACAATCTCTTAAACATCAGAATCATGGGATCTCATGAAGTATCTTTTTATTGTTTTCCAGTGCAATTAATTTCCGCCCTTGAACAGTGGAGGGCGATTCATAGAATTTCCTTCATCAAACATGTCCCCTAAGTAATTTTCCAATTGTTTTTGCTTGTGGTAGCACCTCACCCAGCTTCTTCATCTCTTTAATGATCTTGGTGAAGCGTGTTATGGCATCTGAGTTGTCTTCGTTCTCACTAATTCTGAAGGCAACATAGGGTTCCTCCATCATTCTCTACTTCGTTTTCTTTACTTGCTTTTTTTCTTCATGAGTAACTTCTACGTTATCCCATTTCTCCTTGGCAGTATTGTAGGCACTATGTATGTTTATTTCCTTAATGAAAAGAGAACAGAAAAGCATGTTTATGGCCTTGTCATTTAATTGCTCTAACTTTTTTTCTCTGGGTAGCCATACATTCTTTGCCTTCGGCATAACTACTCCATTTTCAACAATTGTGGGTGCAGAATAGCCATTGCTTACAATCTCTTAAACATCAGAATCATGGGATCTCATGAAGTATCTTATTATTGTTTTCCAGTGCAATTAATTTCCGCCCTTGAACAGTGGAGGGCGATTCACAGAATTTCCTTCATCAAACATGTCCCCTAAGTAATTTCCCAATTGTTTTTGCTTGTGGTAGCCCTTCACCCAGCTTCTTCATCTCTTTTATAATCTTGGTGAAGCGTGTTATGGCATCTGAGTTGTCTTCGTTCTCAGTAATTCTGAAGGCAACATAGGGTTCCTCCATCATTCTCTACTTCGTTTTCTTTACTTTCTTTTTGTCTTCATGAGTAACTTCTACGTTATCCCATTTCTCCTTGGCAGTATTGCAGGCACTATGTATGTTTAATTCATTAATGAAAAGAGTACAGAAAAGCATGTTTATGGCCTTGTCATTTAATTGCTCTAACTTTTTTTCTTTGGGTAGCCATACATTCTTTGCCTTCGGCATAACTACTCCATTTTCAACCTTTGTGGGTGCAGAATAGCCATCTCTTACAATCTCTTAAACATCATAATCATGGGATATCATGAAGTATCTTATTCTAGTTTTTTAGTGCAAGTAATTTCCGCCCTTGAACAGTGGAGGGCGATTCACAGAATTTCCTTCATCAAACATGTCCCCTAAGGAATTTCCAAATTGTTTTTGCATGTGGGAGCACCTCACCCAGCTTCTTCGTCTCGTTAATAATCTTGGTGAAGCGTGTTATGGTATCTGAGATGTCTTCGTTCTCACTAATTCTGAAGGCAACATAGGGTTCCTCCATCATTCTCTACTTCGTGTTCTTTACCTTTTTTTTGTCTTCATGAGTAACTTCTACGTTATCCCATTTCTCCTTGGCAGTATTGCAGGCACTATGTATGTTTATTTCCTTAATGAAAATAGTACAGAAAAGCATCTTTATGGCCTTGTCATTTAATTTCTCTAACTTTTTTTCTCTGGGTAGCCATACATTCTTTGCCTTCGGCATAACTACTCCATTTTCAACATTTGTGGTGCAGAATAGCCATTTCTTACAATCTCTTAAACATCAGAATCATGGGATCTCATGAAGTATCTTTTTATTGTTTTCCAGTGCAATTAATTTCCGCCCTTGAACAGTGGAGGGCGATTCATAGAATTTCCTTCATCAAACATGTCCCCTAAGTAATTTTCCAATTTTTTTTGCTTGTGGTAGCACCTCACCCAGCTTCTTCATCTCTTTAATGATCTTGGTGAAGCGTGTTATGGCATCTGAGTTGTCTTCGTTCTCACTAATTCTGAAGGCAACATAGGGTTCCTCCATCATTCTCTACTTCGTTTTCTTTACTTGCTTTTTTTCTTCATGAGTAACTTCTACGTTATCCCATTTCTCCTTGGCAGTATTGTAGGCACTATGTATGTTTATTTCCTTAATGAAAAGAGAACAGAAAAGCATGTTTATGGCCTTGTCATTTAATTGCTCTAACTTTTTTTCTCTGGGTAGCCATACATTCTTTGCCTTCGGCATAACTACTCCATTTTCAACAATTGTGGGTGCAGAATAGCCATTTCTTACAATCTCTTAAACATCAGAATCATGGGATCTCATGAAGTATCTTATTATTGTTTTCCAGTGCAATTAATTTCCGCCCTTGAACAGTGGAGGGCGATTCACAGAATTTCCTTCATCAAACATGTCCCCTAAGTAATTTCCCAATTGTTTTTGCTTGTGGTAGCCCTTCACCCAGCTTCTTCATCTCTTTTATAATCTTGGTGAAGCGTGTTATGGCATCTGAGTTGTCTTCGTTCTCAGTAATTCTGAAGGCAACATAGGGTTCCTCTATCATTCTCTACTTCGTTTTCTTTACTTTCTTTTTGTCTTCATGAGTAACTTCTACGTTATCCCATTTCTCCTTGGCAGTATTGCAGGCACTATGTATGTTTAATTCATTAATGAAAAGAGTACAGAAAAGCATGTTTATGGCCTTGTCATTTAATTGCTCTAACTTCTTTTCTCTGGGTAGCCATCCATTCTTTCCCTTCGGCATAACTACTCCATTTTCAACATTTGTGGGTGCAGAATAGCCATTTCTTACAATCTCTTAAACATCAGAATCATGGGATCTCATGAAATATCTTAGTCTTATTTTCCAGTGCAATTAATTTCCTCCCTTGAACAGTGGAGGGCGATTCACAGAATTTCCTCATCAAACTTGTCCCATAAGGAATTTCCCACTTGTTTTTTGCTTGTTGGAGCACCTCACCCAGCTTCTTCATCTCCTTAGTAATCTTGGTGAAGCGTGTTATGGCATCTGAGATGTCTTCGTTCTCACTAATTCTGAAGGCAACATTGGATTCCTCCATCATTCTCTACTTCGTTTTCTTTACTTGCTTTTTGTCTTCATGAGTAACTTCTCCGTTATCCCATTTCTCCTTGGCAGTATTGCAGGCACTATGTATGTTTATTTCCTTAATGAAAAGAGTACAGAAAAGCTTGTTTATGGCGTTGTCATTTAATTGCTCTAACTTCTTCTCTCCAGGTAGCCATACATTCTTTGCCTTCGGCATAACTACTCCATTTTCATCCTTTGTGGGCGCAGAATAGCCATTTCTTACAATCTCTTAAACATCAGAATCATGGGATCTCATGAAATATCTTATTCTTGTTTTCCATTGCAAGTAATTTCTGCCCTTGAACAGTGGAGGGCGATTCACAGAATTTCCTTCAGTAAACATGTCCCCTAAGGAATTTCCCAATTGTTTTTGCTTGTGGTAGCACCTCACCCAGCTTTGTCATCTCTTTAATAATCTTGGTGAAGCGTGTTATGGCATTTGAGATGTCTTCGTTCTCACTAATTCTGAAGGCATCATAGGATTCCTCCAGCATTCTCTACTTTGTTCCCTTTACTTGCTTTCTGTTTTCATGAGAAATTTTTAGGTTATCCCATTTCTCCTTGGCAGTATTGCAGGCACTATGTCTGTTTAATTCATTAATGAAAAGAGTACAGAAAAACATGTTTATGGCCTTCTCATTTAATTGTTGTAACCTCTTTTTTCTGGTAGCCATACATTCTTTGCCTTCGGCACAATTACTCCATTTTCAACCTTTGTTGGTGCAGATTAGCCATTTCTTACAATATATAAAACATCAGAATCATGGGATCTCATGAAGTATCTTCTTCTTGTTTTCCAGTTCAAGTGATTTCGGTCCTTGAATAGTGGAGGGCGATTCACAGAATTTCTTTCATCAAACATGTCCCCTAAGGAATTTCAAAATTGTTTTTGCTCGTGGGAGCACCTCTCCCAGCTTCTTCATCTCTTTACTAATCTTGGTGAAGCGTGTTATGGCATCTCAGATGTCTTCGTTCTCATTATTTCTTAAGGCATCATAGGATTCCTCTAGCATTCTCTACTTTATTTTCTTTACTTGCTTATTGTCTTCATTAGTAACTTCTACGTTATACCTTTTCTCTTTGGCAGTGTTGCAGGTACTATGTCTGTTGAATTCATTAATGAAAAGAGTACAAAAAAACATGTTTATGGCCTTGTCATTTAATTGCTGTAACTTCTTTTCTCTGGTGGCCATATATTCTTTGCCTTCAGCACAATTACTCCATTTTCAACCTTTTTGGTGCAGAATAGCCATTTCTTACAATCTCTTAAACATCAGAATCATGGGATCTCATGAAGTACCTTATTCTTGTTTTCCAGTGCTAGTAATTTCTGCCCCTGAATAGTGGAGGGCGATTCACAGAATTTCCTTCATCAAATATGTCCCCTAAGGAATTTCCCAATTGTTTTTGCTTGTGGTAGCACCTCACCCAGCTTCTTCATCTCTTTAATAATCTTGGTGAAGCGTGTTATGGCATTTGAGATGTCTTCGTTCTCACTAATTCTGAAGGCATCATAATATTCCTCCAGCATTCTCTACTTTGTTCCCTTTACTTGCTTTCTGTTTTCATGAGTAATTTTTAGGTTATCCCATTTCTCCTTGGCAGTATTGCAGGCACCATGTCTGTTTAATTCATTAATGAAAAGAGTACAGAAAAACATGTTTATGGCCTTCTCATTTAATTGTTGTAACCTCTTTTCTCTGGTAGCCATACATTCTTTGCCTTCGG
The DNA here is from genome assembly GCA_035771175.1 of Paratinospora sagittata. Classification (NCBI taxonomy): domain Eukaryota; kingdom Viridiplantae; phylum Streptophyta; class Magnoliopsida; order Ranunculales; family Menispermaceae; genus Paratinospora; species Paratinospora sagittata. The sequence continues at coordinate 12,044,665 of CM069611.1, read as the reverse complement.
CACAATTACTCCATTTTCAACCTTTGTTGGTGCAGATTAGCCATTTCTTACAATTTATAAAACATCAGAATCATGGGATCTCATGAAGTATCTTCTTCTTGTTTTCCAGCGCAAGTGATTTCGGTCCTTGAATAGTGGTGGGCGATTCACAGAATTTCTTTCATCAAACATCTCCCCTAAGGAATTTCAAAATTGTTTTTGCTTGTGGGAGCACCTCTCCCAGCTTCTTCATCTCTTTACTAATCTTGGTGAAGCGTGTTATGGCATCTGAGATGTCTTCGTTCTCATTATTTCTGAAGGCATCATAGGATTCCTCTAGCATTCTCTACTTTATTTTCTTTACTTGCTTATTGTCTTCATTAGTAACTTCTACGTTATACCTTTTCTCTTTGGCAGTGTTGCAGGTACTATGTCTGCTGAATTCATTAATGAAAAGAGTACAAAAAAACATGTTTATGGCCTTGTCATTTAATTGCTGTAACTTCTTTTCTCTGGTGGCCATACATTCTTTGCCTTCAGCACAATTACTCCATTTTCAACCTTTTTGGTGCAGAATAGCCATTTCTTACAATCTCTTAAACATCATAATCATGGGATCTCATGAAGTATCTTATTCTTGTTTTCCAGTGCTAGTAATTTCTGCCCCTGAATAGTGGAGGGCGATTCACAGAATTTCCTTCATCAAATATGTCCCCTAAGGAATTTCCCAATTGTTCTTGCTTGTGGTAGCACCTCACCCAGCTTCTTCATCTCTTTAATAATCTTGGTGAAGCGTGTTATGGCATTTGAGATGTCTTCGTTCTCACTAATTCTGAAGGCATCATAATATTCCTCCAGCATTCTCTACTTTGTTCCCTTTACTTGCTTTCTGTTTTCATGAGTAATTTTTAGGTTATCCCATTTCTCCTTGGCAGTATTGCAGGCACTATGTCTGTTTAATTCATTAATGAAAAGAGTACAGAAAAACATGTTTATGGCCTTCTCATTTAATTGTTGTAACCTCTTTTCTCTGGTAGCCATACATTCTTTGCCTACGGCACAATTACTCCATTTTCAACCTTTGTTGGTGCAGATTAGCCATTTCTTACAATTTATAAAACATCAGAATCATGGGATCTCATGAAGTATCTTATTCTTGTTTTCCAGCGCAAGTGATTTCGGTCCTTGAATAGTGGAGGGTGATTCACAGAATTTCTTTCATCAAACATGTCCCCTAAGGAATTTCAAAATTGTTTTTGCTTGTGGGAACACCTCTCCCAGCTTCTTCATCTCTTTACTAATTTTGGTGAAGCGTGTTATGGCATCTGAGATGTCTTCGTTCTCATTATTTCTGAAGGCACCATAGGATTCCTCTAGCATTCTCTACTTTATTTTCTTTACTTGCTTATTGTCTTCATTAGTAACTTCTACGTTATACCTTTTCTCTTTGGCAGTGTTGCAGGTACTATGTCTGCTGAATTCATTAATGAAAAGAGTACAAAAAAACATGTTTATGGCCTTGTCATTTAATTGCTGTAACTTCTTTTCTCTGGTGGCCATACATTTTTTGCCTTCAGCCCAATTACTCCATTTTCAACCTTTTTGGTGCAGAATAGCCATTTCTTACAATCTCTTAAACATCAGAATCATGGGATCTCATGAAGTATCTTATTCTTGTTTTCCAGTGCAAGTGATTTCGGTCTTTGAATAGTGGAGGGCGATTCACAGAATTTCTTTCATCAAACATGTCCCCTAAGGAATTTCAAAATTGTTTTTGCTTGTGGGAGCACCTCTCCCAGCTTCTTCATCTCTTTACTAATCTTGGTGAAGCGTGTTATGGCATCTCAGATGTCTTCGTTCTCATTATTTCTAAAGGCATCATAGGATTCCTCTAGCATTCTCTACTTTATTTTCTTTACTTGCTTATTGTCTTCATTAGTAACTTCTACGTTATACCTTTTCTCTTTGGCAGTGTTGCAGGTACTATGTCTGCTGAATTCATTAATGGAAAGAGTACAAAAAAACATCTTTTGGCCTTGTCATTTAATTGCTGTAACTTCTTTTCTATGGTGGCCATACATTCTTTGCCTTCAGCACAATTACTCCATTTTCAACCTTTTTGGTGCAGAATAGCCATTTCTTACAATCTCTTAAACATCAGAATCATGGGATCTCATGAAGTATCTTATTCTTGTTTTCCAGTGCTAGTAATTTCTGCCCCTAAATAGTGGAGGGCGATTCACAGAATTTCCTTCATCAAATATGTCCCCTAAGGAATTTTCCAATTGTTCTTGCTTGTGGTAGCACCTCACCCAGCTTCTTCATCTCTTTAATAATCTTGGTGAAGCGTGTTATGGCATTTGAGATGTCTTCGTTCTCACTAATTCTGAAGGCATCATAATATTCCTCCAGCATTCTCTACTTTGTTCCCTTTACTTGCTTTCTGTTTTCATGAGTAATTTTTAGGTTATCCCATTTCTCCTTGGCAGTATTGCAGGCACTATGTCTGTTTAATTCATTAATGAAAAGAGTACAGAAAAACATGTTTATGGCCTTCTCATTTAATTGTTGTAACCTCTTTTCTCTGGTAGCCATACATTCTTTGCCTTCGGCACAATTACTCCATTTTCAACCTTTGTTGGTGCAGATTAGCCATTTCTTGCAATTTATAAAACATCAGAATCATGGGATCTCGTGAAGTATCTTATTCTTGTTTTCCAGCGCAAGTGATTTCGGTCCTTGAATAGTGGAGGGCGATTCACAGAATTTCTTTCATCAAACATGTCCCCTAAGGAATTTCAAAATTGTTTTTGCTTGTGGGAGCACCTCTCCCAGCTTCTTCATCTCTTTACTAATTTTGGTGAAGCGTGCTATGGCATCTGAGATGTCTTCGTTCTCATTATTTCTGAAGGCATCATAGGATTCCTCTAGCATTCTCTACTTTATTTTCTTTACTTGCTTATTGTCTTCATTAGTAACTTCTACGTTATACCTTTTCTCTTTGGCAGTGTTGCAGGTACTATGTCTGCTGAATTCATTAATGAAAAGAGTACAAAAAAACATGTTTATGGCCTTGTCATTTAATTGCTCTAACTTCTTTTCTCTGGTGGCCACACATTTTTTGCCTTCAGCACAATTACTCCATTTTCAACCTTTTTGGTGCAGAATAGCCATTTCTTACAATCTCTTAAACATCAGAATCATGGGATCTCATGAAGTATCTTATTCTTGTTTTCCAGTGCAAGTGATTTCGGTCTTTGAATAGTGGAGGGCGATTCACAGAATTTCTTTCATCAAACATGTCCCCTAAGGAATTTCAAAATTGTTTTTGCTTGTGGGAGCACCTCTCCCAGCTTCTTCATCTCTTTACTAATCTTGGTGAAGCGTGTTATGGCATCTCAGATGTCTTCGTTCTCATTATTTCTAAAGGCATCATAGGATTCCTCTAGCATTCTCTACTTTATTTTCTTTACTTGCTTATTGTCTTCATTAGTAACTTCTACGTTATACCTTTTCTCTTTGGCTGTGTTGCAGGTACTATGTCTGCTGAATTCATTAATGAAAAGAGTACAAAAAAACATCTTTTGGCCTTGTCATTTAATTGCTGTAACTGCTTTTCTATGGTGGCCATACATTATTTGCCTTCAGCACAATTACTCCATTTTCAACCTTTTTGGTGCAGAATAGCCATTTCTTACAATCTCGTAGACATCAGAATCATGGGATCTCATGAAGTATCTTATTCTTGTTTTCCAGTACTAGTAATTTCCGTCCCTGAATTGTGGAGGGCGATTCACAAAATTTCCTTCATCAAATATGTCCCCTAAGGAATTTCCCAAATGTTTTTTCTTGTGGTAGCACCTCACCCAGCTTCTTCATCGCTTTAATAATCTTGGTGAAGCGTGTTATGGCATTTGAGATGTCTTCGTTCTCACTAATTCTGAAGGCATCATAATATTCCTCCAGCATTCTCTACTTTGTTCCCTTTACTTGCTTTCTGTTTTCATGAGTAATTTTTTGGTTATCCCATTTCTCCTTGGCAGTATTGCAGGCACTATGTCTGTTTAATTCATTAATGAAAAGAGTACAGAAAAACATGTTTATGGCCTTCTCATTTAATTGTTGTAACCTCTTTTCTCTGGTAGCCATACATTCTTTGCCTTCGGCACAATTACTCCATTTTCAACCTTTGTTGGTGCAGATTAGCCATTTCTTACAATATATAAAACATCAGAATCATGGGATCTCATGAAGTATCTTATTCTTGTTTTCCAGTGCAAGTGATTTCGGTCCTTGAATAGTGGAGGGCGATTCACAGAATTTCTTTCATCAAACATCTCCCCTAAGGAATTTCAAAATTGTTTTTGCTTGTGGGAGCACCTCTCCCAGCTTCTTCATCTCTTTACTAATCTTGGTGAAGCGTGTTATGGCATCTGAGATGTCTTCGTTCTCATTATTTCTGAAGGCATCATAGGATTCCTCTAGCATTCTCTACTTTATTTTCTTTACTTGCTTATTGTCTTCATTAGTAACTTCTACGTTATACCTTTTCTCTTTGGCTGTGTTGCAGGTACTATTTCTGCTGAATTCATTAATGAAAAGAGTACAAAAAAACATGTTCATGGCCTTGTCATTTAATTGCTGTAACTTCTTTTCTCTGGTGGCCATACATTCTTTGCCTTCAGCACAATTACTCCATTTTCAACCTTTTTGGTGCAGAATAGCCATTTCTTACAATCTCTTAAACATCAGAATCAGTGGATCTCATGAAGTTTCTTATTCTTGTTTTCCAGTGCTAGTAATTTCCGCCCCTGAATAGTGGAGGGCGATAAACAGAATTTCCTTCATCAAATATGTCCCCTAAGGAATTTCCCAATTGTTTTTGCTTGTGGTAGCACCTCACCCAGCTTCTTCATCTCTTTAATAATCTTGGTGAAGCGTGTTATGGCATTTGAGATGTCTTCGTTCTCACTAATTCTGAAGGCATCATAATATTCCTCCAGCATTCTCTACTTTGTTCCCTTTACTTGCTTTCTGTTTTCATGAGTAATTTTTAGGTTATCCCATTTCTCCTTGGCAGTATTGCAGGCACTATGTCTGTTTAATTCATTAATGAAAAGAGTACAGAAAAACATGTTTATGGCCTTCTCATTTAATTGTTGTAACCTCTTTTCTCTGGTAGCCATACATTCTTTGCCTTCGGCACAATTACTCCATTTTCAACCTTTGTTGGTGCAGATTAGCCATTTCTTACAATATATAAAACATCAGAATCATGGGATCTCATGAAGTATCTTATTCTTGTTTTCCAGTGCAAGTGATTTCGGTCCTTGAATAGTGGAGGGCGATTCACAGAATTTCTTTCAACAAACATCTCCCCTAAGGAATTTCAAAATTGTTTTTGCTTGTGGGAGCACCTCTCCCAGCTTCTTCATCTCTTTACTAATCTTGGTGAAGCGTGTTATGGCATCTGAGATGTCTTCGTTCTCATTATTTCTGAAGGCATCATAGGATTCCTCTAGCATTCTCTACTTTATTTTCTTTACTTGCTTATTGTCTTCATTAGTAACTTCTACGTTATACCTTTTCTCTTTGGCTGTGTTGCAGGTACTATTTCTGCTGAATTCATTAATGAAAAGAGTACAAAAAAACATGTTTATGGCCTTGTCATTTAATTGCTGTAACTTCTTTTCTCTGGTGGCCATACATTCTTTGCCTTCAGCACAATTACTCCATTTTCAACCTTTTTGGTGTAGAATAGCCATTTCTTACAATCTCTTAAACATCAGAATCAGTGGATCTCATGAAGTATCTTATTCTTGTTTTCCAGTGCTAGTATTTTCCGCCCCTGAATAGTGGAGGGCGATTCACAGAATTTCCTTCATCAAATATGTCCCCTAAGGAATTTCTCAATTGTTTTTGCTTGTGGTAGCACCTCACCCAGCTTCTTCATCTCTTTAATAATCTTGGTGAAGCATGTTATGGCATTTGAGATGTCTTCGTTCTCACTAATTCTGAAGGCATCATAATATTCCTCCAGCATTCTCTACTTTGTTCCCTTTACTCGCTTTCTGTTTTCATGAGTAATTTTTAGGTTATCCCATTTCTCCTTGGCAGTATTGCAGGCACTATGTCTGTTTAATTCATTAATGAAAAGAGTACAGAAAAACATGTTTATGGCGTTCTCATTTAATTGTTGTAACCTCTTTTCTCTGGTAGCCATACATTCTTTGCCTTCGGCACAATTACTCCATTTTCAACCTTTGTTGGTGCAGATTAGCCATTTCTTACAATTTATAAAACATCAGAATCATGGGATCTCATGAAGTATCTTATTCTTGTTTTCCAGCGCAAGTGATTTCGGTCCTTAAATAGTGGAGGGCGATTCACAGAATTTCTTTCATCAAACATCTCCCCTAAGGAATTTAAAAATTGTTTTTGCTTGTGGGAGAACCTCTCCCAGCTTCTTGATCTCTTTACTAATCTTGGTGAAGCGTGTTATGGCATCTGAGATGTCTTCGTTCTCATTATTTCGGAAGGCATCATAGGATTCCTCTAGCATTCTCTACTTTGTTTTCTTTACTTGCTTATTGTCTTCATTAGTAACTCCTACGTTATACCTTTTCTCTTTGGCAGTGTTGCAGGTACTATGTCTGCTGAATTCGTTAATGAAAAGAGTACAAAAAAACATGTTTATGGCCTTGTCATTTAATTGCTGTAACTTCTTTTCTCTGGTGGCCATACATTCTTTGCCTTCAGCAAAATTACTCCATTTTCAACCTTTTTGGTGCAGAATAGCCATTTCTTACAATCTCTTAAACATCAGAATCATGGGATCTCATGAAGTATCTTATTCTTGTTTTCCAGTGCTAGTAATTTCCGCCCCTGAATAGTGGAGGGCGATTCACAGAATTTCCTTCATCAAATATGTCCCCTAAGGAATTTCCCAATTGTTTTTGCTTGTGGTAGCACCTCACCCAGCTTCTTCATCTCTTTAATAATCTTGGTGAAGCGTGTTATGGCATTTGAGATGTCTTCGTTCTCACTAATTCTGAAGGCATCGTAAGATTCCTCCAGCATTCTCTACTTTGTTCCCTTTACTTGCTTTATGTTTTCATCAGTAATTTTTAGGTTATCCCATTTCTCCTTGGCAGTATTGCAGGCACTATGTCTGTTTAATTCATTAATGGAAAGAGTACAGAAAAACATGTTTATGGCCTTCTCATTTAATTGTTGTAACCTCTTTTCTCTGGTAGCCATACATTCTTTGCCTTCGGCACAATTACTTCATTTTCAACCTTTGTTGGTGCAGCTTAGCCATTTCTTACAATATATAAAACATCAGAATCATGCGATCTCATGAAGTATCTTATTCTTGTTTTCCAGTGCAAGTGATTTCGGTCCTTGAATAGTGGAGGGCGATTCACAGAATTTCTTTCATCAGACATGTCCCCTAAGGAATTTCAAAATTGTTTTTGCTTGTGGGAGCACCTCTCCCAGCTTCTTCATCTCTTTACTAATCTTGGTGAAGCGTGTTATGACATCTGAGATGTCTTCGTTCTCATTATTTCTGAAGGCATCATAGGATTCCTCTAGCATTATCTACTTTGTTTTCTTTACTTGCTTATTGTCTTCATTAGTAACTTCTACGTTATACCTTTTCTCTTTGGCAGTGTTGCAGGTACTATCTCTGCTGAATTCATTAATGAAAAGAGTACAAAAAAACATGTTTATGGCCTTGTCATTTAATTGCTGTAACTTCTTTTCTCTGGTGGCCATACATTCTTTGCCTTCAGCACAATTACTCCATTTTCAACCTTTTTGGTGCGGAATAGCCATTTCTTACAATCACTTAAACATCAGAATCATGGGATCTCATTAAGTATCTTATTCTTGTTTTCCAGTGCTAGTAATTTCCGCCCCTGAATAGTGGAGGGTGATTCACAGAATTTCCTTCATCAAATATGTCCCCTAAGGAATTTCTCAATTGTTTTTGCTTGTGGTAGCACCTCACCCAGCTTCTTCATCTGTTTAATAATCTTGATGAAGCGTGTTATGGCATCTGAGATGTCTTCGTTCTCACTAATTCTGAAGGCATCATAAGATTCCTCCAGCATTCTCTACTTTGTTCCCTTTACTTGCTTTATGTTTTCATCAGCAATTTTAAGGTTATCCCATTTCTCCTTGGCAGTATTGCAGGCACTATGTCTGTTTAATTCATTAATGAAAATAGTACAGAAAAACATGTTTATGGCCTTCTCATTTAATTGTTGTAACCTCTTTTCTCTGGTAGCCATACATTCTTTGCCTTCGGCACAATTACTCCATTTTCAAACTTTGTGAGTGCAGATTGGCCATTTCTTACAATTTCCAAAACAACAGAATCATGGGATCTCATGAAGTATCTTATTCTTGTTTTCCAGTGTAAGTAATTTTTGTCCTTGAATAATGGAAGGCGATTCACAGAATTTCTTTCATCAAACATGTCACCTAAGGAATTTCCCAATTATTTTTTCTTGTGGGAGCACCTCACCCAGCTTCTTCGTCTCTTTAATAATCTTGATGAAGCGTGTTATGGCATCTGAGACGTCTTCGTTTTCACTAATTTTGAAGGCAACATAGGAATCCTCCATCACTCTCTACAGCGTTTTCTTTACTTGCTTTTTATCTTCATGAGTAACTTCTACGTTATCCTATTTCTCTTTGGCAGTATTGCAGGCACTATGTATGTTTATTTCCTTAATGAAAAGAGTACAGAAAAGCATGTTTATGGCCTTGTCATTTAATTGGTCTAACTTCTTTTCTTTGGGTAGCCATACATTCTTTGCCTTCGGCATAACTACTCTCTATTTTCAAGCTTTGTGGGTGCAGAATAGCCATTTCTTACAATCTCAAAAACCTCAGATTCATGGAATCTCATGAAGTATCTTATTCTTGTTTTCCAGTCCAAGTAATTTCCGCCCTTAAACAGTGGATGGCGGTTTAAAGAATTTCCTTCATCAAACATGTCCCCTAAGGAATTTCAGAATTGTTTTTGCCTTTGGGAGCACCTCACCCAGCTTTTTCATCTCTTTAATAATCTTGGTGAAGCGTGTTATGGCATCTGAGATGTCTTCGTTCTCACTAATTCTAAAGGCAACATAGGATTCCTCCATCATTCTCTACTTCATTTTCTTTACTTGCTTTTTGTCTTTATGAGTAACTTCTCTGTTATCCCATTTCTCCTTTGCAGTATTGCAACCACTATGTATGTTTATTTCCTTAATGAAAAGAGTACCGAAAACCATGTTAATGGCATTGTCATTTAATTGCTCTAACTTCTTCTCTCTGGGTCGCCATACATTCTTTGCCTTTGGCATAACTACTCCATTTTCAACCTTTTGGGTGCAGAATAGCCATTTCTTACAATATCCAAAACAACAGAATCATGAGATCTCATGAAGTATCTTATTCTTGTTTTCCAGTGCAATTAATTTCCGCCCTTGAACAGTGGAGGGTGATTCACAGAATTTCCTTCATCAAACATGTCCCCTAAGGAAATTCCCAATTGTTTTTGCTTGTGGGAGCACCTCACCCAGCTTCTTCATCTCTTTAATAATCTTAGTGAAGCGTCTTATGGCATCTTAGATGTCTTCGTTCTCACTAATTCTGAAGGCAACATAGGATTCCTCCAACACTCTCTACTGCGTTTTCTTTACTTGCTTTTTGTCTTCATTAGTAACTTCTACGTTATCCCATTTCTACTTGGCAGTATTGAAGGCACTATGTCTCTTTAATTCATTAATGAAAAGAGTACAGAAAAGTAGGTTTATGGCCTTGTCATTTAATTGCTCTAACCTTTTTTCTCTGGGTAACCATACATTCTTTGCCTTTGGCATTACTACTCCATTTTAAACATTTGTGGGTGTAGAATAGCCATTTCTTACAATCTCTTAAACATCAGAATCATGGGATCTCATGAAGTATCTTATTCTTGTTTTCCAGTGCAAGTAATTTCCGCCCTTGAACAGTGGAGGGCGATTCACAGAATTTTCTTCATCAAACATTTCCCCTAAGGAATTTCCCAATTGTTTTTTGGCTTGTGGGAGCTCCTCACCCAGCTTCTTCATCTCTTTAATAATCTTGGTGAAGCGTGTTATGGCATCTGAGATGTCTTCGTTCTCACTAATTCTGAAGGCAACATTGGATTCCTCCATCATTCTCTACTTCGTTTTCTTTACTTGCTTTTTGTCTTCATGAGTAACTTCTACGTTATCCCATTTCTCCTTGGCAGTATTGCAGGCACTCTGTATGTTTAATTCATTAATGAAAAGAGTACAGAAAAGCATGTTTATGGCCTTGTCATTTTGTTGCTCTAACTTCTTTTCTCTAGGTAGCCATACATTCTTTGCCATCGACACAATTACTCCATTTTCAACCTTTGTGGGTGCAGATTAGCCATTTCTTACAATATCCAAAACATTAGAATCATGGGATCTCATGAAGTATCTTATTCCTTTTTTCCAGTGCAAGTGATTTCGGTCCTTGAATAGTGGAGGGCGATTCACAGAATTTTTTTCATCAAACATGTCCCCTAAGGAATTTCAAAATTGTTTTTGCTTGTGGGAGCACCTCTACCAGCTTCTTCATCTCTTTAATAATCTTGGTCAAGCTTGTTATGGCATCTGAGATGTCTTCGTTCTCATTAATTCTGAAGGCATCAAAGGATTCCTCTAGCATTCTCTACTTTGTCTTCTTTACTTGCGTTTTGTCCTCATTAGTAACTTCTACGTTATACCTTTTCTCTTTGACAGTGTTGCAGGTACTATGTCTGCTGAATTCATTAATGAAAGGTGTACAAAAAAACATGTTTATTGCCTTGCCATTTACTTGCTGTAACATCTTTTCTCTGGTGGCCATACATTGTTTGCCTTCAGCACAATTACTCCATTTTCAACCTTTTGGGTGCAGAATAGCCATTTCTTACAATCTCTGAAACATCAGAATCATGGGATCTCATGAAGTATCTTATTCTTTTTTTCCAGTGAAAGTATTTTCCGCCCTTGAACAGTAGAGGGCGATTCACAGAATTTCCTTCATCAAACATCTCCCCTAAGGAATTTCCCATTTATTTTTGCTTGTGGGAGCACCTCACCCAGGTTCTTCATCTCTTTAATAATCTTGGTAAAGCGTGTTATGGCATCTGAGATGTCTTCGTTCTCACTAATTCTGAAGGCAACATAGGATTCCTCGAACACTCTCTACTGCCTTTTCTTTACTTGTTTTTTGTCTTCATTAGTAACTTCTACGTTATCCCATTTCTCCTTGGCAGTATTGAAGGCACTATGTCTGTTTAATTCATTAATTAAAAGAGTACAGAAAAGCAGGTTTATGGCCTTGTCATTTAATTGCTCTAACTTTTTTTCTCTGGGTAGCCATACATTCTTTGCCCTCGGAATAACTACTCCATTTTAAACATTTGTGAGTGCAGAATAGCCATTTCTTACACTCTCTTAAACATCAGAAACATGGGATCTCATGAAGTATCTTATTCTTGTTTTCCAGTGCAAGTAATTTCCGCCCTTGAACAGTAGAGGGCGATTCACAGAATTTCCTTCATCAAACATGTCCCCTAAGGAATTTCCCAATTGTTTTTTTGCTTGTGGGAGCTCCTCACCCAGCTTCTTCATCTCTTTAATAATCTTGGGGAAGCTTGTTATGGCATCTGAGATGCCTTCGTTCTCACTAATTCTGAAGGCAACATAGGATTCCTCCATCATTCTCTAGTTCGTTTTCTTTACTTGCTTTTTGTCTTCATGAGTAAATTCTACGTTATCCCATTTCTCCTTGGCAGTATTGCAGGCACTATGTATGTTTAATTCATTAATGAAAAGGGTACAGAAAAGCATGTTTATGGCCTTGTCATTTAGTTGCTCTAACTTCTTTTCTCTGGGTAGCCATACATTCTTTGCCATCGGCACAATTACTCCATTTTCAACCTTTGTGGGTGCAGATTAGCCATTTCTTACAATATCCAAAACTTCAGAATCATGGGATCTCATGAATATTATTCCATTTTTCCAGTGCAAGTGATTTCGGTCCTTGAATAGTGGAGGGCGATTCACATAATTTCATTCATCAAACATGTCCCCTAAGGAATTTCAAAATTGTTTTTGCTTGTGGGAGCACCTCTACCAGCTTCTTCATCTCTTTAAGAATCTTGGTGAAGCTTGTTATGGCATCTGAGATGTCTTCGTTCTCATTAATTCTGAAGGCATCATAGGATTCCTCTAGCATTCTCTACTTTGTTTTCTTTACTGGCTTTTTGTCTTCATTAGTAACTTCTACGTTATACCTTTTCTCTTTGGCAGTGTTGCAGGTACTGTGTCTGCTGAATTCATTAATGAAAAGAGTACAGAAAAGCATGTTTATGGCCTTGTCATTTAATTGCTCTAACTTCTTATTTCTGGATAGCCATACATTCTTTGCCTTCGGCATAACTACTCCATTTTCAACCTTTGTGGGTGCAGAATAGCCATTTCTTACAATCTCTGAAACATCAGAATCATGGGATCTCATGAAGTATGTTATTCTTGTTTTCCAGTGAAAGTAATTTCTGCCCTTGAACAGTGGAGGGCGATTCACAGAATTTCCTTCATCAAACAAGTCCACTATGGTATTTCCAAATTGTTTTTGCTTTTGGGAGCACCTCACCCAGCTTCTTCATCTCTTTAATAATCTTGGTGAAGCGTGTTATGGCATCTGAGATGTCTTCGTTCTCATTAATTCTGAAAGCATCATAGGATTCCTCTAGCATTCTCTACTTTGTTTTCTTTACTTTCTTTTAGTCTTCATTAGTAACTTCTACGTTATACCTTTCCCCTTTTGGCAGCGTTGCAGGTACTATGTCTGTTGAATTCATTAATGAAGAGAGTACAAAAAAACATGTTTATGGCCTTGTCATTCAATTGTAGTAACTTCTTTTCTCTGGTGGCCATACATTCTTTGCCTTCAGCACAATTACTCCATTTTCAACCTTTTGGGTGCAGAATAGCCATTTCTTACAATATCCAAAACAACAGAATCATGAGATCTCATGAAGTATCTTATTCTTGTTTTCCAGTGCAATTAATTTCCGCCCTTGAACAGTGGAGGGCGATTCACAGAATTTCCTTCATCAAACATGTCCCCTAAGGAAATTCCCAATTGTTTTTGCTTGTGGGAGCACCTCACCCAGCTTCTTCATCTCTTTAATAATCTTAGTGAAGCGTCTTATGGCATCTTAGATGTCTTCGTTCTCACTAATTCTGAAGGCAACATAGGATTCCTCCAACACTCTCTACTGCGTTTTCTTTACTTGCTTTTTGTCTTCATTAGTAACTTCTACGTTATCCCATTTCTACTTGGCAGTATTGAAGGCACTATGTCTCTTTAATTCATTAATGAAAAGAGTACAGAAAAGTAGGTTTATGGCCTTGTCATTTAATTGCTCTAACCTTTTTTCTCTGGGTAGCCATACATTCTTTGCCTTTGGCATTACTACTCCATTTTAAACATTTGTGGGTGTAGAATAGCCATTTCTTACAATCTCTTAAACATCAGAATCATGGGATCTCATGAAGTATCTTATTCTTGTTTTCCAGTGCAAGTAATTTCCGCCCTTGAACAGTGGAGGGCGATTCACAGAATTTCCTTCATCAAACATTTCCCCTAAGGAATTTCCCAATTGTTTTTTGGCTTGTGGGAGCTCCTCACCCAGCTTCTTCATCTCTTTAATAATCTATGTGAAGCGTGTTATGGCATCTGAGATGTCTTCGTTCTCACTAATTCTGAAGGCAACATTGGATTCCTCCATCATTCTCTACTTCGTTTTCTTTACTTGCTTTTTGTCTTCATGAGTAACTTCTACGTTATCCCATTTCTCCTTGGCAGTATTGCAGGCACTCTGTATGTTTAATTCATTAATGAAAAGAGTACAGAAAAGCATGTTTATGGCCTTGTCATTTTGTTGCTCTAACTTCTTTTCTCTAGGTAGCCATACATTCTTTGCCATCGACACAATTACTCCATTTTCAACCTTTGTGGGTGCAGATTAGCCATTTCTTACAATATCCAAAACATTAGAATCATGGGATCTCATGAAGTATCTTATTCCTTTTTTCCAGTGCAAGTGATTTCGGTCCTTGAATAGTGGAGGGCGATTCACAGAATTTTTTTCATCAAACATGTCCCCTAAGGAATTTCAAAATTGTTTTTGCTTGTGGGAGCACCTCTACCAGCTTCTTCATCTCTTTAATAATCTTGGTCAAGCTTGTTATGGCATCTGAGATGTCTTCGTTCTCATTAATTCTGAAGGCATCAAAGGATTCCTCTAGCATTCTCTACTTTGTTTTCTTTACTGGCTTTTTGTCTTCATTAGTAACTTCTACGTTATACCTTTTCTCTTTGGCAGTGTTGCAGGTACTATGTCTGCTGAATTCATTAATGAAAAGAGTACAGAAAAGCATGTTTATGGCCTTGTCATTTAATTGCTATAACTTCTTCTTTCTGGGTAGCCATACATTCTTTGCCTTCGGCATAACTACTCCATTTTCAACCTTTGTGGGTGCAGAATAGCCATTTCTTACAATCTCTGAAACATCAGAATCATGGGATCTCATGAAGTATCTTATTCTTGTTTTCCAGTGAAAGTATTTTCCGCCCTTGAACAGTGGAGGGCGATTCACAGAATTTCCTTCATCAAACATGTCCCCTAAGGAATTTCCCATTTATTTTTGCTTGTGGGAGCACCTCACCCAGCTTCTTCATCTCTTTAATAATCTTGGTGAATCGTGTTGTGGCATCTGAGATGTCTTCGTTCTCACTAATTCTGAAGGCAACATAGGATTCCTCCAATACTCTCTACTGCGTTTTCTTTACTTGCTTTTTGTCTTCATTAGTAACTTCTACGTTATCCAATTTCTCCTTGGCAGTATTGAAGGCACTATGTCTGTTTAATTCATTAATGAAAAGAGTACAGAAAAGCAGGTTTATGGCCTTGTCATTTAATTGCTCTAACTTTTTTTCTCTGGGTAGCCATACATTCTTTGCCCTCGGCATAACTACTCCATTTTAAACATTTGTGAGTGCAGAATAGCCATTTCTTACAATCTCTTAAACATCATAATCATGGGATCTCTTGAAGTATCTTATTCTTGTTTTCCAGTGCAAGTAATTTCCGCCCTTGAACAGTGGAGGGCGATTCACAGAATTTCCTTCATCAAAATTTTCCCCTAAGGAATTTCCCAATTGTTTTTTGGCTTGTGGGAGCTCCTCACCCAGCTTCTTCATCTCTTTAATAATCTTGGTGAAGCGTGTTATGGCATCTGAGATGTCTTCGTTCTCACTAATTCTGAAGGCAACATTGGATTCCTCCATCATTCTCTACTTCGTTTTCTTTACTTGCTTTTTGTCTTCATGAGTAACTTCTACGTTATCCCATTTCTCCTTGGCAGTATTGCAGGCACTCTGTATGTTTAATTCATTAATGAAAAGAGTACAGAAAAGCATGTTTATGGCCTTGTCATTTTGTTGCTCTAACTTCTTTTCTCTAGGTAGCCATACATTCTTTGCCATCGACACAATTACTCCATTTTCAACCTTTGTGGGTGCAGATTAGCCATTTCTTACAATATCCAAAACATTAGAATCATGGGATCTCATGAAGTATCTTATTCCTTTTTTCCAGTGCAAGTGATTTCGGTCCTTGAATAGTGGAGGGCGATTCACAGAATTTTTTTCATCAAACATGTCCCCTAAGGAATTTCAAAATTGTTTTTGCTTGTGGGAGCACCTCTACCAGCTTCTTCATCTCTTTAATAATCTTGGTCAAGCTTGTTATGGCATCTGAGATGTCTTCGTTCTCATTAATTCTGAAGGCATCAAAGGATTCCTCTAGCATTCTCTACTTTGTTTTCTTTACTGGCTTTTTGTCTTCATTAGTAACTTCTACGTTATACCTTTTCTTTTTGGCAGTGTTGCAGGTACTATGTCTGCTGAATTCATTAATGAAAAGAGTACAGAAAAGCATGTTTATGGCCTTGTCATTTAATTGCTATAACTTCTTCTTTCTGGGTAGCCATACATTCTTTGCCTTCGGCATAACTACTCCATTTTCAACCTTTGTGGGTGCAGAATAGCCATTTCTTACAATCTCTGAAACATCAGAATCATGGGATCTCATGAAGTATCTTATTCTTGTTTTCCAGTGAAAGTATTTTCCGCCCTTGAACAGTGGAGGGCGATTCACAGAATTTCCTTCATCAAACATGTCCCCTAAGGAATTTCCCATTTATTTTTGCTTGTGGGAGCACCTCACCCAGCTTCTTCATCTCTTTAATAATCTTGGTGAATCGTGTTATGGCATCTGAGATGTCTTCGTTCTCACTAATTCTGAAGGCAACATAGGATTCCTCCAATACTCTCTACTGCGTTTTCTTTACTTGCTTTTTGTCTTCATTAGTAACTTCTACGTTATCCAATTTCTCCTTGGCAGTATTGAAGGCACTATGTCTGTTTAATTCATTAATGAAAAGAGTACAGAAAAGCAGGTTTATGGCCTTGTCATTTAATTGCTCTAACTTTTTTTCTCTGGGTAGCCATACATTCTTTGCCCTCGGCATAACTACTCCATTTTAAACATTTGTGAGTGCAGAATAGCCATTTCTTACAATCTCTTAAACATCAGAAACATGGGATCTCATGAAGTATCTTATTCTTGTTTTCCAATGCAATTAATTTCCGCCCTTGAACAGTGGAGGGCGATTCACAGAATTTCCTTCATCAAACATGTCCCCTAAGGAATTTTCCAATTGTTTTTTTGCTTGTCGGAGCTCCTCACCCAGCTTCTTCATCTCTTTAATAATCTTGGTGAAGCTTGTTGTGGCATCTGAGATGTCTTCGTTCTCACTAATTCTGAAGGAAACAAAATATTCCTCCATCATTCTCTACTTCGTTTTCTTTACTTGCTTTTTGTCTTCATGAGTAAATTCTACGTTATCCCATTTCTCCTTGGCAGTATTGCAGGCACTATGTATGTTTAATTCATTAATGAAAAGGGTACAGAAAAGCATGTTTATGGCCTTGTCATTTAGTTGCTCTAACTTCTTTTCACTGGGTAGCCATACATTCTTTGCCATCGGCACAATTACTCCATTTTCAACCTTTGTGGGTGCAGATTAGCCATTTCTTACAATATCCAAAACATCAGAATCATGGGATCTCATGAAGTATCTTATTCCTTTTTTCCTGTGCAAGTGATTTCGGTCCTTGAATAGTGGAGGGCGATTCACAGAATTTCTTTCATCAAACATGTCCCCTAGGGAATTTCAAAATTGTTTTTGCTTGTGGGAGCACCTCTACCAACTTCTTCATCTCTTTAATAATCTTGGTCAAGCTTGTTATGGCATCTGAGATGTCTTCGTTCTCATTAATTCTGAAGGCATCAAAGGATTCCTCTAGCATTCTCTACTTTGTTTTCTTTACTGGCTTTTTGTCTTCATTAGTAACTTCTACGTTATACCTTTTCTCTTTGGCAGTGTTGCAGGTACTGTGTCTGCTGAATTCATTAATGAAAAGAGTACAGAAAAGCATGTTTATGGCCTTGTCATTTAATTGCTCTAACTTCTGAGATGTCTTCGTTCTCACTAATTCTGAATGCAACATAGGATTCCTCCATCACTCTCTACTGCGTTTTCTTTACTTGCTTTCTGTTTACATGAGTAATTTTTAGGTTATCCCATTTCTCCTTGGCAGTATTGCAGGCACTATGTCTGTTTAATTCATTAATGAAAAGAGTACAGAAAAGCATGTTTATGCCCTTGTCATTTAATTGCACTAACTTTTTTTCTCTCGGTAGCCATACATTCTTTGCCTTCGGCATAACTACTCCATTTTCAAGAATTGTGGGTGCAGAATAGCCATTTCTTACAATCTCTTAAACATCAGAATCATGGGATCTCATGAAGTATCTTATTCTTGTTTTTCAGTGCAATTAATTTCTGCCCTTGAACAGTGGAGGGCGATTCACAGAATTTCTTTCATCAAAGATGTCCCCTAAGGAATTTTCAAATTGTTTTTGCTTGTGGGAGCACCTCACCCAGCTTCTTCATCTCTTTAATAATCTTGGTGAAGCGTGTTATGGCATCTGAGATGTCTTCGTTCTCATTAATTCTGAAGGCATCAAAGGATTCCTCTAGCATTCTCTACTTTGTTTTCTTTACTGGCTTTTTGTCTTCATTAGTAACTTCTACGTTATACCTTTTCTTTTTGGCAGTGTTGCAGGTACTATGTCTGCTGAATTCATTAATGAAAAGAGTACAGAAAAGCATGTTTATGGCCTTGTCATTTAATTGCTATAACTTCTTCTTTCTGGGTAGCCATACATTCTTTGCCTTCGGCATAACTACTCCATTTTCAACCTTTGTGGGTGCAGAATAGCCATTTCTTACAATCTCTGAAACATCAGAATCATGGGATCTCATGAAGTATCTTATTCTTGTTTTCCAGTGAAAGTATTTTCCGCCCTTGAACAGTGGAGGGCGATTCACAGAATTTCCTTCATCAAACATGTCCCCTAAGGAATTTCCCATTTATTTTTGCTTGTGGGAGCACCTCACCCAGCTTCTTCATCTCTTTAATAATCTTGGTGAATCGTGTTATGGCATCTGAGATGTCTTCGTTCTCACTAATTCTGAAGGCAACATAGGATTCCTCCAATACTCTCTACTGCGTTTTCTTTACTTGCTTTTTGTCTTCATTAGTAACTTCTACGTTATCCAATTTCTCCTTGGCAGTATTGAAGGCACTATGTCTGTTTAATTCATTAATGAAAAGAGTACAGAAAAGCAGGTTTATGGCCTTGTCATTTAATTGCTCTAACTTTTTTTCTCTGGGTAGCCATACATTCTTTGCCCTCGGCATAACTACTCCATTTTAAACATTTGTGAGTGCAGAATAGCCATTTCTTACAATCTCTTAAACATCAGAAACATGGGATCTCATGAAGTATCTTATTCTTGTTTTCCAATGCAATTAATTTCCGCCCTTGAACAGTGGAGGGCGATTCACAGAATTTCCTTCATCAAACATGTCCCCTAAGGAATTTTCCAATTGTTTTTTTGCTTGTCGGAGCTCCTCACCCAGCTTCTTCATCTCTTTAATAATCTTGGTGAAGCTTGTTGTGGCATCTGAGATGTCTTCGTTCTCACTAATTCTGAAGGAAACAAAATATTCCTCCATCATTCTCTACTTCGTTTTCTTTACTTGCTTTTTGTCTTCATGAGTAAATTCTACGTTATCCCATTTCTCCTTGGCAGTATTGCAGGCACTATGTATGTTTAATTCATTAATGAAAAGGGTACAGAAAAGCATGTTTATGGCCTTGTCATTTAGTTGCTCTAACTTCTTTTCACTGGGTAGCCATACATTCTTTGCCATCGGCACAATTACTCCATTTTCAACCTTTGTGGGTGCAGATTAGCCATTTCTTACAATATCCAAAACATCAGAATCATGGGATCTCATGAAGTATCTTATTCCTTTTTTCCAGTGCAAGTGATTTCGGTCCTTGAATAGTGGAGGGCGATTCACAGAATTTCTTTCATCAAACATGTCCCCTAGGGAATTTCAAAATTGTTTTTGCTTGTGGGAGCACCTCTACCAACTTCTTCATCTCTTTAATAATCTTGGTCAAGCTTGTTATGGCATCTGAGATGTCTTCGTTCTCATTAATTCTGAAGGCATCAAAGGATTCCTCTAGCATTCTCTACTTTGTTTTCTTTACTGGCTTTTTGTCTTCATTAGTAACTTCTACGTTATACCTTTTCTCTTTGGCAGTGTTGCAGGTACTGTGTCTGCTGAATTCATTAATGAAAAGAGTACAGAAAAGCATGTTTATGGCCTTGTCATTTAATTGCTCTAACTTCTGAGATGTCTTCGTTCTCACTAATTCTGAATGCAACATAGGATTCCTCCATCACTCTCTACTGCGTTTTCTTTACTTGCTTTCTGTTTACATGAGTAATTTTTAGGTTATCCCATTTCTCCTTGGCAGTATTGCAGGCACTATGTCTGTTTAATTCATTAATGAAAAGAGTACAGAAAAGCATGTTTATGCCCTTGTCATTTAATTGCACTAACTTTTTTTCTCTCGGTAGCCATACATTCTTTGCCTTCGGCATAACTACTCCATTTTCAAGAATTGTGGGTGCAGAATAGCCATTTCTTACAATCTCTTAAACATCAGAATCATGGGATCTCATGAAGTATCTTATTCTTGTTTTTCAGTGCAATTAATTTCTGCCCTTGAACAGTGGAGGGCGATTCACAGAATTTCTTTCATCAAAGATGTCCCCTAAGGAATTTTCAAATTGTTTTTGCTTGTGGGAGCACCTCACCCAGCTTCTTCATCTCTTTAATAATCTTGGTGAAGCGTGTTATGGCATCTGAGATGTCTTCGTTCTCACTAATTCTGAAGGCAACATAGGGTTCCTCCATCATTCTCTACTTCGTTTTCTTTACTCGCTTTTTGTCTTCATGAGTAACTTCTACGTTACCCATTTCTCCTTGGCAATATTGCAGGCACTATGTATGTCTAATTCATTAATTAAAAGAGTACAGAAAAGCATGTTTATGGCCTTGTCTTTAATTGCTCTAACTTCTGTTCTCTGGGTAGCCATACATTCTTTGCCTTCGGCATAACTACTCCATTTTCAACCTTTGTGGTGCAGAATAGCCATTTCTTACAATCACTTAAACATTATAATCGTGGGATCTCATGAAGTACCTTATTCTTGTTTTACAGTGCAAGAAATTTCCGCCCTTGAACAGTGGAGGGCGATTCACAGAATTTCCATCATCAAACATGTCCCCTGAGGAATTTCCAAATTGTTTTTGCTTGTGGGAGCACATCAACCAGCTTCTTCCTCTCTTTAATAATCTTGGTGAAGCGTGTTATGGCATCTGAGATGTCTTCGTTCTCAGTAATTCTAAAGGCAACATAGGATTCCTCCATCATTTTGTACTTCGTTTTCTTTACTTGGTTTTTGTCTTCATGAGTAACTTCTACGTTATCCCATTTCTCCTTGGCAGTATTGCAGGCACTATGTATGTTTATTTCCTTAATGAAAAGAGTACAGAAAAGCATGTTTATGGCCTTGTCATTTAATTGCTCTAACTTCTTTTTCTGGGTAGCCATACATTCTTTGCCTTCGGCACAATTACTCCATTTTCAACCTAAGTGGGTGCAGATTAGCCATTTCTTACAAAATCCAAAACATCAGAATCTTGGGATCTCATGAAGTATCTTATTCTTGTATTGCAGTGCAAGTAATTTCGGTCCTTGAATAGTGGAGGGCGATTGACAGAATTTCATTCATCAAACATGTCCCCTAAGGAATTTCCCAATTATTTTTGCTTGTGGTAGCACCTCACCCAGCTTCTTCATCTCTTTAATAGTCTTGGTGAAGCGTGTTATGGCATCTGAGATGTCTTCGTTCTCACTAATTCTAAAGGCAACATAGGATTCCTCCAGCATTCTCTAATTTGTTCCCTTTACTTGCTTTCTGTTTTCATGCGTAATTTTTAGGTTATCCCACTTCTCCTTGGCAGTATTGCAGGCACTATGTCTGTTTAATTCATTAATGAAAAGAGTACAGAAAAACATGTTTATGGCCTTCTCATTTAATTGTTGTAACCTCTTTTCTCTGGTAGCCATACATTCTTTGCCTTCGGCACAATTACTCCATTTTCAACCTTTGTAGGTGCAGATTAGCCATTTCTTACAATATCCAAAACATCAGAATCTTGGGATCTCATGAAGTATCTTATTCTTGTTTTCCAGTGCAAGTAATTTCGGTCCCTGAATAGTGGAGGGCGATTGACAGTATTTCGTTCATCAAACATGTCCCCTAAGGAATTTCCCAATTGTTTTTGCTTGTGGTAGCACCTGACCCAGCTTCTTCATCTCCTTAATAATCTTGGTGAAGCGTGTTATGGCATTTGAGATGTCTTCGTTCTCACTAATTCTGAAGGCATCTATAGGATTCCTCTAGCATTCTCTACTTTGTTCCCTTTACTTGCTTTCTGTTTACATGAGTAATTTTTAGGTTATCCCATTTCTCCTTGGCAGTATTGCAGGCACTATGTCTGTTTAATTAATTAATGAAAAGAGTACAGAAAAACATGTTTTTGGCCTTCTCATTTAATTGTTGTAAACTCTTTTCTCTGGTAGCCATACATTCTTTGCCTTCGGCACAATTCCTCCAGTTTCAAGCTTTGTGGGTACAGATTAGCCATTTCTTACAATATCCAAAACATCAGAATTATGGGATCTCACGAAGTATCTTATTCTTGTTTTCCAGTGCAAGTAATTTCGGTCCCTGAATAGTGGAGGGCGATTCACAGAATTTCTATCATCAAACATGTCCCCTAAGAAATTTCCCAATTGTTTTTGCTTGTGGGAGCACCTCACCCAGCTTCTTCATCTCTTTAATAATCTTGGTGAAACGTGTTATGGCATTTGAGATGTCTTCGTTCTCACTAATTCTGAAGGCATCATAGGATTGCTCCAGTATTCTCTAATTTGTTCCCCTTACTTGTTTTCTGTTTTCATGAGTAATTTTTAGGTTATCCCATTTCTCCTTGGCAGTATTGCAGGCACTATGTCTGTTTAATTCATTAATGAAAAGAGTACTGAAAAACATGTTTATGGCCTTCTCATTTAATTGTTGTAACCTCTTTTCTCTGTTAGCCATACATTCTTTGCCTTCGGCACAATTACTCCATTTTCAACCTAAGTGGGTGCAGATTAGCCATTTCTTACAATATCCAAAACATCAGAATCATGCGATCTCATGAAGTATCTTATTCTTTTTTTCCAGTGCAAGTAATTTCGGTCCTTGAATAGTGGAGGGCGATTCACAGAATTTCATTCATCAAACATGTCCCCTAAGGAGTTTCCCAATTGTTTTTGCTTGTGGTAGCACCTCACCCAGCTTCTTCATCTCTTTAATAATCTTGGTGAAGCGTGTTATGGCATTTGAGATGTCTTCATTCTCACTAATTCTGAAGGCATCATTGGATTCCTCCAGCATTCTCTACTTTGTTCCCTTTACTTGCTTTCTGTTTTCATGAGTAATTTTTAGGTTATCCCATTTCTCCTTGGCAGTATTGCAGGCACTATGTCTGTTTAATTCATTAATGAAAAGAGTACTGAAAAACATTTTTATGGCCTTCTCATTTAATTGTTGTAACCTCTTTTCTCTGTTAGCCATACATTCTTTGCCTTCGGCACAATTACTCCATTTTCAACCTTTGTGGGTGCAGATTAGCCATTTCTTACAATATCCAAAACATCAGAATCATGGGATCTCATGAAGTATCTTATTCTTGTTTTCCAGTGCAAGTAATTTCGGTCCTTGAATAGTGGAGTGCGATTCACAGAATTTTCTTTCATCAAACATGTCCCCTAACGAATTTCCCAATTGTTTTCGGTTGTGGGAGCACCTCACCCAGCTTCTTCATCTCTTTAAAAATCTTGGTGAAGCGTGTTATGGCATCTGAGATGTCTTCGTTCTCAGTAATTCTGAAGGCAACATAGGGTTCCTCCATCATTCTCTACTTCGTTTTCTTTACTCGCTTTTTGTCTTCATGAGTAACTTCTACGTTATCCCATTTTTCCTTGGCAGTATCGCAGGCACTATGTATGTTTAATTCATTAATGAAAAGAGTGCAGAAAAGCATGTTTATGGCCTTGTCATTTAATTGCTCTAACTTCTTTTCTCTTGGTAGCCATACATTCTTTGCCTTCGGCACAATTACTCCATTTTCAACCAAAGTGGGTGCAGATTAGCCATTTCTTACAATATCCAAAACATCAGAATAATGGGATGTAGCACCCGTGCCTTTAGGTGACGTCATTTTGACCCATAGTGTATCTGTATACGTATTTGTATACGTATGTGTATATGTATTTTGATGCTCGAAGTACGTAAGTTCGAGTGTCTTTGCATGATTTTAGGTCATAAAGGGTACGCATGAAATTTTGGAACCATCGGTGACCCGTTCGACGTCAAAACATTTCAAAAACGGTGTTTTGGATCCAGTAGAGCTTTCTATTTCTGTCACAACTTACATCAGTGGTTTGATCTCCTTGATCCGTTGTCTGATTGGGCTGAAATTTTGTCAGCTCATTCTTATATGATAGATCTTCATTATGTACGGTCAAGATCTTAATTGGAGTTACCTAATTTGAGTTATAACGCCCAAAACACTGTTTCCCGGATTCTGGGATTTTCTTACGCCGTTTTGATCAAACAGATAGATCTCACAATCCCACCGTTTGATTGAGCCTAAAATTTACCAGGATTTTGATAACTTACTCATTCATTGTTTGTACGTCTAAGATGTTAACGTCATGCGTATTTTGCAAGAAATGGACTATCTAAAATCAAGTATTGTAACAGGAAAACTGGGTTTTTGATAGTTTTGACAACTTTTAGTTGTGGGCCTAAGCTTATCTATTTAAGTAACCAAAACGTGATTTTAGGTTCATTTGCTCATTTCTCAGCCAGAAAAGAGAGAAAGGTGCTGGAGAGGAGAAAAGGAGAGGAAAGTTAGGGTTTGGTGGTTTCTTGCTCAAGAACACCTTAAGGTTTGTATTTTTCCTCCATTTCTTCCTTGAATCTCCCTATTAGTTGCATGATAGTTTTATTTTGAGCATGAGGGTTTCATTTTGATGCATGCATTGTGATGAACCTTGGATGGGTGGAAGACCAAAGTTGGAGTTGAGTCTTGCATATCACATATGTGTGATTAGAGAGTGTAAGGAGTACACTAATGGTGAAAGCCCTAATTTCTAGCAAGAAATTGGAAGGTTTAGTTCAAATGACTAAACTTAGTTTATGGCCTTAGACTTTTTCAAAATGTTTGCATGTCAACTATGTTGATCTAGTGGCCATTGTGGATGATTCCATGTTGCAAGATCAGTAAAATTCATGGTTGAACATGGTGCCCTAGTGTAAAATTGGCAATAGGGCATATGTATGAAAATTTCCAGATTTGGGGCTTTTGATGCTCTTGATATAAAATCTGGAAAATTATGCAATGTAGGTCTAATTGGACATGATTAGAGTTGTTTGATGATTGAATTCAGTGGGTTCACATAATGAATACCCTAAGATTGACTAATTTTGATCTAGGCTAAGTATTTGGTAATTTTGCATGTAATTTGGGGATTTTGCCCAAATTGGGAGTTTTCACCCAAAGCAAGTCAATTTGTGAAATTGACTTGGGGATTGTTTAATTGGACCCAAATTAAGTTGAATCATGGGTTTAAAATGTTAAGACCTATGTTAAATTGATATGACTTAGTTCATTTTGACCTTATGTTTTATATTGGCCTAATTGGGGATTTTGACCAAGACTTAGTCAATTGATGAAATTGACTTGATGTATAGTCTAATTGACCCTAATTATAATTGAATTTCATGTATATTAGTGGTTGGATCATGGGATCACCCTATTATATTCAATTTAGGTCAATCTTAGTTTAATTGAGTCTAAAATGATCAAGTTGGGCAATATGGAAATTGGCTCAAGGGGGTAATCAATTTAGAATCTAATTGACTTTAGATTGGGTTTGAACATGGGGTTTTGACACACTTTATGACTGATTTTCAGTTGTGTGAACCATGTTATTTCCAGGTCTTGTGATTGATCTTGAACCCGTTTAGTCAATTGGAGAGTTTTGGCAATTGGATTGGCTAGACTTAGCCAATCAAGTGTGAGTGTTCTTTTACTTTTGGATTATTTATATGTGGCATTGTAGTATAGAAATGTTTTAAATACTTATGTATGATGGTATGCATGTTTTAATATTCCATGAAATTCATTTGAGCATAATTCATTGGGATGACAATTTGGGTTGAGGCCCCTAGTTGGAATTTCCTCTTTTTGGGAATTCTCGTAAGTCTAGCGGAGATCCCAGTTGTGTACCTGGCAGAGGGTTTTATGCCTTGTGTATGGGTAGGTTTGTTTAAATTAATCCTACGTGCTGCACGACCCCATAAACCCTATTAGAATACGAGTATTGTGTGTGTGTTCGGGCGCTGTGTGTCGCGCACCAGGCCTTGAAACCCCCATACTCAGGAGGTGTTAGGATTGCATGAGCATGACCACAAAATGTTATGCATCGTCTTATGTATGACTTGATGCGTTATGTTAGCATGTATGTAATATATTTCGTCATCATGATATTTCAACTGTTTTATGATCTTACCATGTTTTATAAATGCACGTATATGCCACTTGTAAATAACATTCACTGAGCTGGCTGTAGCTCACACCTCACCATCTTCTTTCAGGATCTGATAGAAAAGGAAAAGGGAAGGCTTGACTGCGGAGCGTCCCTTGTTTTTGTTTCATGTAGGTGTTGTACATTTAGTTTTGTATTTTGATAATTATGTACATGATAACACCTAGTAATTGTATATTTAACACATAGTTGGGATGTGTTGGGTTTTGCATCATTTTGAAGACTCTGAAATTTTATGTTTGTAAACTTTGGAGAAGTAATATTTTATTTCATTATGATCATGATAGTTAGATGTTAATGACGCACTTTCATTTCTTTTTTTGGGGATTCGTATATGTATGTTAGGATGACGGGACGTCGGGTGTACCGATGGAGGGTATACTCGGAGGTTCCCGTGCCGGTCATGACGTCACGTATAGTGGGTCGTGACATGGGATCTCATGAAGTATCTTATTCTTGTTTTCTAGTGCAAGTAATTTCGGTCCTTGAATAGTGGAGGGCGATTCACAGAATTTCATTCATCAAACATGTCCCCTAAGGAATTTCCCAATTGTTTTTGCTTGTGGTTGCACCTCACCCAGCTTCTTCATCTCTTTTATAATCTTGGTGAAACGTGTTATGGCATTTGAGATGTCTTCGGTCACACTAATTCTGAAGGCATCATAGGATTCCTCCAGCATTCTCTACTTTGTTCCCTTTACTTGCTTTCTGTTTTCATGAGTAATTTTTAGGTTAGCCCACTTCTCCTTGGCAGTATTGCAGGCACTATGTCTGTTTAATTCATTAATGAAAAGAGTACAGAAAAACATGTTTATGGCCTTCTCATTTAATTGTTGTAACCTCTTTTCTCTGGTAGCCATACATTCTTTGCCTTCGGCACAATTACTCCATTTTCAACCAAAGTGGGTGCAGATTAGCCATTTCTTACAATATCCAAAACATCAGAATCATGGGATCTCATGAAATATCTTATTCTTGTTTTCCAGTGCAAGTAATTTCGGTCCTTGAATAGTGGAGGGCGATTCACAGAATTTCATTCATCAAACATGTCCCCTAAGGAATTTCCCAATTGTTTTTGCTTGTGGTAGCACCTCACCCAGCTTCTTCATCTCTTTTATAATCTTGGTGAAACGTGTTATGGCATTTGAGATGTCTTCGGTCACACTAATTCTGAAGGCATCATAGGATTCCTCCAGCTTTCTCTACTTTGTTCCCTTTACTTGCTTTCTGTTTTCATGAGTAATTTTTAGGTTATCCCATTTCTCCTTGGCAGTATTGCAGGCACTATGTCTGTTTAATTCATTAATGAAAAAAGTACTGAAAAACATTTTTATGGCCTTCTCATTTAATTGTTGTAACCTCTTTTCTCTGTTAGCCATACATTCTTTGCCTTCGGCACAATTACTCCATTTTCAACCTTTGTGGGTGCAGATTAGCCATTTCTTACAATATCCAAAACATCAGAATCATGGGATCTCATGAAGTATCTTATTCTTGTTTTCCAGTGCAAGTAATTTCGGTCCTTGAATAGTGGAGTGCGATTCACAGAATTTTCTTTCATCAAACATGTCCCCTAACGAATTTCCCAGTTGTTTTCGGTTGTGGGAGCACCTCACCCAGCTTCTTCATCTCTTTAAAAATCTTGGTGAAGCGTGTTATGGCATCTGAGATGTCTTCGTTCTCAGTAATTCTGAAGGCAACATAGGGTTCCTCCATCATTCTCTACTTCGTTTTCTTTACTCGCTTTTTGTCTTCATGAGTAACTTCTACGTTATCCCATTTTTCCTTGGCAGTATCGCAGGCACTATGTATGTTTAATTCATTAATGAAAAGAGTGCAGAAAAGCATGTTTATGGCCTTGTCATTTAATTGCTCTAACTTCTTTTCTCTTGGTAGCCATACATTCTTTGCCTTCGGCACAATTACTCCATTTTCAACCAAAGTGGGTGCAGATTAGCCATTTCTTACAATATCCAAAACATCAGAATAATGGGATGTAGCACCCGTGCCTTTAGGTGACGTCATTTTGACCCATAGTGTATCTGTATACGTATTTGTATACGTATGTGTATATGTATTTTGATGCTCGAAGTACGTAAGTTCGAGTGTCTTTGCATGATTTTAGGTCATAAAGGGTACGCATGAAATTTTGGAACCATCGGAGACCCGTTCGACGTCAAAACATTTCAAAAACGGTGTTTTGGATCCAGTAGAGCTTTCTATTTCTGTCACAACTTACATCAGTGGTTTGATCTCCTTGATCCGTTGTCTGATTGGGCTGCAATTTTGTCAGCTCATTCTTATATGATAGATCTTCATTATGAACGGTCAAGATCTTAATTGGAGTTACCTAATTTGAGTTATAACGCCCAAAACACTGTTTCACGGATTCTGGGATTTTCTTACGCCGTTTTGATCAAACAGATAGATCTCACAATCCCACCGTTGGATTGAGCCTAAAATTTACCAGGATTTTGATAACTTACTCATTCATTGTTTGTACGTCTAAGATGTTAACGTCATGCGTATTTTGCAAGAAATGGACTATCTAAAATCAAGTATTGTAACAGGAAAACTGGGTTTTTGATAGTTTTGACAACTTTTAGTTGTGGGCCTAAGCTTATCTATTTAAGCAACCAAAACGTGATTTTAGGTTCATTTGCTCATTTCTCAGCCAGAAAAGAGAGAAAGGTGCTGGAGAGGAGAAAAGGAGAGGAAAGTTAGGGTTTGGTGGTTTCTTGCTCAAGAACACCTTAAGGTTTGTATTTTTCCTCCATTTCTTCCTTGAATCTCCCTATTAGTTGCATGATAGTTTTATTTTGAGCATGAGGGTTTCATTTTGATGCATGCATTGTGATGAACCTTGGATGGGTGGAAGACCAAAGTTGGAGTTGAGTCTTGCATATCACATATGTGTGATTAGAGAGTGTAAGGAGTACACTAATGGTGAAAGCCCTAATTTCTAGCAAGAAATTGGAAGGTTTAGTTCAAATGACTAAACTTAGTTTATGGCCTTAGACTTTTTCAAAATGTTTGCATGTCAACTATGTTGATCTAGTGGCCATTGTGGATGATTCCATGTTGCAAGATCAGTAAAATTCATGGTTGAACATGGTGCCCTAGTGTAAAATTGGCAATAGGGCATATGTATGAAAATTTCCAGATTTGGGGCTTTTGATGCTCTTGATATAAAATCTGGAAAATTATGCAATGTAGGTCTAATTGGACATGATTAGAGTTGTTTGATGATTGAATTCAGTGGGTTCACATAATGAATACCCTAAGATTGACTAATTTTGATCTAGGCTAAGTATTTGGTAATTTTGCATGTAATTTGGGGATTTTGCCCAAATTGGGAGTTTTCACCCAAAGCAAGTCAATTTGTGAAATTGACTTGGGGATTGTTTAATTGGACCCAAATTAAGTTGAATCATGGGTTTAAAATGTTAAGACCTATGTTAAATTGATATGACTTAGTTCATTTTGACCTTATGTTTTATATTGGCCTAATTGGGGATTTTGACCAAGACTTAGTCAATTGATGAAATTGACTTGATGTATAGTCTAATTGACCCTAATTATAATTGAATTTCATGTATATTAGTGGTTGGATCATGGGATCACCCTATTATATTCAATTTAGGTCAATCTTAGTTTAATTGAGTCTAAAATGATCAAGTTGGGCAATATGGAAATTGGCTCAAGGGGGTAATCAATTTAGAATCTAATTGACTTTAGATTGGGTTTGAACATGGGGTTTTGACACACTTTATGACTGATTTTCAGTTGTGTGAACCATGTTATTTCCAGGTCTTGTGATTGATCTTGAACCCGTTTAGTCAATTGGAGAGTTTTGGCAATTGGATTGGCTAGACTTAGCCAATCAAGTGTGAGTGTTCTTTTACTTTTGGATTATTTATATGTGGCATTGTAGTATAGAAATGTTTTAAATACTTATGTATGATGGTATGCATGTTTTAATATTCCATGAAATTCATTTGAGCATAATTCATTGGGATGACAATTTGGGTTGAGGCCCCTAGTTGGAATTTCCTCTTTTTGGGAATTCTCGTAAGTCTAGCGGCGATCCCAGTTGTGTACCTGGCAGAGGGTTTTATGCCTTGTGTATGGGTAGGTTTGTTTAAATTAATCCTACGTGCTGCACGACCCCATAAACCCTATTAGAATACGAGTATTGTGTGTGTGTTCGGGCGCTGTGTGTCGCGCACCAGGCCTTGAAACCCCCATACTCAGGAGGTGTTAGGATTGCATGAGCATGACCACAAAATGTTATGCATCGTCTTATGTATGACTTGATGCGTTATGTTAGCATGTATGTAATATATTTCGTCATCATGATATTTCAACTGTTTTATGATCTTACCATGTTTTATAAATGCACGTATATGCCACTTGTAAATAACATTCACTGAGCTGGCTGTAGCTCACACCTCACCATCTTCTTTCAGGATCTGATAGAAAAGGAAAAGGGAAGGCTTGACTGCGGAGCGTCCCTTGTTTTTGTTTCATGTAGGTGTTGTACATTTAGTTTTGTATTTTGATAATTATGTACATGATAACACCTAGTAATTGTATATTTAACACATAGTTGGGATGTGTTGGGTTTTGCATCATTTTGAAGACTCTGAAATTTTATGTTTGTAAACTTTGGAGAAGTAATATTTTATTTCATTATGATCATGATAGTTAGATGTTAATGACGCACTTTCATTTCTTTTTTTGGGGATTCGTATATGTATGTTAGGATGACGGGACGTCGGGTGTACCGATGGAGGGTATACTCGGAGGTTCCCGTGCCGGTCATGACGTCACGTATAGTGGGTCGTGACATGGGATCTCATGAAGTATCTTATTCTTGTTTTCTAGTGCAAGTAATTTCGGTCCTTGAATAGTGGAGGGCGATTCACAGAATTTCATTCATCAAACATGTCCCCTAAGGAATTTCCCAATTGTTTTTGCTTGTGGTTGCACCTCACCCAGCTTCTTCATCTCTTTTATAATCTTGGTGAAACGTGTTATGGCATTTGAGATGTCTTCGGTCACACTAATTCTGAAGGCATCATAGGATTCCTCCAGCATTCTCTACTTTGTTCCCTTTACTTGCTTTCTGTTTTCATGAGTAATTTTTAGGTTAGCCCACTTCTCCTTGGCAGTATTGCAGGCACTATGTCTGTTTAATTCATTAATGAAAAGAGTACAGAAAAACATGTTTATGGCCTTCTCATTTAATTGTTGTAACCTCTTTTCTCTGGTAGCCATACATTCTTTGCCTTCGGCACAATTACTCCATTTTCAACCAAAGTGGGTGCAGATTAGCCATTTCTTACAATATCCAAAACATCAGAATCATGGGATCTCATGAAATATCTTATTCTTGTTTTCCAGTGCAAGTAATTTCGGTCCTTGAATAGTGGAGGGCGATTCACAGAATTTCATTCATCAAACATGTCCCCTAAGGAATTTCCCAATTGTTTTTGCTTGTGGTAGCACCTCACCCAGCTTCTTCATCTCTTTTATAATCTTGGTGAAACGTGTTATGGCATTTGAGATGTCTTCGGTCACACTAATTCTGAAGGCATCATAGGATTCCTCCAGCTTTCTCTACTTTGTTCCCTTTACTTGCTTTCTGTTTTCATGAGTAATTTTTAGGTTATCCCATTTCTCCTTGGCAGTATTGCAGGCACTATGTCTGTTTAATTCATTAATGAAAAGTGTACAAAAAAACATGTTTATGGCCTTCTCATTTAATTGTTGTAACCACTTTTCTCTGGTAGCCATACATTCTTTGCTTTCGGCACAATTACTCCATTTTCAACCTTTGTGGGTGCACATTAGCCATTTCTTACAATATCCAAAACATCAGAATCATGCGATCTAATTAAGTATCTTATTTTTGTTTTCCAGTGCAAGTAATTTCGGTCCCTGAATAGTGGAGGGCGATTGACAGTATTTCGTTCATCAAACATGTCCCCAAAGGAATTTCCCAATTGTTTCTGCTTGTGGTAGCACCTGACCCGGCTTTTTCATCTCCTTAATAATCTTGGTGAAGCGTGTTATGGCATTTGAGATGTCTTCGTTCTCACTAATTCTGAAGGCATCCATGGGATCTCATGAAGTATCTTATTCTTGTTTTCCAGTGCAAGTAATTTCGGTCCCTGAATAGTGGAGGGCGAATCACAGAATTTCTTTCATAAAACATGTCCCCTAAGGAATTTTCCAATTGTTTTTGCTTGTGGGAGCACCTCACCCAGCTTCTTCATCTCTTTAATAATCTTGGTGAAGCGTGTTATGGCATTTGAGATGTCTTCGTTCTCACTAATTCGGAAGGCATCATAGGATTCCTCCAGTATTCTCTAATTTGTTCCCTTTACTTGCTTTCTGTTTTCATGAGTAATTTTTAGGTTATCCCACTTCTCCTTGGCAGTATTGCAGGCACTATGTCTGTTTAATTCATTAATGAAAAGAGTACAGAAAAACATGTTTATGGCCTTCTCATTTAATTGTTGTAACCTCTTTTCTCTGGTAGCCATACATTCTTTGCCTTCGGCACAATTACTCCATTTTCAACCAAAGTGGGTGCAGATTAGCCATTTCTTACAATATCCAAAACATCAGAATCATGAGATCTCATGAAGTATCTTATTCTTGTTTTCCAGTGCAAGTAATTTCGGTCCTTGAATAGTGGAGGGCGATTCACAGAATTTCATTCATCAAACATGTCCCCTAAGGAATTTCCCAAATGTTTTTGCTTGTGGTAGCACCTCACCCAACTTCTTCATCTCTTTAATAATCTTGGTGAAACGTGTTATGGCATTTGAGATGTCTTCGGTCACACTAATTCTGAAGGCATCATAGGATTCCTCCAACATTCTCTACTTTGTTCCCTTTACTTGCTTTCTGTTTTCATGAGTAATTTTTAGGTTATCCCACTTCTCCTTGGCAGTATTGCAGGCACTATGTCTGTTTAATTCATCAATGAAACGAGTACAAAAAAACATGTTTATGGCCTTCTTATTTAATTGTTGTAACCTCTTTTCTCTGGAAGCCATACATTCTTTGCCTTCGGCACAATTACTCCATTTTCAACCTTTGTGGGTGCACATTAGCAATTTCTTACAATATCCAAAACATCAGAATCATGGGATCTCAAGAAGTATCTTATTCTTGTTTTCCAGTGGAAGTAATTTTGGTCCCTGAATAGTGGAGGGCGATTGACAGTATTTCGTTCATCAAACATGTCCCCTAAGGAAATTCCCAATTGTTTTTGCTTGTGGTAGCACCTGACCCAGCTTCTTCATCTCCTTAATAATCTTGGTGAAGCGTGTTATGGCATTTGAGATGTCTTCGTTCTCACTAATTCTGAAGGCATCCATAGGATTCCTCTAGCATTCTCTACTTTGTTCCCTTTACTTTCTTTCTGTTTACATGAGTAATTTTTAGGTAGTCCCATTTCTCCTTGGCAGTATTGCAGGCACTATGTCTGTTTAATGAAAAGAGTACAGAAAAACATGTTTTTGGCCTTCTCATTTAATTGTTGTAAACTCTTTTCTCTGGTAGCCATACATTCCTTGCCTTCGGCACAATTATTCCATTTTCAACCTTTGTGGGTACAGATTAGCCATTTCTTGCAATATCCAAAACATCAGAATCATGGGCACCCAGCTTCTTCATCTCTTTAATAATCTTGGTGAAGCGTGTTATGGCATTTGAGATGTCTTCGTTCTCACTAATTCTGAAGGCATCATAGGATTCCTCCAGTATTCTCAAATTTGTTCCCTTTACTTGCTTTCTCTTTTCATAAGTAATTTTGAGGTTATCCAATTTCTCCTTGGCAGTATTGCAGGCACTATGTCTGTTTAATTCATTAATGAAAAGAGAACTGAAAAACATGTTTATGGCCTTCTCATTTAATTGTTGTAACCTCTTTTCTCTGTTAGCCATACATTCTTTGCCTTCGGCACAATTACTCCATTTTCAACCAAAGTGGGTGCAGATTAGCCATTTCTTACAATATCCAAAACATCAGAATCATGGGATCTCATGAAGTATCTTATTCTTGTTTTCCAGTGCAAGTAATTTCGGTCCTTGAATAGTGGAGGGCGATTCACAGAATTTCATTCATCAAACATGTCCCCTAAGGAATTTCCCAAATGTTTTTGCTTGTGGTAGCACCTCACCCAGCTTCTTCATCTCTTTAATAATCTTGGTGAAACGTGTTATGGCATTTGAGATGTCTTCGGTCACACTAATTCTGAAGGCATCATAGGATTCCTCCAGCATTCTCTACTTTGTTCCCTTTACTTGCTTTCTGTTTTCATGAGTAATTTTTAGGTTATCCCATTTCTCCTTGGCAGTATTGCAGGTACTATGTCTGTTTAATTCATTAATGAAAAGAGTACAGAAAAACATGTTTATGGCCTTCTCATTTAATTGTTGTAACCACTTTTCTCTGCTAGCCATACATTCTTTGCCTTCGGCATAATTACTCCATTTTCAACCTTTGTGGGTGCACATTAGCCATTTCTTACAATATCCAAAACATCAGAATCATGGGATCTCATGAAGTATCTTATTCTTGTTTTCCAGTGCAAGTAATTTCGGTCCCTGAATAGTGGAGGGCGATCGACAGTATTTCGTTCATCAAACATGTCCCCTAAGGAATTTCCCAATTGTTTTTGCTTGTGGTAGCACCTAACCCAGCTTCTTCATCTCCTTAATAATCTTGGTGAAGCGTGTTATGGCATTTGAGATGTCTTCGTTCTCACTAATTCTGAAGGCATCCATAGGATTCCTCTAGCATTCTCTACTTTGTTCCCTTTACTTTCCTTCTGTTTACATGAGTAATTTTTAGGTTATCCCATTTCTCCTTGGCAGTATTGCAGGCACTATGTCTGTTTAATTCATTAATGAAAAGAGTACAGAAAAACATGTTTTTGGCCTTCTCATTTAATTGTTGTAAACTCTTTTCTCTGGTAGCCATACATTCTTTGCCTTCGGCACAATTACTCCATTTTCAACCTTTGTGGGTACAGATTAGCCATTTCTTGCAATATCCAAAACATCAGAATCATGGGATCTCCTGAAGTATCTTATTCTTGTTTTCCAGTGCAAGTAATTTCGGTCCCTGAATAGTGGAGGGCGATTCACAGAATTTCTTTCATCAAACATGTCCCCTAAGGAATTTTCCAATTGTTTTTGCTTGTGGGAGCACCTCACCCAGCTTCTTCATCTCTTTAATAATCTTGGTGAAGCGTGTTATGGCATTTGAGATGTCTTCGTTCTCACTAATTCTGAAGGCATCATAGGATTCCTCCAGTATTCTCTAATTTGTTCCCTTTACTTGCTTTCTCTTTTCATAAGTAATTTTTAGGTTATCCCATTTCTCCTTGGCAGTATTGCAGGCACTTTGTCTGTTTAATTCATTAATGAAAAGAGAACTGAAAAACATGTTTATGGCCTTCTCATTTAATTGTTGTAACCTCTTTTCTCTGTTAGCCATAAATTCTTTGCCTTTGGCACAATTACTCCATTTTCAACCTAAGTGGGTGCAGATTAGCCATTTCTTACAATATCCAAAACATCAGAATCAAGGGATCTCACGAAGTATCTTATTCTTGTTTTCTAGTGCAAGTAATTTCGGTCCCTGAATAGCGGAGGGCGATTCACAGAATTTCTTTCATCAAACATGTCCCCTAAGGAATTTCCCAATTGTTTTTGCTTGTGGTTGCAACTCACCCAGTTTCTTCATCTCTTTAATAATCTTGGTGAAACGTGTTATGGCATTTGAGATGTCTTCGGTCACACTAATTCTGAAGGCATCATAGGATTCCTCCAGCATTCTCTACTTTGTTCCCTTTACTTGCTTTCTGTTTTCATGAGTAATTTTTAGGTTATACCATTTCTCCTTGGCAGTATTGCAGGCACTATGTCTCTTTAATTCATTAATGAAAAGAGTACTGAAAAACATGTTTATGGCCTTCTCATTTAATTGTTGTAACCTCTTTTCTATGTTAGCCATACATTCTTTGCCTTCGAAACAATTACTCCATTTTCAACCTAAGTGGGTGCAGATTCGCCATTTCTTACAATATCCAAAACATCAGAATCATGCGATCTCATGAAGTATCTTATTCTTTTTTTCCAGTGCAAGTAATTTCGGTCCTTCAATAGTGGAGGGCGATTGACAGTATTTCGTTCATCAAACACGTCTCCTAAGGAATTTCTGAATTGTTTTTGCTTGTGGTAGCACCTGACCCAGCTTCTTCATCTCCTTAATAATCTTGGTGAAGCGTGTTATGGCATTTGAGATGTCTTCGTTCTCACTAATTCTGAAGGCATCCATAGGATTCCTCTAGCATTCTCTACTTTGTTCCCCTTACTTTCTTTCTGTTTACATGAGTAATTTTTAGGTTATCCCATTTCTCCTTGGCAGTATTGCAGGCACTATGTCTGTTTAATTCATTAATGAAAAGAGTACAGAAAAACATGTTTTTGGCCTTCTCATTTAATTGTTGTAAACTCTTTTCTCTGGTAGCCATACATTCTTTGCCTTCGGCACAATTACTCCATTTTCAACCTTTGTGGGTACAGATTAGCCATTTCTTGCAATATCCAAAACATCAGAATCATGGGATCTCATGAAGTATCTTATTCTTTTTTTCCAGTGCAAGTAATTTCGGTCCCTGAATAGTGGAGGGCGATTCACAGAATTTCTTTCATCAAACATGTCCCCTAAGGAATTTTCCAATTGTTTTTGCTTGTGGGAGCACCTCACCCAGCTTCTTCATCTCTTTAATAATCTTGGTGAAGCGTGTTATGGCATTTAAGATGTCTTCGTTCTCACTAATTCTGAAGGCATCATAGGATTCCTCCAGTATTCTCTAATTTGTTCCCTTTACTTGCTTTCTCTTTTCATAAGTAATTTTTAGGTTATCCCATTTCTCCTTGGCAGTATTGCAGGCACTATGTCTGTTTAATTCATTAATGAAAAGAGTACTGAAAAACATGTTTATGGCCTTCTCATTTAATTGTTGTAACCTCTTTTCTCTGTTAGCCATACATTCTTTGCCTTCGGAACAATTACTCCATTTTCAACCTAAGTGGGTGCAGATTAGCCATTTCTTACAATATCCAAAACATCAGAATCATGCGATCTCATGAAGTATCTTATTCTTTTTTTCCAGTGCAAGTAATTTCGGTCCTTCAATAGTGGAGGGCGATTCACAGAATTTCTTTCATCAAACACGTCCCCTAAGGAATTTTCCAATTGTTTTTGCTTGTGGGAGCACCTCACCCAGCTTCTTCATCTCTTTAATAATCTTGGTGAAGCGTGTTATGGCATTTGAGATGTCTTCGTTCTCACTAATTCTGAAGGCATCATAGGATTCCCCCAGTATTCTCTAATTTGTTCCCTTTACTTGCTTTCTCTTTTCATAAGTAATTTTTAGGTTATCCCATTTCTCCTTGGCAGTATTGCAGGCACTATGTCTGTTTAATTCATTAATGAAAAGAGTACAGAAAAACATGTTTATGGCCTTCTCATTTAATTGTTGTAACCTCTTTTCTCTGTTAGCCATACATTCTTTGCCTTCGACACAATTACTCCATTTTCAACCTAAGTGGGTGCAGATTAGCCATTACTTGCAATATCCAAAACATCAGAATCATGCGATCTCATGAAGTATCTTATTCTTTTTTTCCTGTGCAAGTAATTTCGGTCCTTCAATAGTGGAGGGCGATTCACATAATTTCATTCATCAAAGATGTCCCCCAAGGAGTTTCCCAATTGTTTTTGCTTGTGGTAGCACCTCACCCAGCTTCTTCATCTCTTTAATAATCTTGGTGAAGCGTGTTATGGCATTTGAGATGTCTTCGTTCTCCCTAATTCTGAAGGCATCATAGGATTCCTCCAGCATTCTCTACTTTGTTCCCTTTACTTGCTTTCTGTTTTCATGAGTAATTTTTAGGTTATCCCATTTCTCCTTGGCAGTATTGCAGGCACTATGTTTGTTTAATTCATTAATGAAAAGAGCACTGAAAAACATGTTTATGGCCTTCTCATTTAATTGTTGTAACCTTTTTTCT
The DNA here is from genome assembly GCA_035771175.1 of Paratinospora sagittata. NCBI lineage: Eukaryota > Viridiplantae > Streptophyta > Magnoliopsida > Ranunculales > Menispermaceae > Paratinospora > Paratinospora sagittata. The sequence continues at coordinate 12,006,249 of CM069611.1, read as the reverse complement.
CTGTTAGCCATACATTCCTTGCCTTCGGCACAATTACTCCATTTTCAACCTTTGTGGGTGCAGATTAGCCATTTCTTACAATATCCTAAACATCAGAATCATGGGATCTCATGAAGTATCTTATTCTTGTTTTCCAGTGCAAGTAATTTCGGTCCTTGAATAGTGGAGTGCGATTCAAAGAATTTTCTTTCATCAAACATGTCCCCTAACGAATTTCCCAATTGTTTTCGGTTGTGGGAGCACCTCACCCAGCTTCTTCATCTCTTTAATAATCTTGGTGAAGCGTGTTATGGCATCTGAGATGTCTTCGTTCTCAGTAATTCTGAAGGCAACATAGGGTTCCTCCATCATTCTCTACTTCATTTTCTTTACTCGCTTTTTGTCTTCATGAGTAACTTCTACGTTATCCCATTTGTCCTTGGCAGTATCGCAGGCACTATGTATGTTTAATTCATTAATGAAAAGAGTGCAGAAAAGCATGTTTATGGCCTTGTCATTTAATTGCTCTAACTTCTTTTCTCTTGGTAGCCATACATTCTTTGCCTTCGGCACAATTACTCAATTTTCAACCAAAGTGGGTGCAGATTAGCCATTTCTTACAATATCGAAAACATCAGAATCATGGGATCTCATGAAGTATCTTATTCTTGTTTTCAAGTGCAAGTAATTTCGGTCCTTGAATAGTGGAGAGCGATTCCCAGAATTTCATTCATCAAACATGTCCCCTAAGGAATTTCCCAATTGTTTTTGCTTGTGGTAGCAACTCACCCAGTTTCTTCATCTCTTTAATAATCTTGGTGAAACGTGTTATGGCATTTGAGATGTCTTCGGTCACACTAATTCTGAACGGATCATAGGATTCCTCCAAGATTCTCTACTTTGTTCCCTTTACTTGCTTTCTGTTTTCATGAGTAATTTTTAGGTTATCCCACTTCTCCTTGACAGTATTGCAGGCACTATGTCTGTTTTTGTTTATGACCTTCTCATTTAATTGTTGTAACCTCTTTTCTCTGGTATCCATACATTCTTTGCCTTCGGCACAATTACTCCATTTTCAACCTTTGTGGGTGCACATTAGCAATTTCTTATAATATCCAAAACATCAGAATCATGGGATCTCATGAAGTATCTTATTCTTGTTTTCCAGTGCAAGTAATTTCGGTCCCTGAATAGGGGAGGGCGATTGACAGTATTTCGTTCATCAAACATGTCCTCTAAGGAATTTCCCAATTGTTTTTGCTTGTGGTAGCACCTGACCCAGCTTCTTCATCTCCTTAATAATCTTGGTGAAGCGTGTTATGGCATTTGAGATGTCTTCGTTCTCACTAATTCTGAAGGCATCCATAGGATTCCTCTAGCATTCTCTACTTTGTTCCCTTTACTTTCTTTCTGTTTACATGAGTAATTTTTAGGTTATCCCATTTCTCCTTGGCAGTATTGCAGGCACTATGTCTGTTTAATTCATTAATGAAAAGAGTACAGAAAAACATGTTTTTGGCCTTCTCATTTAATTGTTGTAAACCCTTTTCTCTGGTAGCCATACATTCTTTGCCTTCGGCACAATTACTCCATTTTCAACCTTTGTGGGTACAGATTAGCCATTTCTTGCAATATCCAAAACATCAGAATCATGGGATCTCATGAAGTATCTTATTCTTGTTTTCCAGTGCAAGTAATTTCGGTCCCTGAATAGTGGAGGGCGATTCACAGAATTTCTTTCATCAAACATGTCCCGTAAGGAATTTTCCAATTGTTTTTGCTTGTGGGAGCACCTCACCCAGCTTCTTCATCTCTTTAATAATCTTGGTGAAGCGTGTTAAGGCATTTGAGATGTCTTCGTTCTCACTAATTCTGAAGGCATCATAGGATTCCTCCAGCATTCTCTACTTTGTTCCCTTTACTTGCTTTCTGTTTTCATGAGTAATTTTTAGGTTATCCCATTTCTCCTTGGCAGTATTGCAAGCACTATGTCTGTTTAATTCATTAATGAAAAGAGTACTGAAAAACATGTTTATGGCCTTCTCATTTAATTGTTGTAACCTCTTTTCTCTATTAGCCATACATTTTTTGCCTTCGGCACAATTACTCCATTTTCAACCTAAGTGGGTGCAGATTAGCCATTTCTTACAATATCCAAAACAATAGAATCATGGGATCTCATGAAGTATCTTATTCTTGTTTTCCAGTGCAAGTAATTTCGGTCCTTGAATAGTTGAGTGCGATTCACAGAATCTTCTTTCATCAAACATGTCCCATAACGAATTTCCCAATTGTTTTCGGTTGTGGGAGCACCTCACCCAGCTTCTTCATCTCTTTAATAACCTTGGTGAAGCGTGTTATGGCATCTGAGATGTCTTCGTTCTCAGTAATTCTGAAGGCAACATAGGATTCCTCCATTATTCTCTACTTCGTTTTCTTTACTCACTTTTTGTCTTCATGAGTAACTTCTACGTTATCCCATTTCTCCTTGGCAGTATCGCAGGCACTATGTTTGTTTAATTCATTAATGAAAAGAGTGCATAAAAGCATGTTTATGGCCTTTTCATTTAATTGCTCTAACTTCTTTTCTCTTGGTAGCCATACATTCTTTGCCTTCGGCATAACTACTCCATTTTCAACCTTTGTGGGTGCAGAATAGCCATTTCTTACATTCTCTTAAACATCATAATCATGGGATCTCATGAAGTATCTTATTCTTGTTTACAGTGCAAGTAATTTCCGCCCTTGAACAGTGGAGGGTGATTCACAGAATTTCTTTTATCAAACATGTCCCCTAAGGAATTTCCAAATTGTTTTTTCTTGTGGGAGAACCTCACGCAGCTTCTTCATCTCTTTAATAATCTTGGTGAAGCGTGTTATGGCATCTGAGATGTCTTCGTTCTCACTAATTCTTAAGGCAACATAGGATTCCTCCATCATTCTCTACTTCGTCTTCGTTACTTACTTTTTGTCTTCATGATTAACTTCTACGTTATCCCATTTCTCCTTGGCAGTGTTGCAGGCACTATGTATGTTTATTTCCTTAATGAAAAGAGTACAGAAAAGCATGTTTATGGCCTTATTATTTAATTGCTCTAACTTCTTTTCTCTGGGTAGCAATACATTCTTTGCCTTCGGCATAACTACTCCATTTTCAACCTTTGTGGGCGCAGAATAGCCATTTCTTACAATCTCTTAAACATCAGAATCATGGGATCTCATGAAGTATCTTATTCTTGTTTTCCATTGCAAGTAATTTCCGCCCTTGAACAGTGGAGGCCGATTCAAAGAATTTCCTTCTTAAAACATGTCCCCTAAGGAATTTCCCAATTGTTTTTGCTTGTGGTAGCACCTCACCCAGCTTCTTCATCTCTTTAATAATCTTGGTGAAGCGTGTTATGGCATTTGAGATGTCTTCGTTCTCACTAAATCTGAAGGCATCATAGGATTCCTCCAGCATTCTCTACTTTGTTCCCTTTACTTGCTTTCTGTTTTCATGAGTAATTTTTAGGTTATCCCACTTCTCGTTGGCAGTATTGCAGGCACTATGTCTGTTTAATTCATCAATGAAAAGAGTACAGAAAAACATGTTTATGGCCTTCTCATTTAATTGTTGTAACCTCTTTTCTCTGGTAGCCACACATTCTTTGCCTTCGGCACAATTACTCCATTTTCAACCTTTGTGGGTGCAGATTAGCCATTTCTTACAATATCCAAAATATCAGAATCATGGGATCTCATGAAGTATCTTATTCTTGTTTTCCAGTGCAAGTAATTTCGGTCCTTGAATAGTGGAAGGAGATTCACAGAATCTCATTCATCAAACATGTCCCCTAAGGAATTTCCCAATTGTTTTTGCTTGAGGTAGCACCTCACCCTGCTTCTTCATCTCTTTAATAATCTTGGTGAAGCGTGTTATGGCATCTGAGATGTCTTCGTTCTCACTAATTCTGAAGGCAACATAGGGTTCCTCCATCATTCTCTACTTCGTTTTCTTTACTCGCTTTTTGTCTTCATGAGTAACTTCTACGTTATCCCATTTCTCCTTGGCAGTATTGCAGGCACTATGTATGTTTAATTCATTAATGAAAAGAGTACAGAAAAGCATGTTTATGGCCTTGTCATTTAATTGCTCTAACTTTTTTCTCTGGGTAGCCATACATTCTTTGCCTTCGGCATAACTACTCCATTTTCAACCTTTGTGGGTGCAGAATAGCCATTTCTAACAATATCCAAAACATCAGAATCATGGTATCTCGTGAAGTATCTTATTCTTGTTTTTCAGTGCAAGTAATTTCGGTCCTTGAATAGTGGAGGGCGATTCACAGAATTTCATTCATCAAACATGTCCCCTAAGTATTTTCCCAATTGTTTTTGCTTGTGGTAGCACCTCACCCTGCTTCTTCATCTCTTTAATAATCTTGGTGCAGCGTGTTATGGCATTTGAGATGTCTTCGTTCTCACTAATTCTGAAGGCATCATAGGATTCCTCTAGCATTCTCTACTTTGTTCCCTATACTTGCTTTCTGTTTTCATGAGTAATTTTTAGGTTATCCCATTTCTCCTTGGCAGTATGGCAGGCACTATGCCTGTTTAATTCATTAATGAAAAGAGTACAGAAAAACATGTTTATGGCCTTCTCATTTAATTGTTGTAACCTCTTTTCTCTGGTAGCCATACTTTTTTTGCCTTCAGCACAATTACTCCATTCTCAACCTTTGTGGGTGCAGATTAGCCATTTCTTACAATATCCAAAACATCAGAATAATGGGATCTCATGAAATATCTTATTCTTGTTTTCCAATGCAAATAATTTCGGTCCTTGAATAGTGGAGGGCGATTCACTGAATTTCATTCATCAAACATGTCCCCTAAGGAATTTTCCAATTGTTTTTGCTTGTGGTAGCACCTCACCCTGCTTCTTCATCTCTTTAATAATCTTGGTGAAGCGTGGTACGGGATTTGAGATGTCTTCGTTCTCACTAATTCTGAAGGCATCATAGGATTCCTCCAGCATTCTCTACTTTGTTCCCTTTACTGCTTTCTGTTTTCATGAGTAATTTTTAGGTTATCCCATTTCTCCTTGGCAGTATTGCAGGCACTATGTCTGTTTAATTCATTAATGAAAAGAGTACAGAAAAACATGTTTATGGCCTTCTCATTTAATTGTTGTAACCTCTTTTCTCTGGTAGCCATACATTCTTTGCCTTCAGCACAATTACACCATTTTCAACCATTGTGGGTGCAGATTAGCCATTCCTTACAATATCCAAAACATCAGAATCATGGGATCTCGTGAAGTGTCTTATTCTTATTTTCGAGTGCAAGTAGTTTCGGTCCTTGAATAGTGGAGGGCGATTCATAGAATTTCTTTCATCAAACATGTCCCCTAAGGAATTTCCCAATTGTTTTTGCTTGTGGGAGCACCTCACCCAGTTTCTTCATCTCTTAAATAATCTTGGTGAAGCGTGTTATGGCATCTGAGATGTCTTCGTTCTCACTAATTCTGAAGGCAACATAGGGTTCCTCCATCATTCTCTACTTCCTTTTCTTTACTCGCTTTTTGTCTTCATGAGTAACTTCTACGTTATCCCATTTCTCCTTGGCAGTATCGCAGGCACTATGTATGTTTAATTCATTAATGAAAAGAGTGTAGAAAAGCATGTTTATGGCCTTGTCATTTAATTGCTCTAACTTCTTTTCTCTGGGTAGCCATACATTCTTTGCCTTCGGCATAACTACTCCATTTTCAACCTTTGTGGGTGCAGAATAGCCATTTCTTACAATCTCTTAAACATCAGAATCATGGTATCTCATGAAGTATCTTATTCTTGTTTTCCAGTGCAATTAATTTCCGCGCTTGAACAATGGAGGGCGATTCACAGAATTTTCTTCATGAAATATGTCCCCTAAGGAATTTCCCAATTGTTTTTGCTTGTGGTAGCACCTCACCCACCTTCTTCACCTCATTAATAATCTTGGTGAAGCGTGTTATGGCATTTGAGATGTCTTCGTTCTCACTAATTCTTAAGGCATCATAGGATTCCTCCAGCAATCTCTACGTTGTTCCCTTTACTTGCTTTCTGTTTTCATGAGTAATTTTTAGGTTATCCCACTTCTCCTTGGCAGTATTGCAGGCACTATGTCTGTTTAATTCATTAACGAAAAGAGTACAGAAAAACATGTTTATGGCCTTGTCATTTAATTGTTGTAACCTCTTTTCTCTGGTAGCCATACATTCTTTGCCTTCGGCACAATTACTCCATTTTCAACCTTTGTGGGTGCAGATTAGCCATTTCTTACAATATCCAAAACATCAGAATCATGGGATCTCATGAAGTATCTTATTCTTGTTTTACAGTGCAAGTAATTTCCGCCTTTGAACAGTGGAGGGCGATTCACAGAATTTCCTTCATCAAACATGTCCCCCAAGGGATTTCCAAATTGTTTTTGCTTGTGGGAGCACGTCACCCAGCTTCTTCATCTCTTTAATAATCTTGGTGAAGCGTGTTATGGCATCTGAGATGTCTTCGTTCTCACTAATTCTGAAGGCAACATAGGGTTCCTCCATCATTCTCTACTTCGTTTTCTTTACTCGCTTTTTGTCTTCATGAGTAACTTCTACGTTATCCCATTTCTCCTTGGTAGTATCGCAGGCACTATGTATGTTTAATTCATTAATGAAAAGAGTGCCGAAAAGCATGTTTATGGCCTTGTCATTTAATTGCTCTAACTTCTTTTCTCTTGGTAGCCATACATTCTTTGCCTTCGGCATAACTACTCCATTTTCAACCTTTGTGGGTGCAGAATAGCCATTTCTTACAATCTCTTAAACATCAGAATCATGGTATCTCATGAAGTATCTTATTCTTGTTTTCCAGTGCAATTAATTTCCGCGCTTGAACAATGGAGGGCGATTCACAGAATTTCCTTCATCAAACATGTCCCCTAAGGAATTTCTAAATTGTTTTTGCTTGTGGGAGCACCTCACCCAGCTTCTTCATCTCTTTAATAATCTTGGTGAAGCGTGTTATGGCATCTGAGATGTCTTCGTTCTCAATAATTCTGAAGGCAACATAGGATTCCTCCATCATTCTCTACTTCGTTTTCGTTACTTGCTTTTTGTCTTCATGAGTAACTTCTACGTTATCCCATTTCTCGTTGGAAGTATTACAGGCACTATGTATGTTTATTTCCTTAATGAAAAGAGTACAGAAAAGCATGTTTATGGCCTTGTCATTTAATTGCTCTAACTTCTTTTCTCTGGGTAGCCATACATTATTTGCCTTCGGCATAACTACTCCATTTTCAACCTTTGTGGGTGCAGAATAGCCATTTCTTACAATCTCTTAAACATCAGAATCATGGGATCTCATGAGGTATCTTATTCTTGTTTTCCAGTGCAAGTAATTTCGGTCCTTGAATAGTGGAGGGTGATTCACAGAATTTCATACATCAAACATGTCCCCTAAGGAATTTCCCAATTGTTTTTGCTTGTGGTAGCACCTCACCCAGCTTCTTCATCTCTTTAATAATCTTGGCGAAGCATGTTATGGCATTTGAGATGTCTTCGTTCTCACTAATTCTGAAGGCATCATAGGATTCCTCCATCATTCTCTACTTCGTTTTCTTTACTTGCTTTTTGTCTTCATTAGTAACTTCTACGTTATACCTTTTCTCTTTGGTAGTGTTGCAGGTACTATGTCTGCTGAATTAATTAATGAAAAGAGTACAAAAAAACTTGTTTATGGCCTTGTCATTTAATTGCTGTAACATCTTTTCTCTGGTGGCCATACATTCTTTGCCTTCAGCACAATTACTCCATTTTCATCCTTTTGGGTGCAGAATAGACATTTCTTACAATATCCAAAACAACAGAATCATGGGATCTCATGAAGTAATTTCCCCTAAGGAATTTCCCAATTTTTTTGCTTGTGGGAGCACCGCACCCAACTTCTTCATCTCCTCAATAATCTTGGTGAAGCGTGTTATGGCATCTGAGATGTGTTCGTTCTTACTAATTCTGAAGGCAACAAAGGATTCCTCCATCACTCTCTACTGCGTTTTCTTTACTTGCTTTTTGTTTTCATTAGTAACTTCTACATTATCCCATTTCTTCTTGGCAGTATTGCAGGCACTATGTCTGTTTAATTCAATAATGAAAAGCGTACAGAAAAACATGTTTATGGCCTTGTCATTTAATTGCTCTAACTTCTTTTCTCTGGGTAGCCATACATTCTTTGCCTTCGGCATAACTACTCCATTTTCAACATTTGTGGTGCAAAATAGCCATTTCTTACAATCTCTTAAACATCAGAATCATGGGATCTCATGAAGTATCTTATTCTTGTTTTTCAGTGCAAGTAATTTCCGCCCTTGAACAGTGGACGGTGATTCACAAAAGTTCATTTATCAAACATGTCCCCTAAGGAATTTCCCAATTGTGTTTGCTTGTGGGAGCACCTCACCCAGCTTCTTCATCTCTTTAATAATCTTGGTGAAGCATGTTATGGCATCTGAGATGTCTTCCTTATCACTAATTCTGAAGGCAACATAGGGTTCCTCCATCATTCTGTACTTTGTTTTCTTTACTTGTTTTTTGTCTTCATGGGTAACTTCTACGTTATCCCGTTTCTCCTTAGCAGTATTGCAGGCACTATGTATGTTTAATTCATTAATCAAAAGAGTACGGAAAAGCATGTTTATGGCCTTGTCATTAAATTGTTCTAACTTCTTTTCTCTGGGTAGCCATACATTCTTTGCCTTCGGCATAACTACTCCATCTTCAACCTTTGTGGGTGCAGAATAACAATTTCTTACAATCACTTAAACATCAGAATCATGGGAGCTCATGAAGTATCTTATTCTTGTTTTCCATCGCAAGTAACTTCCGCCCTTGAACGGTGGATGGCGATTCACAGAATTTCCTTCATTAAACATGTCCCCTAAGGAATTTTCCAATTGTTTTTGCTTGTGGTAGCACCTCACCCTGCTTCTTCATCACTTTAATAATCTTGGTGAAGCGTGTTGTGGCATTTGAGATGTCTTCGTTCTCACTAATTCTGAAGGCATCATAGGATTCCTCCAGCATTCTCTACTTTGTTCCCTCCACTTGCTTTTTGTTTTCATGACTAATTTTTAGGTTATCCCATTTCTCCTTGGCAGTATTGATGGCACTATGTCTGTTTAATTCATTAATGAAAAGAGTACAGAAAAACATGTTTATGGCCTTCTCATTTAATTGTTGCAACCTCATTTCTCTGGTAGCCATACATTCTTTGCCTTCGGCACAATTACTCCATTTTCAACCTTTGTGGGTGCAGATTAGCCAATCCTTACAATCTCCAAAACATCAGAATTGTGGGATCTCATGAAGTATCTTATTCTTGTTTTCCAGTGCAAGTAATTTCGGTCGTTGAATAGTTTCTTTCATCAAACATGTCCCCTAAGGAATTTCCCAATTGTTTTTGCTTGTGGGAGCACCTCACGCAGCTTCTTCATCTCTTTAATAATCTTGGTGAAGCGTGTTATGGCATCTAAAATGTCTTCGTTCTCACAAATTCTGAAGGCAACATAGGATTCCTCCATCACTCTCTACTGCGTTTTCTTTACTTGCTTTTTGTCTTCTTAAGTAACTTCTACGTTATCCCATTTCTCCTTGGCAGTATTACAGGCACTATGTCTGTTTAATTCATTAATGAAAAGAGTACAGAAAAGCATGTTTATGGCCTTGTCATTTAATTGCTCTAACTTTTTTTCTTTGGGTAGCCGTATATTCTTTGCCTTCGGCATAACTAATCCATTTTCAACATTTCTGGGTGCAGAATAGCCATTTCTTAAAATCTCTTAAACATCAGAATCATGGGATCTCATGAAGTATCTAATTCTTATTTTCCAGTGCAATTAATTTCCGCCCTTGAACAGTGGAGGGCGATTCACAAAATTTCCTTCTTCAAACATGTCCCCTAAGGAATTCCACAATTGTTTTTGCTTGTGGGAGCACCTCACCCAGCTTCTTCATCTCTTTAATAATCTTGGTGAAGCGTGTTATGGCATCTGAGATGGCTTCGTTCTCACTAATTCTGGAGGCAACATAGGATTCCTCCATCACTCTCTACTATGTTTTCTTTACTTGCTTTTTGTCTTCATGAGTAACTTCTACGTTATCCTATTTCTTCTTGGCAGTATTGCAGGCACTATGTCTGTTTAATTCATTACTGAAAAGAGTACAGAAAAGCATGTTTATGGCCTTGTCATTTAATTGCTCTAACTTTTTTCTCTGGGAAGCCATACATTTTTTGCCTTCGGCATAACTACTCCATTTTCAACATTTGTGGGTGCAGAATAACCATTTCTTACAATCTCTTAAACATCATAATCATGGGATCTCATGATGTATCTTATTCTTGTTTTTCAGTGCAAGTAATTTTCGCCCTTGAAATGTGGAGGGCGATTCACAAAATTTCCTTCATCAAACATGTTCCCTAACGTATTTCCAAATTGTTTTTGCTTGTGGGACACCTCACCCAGCTTCTTCATCTCTTTAATAATCTTAGTGAAGCGTGTTTTGGCATCTGAGATTTCTTCGTTTTCACTAATTCTGAAGGCAACATAGGATTCCTCCGTTATTCTCTACTTCGTTTTCTTTACTTGCTTTTTGTCTTCATGAGTAACTTCTACGTTATCCCATTTCTCCTTGGCAGTATTGCAGGCACTATGTCTGTTTAATTCATTAATGAAAAGAGTACAGAAAAGCATGTTTATGGCCTTGTCATTTAATTGCTCTAACTTTTTTTCTCTGGGTAGCCATATATTCTTTGCCTTCGGCATAACTAATCCATTTTCAACATTTCTGGGTGCAGAATAGCCATTTCTTACAATCTCTTAAACATCAGAATCATGGGATCTCATGAAGTATCTAATTCTTGTTTTCCAGTGCAATTAATTTCCGCCCTTGAACAGTGGAGGGCGATTCACAAAATTTCCTTTTTCAAACATGTCCCCTAAGGAATTTCTCAATTGTTTTTGCTTGTGGGAGCACCTCACCCAGCTTCTTCATCTCTTTAATAATCTTGGTGAAGTGTGTTATGGCATCTGAGATGGCTTCGTTCTCCCTAATTCTGGAGGCAACATAGGATTCCTCCATCACCCTCTACTATGTTTTCTTTACTTGCTTTTTGTCTTAATGAGTAACTTCTACGTTATCCTATTTCTTCTTGGCAGTATTGCAGGCACTATGTCTGTTTAATTCATTAATGAAAAGAGTACAGAAAAGCATGTTTATGGCCTTGTCATTTAATTGCTCTAACTTTTTTCTCTGGGTAGCCATACATTCTTTGCCTTCGGCATAACTACTCCATTTTCAACATTTGTGGGTGCAGAATAGCCATTTCGTACAATCTCTTAAACATCATAATCATGGGATCTCATGATGTATCTTATTCTTGTTTTTCAGTGCAAGTAATTTTCGCCCTTGAACAGTGGAGGGCGCTTCACAAAACTTCCTTCATCAAACATGTTCCCTAACGAATTTCCAAATTGTTTTTGCTTGTGGGACACCTCACCCAGCTTCTTCATCTCTTTAATAATCTTAGTGAAACGTGTTTTGGCATCTGAGATTTCTTCGTTTTCACTAATTCTGAAGGCAACATAGGATTCCTCCGTTATTCTCTACTTCGTTTTCTTTACTTGCTTTTTGTCTTCATGAGTAACTTCTACGTTATCCCATTTCTCCTTGGCAGTATTGCAGGCACTATGTCTGTTTAATTCATTAATGAAAAGAGTACAGAAAAGCATGTTTATGGCCTTGTCATTTAATTGCTCTAACTTCTTTTCTCCGGGTAGCCATACATTCTTTGCCTTCGGCACAATTACTCTATTTTCAATCTTTTGGGTGTAGAATAGCCATTTCTTACAATATCCAAAACATCAGAATCATGGCATTTCATGAAGTATCTTATTCAGAATACCCAGTACAAGTAATTTCCGCCCTTGAACAGTGGAGGGTGATTCACAAAATTTCATTTATCAAACATGTTCCTTAAAAAAATATCTCTTAAACAACATAATCATGGGATCTCATGAAGTATCTTATTTTTGTTTTCCAGTGCAAGTAACTTCTGTCCTTGAATAGTGGAGGGCGATTTGCTCTAACTTCTTTTCTCTAGGTAGACATACATTCTTTGCCTTCGGCACAATTACTCCATTTTCAACCTTTTGGGTGCAGAATAGCCATTTCTTACAATATCCAAAACATCAGAATCATGGGATCTCATGAAGTATCTTATTCTTCTTTGCTTGCAGGCACTATGTATGTTTAATTCATTAATGAAAAGAGTACAGAAAAGCATGTTTATGGCCTTGTCATTTAATTGCTCTAACTTCATTTCTCCGGGTAGCCATACATTTTTTGCCTTCGGCACAATTACTCCATTTTCAACCTTTGTGGGTGCAGAATAGGCATTTCTTACAATATCCAAAACATCAGAATCATGGGATCTCATGAAGTATTTTATTCTTGTTTTCCAGTGCAAGTAATTTCCGACCATGAACAATGAAGGACGATTCAAAGAATTTCCTTCATCAAACATGTCCCATAAGGAATTTCCCAATTGCTTTTGCTTGTCGATAACCTCACCCAGCTTCTTCATCTCTTTAATAATCTTGGTGAAGCGTGTTATGGCATCTGAGATGTCTTCGTTCTCACTAATTCTATAGGTATCATAGGATTCCTCCAGCATTCTCTACTTCATTTTCTTTACTTGTTTTTTGTCTTCATTAGTAACTTTTAGGCTATCGCATTTTCCTTGGCAGTATTGCAGGCACTCTGTATGTTTAGTTCATTAATGAAAAGAGTACAGAAAAGCATGTTTATGGCCTTATCATTTAATTGCTTTAACTTCTTTTCTCCGGGTAGCTGTACATTTTATGCCTTCGGCACAATTACTCCATTTTAGCCTGTACATCATGGAATCTCATGAAGTATCCTAGTCTTGTTTTCTAGGGCAAGAAAATTCCACCGTTGAACAGTGGATGGCGATTCACATAATTTCCTTCATCAAACATGTACCCTATGGAATTTTCCAATTGTTTTTGTTTGTGGGAGCCCCTCACCCATCTTCTTCATCACTTTAATAATCTTTATGAAGCGTGTTAAGGCATCTGAGATGTCTTCGCTCTCACTAATTCTGAAGGCATCATAGGATTCTTCCAGCATTCTCTACTTTGTTTTCTTTACTTGCTTTTTGTCTTCATGAGTAACTTCTACGTTTTCCCATTTCTCCTTGGCAGTGTTGCAGGCACTATGTCTGCTGAATTCATTAATGAAAAGAGTACAGAAAAGCATGTTTATGCCCTTGTCACTTAATTGCTCTAACTTCTTTTCTCTGGGTAACCATACATTCTTTGCCTTCGGCACAATTACTCCATTTTCAAACTTTTTGGTGCAGAATAGCCATTTCTTACAATATCCAAAACATCAGAATCATGGGATCTCATGAAGTATCTTATTCTTGTTTTCCAATGCAAGTAATTTTCGCCCTTGAACAGTGGAGGGCGATTCACAGAATTTCCTTCATCAAACATGTCCCCTAAGGAATTTTCCAATTATTTTTGCTTGTGGGAGCACCTCACCCAGCTTCTTCATCTCTTTAATAATCTTGGTGAAGCGTGTTATGGCATCTGAGATGTCTTCGTTCTCACGAATTCTGAAGGCATCAAAGGATTCCTCCAGCATTCTCTACTTTGTTTTCTTCATTTGCTTTTTGTCTTCGTGAGTAACTTCTACGTTATCCCATTTCTCCTTGGCAGTGTTGAAGGCACTGTGTCTGCTGAATTCATTAATGAAAAGAGTACAAAAAAGCATGTTTATGGCCTTGTCATTTAATTACTCTAACTTCTTTTCTCTGGGTAACCATACATTCTTTGCCTTCGGCACAATTACTCTATTTTCAACCTTTGCGGGAGCTGAGTAGCCATTTTTACAATATCCAAAACATCAGAATCATGGGATCTCATGAAGTATCTTGTTCTTGTTTTCCAGTGTAAGTAATTTCCGTCCTCGAACAGCGGAAGGCAATTCACAGAATTTCCTTCATCAAACATGTTCCCTAAGGAATTTTCCAATTGTTTTTGCTTGTGGAGTACCTGACCCAGCTTCTTCTTCTCTTTAATAATCTTGGTGAAGCGTGTTATATCATCTGAGATGTCTTCGTTCTTACTAATTCTGAAGGCATCATAGAATTCCTCCAGCATTCTCTACTTTGTTTTCTATACTTGCTTTTTGTTTTCCTGAGTAACTTTTACGTTATCCCATTTCTCCTTGGCAGTATCGCAGGCACTATTTCTGTTTAATTCATTATTGAAAAGAGTACAGAAAAGCATGTTTATGGCCTTGTCATTTAATTGCTCTAACTTCTTTTCTCCGGGTAACCATACATTCTTTGCCTTCGGCACAATTACACAATTTTCAACCTTTGTGGGTGCGGAATAGCCTTTCTTACAATATCCAAAGCATTAGAATCATGGGATCTCATGAAATATCTTAGTCTTATTTTCCAGTGCAAGTAATTTTCGTCCTTGAACAGTTGAGGGCGATTCACAGAATTTTCTTTATCAAACATGTCCCCTATGGAATTTCCCATTTGTTTTTGTTTGTGGGAGCACCTCACCCAGCTTCTTCTTCTCTTTAATATTCTTGGTGAAGCGTGTTATGGCATCTGAGTTGTCTTCGTTCTCACAAATATTGAAGGCAACGTAGGATTCCTCCAGCATTCTCTACTTTGTTTTCTTCACTTGCATTTTGTCTTCGTGAGTAACTTTTACGTTATCCCATTTCTCCTTGGCAGTGTTGCAGGCACTATGTCTGCTGAATTCATTAATGAAAAGAGTACAAAAAAGCATGCTGATGGCCTTGTCATTTAATTACTCTAACCTCTTTTCTCTGGTAGCCATACATTCTTTGCCTTCGGCACAATTACTCTATTTTCAACTTTTGTGGGTGCAGAATAACCATTTTTACAATATCCAAAACATCAGAATCATGATATGTCATGAAGTATCTTATTCTTGTTTTCCAGTGCAAGTAATTTCCGTCCTTGAACAGTGGAGAGCAATTCACAAAATTTCCTTCATCAAACATGTCCCCTAAGGAATTTTCCAATTGTTTTTGCTTGTGGGAGCACCTGACCCAGATTCTTCTTCTCTTTAATAATCATGGTGAAGCTTGTTATGGCATCTGAGATGTCTTTGTTCTTACTAATTCTGAAGGCATCATAGGATTCCTCCAGCATTCTCTACTTTGTATTCTTTACTTGCTTTTTGTTTTCATGAGTAACTTTTACGTTATCCCATTTCTCCTTGGAAGTATTGCAGGCACTATGTCTGTTTAACTCATTATTGAAAAGAGTACAGAAAAGCATGTTTATGGCCTTGTCATTTAATTGCTCTAACTTCTTTTCTTCGGGTAGCCATAAATTCTTTGCCTTCGGCACAATTACTCCATTTTCAACCTTTGTATGGGCAGAATAGCCATTTCTTACAATATCCAAACCAACAGAATCATGGATCTCATGAACTATATTATTCTTATTTTCCAGTGCAAGAAATTTCTGCTCTTGAACAGTGGAAGGCAATTCACAAAATTTCCTTCATCAAACATATCCCTTAAGGAATTTCCCAATTGTTTTTGCTTGTGGGAGCACCTGACCCAGCTTCTTCTTCTCTTTAATAATCTTGGTGAAGCGTGTTATGGCATCTGAGATGTCTTCGTTCTCACTAATTCTGAAAGCATCGTAGGATTCCTCCAGCATTCTCTACTTTGTTTTCTTTACTTGCTTTTTGTCTTCGTGAGTAACTTCTACGTTATCCCATTTCTCCTTGGCAGTGTTGCAGGCACTATGTCTGCTGAATTCATTAATGAAAAGAGTACAAAAAAGCATGTTGATGGCCTTGTCATTTAATTACTCTAACTTCTTTTCTCTGGGTAACCATACATTCTTTGCCTTCGGCACAATTACTCTATTTTCAACCTTTGTCGGTGCAGAATAGCCCTTTTTACAATATCCAAAACATCAGAATCATAGGATCTCATGAAGTATCTTATTCTTGTTTTCCAGTGCAAGTAATTTTCGCTCTTGAATAGTGGAGGGCGATTCACAGAATTTCCTTCATAAAACAAGTCCCCTCAGGAATTTCCAAATTGTTTTTGGTTTGCGGAGCACCTCACCCAGCTTCTTCATCTCTTTAATAATCTTGGTGAAGCGCGTTATGGCATCTGAGATGTCTTCGTTCTCACGAATTCTAAAGGCATCGTAGGATTCCTCCAGCATTCTCTACTTTGTTTTCTTTACTTGCTTTTTGTAGTCAGTATTGCAGGCACTATGTCTGTTTAATTGATTAGTGAAAAGAGTACAAAAAAACATGTTTATGGCATTGTTATTTAATTGCTCAAACTTCTTTTCTCCGGGTAGCCATACATTCTTTGCCTTCGGCACAATTACTCCATTTTCAACCTTTTGGGTGCAGAATAACAATTTCTTACAATATCCAAAACATCAGAATCATGGGATCACATGAAGTATCTTATTCTTGTTTTCCAGTGCAAGTCATTTCCGCCCTAAAACAGTGGAGGGCGATTCACAAAATTTCCTTCATAAAAAATGTCCCCTAAGGAATTTTCCAATTATTTTTGTTTGGTGGAACACCTCACCCAGCTTCTCCATCTCTTTAATAATCTTGGTGAAGCGCGTTATGGCATCTGAGACGTCTTCGTTCTCACGAACTCTGAAGGGATCATAGGATTCCTCCAGCAGTCTTGACTTTGTTTTCTTTACTTGCTTTTTGTCTTCGTGAGTAACTTCTACGTTATCCCATTTCTCCTTGGCAGTGTTGCAGGCACTATGTCTGCTGAATTCATTAATGAAAAGAGTACAAAAAAGCATGTTGATGGCCTTGTCATTTAATTACTCTAACTTCTTTTCTCTGGGTAACCACACAGTATTTGCCTTCGGCGCAATTACTCTATTTTCAACCTTTGTCGGTGCAGAATAGCAGTTTTTACAATATCCAAAACATCAGAATCACGGGATCTCATGAAGTATCTTATTCTTGTTTTCCAGTGCAAGTAATTTCCGTCCTTGAACAGTGGAGGGAAATTCACAGAAATTCCTTCATCCAACATGTCCCCTAAGGAATTTTTCAATTGTTTTTGCTTGTGGGAGCACCTGACCCAGCTTCTCCTTCTCTTTAATAATCTTGGTGAAGCGTGTTATCGCAACTGAGATGTCTTCGTTCTTACTAATTCTGAAGGCATCATGGGATTCCTCCAGCATTCTCTACTTTGTATTCTTTACTTGCTTTTTTGTAGGCAGTATTGCAGGCACTATGTCTGTTTAATTGATTAATGAAAAGAGTACAGAAAAATATGTTTATGGCATTGTAATTTAATTGCTCAAACTTCTTTTCTCCGGGTAGCCATACATTCTTTGCCTTCGGCACAATTACTCCATTTTCAACCTTTTGGGTGCAGAATAACAATTTCTTACAATATCCAAAACATCAGAATCATGAGATCACATGAAGTATCTTATTCCTGTTTTCCAGTGCAAGTAATTTCCTCCCTTAAATAGTGGAGGGCGATTCACAAAATTTCCTTCATAAAACATGTCCCCTAAGGAATTTCCCAATTGTTTTTGTTTGGCGGAGCACCTCACCCAGCTTCTTCATCTCTTTAATAACCTTGGTGAAGCGCGTTATGGCATCTGAGACGTCTTCGTTCTCACGAATTCTGAAGGCATCATAGGATTAATCCAGCATTTTCTACTTTGTTTTTTTTACATGCTTTTTGTCTTCATGAGTAACTTCCACGTTATGCCATTTCTCCTTCGCAGTGTTGAAGGCACTATGTCTGCTGAATTCATTAATGAAAAGAGTACAAAAAAGCATGTTGATGGCCTTGTCATTTAATTACTCTAACTTCTTTTCTCTGGGTAACCATACATTCTTTGCCTGCGGCACAATTACTCTATTTTCAACTTTTGTCGGTGCAAAATAGCCATTTTTACAATATCCAAAACATCAGAATCATGGGATCTCATGAAGTATCTTATTCTTATTTTCTAGTGCAAGTAATTTCCATTCTTGAACAGTGGAGGGCAATTCACAGAAATTCCTTCATCAAACATGTCCCCTAAGGAATTTTTCAATTGTTTTTGCTTGTGGGAGCACCTGACCCAGCTTCTTCTTCTCTTTAATAATCTTGGTGAAGCGTGTTATGGCATCTGAGATGTCTTCGTTCTTACTAATCCTGAAGCCATCATAGAATTCCTCCAGCATTCTCTACTTTGTATTCTTTGCTTGCTTTTTGTAGTCAGTATTGCAGGCACTATGTCTGTTTAATTGATTAATGAAAAGAGTACAAAAACACTTGTTTATGGCATTGTTATTTAATTGCTCAAACTTCTTTTCTCCGGGTAGCCGTACATTCTTTGCCTTCGGCACAATTACTCCATTTTCAACCTTTTGGGTGCAGGATAACAATTTCTTACAATATCCAAAACATCAGAATCATGGGATCACATGAAGTATCTTATTCTTGTTTTCCAGTGCAAGTCATTTCCGCCCTAAAACAGTGGAGGGCGATTCACCAAATTTCCTTCATAAAACATGTCCTCTAAGAAATTTCCCAATTGTTTTTGTTTCGCGGAGCACCTCTCCCAACTTCTCCATCTCTTTAATAATCTTGGTGAAGCGCGTTATGGCATCTGAGACGTCTTCGTTCTCACGAATTCTGAAGGCATCATAGGATTCCTCTAGTAGTCTCGACTTTGTTTTCTTTACTTGCTTTTTGTCTTCGTGAGTAACTTCTACGTTATCCCATTTCTCCTTGGCAGTGTTGCTGGCACTATGTCTATTGAATTCATTAATGAAAAGAGTACAAAAAAGCGTGTTGATGGCCTTGTCATTTAATTACTCTAACTTCTTTTCTCTGGGTAACCATACATTCTTTGCCTTCGGCAAAATTACTCTATTTTCAACCTTTGTCGGTGTAGAATAGCCATTTTTACAATATCCAAAAGATCAGAATCACGGGATCTCATGAAGTATCTTATTCTTGTTTTCCAGTGCAAGTAATTTCCGCCTTTGAACAGTGGAGGGCGATTCACAAAATTTCCTTCATCAAAGATGTCCCCTAAGGAATTTCCCAATAGCTTTTGCTTGTTGGATGACCTCACCCAGCTTCTTCATCTCATTAATATCTTGGTGAAGCGTGTTATGGCATCTGAGATGTCTTCGCTCTCACTAATTCTGAAGGCATCATAGGATTCCTCCAACATTCTCTACTTCATTTTTTTTACTTTGTTTTTGTCGTCATTAGTAACTTTTAGGTTATCCCATTTCTCCTTGGTAGTATTGCAGGCACTATGTCTGTTTAATTCATTAATGAAAAGAGTACAGAAAAGCATGTTTATGGCCTTGTCATTTATTTGCTGTAACCTCTTTCTCTGGTAGCCATACATTCTTTGCCTTCGGCACAATTACTCAATTTTCAACCTTTGTGGGTGCAGAATAGCCATTTCTTACAATATCCAAAACATCAGAATCATGGGATCTCATGAAGTATCTTATTCTTGTTTTCCAGTGAATGTAATTTCCGCCCTTGAACATTGGAGAGCGATTCACAAAATTTCCTTCATCAAACATGTCCCCTAAGGAATTTTCCAATTGTTTTTGCTTGTGGGAGCACGTCATCGAGCTTTTTCATCTCTGTAATAATCTTGGTGAAGCGTGTTATGGCATCTGAGATGTCGTCGTTCTCACTAATTCTGAAGGCATCATAGGATTTTCAACATTCTCTACTTCATTTTCTTTACTTGGTTTTTGTCGTCATTAGTAACTTTTAGGTTATCCCATTTCTCGTTGGCAGTATTGCAGGCACTATGTATGTTTAATTCATTAATGAAAAGAGTACAGAAAAGCATGTTTATGGCCTTGTCAAATAATTGCTCTAACTTCTTTTCTCCTGGTACCGATACATTATTTTCCTTCGGCACAATTACTCAATTTTCAACCTTTGTGGGTGCAGAATAGCCATTTCTTACATTATCCAAAACATCAGAATCGTGGGATCTCATGAAGTATCTTATTCTTGTTTTCCAGTGAATGTAATTTCCGCCCTTGAACATTGGAGAGCAATTCACAAAATTTCCTTCATCAAACAAGTCCCTTAAGGAATTTCCCAATTGTTTTTGCTTGTTGGAGCACCTCACCCAGCTTCTTCATCTCTTTAATAATCTTGGTGAAGCATGTTATGCCATCTGAGATGTATTCCTTCTCACTAATTCTGAAGGCATCATAGGACTCCTCCAGCATTCTCTACTTTGTTCCCTTTACTTGCTTTCTGTCTTCATGAGTAACTTTCAGGTTATCCCATTTCTCCTTGGCAGTATTGCAGGCACGATGTCAGTTTAATTCATTAATGAAAAGAGTACAGAAAAGCATGTTTATGGCCTTGTCATTTAATTGCTCTAACTTCTTTTCTCCCGGTAGCCATACATTCTTTGTCGTCGGCACAATTACTCCATTTTCAACCTTTGTGGGTGCAGAATAGCCATTTCTTACAATATCCAAAACATCAGAATCATGGGATCTCTTAAAGTATGTTATTCTTGTTTTCCAATGCAAGTAATTTTCGCCTTTGAACAGCGGAGGGCGATTCACAGAATTTTCTTCATCAAACATGTCCCCTTAGGAATTTCTGAATTGCTTTTGCTTGTGGGATCACCTCACCTAACTTCTTCATCTCATTAATAATCTTGGTGAAGCGTGTTATTGCATCTGAGATGTCTTCGTTCTCACTAATTCTGAAGGCATCATAGGATTCCTCCAGCATTCTCTACTTCGTTTTCTTTACTTGCTTTCTGTCTTCATTAGTAACTTTTAGGTTATCCCATTTCTCCTTGGCAGTATTGGAGGCACTATGTATGTTTAATTCATTAATGAAAAGAGTACAGAAAAGCATGTTAATGGCTTTGTCATTTAATTGATCTAACTTTTTTTCTCTCGGTAGCCATCCATTCTTTTTCTTCGGCACAATTACTCCATTTTCAACCGTTGTAGGTGCAAAATAGCCATTTCTTACAATATCCAACACATCAGAATCATGGGATCTAATAAAGTATATCTTATTCTTGTTTTCCAGGGAATGTAATTTCCGCCCTTGAACAGTGGAGGGCGATTCACAGAATTTCCTTCATCAAACATGTCCCCTAAGGAATTTCCCAAGAGCTTTTGCTTGTGGGATCACCTCACCCAGCTTCTTCATCTCATTAATAATCTTGGTGAAGCGTGTTATGGCATCTGAGATGTCTTCGTTCTCACTAATTCTGAAGGCATCATAGGATTCCTCCAGCATTCTCTACTTCGTTTTCTTTACTTGCTTTCTGTCTTCATTAGTAACTTTTAGGTTATCCCATTTCTCCTTGGCAGTATTGCAGGCACTATGTATGTTTAATTCATTAATGAAAAGAGTACAGAAAAGCATGTTTATGGCCTTGTCATTTAAATGCTCTAACTTCTTTTCTCCGGGTACCGATACATTATTTTCCTTCGGCACAATTACTCCATTTTCAACCTTTGTGGGTGCAGAATAGCCATTTCTTACAATATCCAAAACATAAGAATTGTGGGATCTCATGAAGTATCTTATTCTTCTTTTCCAGTGAATGTAATTTCCACCCACGAACATTGGAGAGCGATTCACAAAATTTCCTTCATCAAACAAGTCCCCTAAGGAATTTCCCAATTGTTTTTGCTTGTTGGAGCACCTCACCCAGCTTCTTCATCTCTTTAATAATCTTGGTGAAGCGTGTTATGCCATCTGAGATGTATTCCTTCTCACTAATTCTGAAGCCATCGTAGGACTCCTCCAGCATTCTCTACTTTGTTCCCTTTACTTGCTTTCTGTCTTTATGAGTAACTTTCAGGTTATCCCATTTCTCCTTGGCAGTATTGCAGGCACTATGTCAGTTTAATTCATTAATGAAAAGAGTACAGAAAAGCATGTTTATGGCCTTGTCATTTAATTGCTCTAACTTCTTTTCTCCCGTTAGCCATACATTATTTGCCGTCGGCACAATTACTCCATTTTCAACCTTTGTGGGTGCAAAATAGCCATTTCTTACAATATCCAAAACATCAGAATCATGGGATCTCATAAAGTATGTTATTCTTGTTTTCCAATGGAAGTAATTTCCGGCTTTGAACAGCGGAGGGCGATCCACAGAATTTTCTTCATCAAACATGTCCCGTTAGGAATTTCCGAATTGCTTTTGCTTGTGGGATCACCAGACCCAACTTCTTCATCTCATCAATAATCTTGGTGAAGCGTGTTATGGCATCTGAGATGTCTTCGTTCTCACTAATTCTGAAGGCATCATAGGATTCCTCCAGCATTCTCTACTTCGTTTTCTTTACTTGCTTTCTGTCTTCATTAGTAACTTTTAGGTTATCCCATTTCTCCTTGGCAGTATTGCAGGCACTATGTATGTTTAATTCATTAATGAAAAGAGTACAGAAAAGCATGTTAATGGCTTTTTCATTTAATTGATCTAACTTTTTTTCTCCCGGTAGCCATCCATTCTTTTCCTTCGGCACAATTACTCCATTTTCAACCTTTGTGGGTGCAAAATAGCCATTTCTTACAATATCCAACACATCAGAATCATGGGATCTCATGAAGTATATCTTATTCTTGTTTTCCAGGGAATGTAATTTCCGCCCTTGAACAGTGGAGGGCGATTCACAGAATTTCCTTCATCAAACATGTCCCCTAAGGAATTTCCCAATAGCTTTTGCTTGTGGGATCACCTCACCCAGCTTCTTCATCTCATTAATAATCTTGGTGAAGCGTGTTGTGGCATCTGAGATGTCTTCGTTCTCACTAATTCTGAAGGCATCATAGGATTTTCAACATTCTCTACTTCATTTTCTTTACTTGGTTTTTGTCGTCATTAGTAACTTTTAGGTTATCCCATTTCTCGTTGGCAGTATTGCAGGCACTACGTATGTTTAATTCATTAATGAAAAGAGTACAGAAAAGCATGTTTATGGCCTTGTCATTTAATTGCTCTAACTTCTTTTCTCCGGGTACCGATACATTATTTTCCTTCGGCACAATTACTCCATTTTCAACCTTTGTGGGTGCAGAATAGCCATTTCTTACAATATCCAAAACATCAGAATCGTGGGATCTCATGAAGTATCTTATTCTTGTTTTCCAGTGAATGTAATTTCCGCCCTTGAACATTGGAGAGTGATTCACAAAATTTCCTTCATCAAACCAGTCCCCTAAGGAATTTCCCAATTCTTTTTGCTTGTTGGAGCACCTCACCCAGCTTCTTCATCTCTTTAATAATCTTGGTGAAGCGTGTTATGCCATCTGAGATGTATTCGTTCTCACTAATTCTGAAGGCATCATAAGATTCCTCCAGCATTCTCTACTTTGTTCCCTTTACTTGCTTTCTGTCTTCATGAGTAACTTTTAGGTTATCCCATTTCTCCTTGGCAGTATTGCATGTTTATGGCCTTGTCTTTTAATTGATGTAACTTCTTTTCTCTAGTAGCCATACATTCTTTACTTTTAACCTTTGTGGGTGGAGAATAGCTATGTCTTCGTTCTCACTAATTCTGAAGGCATCATAGGACTCCTCCAGCATTCCCTACTTTGTTCCCTTTACTTCCTTTCTATCTTAATGAGTAACTTTTAGGCTATCCCATTTCTCCATGGCAGTATTACAGGCACTATGTCTGTTTAATTCAAAAATGAAAAGAGTACAGAAAAGCATGTTTATGGCCTTGCCATTTAATTGCTCTAACTTCATTTCTCCGAGTACATTCTTTGCCTTCGGCACAATTAGTCAATTTCCAACCTTTGTGAGTGCAGAATAGTCATTTCTTACAATCTCTTAAACATTAGAATCATGAGATCTCATGAAGTATCTTATTCTTGTTTTTCAGTGAAAGTAATTTCCGCCCTTAAACAGTGGAACGCAATACACAGAATTTCCTTCATCATAAATGTCCCCTAAGGAATTTCCCAATTGTTTTTGCTTGTGAAGCACCTCACCCAGCTTCTTCATCTCTTTAATAATCTTGGTGAAGCATGTTATGGCATCTGAGATGTCTTCGTTCTCACTAATTCTGAAGGCATCATAGGACTCCTCCAGCATTCTCTACTTTGTTCCCTTTACTTGCCTTCTGTCTTAATGAGTAACTTTTAGGCTATCCCATTTCTCCTTGGCAGTATCGCAGGCACTATGTCTGTTTATTTCAATAATGAAAAGAGTACAGAAAAGCATGTTTATGGCCTTGTCATTTAATTGTTGTAACTTCTTTTCTTTGGTAGCCGTACATTGTTTGGCTTCGGCACAATTACTCAATTTTCAACCTTTGTAGTTGCAGACTAGCCGTTTCTTACAATATCCAAAACATCAGAATCATGGGATCTCATGAAGTATCTTATTCTTGTTTTCCAATGCAAGTAATTTCCGTCCTTGAACAGTGGAGGGCGATTCACAGAAGTTCCTTCATCAAACATGTCGCCTAAGGAATTTCCCAATTGTTTTTGCTTTCGGGATCACCTCACCCAGTTTCTTCATCTCTTAAATAATCTTGGTGAAGCGTGTTATGGCATCTGAGATGTCTTCGTTCTCCCTAATTCTGAAGGCATCATAGGATTCCTCTAACATTCTCTACTTTGTTCCCTTTACTTGCTTTCTGTCTTCTTGAGTAACATTTATGTTATCTCATTTCTCCTTGGTAGTATTGCAGGCACTATGCATGTTTAATTCATTAATGAATAGAGTACAGAAAAGCATGTTTATGGCCTTGTCTTTTAATTGCTGTAACTTCTTTTCTCTGGTAGCCATACATTCTTTGCTTTCGGCACAATTACTCCATTTTCAACCTTTTCGGTGGACAATTGCCATTTCTTACAATATCCAAAACATCGGAATCATGGGATCTCCTGAAGTATCTTATTCTTGTTATCCAGTGCAAGTAATTTCCGCCCTTTAACAGTGGAGGGCGATTCACAAGATTTCCTTCATCAAATATGTCCCCTAAGGAATTTTCCAATTGTTTTTGCTTGTGGGAGCACCTCACCCAGCTTCTTCATCTCTTTAATAATCTTGGTGAAGCGTGTTATGGCCTCTGAGATGTCTTCGTTCTCACAAATTCTGAAGGCATCTTAGGATTCCTCCAACATTCTCTACTTCCTTTTATTTACTTGCGTTTTGTCTTCATTAGTAACTTTTAAGTTGTCCTATTTCTCATTGGCAGTATTGCTGGCACTATGTCTGTTTAATTCATTGATGAAAAGATTACAGAAAAGCATGTTTATGAGCTCGTCATTTAATTGCTGTAACTTTTTTTCTCTGGTAGCCATACATTCTTTGCCTTCGGAACAATTACACCCTTTTCAACATTTGTGGGTGCAGAATAGCCATTTCTTACAATATCCAAAACATCAGAATCATGTGATCTCATGAAGTATCTTATTCTTGTTGTGGCGACCCCGCGCCCCGGACCACCAACCCCACAGGGAATGGCATGCGGAATGCCGGGGCGGGACGCCCGGCGTAGGCATCTCCGACCACTCCTCAACTCCCGTGAGGTGGTTGAGACCCTACGAGCCTTATCTCAAACAACGACATAATATCAAAAGGTACTAAACAAAACTACCCACTGTATTAATCATCAAAGACGAGATAATCCATAAAAATGAACCATAAATAAAATCATAATTCCTACAGTCCATTAAAAATTGACATACAGATAAAGTCCAAAATTGTGGGTACAAATAAAAAAACCGTCATGTGCCCACATGGTCTATCTAGCAAGTCCCAACTCACCCATACTAAAATGTGGTAAGTATTATAATTACATAATCCAAAATATAATACTTCATAATATAAAACACAATTCAATCAAAATGCCTCTCAACTCACATAGAGGACTTGGATTCTCTCGCAGGCAAGGCCCTCAAGATATGACTACTCCCTTGCCCTTATTCGGGACAGAAGGACCTGAAAGAGGAAAATGAGGGTGAGCCAACGATGCCCAGTGAATAGAATTCAAATATGCTATCAATACTCATCAATAAAAACCATGTATGCATGTCAATGTGTAGCATGATTAAAAGCTCATAACATATAGATATCAAGCATTTATAATAAGTTCGATGCAAGTAAAAGTTTATCAATTTGGATCCACATTCCACATGCCTTGGGTTACTAGTCCACGTCTATTTCGCCGTGCCGTTGATCCCAATCATGTTTACTTGGGTTACTAGTCCACGTCTATTTCACCGTGCCGTTGATCCCAATCATTTCCTTCTTAAAACCCTCCTATGACAAGGTCAAGTCCCCCTATTAGCCAGATAGATGGGCCCAACCAAAGTCATAAGGTTTTCTCAAATCAATGCATCATTCAAAACATTAGAACACATTCATGCTTTCAACATACAATATATATAAGTGATATGATGACATAAATGATATAATCATAAGTGAAGCCTACTCACAACCAAGCCTCGCGAGAGTATTTAATCACACACGACCACCAAACCGAATCAACCCAATCAAGATCCTGAAACATACATCAATATCCTACCATACATCAATTTCTATGCTCAATTACATAGACATTACAAATCAACCCTAAATCAGCCCACATATAATTAATAGGCCTAAATCCCATTTAATCCCATCATTCAACTCAAATCACATGACTTGGGCCTCTAATGCATAGTTCTCATTCATAAACCATTCTATTAATCAAAAATACTGATTTTCAATTCCTTAGGCATAAACATGTCCAAATTTGGGTCACTTGATCACAAGTAGGCCTAACCCATGATATGGTCACAACCACCAAATCAGTAGCATAAACAACCCTAATCATGCTTAATTAAACATAAGTTGCATCAATTCAATGATTCTAAGCCAAAAGCATCAAAAGCCCTAAAATATGAAATTTTCCATACTTAGGCCATATTGTCGATTTACACTAGGTCGCCATGTTCAGCCATGTATATCACTGATTTTGCATCATGGGTTCATCCACAATGGCAACTAGGTCAACATAGTTGACATGCAAGCTATTTGGAAAGGTCTAAGTTCATATTCTAAATGTAGGTCTAATACAAACAACCCTACCAATTCTTCACATGTATTATTCTGTTCAGATGTATCAATCTACCAACAGAAATATGTAATCACAAAATCAACCGTACAGATTGAAGTATGTGAAGAAACAAACCTTCTGTCCAAATATCAGCCCAATCCAACGGTGGACCGAAAAGATATGTATCTTTGTTGAGCAAGTGTCTAATCAGACAGTTTCTCCTTTCCTGCTGCAAATACCCAAACTCAGATGGCTATATCACACAAAATAATCAACGTATAAATATTTCCACCTTTCATAATACATAAATATCTGTTGTAAACTACATACTCAAATTTTATATCCATCCAACGGTACGTTGAGGTGATCTACAAGTTTTACCGAAACGGAACGAGAAACCCAGAAATTCCGACCAGCTTTGTTTCAGAGGTTATATCTATTAGCACAACTTCTAATTACGATCTCCACCGTTCAGAATGTATAAATATCAGTTATAAACTACATACCCAAATTTGATAACCATCTAACGGTAGATTTAGGAGATCTATAAGTTTGACCGAAACGGCACGAGAAACCCAGAAATTCCGACCAGCTTCGTTTGAGAGGTTAGATCTCTTAGACGAAACCTCTGATCAAGATCTCCACCGACCAGAATGAAGAACCATAAGCTACGAATGTGCTGATAAAATTTGAGCTCAATCTGACCGTATATTCCAAAGATCCACTTCTTTGATGAAAATCTCGCAGGGTTCTTACTCCTGCAACTCTCTCCTTCTTTCTCTTCTTCTTTCCTTTCTCTTCTTTTCTTTCTCTTCTTCTTTCTTTTCTCTCCACTCACCTCTTTCTAGCACTTCCTTGATTCCCTCCTTGATTCTCTCCTTGATTCTCTCCTTGTTTTCCTCTCCTTGGTTCCCTCCACTCATTCTAGCACTTCCTTGAAGAAGACAAGTGGGCATTGGA
Source organism: Paratinospora sagittata (assembly GCA_035771175.1). Lineage (NCBI taxonomy): Eukaryota > Viridiplantae > Streptophyta > Magnoliopsida > Ranunculales > Menispermaceae > Paratinospora > Paratinospora sagittata. The sequence continues at coordinate 11,978,127 of CM069611.1, read as the reverse complement.
CACTTGTCCACTTTCATGCACCAACCTTCACATGTGTTGGTCTCATACTACCCATACCAACCACATGTATTTTAAATGTCCAATCCATTTAATACACCAAATCTTCAATTTCATTTATCCTTTTATTCAATCAATCCTAACCCATATCAATTCATGGTTTAATGAGCCCATGCATAAATCATAACATATGCATTATACTTTAATTTAACATGACTCATATAAATTTATGATACATATATTTATATACATTATCAAGCATCAACTATACAAACATTAAACAATCATCAAACAAACACCAAACATATCAAGACAACACATAGAGTTTGGGCAAAATACAATTGGGTTATGGGCTAGATGAAATAATTTTCGGGGCGTCACATCACACCCACCTTAGAATGAACTTCGTCCTCGAAGTTTTAAGGTTAAGAATTACCTAAGCCCATGAACTCGGCAAAGTGCTCCATCATGTAGTCCTCACGCTCCCAAGTAACCTGTTCCTCGCCATGGAACTGCCATCTCACCTTAACCATCGGAATCTCACGGTTACGTAACCCCTGGACCTTCCGGTCAAGTATCTGAATAGGTTCCTCATCATAAGTCCCATCCTGCCTCAGTTCATTGTTCCTCCAGTCCAAGACGTGATCAAAATCACTCTTGTATACTCTCAGCATTGACACGTGAAAGACATTGTGGACTGCTGCTAACTGAGGTGGCAAGGCTAATCGGTAAGCGACGGGGCCAATTCGTTCTAAAACCTCGAACGGCCCAATAAATCTCGGAGCGAGCTTGCCTTTTATCCCAAATCTAGTTTGGCCCTTCTGAGGTGAGACCTTCAATAAAACTTGGGCACCCACCTCGAACTCTACGGTCTTCCGCTTGGCATCAGTGTAACTCTTCTGCCTGTCTTGGGCTACTTTCATATTATGCTTGATCCTCTTAATATTCTCTGTGTGTTCTTGTACAAACTCTGGTCCCATCATCGCAACATCCCCTACCTCCGTCCAACAGATCGGAGATCTACAGGGTCGACCATACAATGCCTCAAAAGGAGCCATGCCAATACTGGACTGATAGCTATTGTTGTACGCGAACTCACACAAATGTATGTACTCCTCCCAGTTACCACTGGACTCAAGGACACAAGCTCGAAGCATATCCTCTAAAATCGATATCAACCTCTCAGACTGGCCATCCGTCTGGGGGTGAAAAGCGGTACTGAGATCTAGTCTAGTGCCTAGCTGCCTCTGCAACCCCTGCCAGAATACCGATGTAAACCTCGGATCCCTATCTGACACAATCGAAACAGGCACTCCATGTAATCTGACTATCTCCCGTATATAGAGTCTGCTCAGCTTGTCCATAGAATCCCTAGTGTTCACCGGTAGAAAGTGAGCAGACTTGGTCAAGCGATCAATAATAACCCAAACAGCATTATGTCTCCTCGGGGTGTTGGGTAATCCCACAACAAAATCCATAGTGACATGCTCCCATTTCCACTCAGGAATGGCAAGCGGTTGCATCTGCCCTCCAGGCCTCTGATGCTCAGCTTTGACTCTTTGACAGATCTCACACCTCTGAATGAACTGAGCTATTTCTCTCTTCATGTCGGGCCACCAATACATTCTTTTCATATCATGATACATCTTGGTTCCGCCAGGATGAATAGCATAATGAGATCTGTGAGCCTCTTGGAGAACACTCTGTCTAAGTCGTGGATCTGTGGGAACCCATAAACGTCCCCTAAATCTCAAGGCACCATCAGATGACAAGTGCCAATCAGTAAAATCACTGCTCTTAGCCCAAGACTTGTATATCCCATAATCAACGTCAAGTCTCTGTTGGTCAATTACCTCCTGGACTTGTGTAGGCTGAGCTCTCATTTGAGCACATATCACAATCTGATCTGAAGGAGTAGCACATACACTCATAACCGTAGCCGCCTCAAGTAGTCTCCACTCATGAGACATCTGGCGTGCTACCATAACTGTCTTTACCCGCTTCCTGCTCAACGCATCAGCCACTACATTGGCTTTACCTGGGTGGTATTCCAATGTAAAATCATAGTCTTTGAGGAGCTCCAACCACCTTCTCTGCCTCATGTTCAATTCCTTCTGAGAGAACAAGTACTTGAGGCTCTTATGGTCAGAATACAGAGTGAATCTCTCACCATAGAGATAATGCCTCCAAATCTTCAAAGCAAAAACCACTGCGGCCAGTTCTAAGTCATGAACAGGGTAGTTCTTTTCATGCACCTTCAACTGCCTCGATGCATAAGCAATGACCCTATCCTTCTGCATCAACACGCAACCTAAGCCGATGCGAGAGGCATCAGTATAGATAACCAACTCCTGATCAGGCTCTGGCAAAATCAACACTGGCGTAGATGTCAATCTTTTCTTCAGCTCTAAAAAGGCATTCTCACACTCCTCGGTCCATGCAAATGACACATTTTTCTGGGTGAGCCTAGTCATAGGCGTAGCTATCTTGGAAAATCCCTGAACGAATCTCCTATAGTAACCAGCTAACCCAAGAAAGCTTCTGATCTCGGTCACTGTGGTAGGCCTAGGCCAACTGATAATGGCTTCAACCTTAGACGGATCAACTGAAATCCCCTCAGAACTCACCACATGACCTAAGAACTTCACTTCGGTGATCCAAAATTCGCATTTGCTCAGCTTTGCATATAGCCTATGCTCTCTCAGGGTTTGCAAAGTCACTCTAAGGTGTTCCTCATGCTCAGCTCGAGTCTTGGAATACACCAATATGTCATCAATGAAGACGATGACAAACTTATCCAGATACTGCCTAAAGACCCTCTGCATCAGGTCCATGAACATCGCTGGTGCATTAGTCACACCAAATGGCATCACAAGGAACTCATAATGTCCATAGCGGGTTCTGAATGCTGTCTTAGGCACATCTTCCTCCCTGATCCTCAGTTGATGATACCCGGAGCGCAAATCAATCTTTGAAAAATACCTCGCTCCCCTCAACTGATCAAACAAGTCATCAATCCTTGGGAGAGGATACTTGTTCTTGATGGTCATCCTGTTCAATTGGCGATAGTCGATGCACAACCGCAAGCTCCCATCTTTCTTTTTCACAAAAAGAACTGGAGCTCCCCAGGGTGACACGCTCGGGCAAATAAAGCCCTTAGCCAATAACTCCTCGAGCTGTTTTTGTAACTCTTTCAACTCGGCTGGCGCCATTCTATATGGTGCCATGGAGATAGGCTTCGTGCCAGGGACTAGTTCAATAATGAAATCGATCTCTCGCTTCGGTGGTAATCCTGGAAGATCTGCAGGGAACACATCTGGAAAGTCCCTAACAATGGCAATATCCTCAAGTATCACCTCACTAGTCTCTTCCTCATTAGGTACTAACCCAGCCAAAATCTCCCTATCTCCATCAGTCACAAATCTACCCCTTGTGACTGTCTGGTCTGAAGCTCTACCCTGTAGTGTAAACATTGGGTGTCCGGGGATCTGAAAAATGATTCTCTTCGTGAAACAGTCGATAATTGCATGATAAGCTGCGAGCCAATCCATCCCTAGAATTGCATCAAACTCTAAAAACTCTAGGACTCGAAAGTCAATAGGCATCTCAACATCACCAATCTGAACCACACACTGGCTACAGATCATGTTCTGGTAGATCCTCTCCCCAGCTACAGTACTCACCACTAACCACGTACTAGCCATAATGGGAGTCAAATGCAAATTATCTACCATACGTCCAGATATGAATGATAATGTAGACCCAGCATCAGATAATACATGCATAGAAGTACCACAAATAATAAGAGTACCTTCCACCAAAGTCTTGGATGCTGTCGGGTCTGGCTCAGTAGCTGCCTTTGCTGTCTCTCTGGCACTGGATTGCTGCACAAATCCCTGAGCTCTCTAAAAATTTGGACACTCGGACTTCCTATGCCCAGCCTGCCCACATTGATAACATAAAAATGGAGCCCTGGGCGCAAATGATCCAGTCTGAGATGTCGTCACATAGCTTCCTCGGCCTCTACCTCTGCCTCGGCCAGCAGTCTGTGAGAATGGGGTCTCGGTGCACTCGGTGCCTGAATAGGAATCGGGACAGGAGAGGAAACCACTGGTGAGGCCATCATACCAGTCTGAACCTGGGATGTCTTACTCTGAGTACCCTCGGACTGTGCTCTTCCATAAAACTTTCTCTTCCTTTCCCATCTTCCCTTCTTCCACGGAGTCTGGAACTGCCCCCCAGACTTTGCTTGTGAAGTCTGTTCACCTGGAGCTGCCCGTGTAGACATACCAACACGGAAAGCCACCAGTCCTCTGCATCACTCTCCAGTGTGTGAGCAGCACATAGGACCTGAGACTCCTCATCAAGCTCTAAAGAGCGACTGATCTTCTCGACATTCTTCAGCCAATCTTCGACCTTTTTTAAGTCAACTCCACCAGTGAATTCCTTAGCCTTTAGTTTCATGAACTTCTCTAGCAGTTTGATCTGCCGATTAGTGGGGTTCTCCACAACAATAGGAGCAGGTGTAGGCATAGGCTGAAGTACAACCATTTGAGGTCCTGCTGCCCCTGCAGCTCCACTAGCCTCAGCCCTACTAGTGCCCGCCTTATAACTACCCATATCATATAATACACACAGAAAATATGATAGTAAGGCTTTTAAGTTAATTCCTTTAAGCTTTTTTAATCACCTAAATCTCTCACCAAATTCCTAGGTCAAAGTCATCTAAGTCCAATACATAGACCAAACCTAGTAAAATCAGGCTCTGATACCAACTGTGGCGACCCCGCGCCCCGGACCACCAACCCCACAGGGAATGGCATGCGGAATGCCGGGGCGGGACGCCCGGCGTAGGCATCTCCGACCACTCCTCAACTCCCGTGAGGTGGTTGAGACCCTACGAGCCTTATCTCAAACAACGACATAATATCAAAAGGTACTAAACAAAACTACCCACTGTATTAATCATCAAAGACGAGATAATCCATAAAAATGAACCATAAATAAAATCATAATTCCTACAGTCCATTAAAAATTGACATACAGATAAAGTCCAAAATTGTGGGTACAAATAAAAAAACCGTCATGTGCCCACATGGTCTATCTAGCAAGTCCCAACTCACCCATACTAAAATGTGGTAAGTATTATAATTACATAATCCAAAATATAATACTTCATAATATAAAACACAATTCAATCAAAATGCCTCTCAACTCACATAGAGGACTTGGATTCTCTCGCAGGCAAGGCCCTCAAGATATGACTACTCCCTTGCCCTTATTCGGGACAGAAGGACCTGAAAGAGGAAAATGAGGGTGAGCCAACGATGCCCAGTGAATAGAATTCAAATATGCTATCAATACTCATCAATAAAAACCATGTATGCATGTCAATGTGTAGCATGATTAAAAGCTCATAACATATAGATATCAAGCATTTATAATAAGTTCGATGCAAGTAAAAGTTTATCAATTTGGATCCACATTCCACATGCCTTGGGTTACTAGTCCACGTCTATTTCGCCGTGCCGTTGATCCCAATCATGTTTACTTGGGTTACTAGTCCACGTCTATTTCACCGTGCCGTTGATCCCAATCATTTCCTTCTTAAAACCCTCCTATGACAAGGTCAAGTCCCCCTATTAGCCAGATAGATGGGCCCAACCAAAGTCATAAGGTTTTCTCAAATCAATGCATCATTCAAAACATTAGAACACATTCATGCTTTCAACATACAATATATATAAGTGATATGATGACATAAATGATATAATCATAAGTGAAGCCTACTCACAACCAAGCCTCGCGAGAGTATTTAATCACACACGACCACCAAACCGAATCAACCCAATCAAGATCCTGAAACATACATCAATATCCTACCATACATCAATTTCTATGCTCAATTACATAGACATTACAAATCAACCCTAAATCAGCCCACATATAATTAATAGGCCTAAATCCCATTTAATCCCATCATTCAACTCAAATCACATGACTTGGGCCTCTAATGCATAGTTCTCATTCATAAACCATTCTATTAATCAAAAATACTGATTTTCAATTCCTTAGGCATAAACATGTCCAAATTTGGGTCACTTGATCACAAGTAGGCCTAACCCATGATATGGTCACAACCACCAAATCAGTAGCATAAACAACCCTAATCATGCTTAATTAAACATAAGTTGCATCAATTCAATGATTCTAAGCCAAAAGCATCAAAAGCCCTAAAATATGAAATTTTCCATACTTAGGCCATATTGTCGATTTACACTAGGTCGCCATGTTCAGCCATGTATATCACTGATTTTGCATCATGGGTTCATCCACAATGGCAACTAGGTCAACATAGTTGACATGCAAGCTATTTGGAAAGGTCTAAGTTCATATTCTAAATGTAGGTCTAATACAAACAACCCTACCAATTCTTCACATGTATTATTCTGTTCAGATGTATCAATCTACCAACAGAAATATGTAATCACAAAATCAACCGTACAGATTGAAGTATGTGAAGAAACAAACCTTCTGTCCAAATATCAGCCCAATCCAACGGTGGACCGAAAAGATATGTATCTTTGTTGAGCAAGTGTCTAATCAGACAGTTTCTCCTTTCCTGCTGCAAATACCCAAACTCAGATGGCTATATCACACAAAATAATCAACGTATAAATATTTCCACCTTTCATAATACATAAATATCTGTTGTAAACTACATACTCAAATTTTATATCCATCCAACGGTACGTTGAGGTGATCTACAAGTTTTACCGAAACGGAACGAGAAACCCAGAAATTCCGACCAGCTTTGTTTCAGAGGTTATATCTATTAGCACAACTTCTAATTACGATCTCCACCGTTCAGAATGTATAAATATCAGTTATAAACTACATACCCAAATTTGATAACCATCTAACGGTAGATTTAGGAGATCTATAAGTTTGACCGAAACGGCACGAGAAACCCAGAAATTCCGACCAGCTTCGTTTGAGAGGTTAGATCTCTTAGACGAAACCTCTGATCAAGATCTCCACCGACCAGAATGAAGAACCATAAGCTACGAATGTGCTGATAAAATTTGAGCTCAATCTGACCGTATATTCCAAAGATCCACTTCTTTGATGAAAATCTCGCAGGGTTCTTACTCCTGCAACTCTCTCCTTCTTTCTCTTCTTCTTTCCTTTCTCTTCTTTTCTTTCTCTTCTTCTTTCTTTTCTCTCCACTCACCTCTTTCTAGCACTTCCTTGATTCCCTCCTTGATTCTCTCCTTGATTCTCTCCTTGTTTTCCTCTCCTTGGTTCCCTCCACTCATTCTAGCACTTCCTTGAAGAAGACAAGTGGGCATTGGACACTTGTCCACTTTCATGCACCAACCTTCACATGTGTTGGTCTCATACTACCCATACCAACCACATGTATTTTAAATGTCCAATCCATTTAATACACCAAATCTTCAATTTCATTTATCCTTTTATTCAATCAATCCTAACCCATATCAATTCATGGTTTAATGAGCCCATGCATAAATCATAACATATGCATTATACTTTAATTTAACATGACTCATATAAATTTATGATACATATATTTATATACATTATCAAGCATCAACTATACAAACATTAAACAATCATCAAACAAACACCAAACATATCAAGACAACACATAGAGTTTGGGCAAAATACAATTGGGTTATGGGCTAGATGAAATAATTTTCGGGGCGTCACATCACACCCACCTTAGAATGAACTTCGTCCTCGAAGTTTTAAGGTTAAGAATTACCTAAGCCCATGAACTCGGCAAAGTGCTCCATCATGTAGTCCTCACGCTCCCAAGTAACCTGTTCCTCGCCATGGAACTGCCATCTCACCTTAACCATCGGAATCTCACGGTTACGTAACCCCTGGACCTTCCGGTCAAGTATCTGAATAGGTTCCTCATCATAAGTCCCATCCTGCCTCAGTTCATTGTTCCTCCAGTCCAAGACGTGATCAAAATCACTCTTGTATACTCTCAGCATTGACACGTGAAAGACATTGTGGACTGCTGCTAACTGAGGTGGCAAGGCTAATCGGTAAGCGACGGGGCCAATTCGTTCTAAAACCTCGAACGGCCCAATAAATCTCGGAGCGAGCTTGCCTTTTATCCCAAATCTAGTTTGGCCCTTCTGAGGTGAGACCTTCAATAAAACTTGGGCACCCACCTCGAACTCTACGGTCTTCCGCTTGGCATCAGTGTAACTCTTCTGCCTGTCTTGGGCTACTTTCATATTATGCTTGATCCTCTTAATATTCTCTGTGTGTTCTTGTACAAACTCTGGTCCCATCATCGCAACATCCCCTACCTCCGTCCAACAGATCGGAGATCTACAGGGTCGACCATACAATGCCTCAAAAGGAGCCATGCCAATACTGGACTGATAGCTATTGTTGTACGCGAACTCACACAAATGTATGTACTCCTCCCAGTTACCACTGGACTCAAGGACACAAGCTCGAAGCATATCCTCTAAAATCGATATCAACCTCTCAGACTGGCCATCCGTCTGGGGGTGAAAAGCGGTACTGAGATCTAGTCTAGTGCCTAGCTGCCTCTGCAACCCCTGCCAGAATACCGATGTAAACCTCGGATCCCTATCTGACACAATCGAAACAGGCACTCCATGTAATCTGACTATCTCCCGTATATAGAGTCTGCTCAGCTTGTCCATAGAATCCCTAGTGTTCACCGGTAGAAAGTGAGCAGACTTGGTCAAGCGATCAATAATAACCCAAACAGCATTATGTCTCCTCGGGGTGTTGGGTAATCCCACAACAAAATCCATAGTGACATGCTCCCATTTCCACTCAGGAATGGCAAGCGGTTGCATCTGCCCTCCAGGCCTCTGATGCTCAGCTTTGACTCTTTGACAGATCTCACACCTCTGAATGAACTGAGCTATTTCTCTCTTCATGTCGGGCCACCAATACATTCTTTTCATATCATGATACATCTTGGTTCCGCCAGGATGAATAGCATAATGAGATCTGTGAGCCTCTTGGAGAACACTCTGTCTAAGTCGTGGATCTGTGGGAACCCATAAACGTCCCCTAAATCTCAAGGCACCATCAGATGACAAGTGCCAAACAGTAAAATCACTGCTCTTAGCCCAAGACTTGTATATCCCATAATCAACGTCAAGTCTCTGTTGGTCAATTACCTCCTGGACTTGTGTAGGCTGAGCTCTCATTTGAGCACATATCACAATCTGATCTGAAGGAGTAGCACATACACTCATAACCGTAGCCGCCTCAAGTAGTCTCCACTCATGAGACATCTGGCGTGCTACCATAACTGTCTTTACCCGCTTCCTGCTCAACGCATCAGCCACTACATTGGCTTTACCTGGGTGGTATTCCAATGTAAAATCATAGTCTTTGAGGAGCTCCAACCACCTTCTCTGCCTCATGTTCAATTCCTTCTGAGAGAACAAGTACTTGAGGCTCTTATGGTCAGAATACAGAGTGAATCTCTCACCATAGAGATAATGCCTCCAAATCTTCAAAGCAAAAACCACTGCGGCCAGTTCTAAGTCATGAACAGGGTAGTTCTTTTCATGCACCTTCAACTGCCTCGATGCATAAGCAATGACCCTATCCTTCTGCATCAACACGCAACCTAAGCCGATGCGAGAGGCATCAGTATAGATAACCAACTCCTGATCAGGCTCTGGCAAAATCAACACTGGCGTAGATGTCAATCTTTTCTTCAGCTCTAAAAAGGCATTCTCACACTCCTCGGTCCATGCAAATGACACATTTTTCTGGGTGAGCCTAGTCATAGGCGTAGCTATCTTGGAAAATCCCTGAACGAATCTCCTATAGTAACCAGCTAACCCAAGAAAGCTTCTGATCTCGGTCACTGTGGTAGGCCTAGGCCAACTGATAATGGCTTCAACCTTAGACGGATCAACTGAAATCCCCTCAGAACTCACCACATGACCTAAGAACTTCACTTCGGTGATCCAAAATTCGCATTTGCTCAGCTTTGCATATAGCCTATGCTCTCTCAGGGTTTGCAAAGTCACTCTAAGGTGTTCCTCATGCTCAGCTCGAGTCTTGGAATACACCAATATGTCATCAATGAAGACGATGACAAACTTATCCAGATACTGCCTAAAGACCCTCTGCATCAGGTCCATGAACATCGCTGGTGCATTAGTCACACCAAATGGCATCACAAGGAACTCATAATGTCCATAGCGGGTTCTGAATGCTGTCTTAGGCACATCTTCCTCCCTGATCCTCAGTTGATGATACCCGGAGCGCAAATCAATCTTTGAAAAATACCTCGCTCCCCTCAACTGATCAAACAAGTCATCAATCCTTGGGAGAGGATACTTGTTCTTGATGGTCATCCTGTTCAATTGGCGATAGTCGATGCACAACCGCAAGCTCCCATCTTTCTTTTTCACAAAAAGAACTGGAGCTCCCCAGGGTGACACGCTCGGGCAAATAAAGCCCTTAGCCAATAACTCCTCGAGCTGTTTTTGTAACTCTTTCAACTCGGCTGGCGCCATTCTATATGGTGCCATGGAGATAGGCTTCGTGCCAGGGACTAGTTCAATAATGAAATCGATCTCTCGCTTCGGTGGTAATCCTGGAAGATCTGCAGGGAACACATCTGGAAAGTCCCTAACAATGGCAATATCCTCAAGTATCACCTCACTAGTCTCTTCCTCATTAGGTACTAACCCAGCCAAAATCTCCCTATCTCCATCAGTCACAAATCTACCCCTTGTGACTGTCTGGTCTGAAGCTCTACCCTGTAGTGTAAACATTGGGTGTCCGGGGATCTGAAAAATGATTCTCTTCGTGAAACAGTCGATAATTGCATGATAAGCTGCGAGCCAATCCATCCCTAGAATTGCATCAAACTCTAAAAACTCTAGGACTCGAAAGTCAATAGGCATCTCAACATCACCAATCTGAACCACACACTGGCTACAGATCATGTTCTGGTAGATCCTCTCCCCAGCTACAGTACTCACCACTAACCACGTACTAGCCATAATGGGAGTCAAATGCAAATTATCTACCATACGTCCAGATATGAATGATAATGTAGACCCAGCATCAGATAATACATGCATAGAAGTACCACAAATAATAAGAGTACCTTCCACCAAAGTCTTGGATGCTGTCGGGTCTGGCTCAGTAGCTGCCTTTGCTGTCTCTCTGGCACTGGATTGCTGCACAAATCCCTGAGCTCTCTAAAAATTTGGACACTCGGACTTCCTATGCCCAGCCTGCCCACATTGATAACATAAAAATGGAGCCCTGGGCGCAAATGATCCAGTCTGAGATGTCGTCACATAGCTTCCTCGGCCTCTACCTCTGCCTCGGCCAGCAGTCTGTGAGAATGGGGTCTCGGTGCACTCGGTGCCTGAATAGGAATCGGGACAGGAGAGGAAACCACTGGTGAGGCCATCATACCAGTCTGAACCTGGGATGTCTTACTCTGAGTACCCTCGGACTGTGCTCTTCCATAAAACTTTCTCTTCCTTTCCCATCTTCCCTTCTTCCACGGAGTCTGGAACTGCCCCCCAGACTTTGCTTGTGAAGTCTGTTCACCTGGAGCTGCCCGTGTAGACATACCAACACGGAAAGCCACCAGTCCTCTGCATCACTCTCCAGTGTGTGAGCAGCACATAGGACCTGAGACTCCTCATCAAGCTCTAAAGAGCGACTGATCTTCTCGACATTCTTCAGCCAATCTTCGACCTTTTTTAAGTCAACTCCACCAGTGAATTCCTTAGCCTTTAGTTTCATGAACTTCTCTAGCAGTTTGATCTGCCGATTAGTGGGGTTCTCCACAACAATAGGAGCAGGTGTAGGCATAGGCTGAAGTACAACCATTTGAGGTCCTGCTGCCCCTGCAGCTCCACTAGCCTCAGCCCTACTAGTGCCCGCCTTATAACTACCCATATCATATAATACACACAGAAAATATGATAGTAAGGCTTTTAAGTTAATTCCTTTAAGCTTTTTTAATCACCTAAATCTCTCACCAAATTCCTAGGTCAAAGTCATCTAAGTCCAATACATAGACCAAACCTAGTAAAATCAGGCTCTGATACCAACTGTGGCGACCCCGCGCCCCGGACCACCAACCCCACAGGGAATGGCATGCGGAATGCCGGGGCGGGACGCCCGGCGTAGGCATCTCCGACCACTCCTCAACTCCCGTGAGGTGGTTGAGACCCTACGAGCCTTATCTCAAACAACGACATAATATCAAAAGGTACTAAACAAAACTACCCACTGTATTAATCATCAAAGACGAGATAATCCATAAAAATGAACCATAAATAAAATCATAATTCCTACAGTCCATTAAAAATTGACATACAGATAAAGTCCAAAATTGTGGGTACAAATAAAAAAACCGTCATGTGCCCACATGGTCTATCTAGCAAGTCCCAACTCACCCATACTAAAATGTGGTAAGTATTATAATTACATAATCCAAAATATAATACTTCATAATATAAAACACAATTCAATCAAAATGCCTCTCAACTCACATAGAGGACTTGGATTCTCTCGCAGGCAAGGCCCTCAAGATATGACTACTCCCTTGCCCTTATTCGGGACAGAAGGACCTGAAAGAGGAAAATGAGGGTGAGCCAACGATGCCCAGTGAATAGAATTCAAATATGCTATCAATACTCATCAATAAAAACCATGTATGCATGTCAATGTGTAGCATGATTAAAAGCTCATAACATATAGATATCAAGCATTTATAATAAGTTCGATGCAAGTAAAAGTTTATCAATTTGGATCCACATTCCACATGCCTTGGGTTACTAGTCCACGTCTATTTCGCCGTGCCGTTGATCCCAATCATGTTTACTTGGGTTACTAGTCCACGTCTATTTCACCGTGCCGTTGATCCCAATCATTTCCTTCTTAAAACCCTCCTATGACAAGGTCAAGTCCCCCTATTAGCCAGATAGATGGGCCCAACCAAAGTCATAAGGTTTTCTCAAATCAATGCATCATTCAAAACATTAGAACACATTCATGCTTTCAACATACAATATATATAAGTGATATGATGACATAAATGATATAATCATAAGTGAAGCCTACTCACAACCAAGCCTCGCGAGAGTATTTAATCACACACGACCACCAAACCGAATCAACCCAATCAAGATCCTGAAACATACATCAATATCCTACCATACATCAATTTCTATGCTCAATTACATAGACATTACAAATCAACCCTAAATCAGCCCACATATAATTAATAGGCCTAAATCCCATTTAATCCCATCATTCAACTCAAATCACATGACTTGGGCCTCTAATGCATAGTTCTCATTCATAAACCATTCTATTAATCAAAAATACTGATTTTCAATTCCTTAGGCATAAACATGTCCAAATTTGGGTCACTTGATCACAAGTAGGCCTAACCCATGATATGGTCACAACCACCAAATCAGTAGCATAAACAACCCTAATCATGCTTAATTAAACATAAGTTGCATCAATTCAATGATTCTAAGCCAAAAGCATCAAAAGCCCTAAAATATGAAATTTTCCATACTTAGGCCATATTGTCGATTTACACTAGGTCGCCATGTTCAGCCATGTATATCACTGATTTTGCATCATGGGTTCATCCACAATGGCAACTAGGTCAACATAGTTGACATGCAAGCTATTTGGAAAGGTCTAAGTTCATATTCTAAATGTAGGTCTAATACAAACAACCCTACCAATTCTTCACATGTATTATTCTGTTCAGATGTATCAATCTACCAACAGAAATATGTAATCACAAAATCAACCGTACAGATTGAAGTATGTGAAGAAACAAACCTTCTGTCCAAATATCAGCCCAATCCAACGGTGGACCGAAAAGATATGTATCTTTGTTGAGCAAGTGTCTAATCAGACAGTTTCTCCTTTCCTGCTGCAAATACCCAAACTCAGATGGCTATATCACACAAAATAATTAACGTATAAATATTTCCACCGTTCATAATACAGAAATATCTGTTGTAAACTACATACTCAAATTTTATATCCATCCAACGGTACGTTGAGGTGATCTACAAGTTTAACCGAAACGGAACGAGAAACCCAGAAATTCCGACCAGCTTTGTTTCAGAGGTTATATCTATTAGCACAACTTCTAATTACGATCTCCACCGTTCAGAATGTATAAATATCAGTTATAAACTACATACCCAAATTTGATAACCATCTAACGGTAGATTTAGGAGATCTATAAGTTTGACCGAAACGGCACGAGAAACCCAGAAATTCCGACCAGCTTCGTTTGAGAGGTTAGATCTCTTAGACGAAACCTCTGATCAAGATCTCCACCGACCAGAATGAAGAACCATAAGCTACGAATGTGCTGATAAAATTTGAGCTCAATCTGACCGTATATTCCAAAGATCCACTTCTTTGATGAAAATCTCGCAGGGTTCTTACTCCTGCAACTCTCTCCTTCTTTCTCTTCTTCTTTCCTTTCTCTTCTTTTCTTTCTCTTCTTCTTTCTTTTCTCTCCACTCACCTCTTTCTAGCACTTCCTTGATTCCCTCCTTGATTCTCTCCTTGATTCTCTCCTTGTTTTCCTCTCCTTGGTTCCCTCCACTCATTCTAGCACTTCCTTGAAGAAGACAAGTGGGCATTGGACACTTGTCCACTTTCATGCACCAACCTTCACATGTGTTGGTCTCATACTACCCATACCAACCACATGTATTTTAAATGTCCAATCCATTTAATACACCAAATCTTCAATTTCATTTATCCTTTTATTCAATCAATCCTAACCCATATCAATTCATGGTTTAATGAGCCCATGCATAAATCATAACATATGCATTATACTTTAATTTAACATGACTCATATAAATTTATGATACATATATTTATATACATTATCAAGCATCAACTATACAAACATTAAACAATCATCAAACAAACACCAAACATATCAAGACAACACATAGAGTTTGGGCAAAATACAATTGGGTTATGGGCTAGATGAAATAATTTTCGGGGCGTCACACTTGTTCTCTCCAGTGCAAGAAATTTCCGTCCGTGAATAGTGGATGGCGATTCACAGAATTTCCTTCATCAAAGACACCTTAAGGAATTTCAAAATTATTTTTGCTTGTGGGAGAACCTCTCCCAGTTTCTTCATCTCTTAAATAATCTTGGTGAAGCGTGGTATGGCATCTGAGATGTCTTCGTTCTTATTAATTTTGAAGGCATCATAGGATTCCTCCAACATTCTCTACTTTGTTTTCCTTACTTGCTTTTTGTCTTCATTAGTAACTTCTACGTTATCCCATTTCTCCTTGGCAGTGTTGCAGACACTATGTTTAATGAAAAGAGTACAGAAAAGCATGTTTATGGCCTTGTCATTTAATTGCTCTAACTTCTTTTCTCCCGGTAGCCACACATTATTTCCCTTCGGCACAATTACTCCATTTTCAACCTTTTGGCTATAGAATAGCCATTTCTTACAATATCCAAAACATCAGAATCATGGGATCTCATGAAGTATCTTATTCTTGTTTTCTAGTGTAAGTAATTTTCTCCCTTTAACAGTGGAAGGCGATTCACAAAACTACTCCATTTTCAACCTTTGTGGGTGCAGAATTGCCATTTCTTACAATCTCTTAAACATCAGAATTATGGGATCTCATGAAGTATCTTATTCTAGTTTTTCAGTGCAAGTAATTTGCACCCTTAAACAGTGGAACGCAATATACAGAATTTCCTTCATCGTACATGTCCCTTAAGGATTTTTCCAATAGTTTTTGCAAGTGGTAGCACCTCAACCAGCTTCTTCATCTCTTTAATAATGTTGGTGGAGCGTGTTGTCGCATCTGAGATGTCTTCGTTCTCACCAATTCCGAAGGCATAATTGGATTCCTCCAACATTCTCAGCTTTGTTCCCTTTACTTGCTTTTTGTCTTCATGAGCAACTTTTAGGTTATCCCATTTCTCCTTGCCAGTTTTGCAGGCACTATGTATGTTTAATTCATTAATAAAAAGAGTATAGAAAAGCATGTTTATGGCCTTGTCATTTAATTCTTCTAACTTCTTTTCTCTGAGAGCCATACATTCTTTGCCTTCGGCACAATTACTCCATTTTCAACCTTTGTGGGTGCAGAATAGCCATTTCTTGCAATATCCAAAATATCAGAATCATGGGATTTCATGAAGTATCTTATTCTTGTTTTCCTGTAAAGTAATTTCTGCCCTTGAACATTGCAGGGCGATTCACAGAATTTCCTTTGTAAAACATCTCCCCCATGGAATTTCCCAATTGTTTTTGCTTGTGGGAGCACCTCACCCTGCTTTTTCATCTCTTTAATAATCTTGGTGAAGCGTGTTATGGCATCCGAGATGTCTTCGTTCTCATTAATTCTGAAGGCATCATAGGATTCCTCCAACATTCTCTACTTTGTTTTCTTTACTCGCTTTTTTCTTCATTACTAACTTCTACGTTGTCCAATTTCTCCTTGGCAGTGTTGCAGGCACGATGTCTGCTGAATTCATTAATGAAAATAGTACAGAAAAGAATGTTTATGGCCTTGTCATTTAATTGCTCTAACTTCTTTTCTCCTGGTAGCCTTACATTCATTGCCTTTGGCACAATTACTCCATTTTCAACCTGTTGGGTGTAGAATAGCCATTTCTTACATATCCAAAACATCAGAATCATGGGATCTCATGAAGTATCTTATTCTTGCTTTCAAGTGCAAGTAATTTCCGCCCTTTAACAGTGGAGGGTGATTCATAAAATTTCCTTCATCAAACACATCCCCTAAGGAATTTCCCAATTGTTTTTGCTTGTGGGAGCACCTCACCCAGCTTCTTCATTTCTTTAATAATCTTGGTGAAGTGTATTATGGCATCTGAGATGTCTTTGTTCTCACTAATTCCGAAGGCATCATAGGATTCCTCCAACATTCTAAGCTTTGTTCCCTTTACTTGCTTTCTGTCTTCACGAGTAACTTCTACGTTATCCCATTTCTCTTTGGCAGTGTTGCAGGCACTATGTCTGTTGAATTCATTAATGAAAAGAATACAGAAAAACATGTTTATGGCCTTGTCATTTAATTGCTCTAACTTGTTTTCTCCAGGTAGCCATACATTCTTTGCCTTCGGCACAATTACTCCATTTTCAACCTTTTGGGTGCAGAATAGCCATTTCTTACAATATCCAAAACATATGAATCTTGAGATCTCATGAAATATCTTATTCTTGCTTTCCAGTGCAAGTAATTTCCGCCCTTTAACAGTAGAGGGCGATTCATAGAATTTCCTTCATCAAACATGTCCCCTAAGGAATTTTTCAATTGCTTTTGCTTGTGGGATCACCTCACCCAGCTTCTTCATCTCTTTAATAATCTTGGTGAAGCGTGTTATGGCATCTGAGATGTCTTCGTTCTCACTAATTCTGAAGGCATCATAGGATTCCTCCAGCATTCTCTACTTCGTTTTCTTTACTTGTTTTTTGTCTTCATTAGTAACTTTTAGGTTATCCCATTTCTCCTTGGCAGTATTGCAGGCACTATGTATCTTTAATTCATTAATGAAAAGAGTACAGAAAAGCATGTTTATGGCCTTGCCATTTAATTGCTCTAACTTCATTTCTCCTAATAGCCATACATTCTTTGCCTTTGGCACAATTACTCCATTTTCAACCTTTTGGGGTGCAGAATAGCCATTTCTTACAATATCCAGAACATCGTAATCATGGGATCTCATGAAGTATCTTATTCTTCTCAGTGAAAGTAATTTCCGCCCTTGAACATTGGAGAGCGATTCACAAAATTTCTTTCATCAAACATGTACCCTAAAGAATTTCCCAATTATTTTTGCTTGTGGGAGCACCTCACCCAACTTTTTCATCTCTTTAATAATCTTGGTGAAGCGTGTTATGGCATCTGAGATGTCTTCGTTCTCACTAATTCTGAAGGCAACATAGGATTCGTCCATCATTCTCTACTTCATTTTTTTTACTTGTTTTTTGTCTTCATGTGTAACTTCTACATTATCCAATTTCTCCTTGGCCGTATTGCAGGCACTATGTATGTTTAATTCATTAATGAAAAGAGTACAGAAAAGCATGTTTATGGCCTTGCCATTTAATTACTCTAACTTCATTTCTCCTGGCAGCCATACATTCTTTGCCTTCGGCACAATTACTCCATTTTCAACCTTTGTGGGTGCAGAATAACCATTTCTAACAATATCCAAAACATCAGCATCATGGGATCTCATGAAGTATCTTATTCTTCTTTTCCAGTGAAAGTAATTTCCGCTCTTGAACATTGGAGAGCGATTCACAAAATTTCCTTCATCAAACATGTACCCTAAGGAATTTCCCAATTGTTTTTGCTTGTGGGAGCACCTTACCCAGCTTCTTCATTTCTTTATTAATCTTGGTGAAGCGTGTTATGGCATCTGAGATGTATTCGTTCTCATTAATTCTGAAGGCATCATAGGATTCCTTCAGCATTCTCTACTTTGTTTTCTTTACTTGCTTTTTGTCTTCATTAGTAACTTCTTCGTTATCCCATTTCTCCTTGGCAGTGTTGCAGGCACTATGTCTGCTGAATTCATTAATGAAAAGAGTACAGAAAAGCATGTTTCTGGCCTTGTCGTTTAATTGCTCTAACTTCTTTTCTCCGGGTGGCCATACATTGTTTGCCTTCGGCATAATTAATCCATTTTCAAGCTTTTGGGTGCAGAATAGCCATTTCTTACAATATCCAAAACATCAGAATCATGGGATCTCATGAAGTATCTTATTCTTCTTTTCCAGTAAAAGTAATTTCTGCCCTTATACATTGGAGAGCGATTCAAAGAATTTCCTTCATCAAACATGTACCCGAAGGAATTTGCCAATTGTTTTTGCTTGTGGGAGCACCTCACCTAGCTTCTTCATCTCTTTAATAATCTTCGTGAAGCGTGTTATGGCATCTGAGATGTCTTCGTTCTCACTAATTTTGAAGGCATCATAGGATTCCTCCAGCATTCTCTACTTTGTTTTCTTTACTTGCTTTTTGTCTTCATGAGTAAGTTCTACGTGATCCCATTTCTCTTTGGAAGTATTGCAGGCACTATGTCTGTTTAATTCATTAATGAAAAGAGTACAGAAAAGCATGTTTATGGCCTTGTCATTTAATTGCTCTAACTTCTTTTCTCCGGGTAGCTGTACATTCTTTGCCTTTCGCACAATTACTCGATTTTCAACCTTTGTGGGTGCAGAATAGCCATTTCTTACAATATCCAAAACATCAGATTCGTGGGATCTCGTGAAGCATCTTATTCTTGTTTTGTTGTGCAAGTAATTTCCGCCCTTGAACAGTGGAGGGTGATTCACAGAACTTTCTTTCATCAAACATGTCCCCTAAGGAATTTCCAAATTGTTTTGCTTGTGAAGCACCTCACCCAGCTTCTTCCTCTCTTTAATAATCTTGGTGAAGCCTGTTATGGCATCTGAGATGTCTTCGTTCTCACTAATTCTGTAGGCATCATAGGATTCCTCCAGCATTCTCTACTTCGTTTTCTTTACTTGTTTTTTGTCTTCATTAGTAACTTTTAGGTTATCCCATTTCTCCTTGGCAGTATTGCAGGCACTATGTATGTTTAATTCATTAATGAAAAGAGTACAGAAAAGCACGTTTATGGCCTTCTCATTCGATTGCTTTAACTTCTTTTCTCCGGGTAGCCATACATTCTTTGCCTCGGCACAACTACTCCATTTACAACCTTTTTGGGTGCAGAATAGCCATTTCTCACAATATCCAAAACATCAGAATCATTGGATCTCATGAAGTATCTTATTCTTCTTTTCCAATGAAAGTAATTTCCGCTCTTGAACAGTGGAGGGCGATTCACAGAACTTTCTTTCATCAAACATGTCCCCTAAGGAATTTCCCAATTGTTTTGCTTGTGGAAGCACCTCACCCAGCTTCCTCATCTCTTTAATAATCTTGGTGAAGCGTGTTATGGCATCTGAGATGTCTTCGTTCTCACTAATTCTGAAGGCAACATTGGATTCCTCCATCATTCTCTACTTCGTTTTCTTTACTTGCTTTTTGTCTTCATGAGTAACTTCTACGTTATCCCATTTCTCCTTGGCAGTATTGCAGGCACTCTGCATGTTTAATTCATTAATGAAAAGAGTACAGAAAAGCATGTTTATGGCCTTGTCATTTTGTTGCTCTAACTTCTTTTCTCTGGGTAGCCATACATTCTTTGCCATCGACACAATTACTCCATTTTCAACCTTTGTGGGTGCAGATTAGCCATTTCTTACAATATCCTAAACATCAGAATCATGGGATCTCATGAAGTATCTTATTCTTCTTTTCCAGTGAAAGTAATTTCTGCCCTTATGCATTGGAGAGCGATTCAAAGAATTTCCTTCATCAAACATGTACCCGAAGGAATTTGCCAATTGTTTTTGCTTGTGGGAGCACCTCACCTAACTTCTTCATCTCTTTAATAATCTTCGTGAAGCGTGTTATGGCATCTGAGATGTCTTCGTTCTCACTAATTTTGAAGGCATCATAGGATTCCTCCAGCATTCTCTACTTTGTTTTCTTTACTTGCTTTTTGTCTTCATGAGTAAGTTCTACGTGATCCCATTTCTCTTTGGAAGTATTGCAGGCACTATGTCTGTTTAATTCATTAATGAAAAGAGTACAGAAAAGCATGTTTATGGCCTTGTCATTTAATTGCTCTAACTTCTTTTCTCCGGGTAGCTGTACATTCTTTGCCTTTCGCACAATTACTCGATTTTCAACCTTTGTGGGTGCAGAATAGCCATTTCTTACAATATCCAAAACATCAGATTCGTGGGATCTCGCGAAGTATCTTATTCTTGTTTTGTTGTGCAAGTAATTTCCGCCCTTGAATAGTGGAGGGTGATTCACAGAACTTTCTTTCATCAAACATGTCCCCTAAGGAATTTCCAAATTGTTTTGCTTGTGAAGCACCTCACCCAGCTTCTTCCTCTCTTTAATAATCTTGGTGAAGCCTGTTATGGCATCTGAGATTTCTTCGTTCTCACTAATTCTGTAGGCATCATAGGATTCCTCCAGCATTCTCTACTTCGTTTTCTTTACTTGTTTTTTGTCTTCATTAGTAACTTTTAGGTTATCCCATTTCTCCTTGGCAGTATTGCAGGCACTATGTATGTTTAATTCATTAATGAAAAGAGTACAGAAAAGCATGTTTATGGCCTTCTCATTCGATTGCTTTAACTTCTTTTCTCCGGGTAGCCATACATTCTTTGCCTCGGCACAACTACTCCATTTACAACCTTTTTGGGTGCAGAATAGCCATTTCTCACAATATCCAAAACATCAGAATCATTGGATCTCATGAAGTATCTTATTCTTCTTTTCCAGTGAAAGTAATTTCCGCCCTTGAACAGTGGAGGGCGATTCACAGAACTTTCTTTCATCAAACATGTCCCCTAAGGAATTTCCCAATTGTTTTGCTTGTGGAAGCACCTCACCCAGCTTCCTCATCTCTTTAATAATCTTGGTGAAGCGTGTTATGGCATCTGAGATGTGTTCGTTCTCACTAAATCTGTAGGCATCATAGGATTCCTCCAGCATTCTCTACTTCGTTTTCTTTACTTATTTTTTATCTTCATTAGTAACTTTTAGGTATCCCATTTCTCCTTGGCAGTATTGCAGGCACTATGTGTGTTTAATTCATTAATGAAAAGAGTACAGAAAAACATGATTAGGGCCTTGTCACTTAATTGTTGTAACTTCTTTTCTCTAGGAGCCATACATTATTTGCCTTCGGGACAATTACTCCATTTTCATCCTTTGTGGGAGCAGAATAGCCATTTCTTACAACATGCAAAACATCAAAATCATGGGATCTCATTAATTTTCTTGTTCTTGTTTTCCTGTGCAAGTAATTTCCGTCCTGTGAATAGTGGAGGGCGATTCACAGAATTTCCTTCACCAAACATATCCCTTAAGGAATTTCAAAATTTTTTTTGCTTGTGGGAGAACCTCTCTCAGCTTCTTCATCTCTGTAATAATCTTGGTGAAGCGTGTTATGGCATCTGAGATGTATTCGTTCTCATTAATTTTGAAGGCATCATAGGATTCCTTCAGCATTCTCTACTTTGTTTTCTTTACTTTCTTTTTGTCTTCATTAGTAACTTCTACGTTATCCCATTTCTCCTTGGCAGTGTTGCAGGCACTATGTCTGCTAAATTCATTAATGAAAAGAGTACAAAAAAGCATGTTTATGGCCTTGTCATTTAATTGCTCTAACTTCTTTTCTCCGGGTAGCCATACATTCTTTGCCTTCGGCACAATTACTCGATATTCAACCTTTGTGGGTGCAGAATAGCCATTTCATACAATATCGAAAACATCAGATTCATGGGATCTCATGAAGTATCTTATTCTTGTTTTCCTGTGCAAGTAATTTCCGCCCTTGAACAGAGGAGGGCGATTCACAGAACTTTATTTCATCAAACATGTCCCCTAAGGAATTTCCCAATTGTTTTGCTTGTGGAAGCACCTCACCCAGCTTCCTCATCACTTTAATAATCATGGTGAAGCGTGTTAAGGCACCTGAGATGTCTTCGTTCTCACTAATTCCTCCAGCATCATAGGATTCCTCCAGCATTATCTACTTCCTTTTCTCTACTTTCGAAACTTTTAGGTTGTCCCATTTCTCTTTGCCAGTATTGCAGGCACTATGTCTGTTTAATTCATTAATGAAAAGAGTACAGAAAAACATGTTTATGGGCTTGTCATTTAATTGTTGTAACTTCTTTTCTCTGGTAGCCATACATTCTTTGCCTTCTGAACAATTACTCCATTTTCAACCTTTGTGGGAACAGAATAGCCATTTCTTACAATATCCAAAACATCAGAATCATGGGATCTCAAGAAGTATCTTATTCTTGTTTTCCAGTGCAAGTAATTTACGTTCTTGAATAGGGGAGGGTGATTCACAGAATCTCCTTCATCAAACATGTCCCCTAAGGAATTTCAAAATTATTTTTGCTTGTGGGAGAACCTCTCCCAGCTTCTTTATCTCTTTAATAATCATGGTGAAGCGTGTTATGGCATTTTAGATGTATTCGTTGTCCTTCGTTTTGAAGGCATCATAGGATTCTTCCAGCATTCTCTACTTTGTTTTCTTTACTTGCTATTTGTCTTCATTAGTAACTTTTACGTTATCCCATTTCTCCTTGGCAGTGTTGCAGGCACTATGTCTGCTGAATTCATTAATGAAAGGACTACAGAAAAGCATGTTTATGGCCTTGACATTTAATTGCTCTGACTTCTTTTCTCCGGGTAGCCATACATTATTTGCCTTCGGCACAATTACTCCATTTTAAACCTTTTGGGTGCAGAATAGCCATTTCTTACAATATCCAAAACATCAGAAACATGGGATCTCATGAAGTATCTTATTCTTGTTTTCCAGTGCAAGTAATTTCCACCCATGAACAATGAAGGGCGATTCAAAGAATTTCCTTCATCAAACATGTCCCCTAAGGAATTTCCCAATTGTTTTTGCTTGTGGGATCACCTCACCCAGCTTCTTCCTCTCTTTAATAATCTTGGTGAAGCCTGTTATGGCATCTGAGATGTCTTCATTCTCACTAATTCTGTAGGCATCATAGGATTCCTCAAGCATTCTCTACTTCGTTTTCTTTACTTGTTTTTTGTCTTCATTAGTAACTTTTAGGTTATCCCATTTCTCCTTGGCAGTATTGCAGGCACTGTGTATGTTTAATTCATTAATGAAAAGAGTACAGAAAAACATGTTTATGGCCTTATCATTCGATTGCTTTAACTTCTTTTCTTCGGGTAGCCATACATTCTTTGCCTTCGGCACAACTACTCCATTTACAACCTTTTTGGGTGCAGAACAGCCGTTTCTCACAATAGCCAAAACATCAGAATCATTGGATCTCATGAAGTATCTGATTCTTCTTTTCCAGTGAAAGTAATTTCCGCCCTTGAACAGTGGAGGGCGATTCACAGAACTTTCTTTCATCAAACATGTCCCCTAAGGAATTTCCCAATTGTTTTGCTTGTGGAAGCACCTCACCCAGCTTCCTCATCTCTTTAATAATCTTGGTGAAGCGTGTTATGGCATCTGAGATGTCTTCGTTCTCACTAATTCTGAAGGCATCATAGGATTCCTTCAGCATTCTCTACTTTGTTCCCTTTACTTGCTTTCTGTCTTCATGGGTAACTTTTTGGTTATCCCGTTTCTCCTCGGCAGTATTGCAGGCACTATGTATGTTTAATTCATTAATGAAAAGAGTACAGAAAAACATGATTATGGCCTTGTCACCTAATTGTTGTAAATTCTTTTCTCTGGTAGCCATACATTATTTGCCTTCGGGACAATTACTCCATCTTCAACCGTTGTGGGAGCAGAATAGCCATTTCTTACAACATGCAAAACATCAGAATCATGGGATCTCATTAAGTTTCTTGTTCTTGTTTTCCTGTGCAAGTAATTTCCGTCCTTGAATAGTGGATGGCGATTCACAGAATTTCCTTCATCAAACATGTCCCCTAAGGAATTTCAAAATTGGTTTTGCTTGTGGGAGAACCTCTCCCAGCTTCTTCATCTATTTAATAATCTTGGTGAAGCGTGTTATGGCATCTGAGATGTATTCGTTCTCATTACTTTTGAAGGCATCGTAGGATTCCTCCAGCATTCTCTACTTCGTTTTCTATGTATGTTTAATTCATTAATGAAAAGAATATAGAAAAGCATGTTTAAGGCCTTATCATTCAATTGCTTTAACTTCTTTTCTTCGGGTAGCCATACATTCTTTGCCTTCGGCACAATTACTCGATTTTCAACCTTTGTGGGAGCAGAATAGCCATTTCTTACAATATCCAAAACATCAGATTCATGGGATCTCATGAAGTATCTTATTCTTGTTTTCCTGTGCCAGTAATTTCCGCCCTTGAACATTGGAGAGCAATTCAAAAAATTTCCTTCATCAAACATGTCCCCTAAGGAATTTTCCAATTATTTTTGCTTGTGGGAGCACCTCACCCAGCTTCTTCATCTCTTTAATAATCTTGGTGAAGCGTGTTATGGCCTCTGAGATGTCTTCGTTGTCACAAATTCCGAAGGCATCATAGGATTCCTCCAACATTCTCTACTCCCTTTTATTTACTTGCGTTTTGTCTTCATTAGTAACTTTTAAGTTGTCCTATTTCTCATTGGCAGTATTGCTGGCACTATGTCTGTTTAATTCATTAATGAAAAGAGTACAGAAAAGCATGTTTATGAGCTAGCCATTTAATTGCTGTAACTTCTTTTCTCTAGTAGCCATACATTCTTTGCCTTCGGAACAATTACACCCTTTTCAACCTTTGTGGGTGCAGAATAGCCATTTCTTACAATATCAAAAACATCAGAATCATGGGATCTCATGAAGTATCTTATTCTTGTTTTCCAATGCAAGTAATTTCCGTCTTTGAATAGTGGAGGGCGATTCACAGAATTTCCTTCATCAAACATGTCCCATAAGGAATTTCAAAATTGTTTTTGCTTTTGGGAGAACCTCTCCCAGCTTCTTCATCTCTTTAATAATCTTGGTGAAGCGTGTTATGGCATCTGAGATGTCTTCGTTCTCACTAATTCTGAAGGCATCATAGGATTCCTCAAGCATTCTGTACCTTGTTCCCTTTACTTGCTTTCTATCTTCATGAGTATCTTTTAGGTTATCCCATTTTTCATTGGCAGTATTGCGGGAACTACGTCTGTTTAATTCATTAATGAAAAGAGTACAGAAAAGCATGTTTATGGCCTTGTCATTTAATTGTTGTAACTTCTTTTCTCTGGTAGCCATACGTTCTTTGCCTTCAGGACAATTACTCTATTTTCAACCTTTGTGGGAGCAGAATAGCCATTTCTTACAATATCCAAAACATCAGAATCATGGGATCTGATGAAGTATCTTATTCTTGTTTTCCAGCACAAGTAATTTTCGTCCTTGAATAGTGGAGGGCGATTCACATAATTTCCTTCATCAAACATGTTCCCTAAGGAATTTCAAAATTGTTTTTGATTGTGGGAGAACCTCTCCCAGCTTCTTCATCTCTCTAATAATCTTGGTGAAGCGTGTTATGGCATCTGAGATGTATTCGGTTCTCATTAATTCTGAAGGGATCATAGGATTCCTCCAGCATTCTCTACTTTGTTTTTCTTACTTGCTATTTGTCTTCATTAGTAACTTCTACGTTATCCCATTTCTCCTTCGCAGTGTTGCAGGCACTATGTCTGCTGAATTCATTAATGAAAAGAGTACAGAAAAGCATGTTTAAGGCCTTGTCATTTAATTGTTCTAACTTCTTTTCTCCGGGTAGCCATACATTATTTGCCTTCGGCACAATTACTCCATTTCCAACCTTTTGGGTGGAGAATAGTCATTTCTTACAATATCCAAAACATCAGAATCATGGGATCTCATGAAGTATCTTATTCTTCTTTTCCAGTGAAAGTAATTTCCGCCCTTGAACATTGGAGCGCGATTCACAAAATTTCCTTCATCAAACATGTACCTTAAGGAATTTCCCAATTGTTTTTGCTTGTGAGAGCACCTCACCCAGCTTCTTCTTCTCTTTATTAATCTTGGTGAAGCGTGTTATGGCATCTGAGATGTCTTCGTTCTCACTAATTCTAAAGGCATCATAGGATTCCTTCAGCATTTTCTACTTTGTTCCCTTTACTTCCTTTCTGTCTTCATGGGTAACTTTTAGGTTATCCCATTTCTCCTTGGCAGTATTGCAGGCACTATGTATGTTTAACTAATTAATGAAAAGAGTACAGAAAAACATGATTATGGCCTTGTCATTTAATTGTTGTAACTTCTTTTCTCTGGTAGCCATTTTCAACCTTCGTGGGAGCAGAATAGCCATTTCTTACAACATGCAAAACATCAGAATCACGGGATCTCATGAAGTTTCTTGTTCTTGTTTTCCAGTGCAAGTAATTTCCGTCCTTGAATAGTGGATGGCGATTCACAGAATTTCCTTCATCAAACACACCTTAAGAAATTTCAAAATTGTTTTTGCTTGTGGGAGAACCTCTCCCAGCTTCTTCATCTCTTTAATAATCTTGGTAAAGCGTGTTACGGCATCTGAGATGTCTTCGTTCTCTCTAATTCTGAAGGCATCATAGGATTCCTCCAGCATTCTCTACTTTGTTTTCTTTACTTGCTTTTTGTCTTCATTAGTAAGTTCTACGTTATCCCATTTCTCTTTGGAAGTATTGCAGGCACTATGTCTGCTGAATTCAATAATGAAAAGAGTACAAAAAAGCATGTTTATGGCCTTGTCATTTAACTGCTCTAACTTCTTTTCTCCGGGTAGCCATACATTCTTTGCCTTCGGCACAATTACTCGATTTTCAACCTTTGTGGGAGCAGAATAGCCATTTCTTACAATATCCAAAACATCAGATTCATGGGATCTCATGAAGCATCTTATTCTTATTTTCCTGTGCAAGTAATTTCCGCCCTTGAACATTGGAGAGCAATTCACAAAATTTCCTTCATCAAACATGTCCCCTAAGGAATTTTCCAATTATTTTTGCTTGTGGGAGCACCTCACCCAGCTTCTTCATCTCTTTAATAATCTTGGTGAAGCGTGTTATGGCCTCTGAGATGTCTTCGTTCTCACAAATTCTGAAGGCATCATAGGATTCCTCCAACATTCTCTACTCCCTTTTATTTACTTGCGTTTTGTCTTCATTAGTAACTTTTAAGTTGTCCTATTTCTCATTGGCAGTATTGCTGGCACTATGTCTGTTTAATTCATTAATGAAAAGAGTACAGAAAAGCATGTTTATGAGCTAGCCATTTAATTGCTGTAACTTCTTTTCTCTAGTAGCCATACATTCTTTGCCTTCGAAACAATTACACCCTTTTCAACCTTTGTGGGTGCAGAATAGCCATTTCTTACAATATCCAAAACATCAGAATCATGGGATCTCATGAAGTATCTTATTCTTGTTTTCCAATGCAAGTAATTTCTGTCTTTGAATAGTGGAGGGCGATTCACAGAATTTCCTTCATCAAACATGTCCCCTAAGGAATTTCAAAATTGTTTTTGCTTTTGGGAGAACCTCTCCCAGCTTCTTCATCTCTTTAATAATCTTGGTGAAGCGTGTTATGGCATCTGAGATGTCTTCGTTCTCACTAATTCTGAAGGCATCATAGGATTCCTCCAGCATTCTCTACTTTGTTTTCTTTACTTGCTTTTTGTCTTCATGAGTAAGTTCTACGTTATCCCATTTCTCTTTGGAAGTATTGCAGGCACTATGTCTGCTGAATTCATTAATGAAAAGAGTACAAAAAAGCATGTTTATGGCCTTGTCATTTAACTGCTCTAACTTCTTTTCTCCGGGTAGCCATACATTCTTTGCCTTCGGCACAATTACTCGATTTTCAACCTTTGTGGGAGCAGAATAGCCATTTCTTACAATATCCAAAACATCAGATTCATGGGATCTCATGAAGTATCTTATTCTTGTTTTCCTGTGCAAGTAATTTCCGCCCTTGAACATTGGAGAGCAATTCACAAAATTTCCTTCGTCAAACATGTCCCCTAAGGAATTTTCCAATTATTTTTGCTTGTGGGAGCACCTCACCCAGCTTCTTCATCTCTTTAATAATCTTGGTGAAGCGTGTTATGGCCTCTGAGATGTCTTCGTTCTCACAAATTCCGAAGGCATCATAGGATTCCTCCAACATTCTCTACTCCCTTTTATTTACTTGCGTTTTGTCTTCATTAGTAACTTTTAAGTTGTCCTATTTCTCATTGGCAGTATTGCTGGCACTATGTCTGTTTAATTCATTAAGAGTACAGAAAAGCATGTTTATGAGCTAGCCATTTAATTGCTGTAACTTCTTTTCTCTAGTAGCCATACATTCTTTGCCTTCGGAACAATTACACCCTTTTCAACCTTTGTGGGTGCAGAATAGCCATTTCTTACAATATCCAAAACATCAGAATCATGGGATCTCATGAAGTATCTTATTCTTGTTTTCCAATGCAAGTAATTTCCGTCTTTGAATAGTGGAGGGCGATTCATAGAATTTCCTTCATCAAACATGTCCCCTAAGGAATTTCAAAATTGTTTTTGCTTTTGGGAGAACCTCTCCCAGCTTCTTCATCTCTTTAATAATCTTGGTGAAGCGTGTTATGGCATCTGAGATGTCTTCGTTCTCACTAATTCTGAAGGCATCATAGGATTCCTCCAGCATTCTCTGCTTTGTTTTCTTTACTTGCTTTTTGTCTTCATGAGTAAGTTCTACGTTATCCCATTTCTCTTTGGAAGTATTGCAGGCACTATGTCTGCTGAATTCATTAATGAAAAGAGTACAAAAAAGCATGTTTATGGCCTTGTCATTTAACTGCTCGAACTTCTTTTCTCCGGGTAGCCATACATTCTTTGCCTTCGGCACAATTACTCGATTTTCAACCTTTGTGGGAGCAGAATAGCCATTTCTTACAATATCCAAAACATCAGATTCATGGGATCTCATGAAGTATCTTATTCTTGTTTTCCTGTGCAAGTAATTTCCGCCCTTGAACATTGGAGAGCAATTCACAAAATTTCCTTCATCAAACATGTCCCCTAAGGAATTTTCCAATTATTTTTGCTTGTGGGAGCACCTCACCCAGCTTCTTCATCTCTTTAATAATCTTGGTGAAGCGTGTTATGGCCTCTGAGATGTCTTCGTTCTCACAAATTCCGAAGGCATCATAGGATTCCTCCAACATTCTCTACTCCCTTTTATTTACTTGCGTTTTGTCTTCATTAGTAACTTTTAAGTTGTCCTATTTCTCATTGGCAGTATTGCTGGAACTATGTCTGTTTAATTCATTAATGAAAAGAGTACAGAAAAGCATGTTTATGAGCTAGCCATTTAATTGCTGTAACTTCTTTTCTCTAGTAGCCATACATTCTTTGCCTTCGGAACAATTACACCCTTTTCAACCTTTGTGGGTGCAGAATAGCCATTTCTTACAATATCCAAAACATCAGAATCACGGGATCTCATAAAGTATCTTATTCTTGTTTTCCAATGCAAGTAATTTCCGTCTTTGAATAGTGGAGGGCGATTCACAGAATTTCCTTCATCAAACATGTCCCCTAAGGAATTTCAAAATTGTTTTTCCTTTTGGGAGAACCTCTCCCAGCTTCTTCATCTCTTTAATAATCTTGGTGAAGCGTGTTATGGCCTCTGAGATGTCTTCGTTCTCACAAATTCTGAAGGCATCATAGGATTCCTCCAACATTCTCTACTCCCTTTTATTTACTTGCGTTTTGTCTTCATTAGTAACTTTTAAGTTGTCCTATTTCTCATTGGCAGTATTGCTGGCACTATGTCTGTTTAATTCATTAATGAAAAGAGTACAGAAAAGCATGTTTATGAGCTAGCCATTTAATTGCTGTAACTTCTTTTCTCTAGTAGCCATACATTCTTTGCCATCAGAACAATTACACCCTTTTCAACCTTTGTGGGTGCAGAATAGCCATTTCTTACAATATCCAAAACATCAGAATCGTGGGATCTCATGAAGTATCTTATTCTTGTTTTCCAATGCAAATAATTTCCGTCTTTGAATAGTGGAGGGCGATTCACAGAATTTCCTTCATCAAACATGTCCCCTAAGGAATTTCAAAATTGTTTTTGCTTTTGGGAGAACCTCTCCCAGCTTCTTCATCTCTTTAATAATCTTGGTGAAGCGTGTTATGGCATCTGAGATGTCTTCGTTCTCACTAATTCTGAAGGCATCATAGGATTCCTCAAGCATTCTCTACCTTGTTCCCTTTACTTGCTTTCTATCTTCATGAGTATCTTTTAGGTTATCCCATTTTTCATTGGCAGTATTGCGGGAACTACGTCTGTTTAATTCATTAATGAAAAGAGTACAGAAAAGCATGTTTATGGCCTTGTCATTTAATTGTTGTAACTTCTTTTCTCTGGTAGCCATACGTTCTTTGCCTTCAGGACAATTACTCTATTTTCAACCTTTGTGGGAGCAGAATAGCCATTTCTTACAATATCCAAAACATCAGAATCATGGGATCTGATGAAGTATCTTATTCTTGTTTTCCAGCACAAGTAATTTTCGTCCTTGAATAGTGGAGGGCGATTCACATAATTTCCTTCATCAAACATGTTCCCTAAGGAATTTCAAAATTGTTTTTGATTGTGGGAGAACCTCTCCCAGCTTCTTCATCTCTCTAATAATCTTGGTGAAGCGTGTTATGGCATCTGAGATGTATTCGGTTCTCATTAATTCTGAAGGGATCATAGGATTCCTCCAGCATTCTCTACTTTATTTTTCTCACTTGCTATTTGTCTTCATTAGTAACTTCTACGTTATCCCATTTCTCCTTCGCAGTGTTGCAGGCACTATGTCTGCTGAATTCATTAATGAAAAGAGTACAGAAAAGCATGTTTATGGCCTTGTCATTTAATTGTTCTAACTTCTTTTCTCCGGGTAACCATACATTATTTGCCTTCGGCACAATTACTCCATTTCAAACCTTTTGGGTGGAGAATAGTCATTTCTTACAATATCCAAAACATCAGAATCATGGGATCTCATGAAGTATCTTATTCTTCTTTTCCAGTGAAAGTAATTTCCGCCCTTGAACATTGGAGCGCGATTCACAAAATTTCCTTCATCAAACATGATTATGGCCTTGTCATTTAATTGTTGTAACTTCTTTTCTCTGGTAGCCATTTTCAACCTTTGTGGGAGCAGAATAGCCATTTCTTACAACATGCAAAACATCAGAATCACGGGATCTCATGAAGTTTCTTGTTCTTGTTTTCCAGTGCAAGTAATTTCTGTCCTTGAATAGTGGATGGCGATTCACAGAATTTCCTTCATCAAACACACCTTAAGAAATTTCAAAATTGTTTTTGCTTGTGGGAGAACCTCTCCCAGCTTCTTCATCTCTTTAATAATCTTGGTAAAGCGTGTTACGGCATCTGAGATGTCTTCGTTCTCACTAATTCTGAAGGCATCATAGGATTCCTCCAGCATTCTCTACTTTGTTTTCTTTACTTGGTTTTTGTCTTCATTAGTAAGTTCTACGTTATCCCATTTCTCTTTGGAAGTATTGCAGGCACTATGTCTGCTGAATTCAATAATGAAAAGAGTACAAAAAAGCATGTTTATGGCCTTGTCATTTAACTGCTCTAACTTCTTTTCTCCGGGTAGCCATACATTCTTTGCCTTCGGCACAATTACTCGATTTTCAACCTTTGTGGGAGCAGAAAAGCCATTTCTTACAATATCCAAAACATCAGATTCATGGGATCTCATGAAGTATCTTATTCTTGTTTTCCTGTGCAAGTAATTTCCGCCCTTGAACATTGGAGAGCAATTCACAAAATTTCCTTCATCAAACATGTCCCCTAAGGAATTATCCAATTATTTTTGCTTGTGGGAGCACCTCACCCAGCTTCTTCATCTCTTTAATAATCTTGGTGAAGCGTGTTATGGCCTCTGAGATGTCTTCGTTCTCACAAATTCTGAAGGCATCATAGGATTCCTCCAACATTCTCTACTCCCTTTTATTTACTTGCGTTTTGTCTTCATTAGTAACTTTTAAGTTGTCCTATTTCTCATTGGCAGTATTGCTGGCACTATGTCTGTTTAATTCATTAATGAAAAGAGTACAGAAAAGCATGTTTATGAGCTAGCCATTTAATTGCTGTAACTTCTTTTCTCTAGTAGCCATACATTCTTTGCCTTCGAAACAATTACACCCTTTTCAACCTTTGTGGGTGCAGAATAGCCATTTCTTACAATATCCAAAACATCAGAATCATGGGATCTCATGAAGTATCTTATTCTTGTTTTCCAATGCAAGTAATTTCCGTCTTTGAATAGTGGAGGGCGATTCACAGAATTTCCTTCATCAAACATGTCCCCTAAGGAATTTCAAAATTGTTTTTGCTTTTGGGAGAACCTCTCCCAGCTTCTTCATCTCTTTAATAATATTGGTGAAGCGTGTTATGGCATCTGAGATGTCTTCGTTCTCACTAATTCTGAAGGCATCATAGGATTCCTCCAGCATTCTCTACTTTGTTTTCTTTACTTGCTTTTTGTCTTCATGAGTAAGTTCTACGTTATCCCATTTCTCTTTGGAAGTATTGCAGGCACTATGTCTGCTGAATTCATTAATGAAAAGAGTACAAAAAAGCATGTTTATGGCCTTGTCATTTAACTGCTCTAACTTCTTTTCTCCGGGTAGCCATACATTCTTTGCCTTCGGCACAATTACTCGATTTTCAACCTTTGTGGGAGCAAAATAGCCATTTCTTACAATATCCAAAACATCAGATTCATGGGATCTCATGAAGTATCTTATTCTTGTTTTCGTGTGCAAGTAATTTCCGCCCTTGAACATTGGAGAGCAATTCACAAAATTTCCTTCATCAAACATGTCCCCTAAGAATTTTCCAATTATTTTTGCGTGTGGGAGCACCTCACCCAGCTTCTTCATCTCTTTAATAATCTTGGTGAAGCGTGTTATGGCCTCTGAGATGTCTTCGTTCTCACAAATTCCGAAGGCATCATAGGATTCCTCCAACATTCTCTACTCCCTTTTATTTACTTGCATTTTGTCTTCATTAGTAACTTTTAAGTTGTCCTATTTCTCATTGGCAGTATTGCTGGCACTATGTCTGTTTAATTCATTAATGAAAAGAGTACAGAAAAGCATGTTTATGAGCTAGCCATTTAATTGCTGTAACTTCTTTTCTCTAGTAGCCATACATTCTTTGCCTTCGGAGCAATTACACCCTTTTCAACCTTTGTGGGTGCAGAATAGCCATTTCTTACAATATGCAAAACATCAGAATCATGGGATCTCATGAAGTATCTTATTCTTGTTTTCCAATGCAAGTAATTTCCGTCTTTGAATAGTGGAGGGCGATTCACAGAATTTCCTTCATCAAACATGTCCCCTAAGGAATTTCAAAATTGTTTTTGCTTTTGGGAGAACCTCTCCCAGCTTCTTCATCTCTTTTATAATCTTGGTGAAGCGTGTTATGGCATCTGAGATGTCTTCGTTCTCACTAATTCTGAAGGCATCATAGGATTCCTCCAGCATTCTCTGCTTTGTTTTCTTTACTTGCTTTTTGTCTTCATGAGTAAGTTCTACGTTATCCCATTTCTCTTTGGAAGTATTGCAGGCACTATGTCTGCTGAATTCATTAATGAAAAGAGTACAAAAAAGCATGTTTATGGCCTTGTCATTTAACTGCTCGAACTTCTTTTCTCCGGGTAGCCATACATTCTTTGCCTTCGGCACAATTACTCGATTTTCAACCTTTGTGGGAGCAGAATAGCCATTTCTTACAATATCCAAAACATCAGATTCATGGGATCTCATGAAGTATCTTATTCTTGTTTTCCTGTGCAAGTAATTTCCGCCCTTGAACATTGGAGAGCAATTCACAAAATTTCCTTCATCAAACATGTCCCCTAAGGAATTTTCCAATTATTTTTGCTTGTGGGAGCACCTCACCCAGCTTCTTCATCTCTTTAATAATCTTGGTGAAGCGTGTTATGGCCTCTGAGATGTCTTCGTTCTCACAAATTCCGAAGGCATCATAGGATTCCTCCAACATTCTCTACTCCCTTTTATTTACTTGCGTTTTGTCTTCATTAGTAACTTTTAAGTTGTCCTATTTCTCATTGGCAGTATTGCTGGCACTATGTCTGTTTAATTCATTAATGAAAAGAGTACAGAAAAGCATGTTTATGAGCTAGCCATTTAATTGCTGTAACTTCTTTTCTCTAGTAGCCATACATTCTTTGCCTTCGGAACAATTACACCCTTTTCAACCTTTGTGGGTGCAGAATAGCCATTTCTTACAATATCCAAAACATCAGAATCATGGATCTCATGAAGTATCTTATTCTTGTTTTCCAATGCAAGTAATTTCCGTCTTTGAATAGTGGAGGGCGATTCACAGAATTTCCTTCATCAAACATGTCCCCTAAGGAATTTCAAAATTGTTTTTGCTTTTGGGAGAACCTCTCCCAGCTTCTTCATCTCTTTAATAATCTTGGTGAAGCGTGTTATGGCATCTGAGATGTCTTCGTTCTCACTAATTCTGAAGGCATCATAGGATTCCTCCAGCATTTTCTACTTTGTTCCCTTTACTTCCTTTCTGTCTTCATGGGTAACTTTTAGGTTATCCCATTTCTCCTTGGCAGTATTGCAGGCACTATGTATGTTTAACTAATTAATGAAAAGAGTACAGAAAAACATGATTATGGCCTTGTCATTTAATTGTTGTAACTTCTTTTCTCTCGTAGCCATTTTCAACCTTTGTGGGAGCAGAATAGCCATTTCTTACAACATGCAAAACATCAGAATCATGGGATCTCATGAAGTTTCTTGTTCTTGTTTTCCAGTGCAAGTAATTTCCGTCCTTGAATAGTGGATGGCGATTCACAGCATTTCCTTCATCAAACACACCTTAAGAAATTTCAAAATTGTTTTTGCTTGTGGGAGAACCTCTCCCAGCTTCTTCATCTCTTTAATAATCTTGGTAAAGCGTGTTACGGCATCTGAGATGTCTTCGTTCTCACTAATTTTGAAGGCATCATAGGATTCCTCCAGCATTCTCTACTTTGTTTTCTTTACTTGCTTTTTGTCTTCATTAGTAAGTTCTACGTTATCCCATTTCTCTTTGGAAGTATTGCAGGCACTATGTCTGCTGAATTCAATAATGAAAAGAGTACAAAAAAGCATGTTTATGGCCTTGTCATTTAACTGCTCTAACTTC
Organism: Paratinospora sagittata; assembly: GCA_035771175.1. Classification (NCBI taxonomy): domain Eukaryota; kingdom Viridiplantae; phylum Streptophyta; class Magnoliopsida; order Ranunculales; family Menispermaceae; genus Paratinospora; species Paratinospora sagittata. Next base: position 11,942,222 of record CM069611.1, on the reverse strand, counting down.
TTTTCTCCGGGTAGCCATACATTCTTTGCCTTCGGCACAATTACTCGATTTTCAACCTTTGTGGGAGCAGAATAGCAATTTCTTACAATATCCAAAACATCAGATTCATGGGATCTCATGAAGTATCTTATTCTTGTTTTCCTGTCCAAGTAATTTTCGCCCTTGAACATTGGAGAGCAATTCACAAAATTTCCTTCATCAAACATGTCCCCTAAGGAATTTTCCAATTATTTTTGCTTGTGGGAGCACCTCACCCAGCTTCTTCATCTCTTTAATAATCTTGGTGAAGCTTGTTATGGCCTCTGAGATGTCTTCGTTCTCACAGATTCCGAAGGCATCATAGGATTCCTCCAACATTCTCTACTCCCTTTTATTTACTTGCGTTTTGTCTTCATTAGTAACTTTTAAGTTGTCCTATTTCTCATTGGCAGTATTGCTGGCACTATGTCTGTTTAATTCATTAATGAAAAGAGTACAGAAAAGCATGTTTATGAGCTAGCCATTTAATTGCTGTAACTTCTTTTCTCTAGTAGCCATACATTCTTTGCCTTCGGAACAATTACACCCTTTTCAACCTTTGTGGGTGCAGAATAGCCATTTCTTACAATATCCAAAACATCAGAATCATGGGATCTCATGAAGTATCTTATTCTTGTTTTCCAATGCAAGTAATTTCCGTCTTTGAATAGTGGAGGGCGATTCACAGAATTTCCTTCATCAAACATGTCCCCTAAGGAATTTCAAAATTGTTTTTGCTTTTGGGAGAACCTCTCCCAGCTTCTTCATCTCTTTAATAATCTTGGTGAAGCGTGTTATGGCATCTGAGATGTCTTCGTTCTCACTAATTCTGAAGGCATCATAGGATTCCTCCAGCATTCTCTGCTTTGTTTTCTTTACTTGCTTTTTGTCTTCATGAGTAAGTTCTACGTTATCCCATTTCTCTTTGGAAGTATTGCAGGCACTATGTCTGCTGAATTCATTAATGAAAAGAGTACAAAAAATCATGTTTATGGCCTTGTCATTTAACTGCTCGAACTTCTTTTCTCCGGGTAGCCATACATTCTTTGCCTTCGGCACAATTACTCGATTTTCAACCTTTGTGGGAGCAGAATAGCCATTTCTTACAATATCCAAAACATCAGATTCATGGGATCTCATGAAGTATCTTATTCTTGTTTTCCTGTGCAAGTAATTTCCGCCCTTGAACATTGGAGAGCAATTCACAAAATTACCTTCATCAAACATGTCCCCTAAGGAATTTTCCAATTATTTTTGCTTGTGGGAGCACCTCACCCAGCTTCTTCATCTCTTTAATAATCTTGGTGAAGCGTGTTATGGCATCTGAGATGTCTTCGTTCTCACTAATTCTGAAGGCATCATAGGATTCCTCCAGCATTTTCTACTTTGTTCCCTTTACTTCCTTTCTGTCTTCATGGGTAACTTTTAGGTTATCCCATTTCTCCTTGGCAGTATTGCAGGCACTATGTATGTTTAACTAATTAATGAAAAGAGTACAGAAAAACATGATTATGGCCTTGTCATTTAATTGTTGTAACTTCTTTTCTCTGGTAGCCATTTTCAACCTTTGTGGGAGCAGAATAGCCATTTCTTACAACATGCAAAACATCAGATTCATGGGATCTCATGAAGTATCTTATTCTTGTTTTCCTGTGCAAGTAATTTTCGCCCTTGAACATTGGAGAGCAATTCACAAAATTTCCTTCATCAAACATGTCCCCTAAGGAATTTTCCAATTATTTTTGCTTGTGGGAGCACCTCACCCAGCTTCTTCATCTCTTTAATAATCTTGGTGAAGCGTGTTATGGCCTCTGAGATGTCTTCGTTCTCACAAATTCTGAAGGCATCATAGGATTCCTCCAACATTCTCTACTCCCTTTTATTTAGTTGCGTTTTGTCTTCATTAGTAACTTTTAAGTTGTCCTATTTCTCATTGGCAGTATTGCTGGCACTATGTCTGTTTAATTCATTAATGAAAAGAGTACAGAAAAGCATGTTTATGAGCTAGCCATTTAATTGCTGTAACTTCTTTTCTCTAGTAGCCATACATTCTTTGCCTTCGGCACAATTACTCCATTTTCAACCTTTGTGGGTGCAGAATAGCCATTTCTTACAATATCCAAAACATCAGAATCATGGGATCTCATGAAGTATCTTATTCTTGTTTTCCAATGCAAGTAATTTTCGTCTTTGAATAGTGGAGGGCGATTCACAGAATTTCCTTCATCAAACATGTCCCCTAAGGAATTTCAAAATTGTTTTTGCTTTTGGGAGAACCTCTCCCAGCTTCTTCATCTCTTTAATAATCTTGGTGAAGCGTGTTATGGCATCTGAGATGTCTTCGTTCTCACTAATTCTGAAGGCATCATAGGATTCCTCCAGCATTCTCTACTTTGTTTTCTTTACTTGCTTTTTGTCTTCATGAGTAAGTTCTACGTTATCCCATTTCTCTTTGGAAGTATTGCAGGCACTATGTCTGCTGAATTCATTAATGAAAAGAGTACAAAAAAGCATGTTTATGGCCTTGTCATTTAACTGCTCGAACTTCTTTTCTCCGGGTAGCCATACATTCTTTGCCTTCGGCACAATTACTCGATTTTCAACCTTTGTGGGAGCAGAATAGCCATTTCATACAATATCCAAAACATCAGATTCATGGGATCTCATGAAGTATCTTATTCTTGTTTTCCTGTGCAAGTAATTTCTGCCCTTGAACATTGGAGAGCAATTCACAAAATTTCCTTCATCAAACATGTCCCCTAAGGAATTTTCCAATTATTTTTGCTTGTGGGAGCACCTCACCCAGCTTCTTCATCTCTTTAATAATCTTGGTGAAGCGTGTTATGGCCTCTGAGATGTCTTCGTTCTCACAAATTCCGAAGGCATCATAGGATTCCTCCAACATTCTCTACTCCCTTTTATTTACTTGCGTTTTGTCTTCATTAGTAACTTTTAAGTTGTCCTATTTCTCATTGGCAGTATTGCTGGCACTATGTCTGTTTAATTCATTAATGAAAAGAGTACAGAAAAGCATGTTTATGAACTAGCCATTTAATTGCTGTAACTTCTTTTCTCTAGTAGCCATACATTCTTTGCCTTCGGAACAATTACACCCTTTTCAACCTTTGTGGGTGCAGAATAGCCATTTCTTACAATATCCAAAACATCAGAATCATGGGATCTCATGAAGTATCTTATTCTTGTTTTCCAATGCAAGTAATTTCCGTCTTTGAATAGTGGAGGGCGATTCACAGAATTTCCTTCATCAAACATGTCCCCTAAGAAATTTCAAAATTGTTTTTGCTTTCGGGAGAACCTCTCCCAGCTTCTTCATCTCTTTAATAATCTTGGTGGTGACTTGGTCCCACAAGCAAAAACAAATGGGAAATTTTCCTAAGGGGACATGTATGATGAAGGAAATTCTATGAATCACCCTCCACTATTCGAGGGCGAAAATTACTTGCACTGAAAAAAAAAATACGATACTTTTATTCGATGCCATGATTCTAATGTTTTGGATATGCTGAGAAATGGCTATTTTGCACCCACAAAGGATGAAAATGGTGTAATTGTGTCGAAGGCAAAAAATGTACGGATACCTGGAGAAAAGAAGTTAGAGCAATTAAATGACAAGGTATCATAAACATGCTTTTCTGTAGTCTTTCGATTAATGAATTCAACAGACCCAGTGCCTGCGACACTGCCAAGAAGAAATGGATAACCTAAAGGTTACTCATGAAGATATAAAGCAAGTAAAGGAAACAAAGTTGACAAAGCAGGAGGAATCCTATGATTCCATTTGAATTATTGAGAACGAAGACATCTCAAATGCCATAACACGCTTCACAAAGATTATTAACGAGGTAAAAGAGCTGGGTGAGGTGATCTCACAAGCAAAAACAATTACGAAATTCCTTAGGGGACGTGTGATGAAGGAAATTCTGTGTGTGTGATGAAGGGAATTTTGTGTATCGTGTTCCACTGTTCAAGGGCGGAAATTACTTGCACTGAAAAACAAGAATAAGATACTTTCTGAGATCCCATGATTCTGATGTTTGGGATATTGTAAGAAATGGCTATTCTGCACCCACAAAGGTTGAAAATGGAGTAATTGTGCCGAAGGCAAAGAATGTATGGTTACCAGGAGAAAAGAAGTTAGAGCAATTAAATGACAAGGTATCATAAACATGTTTTTCCATACTCGTTCGATTAATGAATTCAACAGAGCCAGTGCCTGCGACACTGCCAAAGAGAAATGGGATAACCTAAAAGTTACTCATGAAGACACAAAGGAAGTAAAGGAAAAAAAGTTGACAAAGCTGGAGGAATCTAATGATGCCTTCAGAATTAGTGAGATCGTGGAAATCTCAGAAGCTATAACACGCTTTACCAAGATTATTAAAGAGGTGAATAAGCTGGGTGACTTGGTCCCACAAACAAAAACAATTGGAAAATTCCTTAGGGGACATGTATGATGAAAGAAATTCTATGAATCGCCCTCCACTGTTCAAGGGCGGAAATTACTTGCACTGAAAAATAAGAATAAGATACTTTTATGAGATCCCATGATTCTAATATTTTGGATATGCTGAGAAATGGCTATTCTGCACCCACAAAGGATGAAAATGGTGTAATTGTGCCGAAGGCAAAAAATGTACGGCTACCCGGAGAAAAGATGTTAGAGCAATTAAATGACAAGGTATCATAAAAATGGTTTTCTGTAGTCTTTCGATTAATGAATTCAACAGACCCACTGCCTGCGACGCTGCCAAGGAGAAATGGGACAACTTAAAAGTCACTTATGAAGACACAAAGAAAGTAAAGGAAACAAAGATGGCAAAGGTGGAATTGCAGGCACTATGTAAGTTTAATTCATTAATGAAAAGAGTACAGAAAAACATGTTTATGGCCTTGTCATTTAATTGCTCTAACTTCTTTTCTCTGGGTAGCCATACATTCTTCGTCTTCGGCATAACTACTCCATTTTCAACCTTTGTGGGCGCAGAATAGCCATTTCTTACAATCTCTTAAACATCAGAATTATGGGATCTCATAAAGTATCTTATTCTTGTTTTCCTTTGCAAGTAATTTCCGCCATTGAACAGTGGGGGGCAATTCACAGAATTTCCTTCATGAAACATGTCCCCTAAAGAATTTCCCAATTGTTTTTGCTTGTGGTAGCACCTCACCCAGCTTCTTCATCTATTTAATAATCTTGGTGAAGCGTGTTATGCCATTTGAGATGTCTTCGTTCTCACTAATTCTGAAGGCATCATAGGATTCCTCCAGCATTCTCTACTTTGTTCCCTTTACTTGCTTTTTGTTTTCATGAGTAATATTTAGGTTATCCCATTTCTTCTTGGCAGTATTGCAGGCACTATGTAAGTTTAATTCATTAATGAAAAGAGTACAGAAAAACATGTTTATGGCCTTGTCATTTAATTGCTCTAACTTTTTTTCTCTGGGTAGCCATACATTCTTTGCCTTCGGCAAAACTACTCAATTTTCAACCTTTGTGGGTGCAGAATAGCGATTTCTTACAATCTCTTAAACATCAGAATCATGGGATCCCATGAAGTATCTTATTCTTGTTTTCCATTGCAAGTAATTTCCGCCTTTGAACAGTGAAGGGCGATTAACAGAATTTCCTTCATTAAAACATGTCCCCTAAGGAATTTCCCAATTTTTTTTGCTTGTGGTAGCACCTCACCCAGCTTCTTCATCTCTTTAATAATCTTGGTGAAGCGTGTTATGGCATTTGAGATGTCTGCGTTCTCACTAATTCTGAAGGCATCATAGGATTCCTCCAACATTCTCTACTTTGTTCCTTTTACTTGCTTTTTGTTTTCATGAGTAATATTTAGGTTATCCCATTTCTCCTTGGCAGTATTGCAGGCACTATGTAAGTTTAATTCATTAATGAAAAGAGTACAGAAAAACATGTTTATGGCCTTGTCATTTAATTGCTCTAACTTTTTTTCTCTGGGTAGCCATACATTCTTTGCCTTCGGCATAACTACTCCATTTTCAACCTTTGTGGGTGCAGAATAGCCATTTCCTACAATCTCTTAAACATCAGAATCATGGGATCTCAAGAAGTATCTTATTCTTGTTTTCCATTGCAACTAATTTCCGCCCTTGAACAGTGGAGGGTGATTCACAGAATTTCCTTCATTAAAACATGTCCCCTAAGGAATTTCCCAAATGTTTTTGCTAGTGGTAGCACCTCACCAAGCTTCTTCATCTCTTTAATAATCTTGGTGAAGAGTGTTATGGCATTTGAGATGTCTTCGTTCTCACTAAGTCTGAAGGCATCATAGGATTCCTCCAGCATTCTCTACTTTGTTCCCTTTACTTGCTTTATGTTTTCATGAGTAATTTTTTGGTTATCCCACTTCTCCTTGGGAGTATTGCAGGCAGTATGTCTGTTTAATTCATTAATGAAAAGAGTACAGAAAAACATGTTTATGGCCTTCTCATTTAATTATTGTAACCTCTTTTCTCTGGTAGCCATACATTTTTTGCGTTCGGCACAATTACTCCATTTTCAACCTTTGTGGGTGCAGATTAGCCATTTCTTACAATATCCAAAACATCAGAATCATGGGATCTCACGAAGTATCTTATTTTTGTTTTCCAGTGCAAGTAATTTCGGTCCTTGAAAAGTGGAGGGCGATTCACATAATTTCTTTCACCAAACATGTCTCCTAAGGAATTTCACAATTGTTTTTGCTTGTGGGAGCACCTCACCCAGCTTCTTTATCTCTTTAATAATCTTGGTGAAGCGTGTTATGCCATCTGAGATGCCTTCGTTCTCACTAATTCTGATGGCAACATAGGATTCCTCCATCACTGTCTACTGCGTTTTCTTTCCTTGCTTTTTTTCTTCTTGAGTAACTTCTACGTTATCCCATTTCTCCATGGCAGTATTGCAGGCACTATGTAAGTTTAATTCATTAATGAAAAGAGTACAGAAAAACATGTTTATGGCCTTGTCATTTAATTGCTCTAACTTCTTTTCTCTGGGTAGCCATACATTCTTCGTCTTCGGCATAACTACTCCATTTTCAACCTTTGTGGGCTCAGAATAGCCATTTCTTACAATCCCTTAAACATCAGAATTATGGGATCTCATGAAGTATCTTATTCTTGTTTTCCTTTGCAAGTAATTTCCGCCCTTGAACAGTGGAGGGCGATTCACAGAATTTCCTTCATGAAACATGTCCCCTAAGGAATTTCCCAATTGTTTTTGCTTGTGGTAGCACCTCACCCAGCTTCTTCATCTCTTTAATAATCTTGGTGAAGCGTGTTATGGCGTTTGAGATGTCTTCGTTCTCACTAATTCTGAAGGCATCATAGGATTCCTCCAGCATTCTCTACTTTGTTCCCTTTACTTGCTTTTTGTTTTCATGAGTAATATTTAGGTTATCCCATTTCTCCTTGGCAGTATTGGAGGCACTATGTGAGTTTAATTCATTAATGAAAAGAGTACAGAAAAACATGTTTATGGCCTTGTCATTTAATTGCTCTAACTTTTTTTCTCGGGGTAGCCATACATTCTTTGCCTTCGGCATAACTGCTCCATTTTCAACCTTTGTGGGTGCAGAATAGCCATTTCTTACAATCTCTTAAACATCAGAATCATGGGATCTCATGAAGTATCTTATTCTTGTTTTCCATTGCAAGTAAATTCCGTCCTTGAACAGTGGAGGGCGATTCACAGAATTTCCTTCATTAAAACATGTCCCCTAAGGAATTTCCCAATTGTTTTTGCTTGTGGTAGCACCTCACCCAGCTTCTTCATCTCTTTAATAATCTTGGTGAAGCGTGTTATGGCATTTGAGATGTCTTCGTTCTCACTAATTCTGAAGGCATCATAGGATTCCTCCAGCATTCTCTACTTTGTTCCCTTTACTTGCTTTTTGTTTTCATGAGTAATATTTAGGTTATCCCATTTCTCCTTGGCAGTATTGGAGGCACTATGTGAGTTTAATTCATTAATGAAAAGAGTACAGAAAAACATGTTTATGGCCTTGTCATTTAATTGCTCTAGCTTTTTTTCTCGGGGTAGCCATACATTCTTTGCCTTCGGCATAACTACTCCATTTTCAACCTTTGTGGGTGCAGAATAGCCATTTCTTACAATCTCTTAAACATTAGAATCATGGGATCTCATGAAGTATCTTATTCTTGTTTTCCATTGCAAGTAATTTCCGCCCTTGAACAGTGGAGGGCGATTCACAGAATTTCCTTCATTAAAACATGTCCCCTAAGGAATTTCCCAATTGTTTTTGCTTGTGGTAGCACCTCACCCAGCTTCTTCATCTCTTTAATAATCTTGGTGAAGCGTGTTATGGCATTTGAGATGTCTTCGTTCTCACTAATTCTGAAGGCATCATAGGATTCCTCCAGCATTCTCTACTTTGTTCCCTTTACTTGCTTTCTGTTTTCATGAGTAATTTTTAGGTTATCCCACTTCTCCTTGGGAGTGTTGCAGGCAGTATGTCTGTTTAATTCATTAATGAAAAGAGTACAGAAAAACATGTTTATGGCCTTCTCATTTAATTATTGTAACCTCTTTTCTCTGGTAGCCATATATTTTTTGCGTTCGGCACAATTACTCCATTTTCAACCTTTGTGGGTGCAGATTAGCCATTTCTTACAATATCCAAAACATCAGAATCATGGGATCTCACGAAGTATCTTATTTTTGTTTTCTAGTGCAAGTAATTTCGGTCCTTGAAAAGTGGAGGGCGATTCACAGAATTTCTTTCACCAAACATGTCTCCTAAGGAATTTCACAATTGTTTTTGCTTGTGGGAGCACCTCACCCAGCTTCTTTATCTCTTTAATAATCTTGGTGAACCGTGTTATGCCATCTGAGATGTCTTCTTTCTCACTAATTCTGAAGGCAACATAGGATTCCTCCATCACTCTCTACTGCGTTTTCTTTCCTTGCTTTTTGTCTTCTTGAGTAACTTCTACGTTATCCCATTTCTCCATGGCAGTCTTGCAGGCACTATGTAAGTTTAATTCATTAATGAAAAGAGTACAGAAAAACATGTTTATGGCCTTGTCATTTAATTGCTGTAACTTCTTTTCTCTGGGTAGCCATACATTCTTCGTCTTCGGCATAACTACTCCATTTTCAACCTTTGTGGGCTCAGAATAGCCATTTCTTACAATCTCTTAAACATCAGAATTATGGGATCTCATGAAGTATCTTATTCTTGTTTTCCATTGCAAGTAATTTCCGCCCTTGAACAGTGGAGGGCGATTCACAGAATTTCCTTCATGAAACATGTCCCCTAAGGAATTTCCCAATTGTTTTTGCTTGTGGTAGCACCTCACCCAGCTTCTTCATCTCTTTAATAATCTTGGTGAAGCGTGTTATGGCGTTTGAGATGTCTTCGTTCTCACTAATTCTGAAGGCATCATAGGATTCCTCCAGCATTCTCTACTTTGTTCCCTTTACTTGCTTTTTGTTTTCATGAGTAATATTTAGGTTATCCCATTTCTCCTTGGCAGTATTGGAGGCACTATGTGAGTTTAATTCATTAATGAAAAGAGTACAGAAAAACATGTTTATGGCCTTGTCATTTAATTGCTCTAACTTTTTTTCTCGGGGTAGCCATACATTCTTTGCCTTCGGCATAACTACTCCATTTTCAACCTTTGTGGGTGCAGAATAGCCATTTCTTACAATCTCTTAAACATCAGAATCATGGGATCTCATGAAGTATCTTATTCTTGTTTTCCATTGCAAGTAAATTCCGCCCTTGAACAGTGGAGGGCGATTCACAGAATTTCCTTCATTAAAACATGTCCCCTAAGGAATTTCCCAATTGTTTTTGCTTGTGGTAGCACCTCACCCAGCTTCTTCATCTCTTTAATAATCTTGGTGAAGCGTGTTATGGCGTTTGAGATGTCTTCGTTCTCACTAATTCTGAAGGCATCATAGGATTCCTCCAGCATTCTCTACTTTGTTCCCTTTACTTGCTTTTTGTTTTCATAAGTAATATTTAGGTTATCCCATTTCTCCTTGGCAGTATTGGAGGCACTATGTGAGTTTAATTCATTAATGAAAAGAGTACAGAAAAACATGTTTATGGCGTTGTCATTTAATTGCTCTAGCTTTTTTTCTCGGGGTAGCCATACATTCTTTGCCTTCGGCATAACTACTCCATTTTCAACCTTTGTGGGTGCAGAATAGCCATTTCTTACAATCTCTTAAACATTAGAATCATGGGATCTCATGAAGTATCTTATTCTTGTTTTCCATTGCAAGTAATTTCCGCCCTTGAACAGTGGAGGGCGATTCACAGAATTTCCTTCATTAAAACATGTCCCCTAAGGAATTTCCCAATTGTTTTTGCTTGTGGTAGCACCTCACCCAGCTTCTTCATCTCTTTAATAATCTTGGTGAAGCGTGTTATGGCATTTGAGATGTCTTCGTTCTCACTAATTCTGAAGGCATCATAGGATTCCTCCAGCATTCTCTACTTTGTTCCCTTTACATGCTTTCTGTTTTCATGAGTAATTTTTAGGTTATCCCACTTCTCCTTGGGAGTATTGCAGGCAGTATGTCTGTTTAATTCATTAATGAAAAGAGTACAGAAAAACATGTTTATGGCCTTCTCATTTAATTATTGTAACCTCTTTTCTCTGGTAGCCATACATTTTTTGCGTTCGGCACAATTACTCCATTTTCAACCTTTGTGGGTGCAGATTAGCCATTTCTTACAATATCCAAAACATCAGAATCATGGGATCTCACGAAGTATCTTATTTTTGTTTTCCAGTGCAAGTAATTTCGGTCCTTGAAAAGTGGAGGGCGATTCACAGAATTTCTTTCACCAAACATGTCTCCTAAGGAATTTCACAATTGTTTTTGCTTGTGGGAGCACCTCACCCAGCTTCTTTATCTCTTTAATAATCTTGGTGAAGCGTGTTATGCCATCTGAGATGCCTTCGTTCTCACTAATTCTGATGGCAACATAGGATTCCTCCATCACTCTCTACTGCGTTTTCTTTCCTTGCTTTTTGTCTTCTTGAGTAACTTCTACGTTATCCCATTTCTCCATTGCAGTATTGCAGGCACTATGTAAGTTTAATTCATTAATGAAAAGAGTACAGAAAAACATGTTTATGGCCTTGTCATTTAATTGTTGTAACTTCTTTTCTCTGGGTAGCCATACATTCTTCGTCTTCGGCATAACTACTCCATTTTCAGCCTTTGTGGGCTCAGAATAGCCATTTCTTACAATCTCTTAAACATCAGAATTATGGGATCTCATGAAGTATCTTATTCTTGTTTTCCATTGCAAGTAATTTCCGCCCTTGAACAGTGGAGGGCGATTCACAGAATTTCCTTCATGAAACATGTCCCCTAAGGAATTTCCCAATTGTTTTTGCTTGTGGTAGCACCTCACCCAGCTTCTTCATCTCTTTAATAATCTTGGTGAAGCGTGTTATGGCGTTTGAGATGTCTTCGTTCTCACTAATTCTGAAGGCATCATAGGATTCCTCCAGCATTCTCTACTTTGTTCCCTTTACTTGCTTTTTGTTTTCATGAGTAATATTTAGGTTATCCCATTTCTCCTTGGCAGTATTGGAGGCACTATGTGAGTTTAATTCATTAATGAAAAGAGTACAGAAAAACATGTTTATGGCCTTGTCATTTAATTGCTCTAACTTTTTTTCTCGGGGTAGCCATACATTCTTTGCCTTCGGCATAACTACTCCATTTTCAACCTTTGTGGGTGCAGAATAGCCGTTTCTTACAATCTCTTAAACATCAGAATCATGGGATCTCATGAAGTATCTTATTCTTGTTTTCCATTGCAAGTAAATTCCGCCCTTGAACAGTGGAGGGCGATTCACAGAATTTCCTTCATTAAAACATGTCCCCTAAGGAATTTCCCAATTGTTTTTGCTTGTGGTAGCACCTCACCCAGCTTCTTCATCTCTTTAATAATCTTGGTGAAGCGTGTTATGGCGTTTGAGATGTCTTCGTTCTCACTAATTCTGAAGGCATCATAGGATTCCTCCAGCATTCTCTACTTTGTTCCCTTTACTTGCTTTTTGTTTTCATAAGTAATATTTAGGTTATCCCATTTCTCCTTGGCAGTATTGGAGGCACTATGTGAGTTTAATTCATTAATGAAAAGAGTACAGAAAAACATGTTTATGGCGTTGTCATTTAATTGCTCTAGCTTTTTTTCTCGGGGTAGCCATACATTCTTTGCCTTCGGCATAACTACTCCATTTTCAACCTTTGTGGGTGCAGAATAGCCATTTCTTACAATCTCTTAAACATTAGAATCATGGGATCTCATGAAGTATCTTATTCTTGTTTTCCATTGCAAGTAATTTCCGCCCTTGAACAGTGGAGGGCGATTCACAGAATTTCCTTCATTAAAACATGTCCCCTAAGGAATTTCCCAATTGTTTTTGCTTGTGGTAGCACCTCACCCAGCTTCTTCATCTCTTTAATAATCTTGGTGAAGCGTGTTATGGCATTTGAGATGTCTTCGTTCTCACTAATTCTGAAGGCATCATAGGATTCCTCCAGCATTCTCTACTTTGTTCCCTTTACATGCTTTCTGTTTTCATGAGTAATTTTTAGGTTATCCCACTTCTCCTTGGGAGTATTGCAGGCAGTATGTCTGTTTAATTCATTAATGAAAAGAGTACAGAAAAACATGTTTATGGCCTTCTCATTTAATTATTGTAACCTCTTTTCTCTGGTAGCCATACATTTTTTGCGTTCGGCACAATTACTCCATTTTCAACCTTTGTGGGTGCAGATTAGCCATTTCTTACAATATCCAAAACATCAGAATCATGGGATCTCACGAAGTATCTTATTTTTGTTTTCCAGTGCAAGTAATTTCGGTCCTTGAAAAGTGGAGGGCGATTCACAGAATTTCTTTCACCAAACATGTCTCCTAAGGAATTTCACAATTGTTTTTGCTTGTGGGAGCACCTCACCCAGCTTCTTTATCTCTTTAATAATCTTGGTGAAGCGTGTTATGCCATCTGAGATGCCTTCGTTCTCACTAATTCTGATGGCAACATAGGATTCCTCCATCACTCTCTACTGCGTTTTCTTTCCTTGCTTTTTGTCTTCTTGAGTAACTTCTACGTTATCCCATTTCTCCATTGCAGTATTGCAGGCACTATGTAAGTTTAATTCATTAATGAAAAGAGTACAGAAAAACATGTTTATGGCCTTGTCATTTAATTGTTGTAACTTCTTTTCTCTGGGTAGCCATACATTCTTCGTCTTCGGCATAACTACTCCATTTTCAGCCTTTGTGGGCTCAGAATAGCCATTTCTTACAATCTCTTAAACATCAGAATTATGGGATCTCATGAAGTATCTTATTCTTGTTTTCCATTGCAAGTAATTTCCGCCCTTGAACAGTGGAGGGCGATTCACAGAATTTCCTTCATGAAACATGTCCCCTAAGGAATTTCCCAATTGTTTTTGCTTGTGGTAGCACCTCACCCAGCTTCTTCATCTCTTTAATAATCTTGGTGAAGCGTGTTATGGCGTTTGAGATGTCTTCGTTCTCACTAATTCCGAAGGCATCATAGGAATCCTCCAGCATTCTCTACTTTGTTCCCTTTACTTGCTTTTTGTTTTCATGAGTAATATTTAGGTTATCCCATTTCTCCTTGGCAGTATTGCAGGCACTATGTAAGTTTAATTCATTAATGAAAAGAGTACAGAAAAACAAGTTTATGGCCTTGTCATTTAATTGCTCTAACTTTTTTTCTCGGGGTAGCCATACATTCTTTGCCTTCGGCATAACTACTCCATTTTCAACCTTTGTGGGTGCAGAATAGCCATTTCTTACAATCTCTTAAACATCAGAATCATGGGATCTCATGAAGTATCTTATTCTTGTTTTCCATTGCAAGTAAATTCCGCCCTTGAACAGTGGAGGGCGATTCACAGAATTTCCTTCATTAAAACATGTCCCCTAAGGAATTTCCCAATTGTTTTTGCTTGTGGTAGCACCTCACCCAGCTTCTTCATCTCTTTAATAATCTTGGTGAAGCGTGTTATGGCGTTTGAGATGTCTTCGTTCTCACTAATTCTGAAGGCATCATAGGATTCCTCCAGCATTCTCTACTTTGTTCCCTTTACTTGCTTTTTGTTTTCATGAGTAATATTTAGGTTATCCCATTTCTCCTTGGCAGTATTGGAGGCACTATGTGAGTTTAATTCATTAATGAAAAGAGTACAGAAAAACATGTTTATGGCCTTGTCATTTAATTGCTCTAGCTTTTTTTCTCGGGGTAGCCATACATTCTTTGCCTTCGGCATAACTACTCCATTTTCAACCTTTGTGGGTGCAGAATAGCCATTTCTTACAATCTCTTAAACATTAGAATCATGGGATCTCATGAAGTATCTTATTCTTGTTTTCCATTGCAAGTAATTTCCGCCCTTGAACAGTGGAGGGCGATTCACAGAATTTCCTTCATTAAAACATGTCCCCTAAGGAATTTCCCAATTGTTTTTGCTCGTGGTAGCACCTCACCCAGCTTCTTCATCTCTTTAATAATCTTGGTGAAGCGTGTTATGGCATTTGAGATGTCTTCGTTCTCACTAATTCTGAAGGCATCATAGGATTCCTCCAGCATTCTCTACTTTGTTCCCTTTACTTGCTTTCTGTTTTCATGAGTAATTTTTAGGTTATCCCACTTCTCCTTGGGAGTATTGCAGGCAGTATGTCTGTTTAATTCATTAATGAAAAGAGTACAGAAAAACATGTTTATGGCCTTCTCATTTAATTATTGTAACCTCTTTTCTCTGGTAGCCATACATTTTTTGCGTTCGGCACAATTACTCCATTTTCAACCTTTGTGGGTGCAGATTAGCCATTTCTTACAATATCCAAAACATCAGAATCATGGGATCTCACGAAGTATCTTATTTTTGTTTTCCAGTGCAAGTAATTTCGGTCCTTGAAAAGTGGAGGGCGATTCACAGAATTTCTTTCACCAAACATGTCTCCTAAGGAATTTCACAATTGTTTTTGCTTGTGGGAGCACCTCACCCAGCTTCTTTATCTCTTTAATAATCTTGGTGAACCGTGTTATGCCATCTGAGATGTCTTCTTTCTCACTAATTCTGAAGGCAACATAGGATTCCTCCATCACTCTCTACTGCGTTTTCTTTCCTTGCTTTTTGTCTTCTTGAGTAACTTCTACGTTATCCCATTTCTCCATGGCAGTCTTGCAGGCACTATGTAAGTTTAATTCATTAATGAAAAGAGTACAGAAAAACATGTTTATGGCCTTGTCATTTAATTGCTGTAACTTCTTTTCTCTGGGTAGCCATACATTCTTCGTCTTCGGCATAACTACTCCATTTTCAACCTTTGTGGGCTCAGAATAGCCATTTCTTACAATCTCTTAAACATCAGAATTATGGGATCTCATGAAGTATCTTATTCTTGTTTTCCATTGCAAGTAATTTCCGCCCTTGAACAGTGGAGGGCGATTCACAGAATTTCCTTCATGAAACATGTCCCCTAAGGAATTTCCCAATTGTTTTTGCTTGTGGTAGCACCTCACCCAGCTTCTTCATCTCTTTAATAATCTTGGTGAAGCGTGTTATGGCGTTTGAGATGTCTTCGTTCTCACTAATTCTGAAGGCATCATAGGATTCCTCCAGCATTCTCTACTTTGTTCCCTTTACTTGCTTTTTGTTTTCATGAGTAATATTTAGGTTATCCCATTTCTCCTTGGCAGTATTGGAGGCACTATGTGAGTTTAATTCATTAATGAAAAGAGTACAGAAAAACATGTTTATGGCCTTGTCATTTAATTGCTCTAACTTTTTTTCTCGGGGTAGCCATACATTCTTTGCCTTCGGCATAACTACTCCATTTTCAACCTTTGTGGGTGCAGAATAGCCATTTCTTACAATCTCTTAAACATCAGAATCATGGGATCTCATGAAGTATCTTATTCTTGTTTTCCATTGCAAGTAAATTCCGCCCTTGAACAGTGGAGGGCGATTCACAGAATTTCCTTCATTAAAACATGTCCCCTAAGGAATTTCCCAATTGTTTTTGCTTGTGGTAGCACCTCACCCAGCTTCTTCATCTCTTTAATAATCTTGGTGAAGCGTGTTATGGCGTTTGAGATGTCTTCGTTCTCACTAATTCTGAAGGCATCATAGGATTCCTCCAGCATTCTCTACTTTGTTCCCTTTACTTGCTTTTTGTTTTCATAAGTAATATTTAGGTTATCCCATTTCTCCTTGGCAGTATTGGAGGCACTATGTGAGTTTAATTCATTAATGAAAAGAGTACAGAAAAACATGTTTATGGCGTTGTCATTTAATTGCTCTAGCTTTTTTTCTCGGGGTAGCCATACATTCTTTGCCTTCGGCATAACTACTCCATTTTCAACCTTTGTGGGTGCAGAATAGCCATTTCTTACAATCTCTTAAACATTAGAATCATGGGATCTCATGAAGTATCTTATTCTTGTTTTCCATTGCAAGTAATTTCCGCCCTTGAACAGTGGAGGGCGATTCACAGAATTTCCTTCATTAAAACATGTCCCCTAAGGAATTTCCCAATTGTTTTTGCTTGTGGTAGCACCTCACCCAGCTTCTTCATCTCTTTAATAATCTTGGTGAAGCGTGTTATGGCATTTGAGATGTCTTCGTTCTCACTAATTCTGAAGGCATCATAGGATTCCTCCAGCATTCTCTACTTTGTTCCCTTTACTTGCTTTCTGTTTTCATGAGTAATTTTTAGGTTATCCCACTTCTCCTTGGGAGTATTGCAGGCAGTATGTCTGTTTAATTCATTAATGAAAAGAGTACAGAAAAACATGTTTATGGCCTTCTCATTTAATTATTGTAACCTCTTTTCTCTGGTAGCCATACATTTTTTGCGTTCGGCACAATTACTCCATTTTCAACCTTTGTGGGTGCAGATTAGCCATTTCTTACAATATCCAAAACATCAGAATCATGGGATCTCACGAAGTATCTTATTTTTGTTTTCCAGTGCAAGTAATTTCGGTCCTTGAAAAGTGGAGGGCGATTCACAGAATTTCTTTCACCAAACATGTCTCCTAAGGAATTTCACAATTGTTTTTGCTTGTGGGAGCACCTCACCCAGCTTCTTTATCTCTTTAATAATCTTGGTGAAGCGTGTTATGCCATCTGAGATGCCTTCGTTCTCACTAATTCTGATGGCAACATAGGATTCCTCCATCACTCTCTACTTCGTTTTCTTTCCTTGCTTTTTGTCTTCTTGAGTAACTTCTACGTTATCCCATTTCTCCATTGCAGTATTGCAGGCACTATGTAAGTTTAATTCATTAATGAAAAGAGTACAGAAAAACATGTTTATGGCCTTGTCATTTAATTGTTGTAACTTCTTTTCTCTGGGTAGCCATACATTCTTCGTCTTCGGCATAACTACTCCATTTTCAGCCTTTGTGGGCTCAGAATAGCCATTTCTTACAATCTCTTAAACATCAGAATTATGGGATCTCATGAAGTATCTTATTCTTGTTTTCCATTGCAAGTAATTTCCGCCCTTGAACAGTGGAGGGCGATTCACAGAATTTCCTTCATGAAACATGTCCCCTAAGGAATTTCCCAATTTTTTTTGCTTGTGGTAGCACCTCACCCAGCTTCTTCATCTCTTTAATAATCTTGGTGAAGCGTGTTATGGCGTTTGAGATGTCTTCGTTCTCACTAATTCTGAAGGCATCATAGGATTCCTCCAGCATTCTCTACTTTGTTCCCTTTACTTGCTTTTTGTTTTCATGAGTAATATTTAGGTTATCCCATTTCTCCTTGGCAGTATTGCAGGCACTATGTAAGTTTAATTCATTAATGAAAAGAGTACAGAAAAACAAGTTTATGGCCTTGTCATTTAATTGCTCTAACTTTTTTTCTCGGGGTAGCCATACATTCTTTGCCTTCGGCATAACTACTCCATTTTCAACCTTTGTGGGTGCAGAATAGCCATTTCTTACAATCTCTTAAACATCAGAATCATGGGATCTCATGAAGTATCTTATTCTTGTTTTCCATTGCAAGTAAATTCCGCCCTTGAACAGTGGAGGGCGATTCACAGAATTTCCTTCATTAAAACATGTCCCCTAAGGAATTTCCCAATTGTTTTTGCTTGTGGTAGCACCTCACCCAGCTTCTTCAACTCTTTAATAATCTTGGTGAAGCGTGTTATGGCGTTTGAGATGTCTTCGTTCTCACTAATTCTGAAGGCATCATAGGATTCCTCCAGCATTCTCTACTTTGTTCCCTTTACTTGCTTTTTGTTTTCATGAGTAATATTTAGGTTATCCCATTTCTCCTTGGCAGTATTGGAGGCACTATGTGAGTTTAATTCATTAATGAAAAGAGTACAGAAAAACATGTTTATGGCCTTGTCATTTAATTGCTCTAGCTTTTTTTCTCGGGGTAGCCATACATTCTTTGCCTTCGGCATAACTACTCCATTTTCAACCTTTGTGGGTGCAGAATAGCCATTTCTTACAATCTCTTAAACATTAGAATCATGGGATCTCATGAAGTATCTTATTCTTGTTTTCCATTGCAAGTAATTTCCGCCCTTGAACAGTGGAGGGCGATCACAGAATTTCCTTCATTAAAACATGTCCCCTAAGGAATTTCCCAATTGTTTTTGCTAGGGAGTATTGCAGGCACTATGTCTGTTTAATTCATTAATGAAAAGAGTACAGAAAAACATGTTTATGGGCTTCTCATTTAATTATTGTAACCTCTTTTCTCTGGTAGCCATACATTTTTTGCATTCGGCACAATTACTCCATTTTCAACCTTTGTGGGTGCAGATTAACCATTTCTTACAATATCCAAAACATCAGAATCATGGGATCTCATGAAGTATCTTATTTTTGTTTTCCAGTGCAAGTAATTTCGGTCCTTGAAAAGTTGAGGGCAATTCACCTAATTTCCTTCATTAAAACATGTCCCCTAAGGAATTTCCGAATTGTTTTTGCTAGTGGTAGCACCTCACCAAGCTTCTTCATCTCTTTAATAATCTTGGTGAAGCGTGTTATGGCATTTGAGATGTCTTCGTTCTCACTAATTCTGAAGGCATCATAGGATTCCTCCAGCATTCTCTACTTTGTTCCCTTTACTTGCTTTCTGTTTTCATGAGTAATTTTTTGGTTATCCCACTTCTCCATGGGAGTATTGCAGGCAGTATGTCTGTTTAATTCATTAATGAAAAGAGTACAGAAAAACATGTTTATGGCCTTCTCAATTAATTATTGTAACCTCTTTTCTCTGGGAGCCATACATTTTTTGCGTTCGGCACAATTACTCCATTTTCAACCTTTGTGGGTGCAGATTAGCCATTTCTTACAATATCCAAAACATCAGAATCATGGGATCTCACGAAGTATCTTATTTTTGTTTTCCAGTGCAAGTAATTTCGGTCCTTGAAAAGTGGAGGGCGATTCACAGAATTTCTTTCACCAAACATGTCTCCTAAGGAATTTCACAATTGCTTTTGCTTGTGGGAGCACCTCACCCAGCTTCTTTATCTCTTTAATAATCTTGGTGAACCGTGTTATGCCATCTGAGATGCCTTCGTTCTCACTAATTCTGAAGGCAACATAGGATTCCTCCATCACTCTCTACTGCGTTTTCTTTCCTTGCGTTTTGTCTTCTTGAGTAACTTCTACGTTATCCCATTTCTCCATGGCAGTATTGCAGGCACTATGTAAGTTTAATTCATTAATGAAAAGAGTACAGAAAAACATGTTTATGACCTTGTCATTTAATTGCTCTAACTTCTTTTCTCTGGGTAGCCATACATTCTTCGTCTTCGGCATAACTACTCCATTTTCAACCTTTGTGGGCGCAGAATAGCCATTTCTTACAATCTCTTAAACATCAGAATTATGGGATCTCATAAAGTATCTTATTCTTGTTTTCCTTTGCAAGTAATTTCCGCCCTTGAACAGTGGGGGGCGATTCACAGAATTTCCTTCATGAAACATGTCCCCTAAAGAATTTCCCAATTGTTTTTGCTTGTGGTAGCACCTCACCCAGCTTCTTCATCTATTTAATAATCTTGGTGAAGCGTGTTATGGCATTTGAGATGTCTTCGTTCTCACTAATTCTGAAGGCATCATAGGATTCCTCCAGCATTTTCTACTTTGTTCCCTTTACTTGCTTTCTATTTTCTTGAGTAATTTTTAGGTTATCCCACTTCTCCTTGGGAGTATTGCAGGCACTTTGTCTGTTTAATTCATTAATGAAAAGAGTACAGAAAAACATGTTTATGGGCTTCTCATTTAATTATTGTAACCTCTTTTCTCTGGTAGCCATACATTTTTTGCGTTCGGCACAATTACTCCATTTTCAACCTTTGTGGGTGCAGATTAGCCATTTCTTACAATATCCAAAACATCAGAATCATGGGATCTCATGAAGTATCTTATTTTTGTTTTCCAGTGCAAGTAATTTCGGTCCTTGAAAAGTTGAGGGCAATTCACAGAATTTCCTTCATTAAAACATGTCCCCTAAGGAATTTCCGAATTGTTTTTGCTAGTGGTAGCACCTCACCAAGCTTCTTCATCTCTTTAATAATCTTGGTGAAGCGTGTTATGGCATTTGAGATGTCTTCGTTCTCACTAATTCTGAAGGCATCATAGGATTCCTCCAGCATTCTCTACTTTGTTCCCTTTACTTGCTTTCTGTTTTCATGAGTAATTTTTTGGTTATCCCACTTCTCCTTGGGAGTATTGCAGGCAGTATGTCTGTTTAATTCATTAATGAAAAGAGTACAGAAAAACATGTTTATGACCTTCTCATTTAATTATTGTAACCTCTTTTCTCTGGGAGCCATACATTTTTTGCGTTCGGCACAATTACTCCATTTTCAACCTTTGTTGGTGCAGATTAGCCATTTCTTACAATATCCAAAACATCAGAATCATGGGATCTCACGAAGTATCTTATTTTTGTTTTCCAGTGCAAGTAATTTCGGTCCTTGAAAAGTGGAGGGCGATTCACAGAATTTCTTTCACCAAACATGTCTCCTAAGGAATTTCACAATTGTTTTTGCTTGTGGGAGCACCTCACCCAGCTTCTTTATCTCTTTAATAATCTTGGTGAAGCGTGTTATGCCATCTGAGATGCCTTCGTTCTCACTAATTCTGAAGGCAACATAGGATTCCTCCATCACTCTCTACTGCGTTTTCTTTCCTTGCTTTTTGTCTTCTTGAGTAACTTCTACGTTATCCCATTTCTCCATGGCAGTATTGAGGCACTATGTAAGTTTAATTCATTAATGAAAAGAGTACAGAAAAACATGTTTATGACCTTGTCATTTAATTGCTCTAACTTCTTTTCTCTGGGTAGCCATACATTCTTCGTCTTCGGCATAACTACTCCATTTTCAACCTTTGTGGGCGCAGAATAGCCATTTCTTACAATCTCTTAAACATCAGAATTATGGGATCTCATAAAGTATCTTATTCTTGTTTTCCTTTGCAAGTAATTTCCGCCCTTGAACAGTGGGGGGCGATTCACAGAATTTCCTTCATGAAACATGTCCCCTAAAGAATTTCCCAATTGTTTTTGCTTGTGGTAGCACCTCACCCAGCTTCTTCATCTATTTAATAATCTTGGTGAAGCGTGTTATGCCATTTGAGATGTCTTCGTTCTCACTAATTTTGAAGCCATCATAGGATTCCTCCAGCATTCTCTACTTTGTTCCCTTTACTTGCTTTTTGTTTTCATGAGTAATATTTAGGTTATCCCATTTCTCCTTGGCAGTATTGCAGGCACTATGTGAGTTTAATTCATTAATGAAAAGAGTACAGAAAAACATGTTTATGGCCTTGTCATTTAATTGCTCTAACTTTTTTTCTCTGGGTAGCCATACATTCTTTGCGTTCGGCACAATTACTCCATTTTCAACCTTTGTGGGTGCAGATTAGCCATTTCTTACAATATCCAAAACATCAGAATCATGGGATCTCACGAAGTATCTTATTTTTGTTTTCCAGTGCAAGTAATTTCGGTCCTTGAAAAGTGGAGGGCGATTCACAGAATTTCTTTCACCAAACATGTCTCCTAAGGAATTTCACAATTGTTTTTGCTTGTGGGAGCACCTCACCCAGCTTCTTTATCTCTTTAATAATCTTGGTGAAGCGTGTTATGCCATCTGAGATGCCTTCGTTCTCACTAATTCTGATGGCAACATAGGATTCCTCCATCACTCTCTACTGCGTTTTCTTTCCTTGCTTTTTGTCTTCTTGAGTAACTTCTACGTTATCCCATTTCTCCATGGCAGTATTGCAGGCACTATGTAAGTTTAATTCATTAATGAAAAGAGTACAGAAAAACATGTTTATGGCCTTGTCATTTAATTGCTCTAACTTCTTTTCTCTGGGCAGCCATACATTCTTTGCCTTCGGCATAACTACTCGATTTTCAACCTTTGTGGGTGCAGAATAGCCATTTCTTACAATCTCTTAAACATCAGAATCATGGGATCTGATGAAGTATCTTATTCTTGTTTTCCATTGCAAGTAATTTCCCCCATGAACAGTGGAGGGCGATTCACAGAATTTCCTTCACGAAACATGTCCCCTAAGGAATTTCCCAATTGTTTTTGCTTGTGGTAGCACCTCACCCAGCTTTTCATCTCTTTAATAATCTTGGTGAACCGTGTTATGGCATTTGAGATGTCTTCGTTCTCACTAATTCTGAAGGCATCATAGGATTCCTCCAGCATTCTCTACTTTGTTCCCTTTACTTGCTTTCTGTTTTATTGAGTAATTTTTAGGTTATCCCACTTCTCCTTGGGAGTATTGCAGGCACTATGTCTGTTTAATTCATTAATGAAAAGAGTACAGAAAAACATGTTTAGGGCTTCTCATTTAATTATTGTAACCTCTTTTCTCTGGTAGCCATACATTTTTTGCGTTCGGCACAATTACTCCATTTTCAACCTTTGTGGGTGCAGATTAGCCATTTCTTACAATATCCAAAACATCAGAATCATGGGATCTCATGAAGTATCTTATTTTTGTTTTCCAGTGCAAGTAATTTCGGCCCTTGAAAAGTGGAGGGCGATTCACAGAATTTCTTTCACCAAACATGTCTCCTAAGGAATTTCACAATTGTTTTTGCTTGTAGGAGCACCTCACCCAGCTTCTTTATCTCTTTAATAATCTTGGTGAAGCGTGTTATGCCATCTGAGATGTCTTCTTTCTCACTAATTCTGAAGGCAACATAGGATTCCTCCATCACTCTCTACTGCGTTTTCTTTCCTTGCTTTTTGTCTTCTTGAGTAACTTCTACGTTATCCCATTTCTCCATGGCAGTATTGCAGGCACTATGTAAGTTTAATTCATTAATGAAAAGAGTACAGAAAAACATGTTTATGGCCTTGACATTTAATTGCTCTAACTTCTTTTCTCTGGGTAGCCATACATTCTTCGTCTTCGGCATAACTACTCCATTTTCAACCTTTGTGGGCGCAGAATAGCCATTTCTTAAAATCTCTTAAACATCAGAATTATGGGATCTCATGAAGTATCTTATTCTTGTTTTCCATTGCAAGTAATTTCCGCCCTTGAACAGTGGAGGGCGATTCACAGAATTTCCTTCATGAAACATGTCCCCTAAGGAATTTCCCAATTGTTTTTGATTGTGGTAGCACCTCACCCAACTTCTTCATCTCTTTAATAATCTTGGTGAAGCGTGTTACGGCGTTTGAGATGTCTTCGTTCTCACTAATTCTGAAGGCATCATAGGATTCCTCCAGCATTCTCTACTTTGTTCCCTTTACTTGCTTTTTGTTTTCATGAGTAATATTTAGGTTATCCCATTTCTCCTTGGCAGTATTGGAGGCACTATGTGAGTTTAATTCATTAATGAAAAGAGTACAGAAAAACATGTTTATGGCCTCGTCATTTAATTGCTCTAAATTTTTTTCTCTGGGTAGCCATACGTTCTTTGCCTTCGGCATAACTACTCCATTTTCAACCTTTGTGGGTGCAGAATAGCCATTTCTTACAATCTCTTAAACATCAGAATCATGGAATCTCATGAAGTATCTTATTCTTGTTTTCCATTGCAAGTAATTTCCGCCTTTGAACAGTGGAGGGCGATTCACAGAATTTCCTTCATTAAAACATGTCCCCTAAGGAATATCCCAATTTTTTTTGCTTGTGGTAGCACCTCACCCAGCTTCTTCATCTCTTTAATAATCTTGGTGAAGCGTGTTATGGCATTTGAGATGTCTGCGTTCTCACTAATTCTGAAGGCATCAAAGGATTCCTCCAACATTCTCTACTTTGTTCCCTTTACTTGCTTTTTGTTTTCATGAGTAATATTTAGGTTATCCCATTTCTCCTTGGCAGTATTGCAGGCACTATGTAAGTTTAATTCATTAATGAAAAGAGTACAGAAAAACATGTTTATGGCCTTGTCATTTAATTGCTCTAACTTTTTTTCTCTCCGTAGCCATACATTCTTTGCCTTCGGCATAACTACTCCATTTTCAACCTTTGTGGGTGCAGAATAGCCATTTCCTACAATCTCTTAAACATCAGAATCATGGGATCTCATTAAGTATCTTATTCTTGTTTTCCATTGCAAGTAATTTCCGCCCTTGAACAGTGGAGGGCGATTCACAGAATTTCCTTCATTAAAACATGTCCCCTAAGGAATTTCCCAAATGTTTTTGCTAGTGGTAGCACCTCACCAAGCTTCTTCATCTCTTTAATAATCTTGGTGAAGCGTGTTATGGCATTTGAGATGTCTTCGTTCTCACTAATTCTGAAGGCATCATAGGATTCCTCCAGCATTCTCTACTTTGTTCCCTTTACTTGCTTTCTGTTTTCATGAGTAATTTTTTGGTTATCCCACTTCTCCTTGGGAGTATTGCAGGCAGTATGTCTGTTTAATTCATTAATGAAAAGTGTACAGAAAAACACGTTTATGGCCTTCTCATTTAATTATTGTAACCTCTTTTCTCTGGTAGCCATACATTTTTTGCGTTCGGCACAATTACTCCATTTTCAACCTTTGTGGGTGCAGATTAGCCATTTCTTACAATATCCAAAACATCAGAATCATGGGATCTCACGAAGTATCTTATTTTTGTTTTCCAGTGCAAGTAATTTCGGTCCTTGAAAAGTGGAGGGCGATTCACAGAATTTCTTTCACCAAACATGTCTCCTAAGGAATTTCACAATTGTTTTTGCTTGTGGGAGCACCTCACCCAGCTTCTTTATCTCTTTAATAATCTTGGTGAAGCGTGTTATGCCATCTGAGATGCCTTCGTTCTCACTAATTCTGATGGCAACATAGGATTCCTCCATCACTCTCTACTGCGTTTTCTTTCCTTGCTTTTTGTCTTCTTGAGTAACTTCTACGTTATCCCATTTCTCCATGGCAGTATTGCAGGCACTATGTAAGTTTAATTCATTAATGAAAAGAGTACAGAAAAACATGTTTATGGCCTTGTCATTTAATTGCTCTAACTTCTTTTCTCTGGGCAGCCATACATTCTTTGCCTTCGGCATAACTACTCGATTTTCAACCTTTGTGGGTGCAGAATAGCCATTTCTTACAATCTCTTAAACATCAGAATCATGGGATCTGATGAAGTATCTTATTCTTGTTTTCCATTGCAAGTAATTTCCCCCATGAACAGTGGAGGGCGATTCACAGAATTTCCTTCACGAAACATGTCCCCTAAGGAATTTCCCAATTGTTTTTGCTTGTGGTAGCACCTCACCCAGCTTTTCATCTCTTTAATAATCTTGGTGAACCGTGTTATGGCATTTGAGATGTCTTCGTTCTCACTAATTCTGAAGGCATCATAGGATTCCTCCAGCATTCTCTACTTTGTTCCCTTTACTTGCTTTCTGTTTTATTGAGTAATTTTTAGGTGATCCCACTTCTCCTTGGGAGTATTGCAGGCACTATGTCTGTTTAATTCATTAATGAAAAGAGTACAGAAAAACATGTTTAGGGCTTCTCATTTAATTATTGTAACCTCTTTTCTCTGGTAGCCATACATTTTTTGCGTTCGGCACAATTACTCCATTTTCAACCTTTGTGGGTGCAGATTAGCCATTTCTTACAATATCCAAAACATCAGAATCATGGGATCTCATGAAGTATCTTATTTTTTTTTTCCAGTGCAAGTAATTTCGGCCCTTGAAAAGTGGAGGGCGATTCACAGAATTTCTTTCACCAAACATGTCTCCTAAGGAATTTCACAATTGTTTTTGCTTGTGGGAGCACCTCACCCAGCTTCTTTATCTCTTTAATAATCTTGGTGAAGCGTGTTATGCCATCTGAGATGTCTTCTTTCTCACTAATTCTGAAGGCAACATAGGATTCCTCCATCACTCTCTACTGCGTTTTCTTTCCTTGCTTTTTGTCTTCTTGAGTAACTTCTACGTTATCCCATTTCTCCATGGCAGTATTGCAGGCACTATGTAAGTTTAATTCATTAATGAAAAGAGTACAGAAAAACATGTTTATGGCCTTGACATTTAATTGCTCTAACTTCTTTTCTCTGGGTAGCCATACATTCTTCGTCTTCGGCATAACTACTCCATTTTCAACCTTTGTGGGCGCAGAATAGCCATTTCTTAAAATCTCTTAAACATCAGAATTATGGGATCTCATGAAGTATCTTATTCTTGTTTTCCATTGCAAGTAATTTCCGCCCTTGAACAGTGGAGGGCGATTCACAGAATTTCCTTCATGAAACATGTCCCCTAAGGAATTTCCCAATTGTTTTTGATTGTGGTAGCACCTCACCCAACTTCTTCATCTCTTTAATAATCTTGGTGAAGCGTGTTACGGCGTTTGAGATGTCTTCGTTCTCACTACTTCTGAAGGCATCATAGGATTCCTCCAGCATTCTCTACTTTGTTCCCTTTACTTGCTTTTTGTTTTCATGAGTAATATTGAGGTTATCCCATTTCTCCTTGGCAGTATTGGAGGCACTATGTGAGTTTAATTCATTAATGAAAAGAGTACAGAAAAACATGTTTATGGCCTTGTCATTTAATTGCTCTAACTTTTTTTCTCTGGGTAGCCATACATTCTTTGCCTTCGGCATAACTACTCCATTTTCAACCTTTGTGGGTGCAGAATAGCCATTTCTTACAATCTCTTGAACATCAGAATCATGGGATCTCATGAAGTATCTTATTATTGTTTTCCATTGCAAGTAATTTCCGCCCTAGAATAGTGGAGGGCGATTCACAGAATTTCCTTCATAAAACATGTCCCCTAAGCCATTTCCCAATTGTTTTTGCTTGTGGTAGCACCTCACCCAGCTTCTTCATCTCTTTAATAATCTTGGTGAAGCGTGTTATGGCGTTTGAGATGTCTTCGTTCTCACTAATTCTGAAGGCATCATAGGATTCCTCCAGCATTCTCTACTTTGTTCCCTTTACTTGCTTTTTGTTTTCATGAGTAATATTTAGGTTATCCCATTTCTCCTTGGCAGTATTGCAGGCACTATGTTTATTTAATTCATTAATGAAAAGAGTACAGAAAAACATGTTTATGGCCTTGTCATTTAATTGCTCTAACTTTTTTTCTCCGGGTTGCCATACATTCTTCGCCTTCGGCATAACTACTCCATTTTCAACCTTTGTGGGCTCAGAATAGCCATTTCTTACAATCTCTTAAACATCAGAATTATGGGATCTCATGAAGTATCTTATTCTTGTTTTCCATTGCAAGTAATTTCCGCCCTTGAACAGTGGAGGGCGATTCACAGAATTTCCTTCATGAAACATGTCCCCTAAGGAATTTCCCAATTGTTTTTGCTTGTGGTAGCACCTTACCCAGCTTCTTCATCTCTTTAATAATCTTGGTGAAGCGTGTTATGGCGTTTGAGATGTCTTCGTTCTCACTAATTCTGAAGGCATCATAGGATTCCTCCAGCATTCTCTACTTTGTTCCCTTTACTTGCTTTTTGTTTTCATGAGTAATATTTAGGTTATCCCATTTCTCCTTGGCAGTATTGGAGGCACTATGTGAGTTTAATTCATTAATGAAAAGAGTACAGAAAAACATGTTTATGGCCTTGTCATTTAATTGCTCTAACTTTTTTTCTCGGGGTAGCCATACATTCTTTGCCTTCGGCGTAACTACTCCATTTTCAACCTTTGTGGGTGCAGAATAGCCATTTCTTACAATCTCTTAAACATCAGAATCATGGGATCTCATGAAGTATCTTATTCTTGTTTTCCATTGCAAGTAAATTCCGCCCTTGAACAGTGGAGGGCGATTCACAGAATTTCCTTCATTAAAACATGTCCCCTAAGGAATTTTCCAATTGTTTTTGCTTGTGGTAGCACCTCACCCAGCTTCTTCATCTCTTTAATAATCTTGGTGAAGCGTGTTATGGCGTTTGAGATGTCTTCGTTCTCACTAATTCTGAAGGCATCATAGGATTCCTCCAGCATTCTCTACTTTGTTCCCTTTACTTGCTTTTTGTTTTCATGAGTAATATTTAGGTTATCCCATTTCTCCTTGGCAGTATTGGAGGCACTGTGTGAGTTTAATTCATTAATGAAAAGAGTACAGAAAAACATGTTTATGGCCTTGTCATTTAATTGCTCTAGCTTTTTTTCTCGGGGTAGCCATGCATTCTTTGCCTTCGGCATAACTACTCCATTTTCAACCTTTGTGGGTGCAGAATAGCCATTTCTTACAATCTCTTAAACATTAGAATCATGGGATCTCATGAAGTATCTTATTCTTGTTTTCCATTGCAAGTAATTTCCGCCCTTGAACAGTGGAGGGCGATTCACAGAATTTCCTTCATTAAAACATGTCCCCTAAGGAATGTCCCAATTGTTTTTGCTTGTGGTAGCACCTCACCCAGCTTCTTCATCTCTTTAATAATCTTGGTGAAGCGTGTTATGGCATTTGAGTTGTCTTCGTTCTCACTAATTCTGAAGGCATCATAGGATTCCTCCAGCATTCTCTACTTTGTTCCCCTTACTTGCTTTCTGTTTTCATGAGTAATTTTTAGGTTATCCCACTTCTCCTTGGGAGTATTGCAGGCACTATGTCTGTTTAATTCATTAATGAAAAGAGTACAGAAAAACATGTTTATGGCCTTGTCATTTAATTGCTCTAACTTTTTTTCTCTGGGTAGCCATACATTCTTTGCCTTCGGCATAACTACTCCATTTTCAACCTTTGTGGGTGCAGAA
The DNA here is from genome assembly GCA_035771175.1 of Paratinospora sagittata. Lineage (NCBI taxonomy): Eukaryota > Viridiplantae > Streptophyta > Magnoliopsida > Ranunculales > Menispermaceae > Paratinospora > Paratinospora sagittata. Next base: position 11,912,945 of record CM069611.1, on the reverse strand, counting down.
TAGCCATTTCTTACAATCTCTTGAACATCAGAATCATGGGATCTCATGAAGTATCTTATTATTGTTTTCCATTGCAAGTAATTTCCGCCCTAGAATAGTGGAGGGCGATTCACAGAATTTCCTTCATAAAACATGTCCCCTAAGGAATTTCCCAATTGTTTTTGCTTGTGGTAGCACCTCACCCAGCTTCTTCGTCTCTTTAACAATCTTGGTGAAGCGTGTTATGGCATTTGAGATGTCTTCGTTCTCACTAATTCTGAAGGCAACATAGGGTTCCTCCATCATTCTCTACTTCGTTTTCTTTACTCGCTTTTTGTCTTCATGAGTAACTTCTACGTTATCCCATTTCTCCTTGGCAGTTTTGCAGGCACTATGTTTATTTAATTCATTAATGAAAAGAGTACAGAAAAACATGTTTATGGCCTTGTCATTTAATTGCTCTAACTTTTTTTCTCCGGGTTGCCATACATTCTTTGCCTTCGGCATAACTACTCGATTTTCAACCTTTGTGGGTGTAGAATAGCCATTTCTTACAATCTCTTAAACATCAGAATCATGGGATCTGATGAAGTATCTTATTCTTGTTTTCCATTGCAAGTAATTTCCCCCATGAACAGTGGAGGGCGATTCACAGAATTTCCTTCACGAAACATGTCCCCTAAGGAATTTCCCAATTGTTTTTGCTTGTGGTAGCACCTCACCCAGCTTTTCATCTCTTTAATAATCTTGGTGAACCGTGTTACGGCATTTGAGATGTCTTCGTTCTCACTAATTCTGAAGGCATCATAGCATTCCTCCAGCATTCTATACTTTGTTCCCTTTACTTGCTTTTTGTTTTCATCAGTAATATTTAGGTTATCCCATTTCTCCTTAGCAGTATTGCAGGCACTATGTAAGTTTAATTCATTAATGAAAAGAGTACAGAAAAACATGTTTATGGCCTTGTCATTTAATTGCTCTAACTTTTTTTCTCTGGGTTGCCATACATTCTTTGCCTTCGGCATAACTACACCATTTTCAACCTTTGTGGGTGCAGAATAGCCATTTCTTACAATCTCTTAAACATCAAAATCATGGGATCTCATGAAGTATCTTATTCTTGTTTTCCATTGCAAGTAATTTCCGCCCTTGAACAGTGGAGGGGGATTCACAGAATTTCCTTCATTAAAACATGTCCCCTAAGGAATTTCCCAAATGTTTTTGCTAGTGGTAGCACCTCACCAAGCTTCTTCATCTCTTTAATAATCTTGGTGAAGCGTGTTATGGCATTTGAGATGTCTTCGTTCTCACTAATTCTGAAGGCATCATAGGATTCCTCCAGCATTCTCTACTTTGTTCCCTTTACTTGCTTTCTGTTTTCATGAGTAATTTTTTGGTTATCCCACTTCTCCTTGGGAGTATTGCAGGCAGTATGTCTGTTTAATTCATTAATGAAAAGAGTACAGAAAAACACGTTTATGGCCTTCTCATTTAATTATTGTAACCTCTTTTCTCTGGTAGCCATACATTTTTTGCGTTCGGCACAATTACTCCATTTTCAACCTTTGTGGGTGCAGATTAGCCATTTCTTACAATATCCAAAACATCAGAATCATGGGATCTCACGAAGTATCTTATTTTTGTTTTCCAGTGCAAGTAATTTCGGTCCTTGAAAAGTGGAGGGCGATTCACAGAATTTCTTTCACCAAACATGTCTCCTAAGGAATTTCACAATTGTTTTTGCTTGTGGGAGCACCTCACCCAGCTTCTTTATCTCTTTAATAATCTTGGTGAAGCGTGTTATGCCATCTGAGATGCCTTCGTTCTCACTAATTCTGATGGCAACATAGGATTCCTCCATCACTCTCTACTGCGTTTTCTTTCCTTGCTTTTTGTCTTCTTGAGTAACTTCTACGTTATCCCATTTCTCCATGGCAGTATTGCAGGCACTATGTAAGTTTAATTCATTAATGAAAAGAGTACAGAAAAACATGTTTATGGCCTTGTCATTTAATTGCTCTAACTTCTTTTCTCAGGGCAGCCATACATTCTTCGTCTTCGGCATAACTACTCCATTTTCAACCTTTGTGGGCTCAGAATAGCCATTTCTTACAATCTCTTAAACATTAGAATTATGGGATCTCATAAAGTATCTTATTCTTGTTTTCCATTGCAAGTAATTTCCGCCCTTGAACAGTGGGGGGCGATTCACAGAATTTCCTAATGAAACATGTCCCCTAAAGAATTTCCCAATTGTTTTTGCTTGTGGTAGCACCTCACCCAGCTTCTTCATCTATTTAATAATCTTGGTGAAGCGTGTTATGGCATTTGAGATGTCTTCGTTCTCACTAATTCTGAAGGCATCATAGGATTCCTCCAGCATTCTCTACTTTGTTCCCTTTACTTGCTTTCTGTTTTCTTGAGTAATTTTTAGGTTATCCCACTTCTCCTTGGGAGTATTGCAGGCACTATGTCTGTTTAATTCATGAATGAAAATAGTGCAGAAAAACATGTTTATGGCCTTCTCATTTAATTATTGTAACCTCTTTTCTCTGGTAGCCATACATTTTTTGCATTCGGCACAATTACTCCATTTTCAACCTTTGTGGGTGCAGATTAGCCATTTCTTACAATATCCAAAACATCAGAATCATGGGATCTCATGAAGTATCTTATTTTTGTTTTCCAGTGCAAGTAATTTCGGTCCTTGAAAAGTTGAGGGCGATTCACAGAATTTCCTTCATTAAAACATGTCCCCTAAGGAATTTCCCAATTGTTTTTGCTAGTTGTAGCACCTCACCAAGCTTCTTCATCTCTTTAATAATCTTGGTGAAGCGTGTTATGGCATTTGAGATGTCTTCGTTCTCACTAATTCTGAAGGCATCATAGGATTCCTCCAGCATTCTCTACTTTGTTCCCTTTACTTGCTTTCTGTTTTCATGAGTAATTTTTTGGTTATCCCACTTCTCCTTGGGAGTATTGCAGGCAGTATGTCTGTTTAATTCATTAATGAAAAGAGTACAGAAAAACACGTTTATGGCCTTCTCATTTAATTATTGTAACCTCTTTTCTCTGGTAGCCATACATTTTTTGCGTTCGGCACAATTACTCCATTTTCAACCTTTGTGGGTGCAGATTAGCCATTTCTTACAATATCCAAAACATCAGAATCATGGGATCTCATGAAGTATCTTATTTTTGTTTTCCAGTGCAAGTAATTTCGGCCCTTGAAAAGTGGAGGGCGATTCACAGAATTTCTTTCACCAAACATGTCTCCTAAGGAATTTCACAATTGTTTTTGCTTGTGGGAGCACCTCACCCAGCTTCTTTATCTCTTTAATAATCTTGGTGAAGTGTGTTATGCCATCTGAGATGTCTTCTTTCTCACTAATTCTGAAGGCAACATAGGATTCCTCCATCACTCTCTACTACGTTTTCTTTCCTTGCTTTTTGTCTTCTTGAGTAACTTCTACGTTATCCCATTTCTCCATGGCAGTATTGCAGGCACTATGTAAGTTTAATTCATTAATGAAAAGAGTACAGAAAAACATGTTTATGGCCTTGACATTTAATTGCTCTAACTTCTTTTCTCTGGGTAGCCATACATTCTTCGTCTTCGGCATAACTACTCCATTTTCAACCTTTGTGGGCGTAGAATAGCCATTTCTTAAAATCTCTTAAACATCAGAATTATGGGATCTCATGAAGTATCTTATTCTTGTTTTCCATTGCAAGTAATTTCCGCCCTTGAACAGTGGAGGGCGATTCACAGAATTTCCTTCATGAAACATGTCCCCTAAGGAATTTCCCAAATGTTTTTGATTGTGGTAGCACCTCACCCAGCTTCTTCATCTCTTTAATAATCTTGGTGAAGCGTGTTACGGCGTTTGAGATGTCTTCGTTCTCACTAATTCTGAAGGCATCATAGGATTCCTCCAGCATTCTCTACTTTGTTCCCTTTACTTGCTTTTTGTTTTCATGAGTAATATTGAGGTTATCCCATTTCTCCTTGGCAGTATTGGAGGCACTATGTGAGTTTAATTCATTAATGAAAAGAGTACAGAAAAACATGTTTATGGCCTTGTCATTTAATTGCTCTAACTTTTTTTCTCTGGGTAGCCATACATTCTTTGCCTTCGGCATAACTACTCCATTTTCAACCTTTGTGGGTGCAGAATAGCCATTTCTTACAATCTCTTGAACATCAGAATCATGGGATCTCATGAAGTATCTTATTATTGTTTTCCATTGCAAGTAATTTCCGCCCTAGAATAGTGGAGGGCGATTCACAGAATTTCCTTCATAAAACCTGTCCCCTAAGCCATTTCCCAATTGTTTTTGCTTGTGGTAGCACCTCACCCAGCTTCTTCATCTCTTTAATAATCTTGGTGAAGCGTGTTATGGCATTTGAGATGTCTTCGTTCTCACTAATTCTGAAGGCAACATAGGGTTCCTCCATCATTCTCTACTTCGTTTTCTTTACTCGCTTTTTGTCTTCATGAGTAACTTCTACGTTATCCCATTTCTCCTTGGCAGTATTGCAGGCACTATGTTTATTTAATTCATTAATGAAAAGAGTACAGAAAAACATGTTTATGGCCTTGTCATTTAATTGCTCTAACTTTTTTTCTCCGGGTTGCCATACATTCTTCGCCTTCGGCATAACTACTCCATTTTCAACCTTTGTGGGCTCAGAATAGCCATTTCTTACAATCTCTTAAACATCAGAATTATGGGATCTCATGAAGTATCTTATTCTTGTTTTCCATTGCACGTAATTTCCCCCATGAACAGTGGAGGGCGATTCACAGAATTTCCTTCACGAAACATGTCCCCTAAGGAATTTCCCAATTGTTTTTGCTTGTGGTAGCACCTCACCCAGCTTTTCATCTCTTTAATAATCTTGGTGAACCGTGTTATGGCATTTGAGATGTCTTCGTTCTCACTAATTCTGAAGGCATCATAGGATTCCTCCAGCATTCTCTACTTTGTTCCCTTTACTTGCTTTCTGTTTTATTGAGTAATTTTTAGGTTATCCCACTTCTCCTTGGGAGTATTGCAGGCACTATGTCTGTTTAATTCATTAATGAAAAGAGTACAGAAAAACATGTTTAGGGCTTCTCATTTAATTATTGTAACCTCTTTTCTCTGGTAGCCATACATTTTTTGCGTTCGGCACAATTACTCCATTTTCAACCTTTGTGGGTGCAGATTAGCCATTTCTTACAATATCCAAAACATCAGAATCATGGGATCTCATGAAGTATCTTATTTTTGTTTTCCAGTGCAAGTAATTTCGGCCCTTGAAAAGTGGAGGGCGATTCACAGAATTTCTTTCACCAAACATGTCTCCTAAGGAATTTCACAATTGTTTTTGCTTGTGGGAGCACCTCACCCAGCTTCTTTATCTCTTTAATAATCTTGGTGAAGCGTGTTATGCCTTCTGAGATGTCTTCTTTCTCACTAATTCTGAAGGCAACATAGGATTCCTCCATCACTCTCTACTGCGTTTTCTTTCCTTGCTTTTTGTCTTCTTGAGTAACTTCTACGTTATCCCATTTCTCCATGGCAGTATTGCAGGCACTATGTAAGTTTAATTCATTAATGAAAAGAGTACAGAAAAACATGTTTATGGCCTTGACATTTAATTTCTCTAACTTCTTTTCTCTGGGTAGCCATACATTCTTCGTCTTCGGCATAACTACTCCATTTTCAACCTTTGTGGGCGCAGAATAGCCATTTCTTAAAATCTCTTAAACATCAGAATTATGGGATCTCATGAAGTATCTTATTCTTGTTTTCCATTGCAAGTAATTTCCGCCCTTGAACAGTGGAGGGCGATTCATAGAATTTCCTTCATGAAACATGTCCCCTAAGGAATTTCCCAATTGTTTTTGATTGTGGTAGCACCTCACCCAGCTTCTTCATCTCTTTAATAATCTTGGTGAAGCGTGTTACGGCGTTTGAGATGTCTTCGTTCTCACTAATTCTGAAGGCATCATAGGATTCCTCCAGCATTCTCTACTTTGTTCCCTTTACTTGCTTTTTGTTTTCATGAGTAATATTGAGGTTATCCCATTTCTCCTTGGCAGTATTGGAGGCACTATGTGAGTTTAATTCATTAATGAAAAGAGTACAGAAAAACATGTTTATGGCCTTGTCATTTAATTGCTCTAACTTTTTTTCTCTGGGTAGCCATACATTCTTTGCCTTCGGCATAACTACTCCATTTTCAACCTTTGTGGGTGCAGAATAGCCATTTCTTACAATCTCTTGAACATCAGAATCATGGGATCTCATGAAGTATCTTATTATTGTTTTCCATTGCAAGTAATTTCCGCCCTAGAATAGTGGAGGGCGATTCACAGAATTTCCTTCATAAAACATGTCCCCTAAGCCATTTCCCAATTGTTTTTGCTTGTGGTAGCACCTCACCCAGCTTCTTCATCTCTTTAATAATCTTGGTGAAGCGTGTTATGGCATTTGAGATGTCTTCGTTCTCACTAATTCTGAAGGCAACATAGGGTTCCTCCATCATTCTCTACTTCGTTTTCTTTACTCGCTTTTTGTCTTCATGAGTAACTTCTACGTTATCCCATTTCTCCTTGGCAGTATTGCAGGCACTATGTTTATTTAATTCATTAATGAAAAGAGTACAGAAAAACATGTTTATGGCCTTGTCATTTAATTGCTCTAACTTTTTTTCTCCGGGTTGCCATACATTCTTCGTCTTCGGCATAACTACTCCATTTTCAACCTTTGTGGGCTCAGAATAGCCATTTCTTACAATCTCTTAAACATCAGAATTATGGGATCTCATGAAGTATCTTATTCTTGTTTTCCATTGCAAGTAATTTCCGCCCTTGAACAGTGGAGGGCGATTCACAGAATTTCCTTCATGAAACATGTCCCCTAAGGAATTTCCCAATTGTTTTTGCTTGTGGTAGCACCTTACCCAGCTTCTTCATCTCTTTAATAATCTTGGTGAAGCGTGTTATGGCGTTTGAGATGTCTTCGTTCTCACTAATTCTGAAGGCATCATAGGATTCCTCTAGCATTCTCTACTTTGTTCCCTTTACTTGCTTTTTGTTTTCATGAGTAATATTTAGGTTATCCCATTTCTCCTTGGCAGTATTGGAGGCACTATGTGAGTTTAATTCATTAATGAAAAGAGTACAGAAAAACATGTTTATGGCCTTGTCATTTAATTGCTCTAACTTTTTTTCTCGGGGTAGCCATACATTCTTTGCCTTCGGCGTAACTACTCCATTTTCAACCTTTGTGGGTGCAGAATAGCCATTTCTTACAATCTCTTAAACATCAGAATCATGGGATCTCATGAAGTATCTTATTCTTGTTTTCCATTGCAAGTAAATTCCGCCCTTGAACAGTGGAGGGCGATTCACAGAATTTCCTTCATTAAAACATGTCCCCTAAGGACTTTTCCAATTGTTTTTGCTTGTGGTAGCACCTCACCCAGCTTCTTCATCTCTTTAATAATCTTGGTGAAGCGTGTTATGGCGTTTGAGATGTCTTCGTTCTCACTAATTCTGAAGGCATCATAGGATTCCTCCAGCATTCTCTACTTTGTTCCCTTTACTTGCTTTTTGTTTTCATGAGTAATATTTAGGTTATCCCATTTCTCCTTGGCAGTATTGGAGGCACTGTGTGAGTTTAATTCATTAATGAAAAGAGTACAGAAAAACATGTTTATGGCCTTGTCATTTAATTGCTCTAGCTTTTTTTCTCGGGGTAGCCATACATTCTTTGCCTTCGGCATAACTACTCCATTTTCAACCTTTGTGGGTGCAGAATAGCCATTTCTTACAATCTCTTAAACATTAGAATCATGGGATCTCCTGAAGTATCTAATTCTTGTTTTCCATTGCAAGTAATTTCCGCCCTTGAACAGTGGAGGGCGATTCACAGTATTTCCTTCATTAAAACATGTCCCCTAAGGAATTTCCCAATTGTTTTTGCTTGTGGTAGCACCTCACCCAGCTTCTTCATCTCTTTAATAATCTTGGTGAAGCGTGTTATGGCATTTGAGATGTCTTCGTTCTCACTAATTCTGAAGGCATCATAGGATTCCTCCAGCATTCTCTACTTTGTTCCCCTTACTTGCTTTCTGTTTTCATGAGTAATTTTTAGGTTATCCCACTTCTCCTTGGGAGTATTGCAGGCACTATGTCTGTTTAATTCATTAATGAAAAGAGTACAGAAAAACATGTTTATGGCCTTGTCATTTAATTGCTCTAACTTTTTTTCTCTGGGTAGCCATACATTCTTTGCCTTCGGCATAACTACTCCATTTTCAACCTTTGTGGGTGCAGAATAGCCATTTCTTACAATCTCTTGAACATCAGAATCATGGGATCTCATGAAGTATCTTATTATTGTTTTCCATTGCAAGTAATTTCCGCCCTAGAATAGTGGAGGGCGATTCACAAAATTTCCTTCATAAAACTTGTCCCCTAAGGAATTTCCCAATTGTTTTTGCTTGTGGTAGCACCTCACCCAGCTTCTTCGTCTCTTTAACAATCTTGGTGAAGCGTGTTATGGCATTTGAGATGTCTTCGTTCTCACTAATTCTGAAGGCAACATAGGGTTCCTCCATCATTCTCTACTTCGTTTTCTTTACTCGCTTTTTGTCTTCATGAGTAACTTCTACGTTATCCCATTTCTCCTTGGCAGTATTGCAGGCACTATGTTTATTTAATTCATTAATGAAAAGAGTACAGAAAAACATGTTTATGGCCTTGTCATTTAATTGCTCTAACTTTTTTTCTCCGGGTTGCCATACATTCTTTGCCTTCGGCATAACTACTCGATTTTCAACCTTTGTGGGTGTAGAATAGCCATTTCTTACAATCTCTTAAACATCAGAATCATGGGATCTGATGAAGTATCTTATTCTTGTTTTCCATTGCAAGTAATTTCCCCCATGAACAGTGGAGGGCGATTCACAGAATTTCCTTCACGAAACATGTCCCCTAAGGAATTTTCCAATTGTTTTTGCTTGTGGTAGCACCTCACCCTGCTTCTTCATCTCTTTAATAATCTTGGTGAACCGTGTTATGGCATTTGAGATGTCTTCGTTCTCACTAATTCTGAAGGCATCATAGCATTCCTCCAGCATTCTATACTTTGTTCCCTTTACTTGCTTTTTGTTTTCATCAGTAATATTTAGGTTATCCCATTTCTCCTTGGCAGTATTGGAGGCACTGTGTGAGTTTAATTCATTAATGAAAAGAGTACAGAAAAACATGTTTATGGCCTTGTCATTTAATTGCTCTAGCTTTTTTTCTCGGGGTAGCCATACATTCTTTGCCTTCGGCATAACTACTCCATTTTCAACCTTTGTGGGTGCAGAATAGCCATTTCTTACAATCTCTTAAACATTAGAATCATGGGATCTCATGAAGTATCTTATTCTTGTTTTCCATTGCAAGTAATTTCCGCCCTTGAACAGTGGAGGGCGATTCACAGAATTTCCTTCATTAAAACATGTCCCCTAAGGAATTTCCCAATTGTTTTTGCTTGTGGTAGCACCTCACCCAGCTTCTTCATCTCTTTAATAATCTTGGTGAAGCGTGTTATGGCATTTGAGATGTCTTCGTTCTCACTAATTCTGAAGGCATCATAGGAATCCTCCAGCATTCTCTACTTTGTTCCCCTTACTTGCTTTCTGTTTTCATGAGTAATTTTTAGGTTATCCCACTTCTCCTTGGGAGTATTGCAGGCACTATGTCTGTTTAATTCATTAATGAAAAGAGTACAGAAAAACATGTTTATGGCCTTGTCATTTAATTGCTCTAACTTTTTTTCTCTGGGTAGCCATACATTCTTTGCCTTCGGCATAACTACTCCATTTTCAACCTTTGTGGGTGCAGAATAGCCATTTCTTACAATCTCTTGAACATCAGAATCATGGGATCTCATGAAGTATCTTATTATTGTTTTCCATTGCAAGTAATTTCCGCCCTAGAATAGTGGAGGGCGATTCACAGAATTTCCTTCATAAAACATGTCCCCTAAGGAATTTCCCAATTGTTTTTGCTTGTGGTAGCGCCTCACCCAGCTTCTTCGTCTCTTTAACAATCTTGGTGAAGCGTGTTATGGCATTTGAGATGTCTTCGTTCTCACTAATTCTGAAGGCAACATAGCGTTCCTCCATCATTCTCTACTTCGTTTTCTTTACTCGCTTTTTGTCTTCATGAGTAACTTCTACGTTATCCCATTTCTCCTTGGCAGTATTGCAGGCACTATGTTTATTTAATTCATTAATGAAAAGAGTACAGAAAAACATGTTTATGGCCTTGTCATTTAATTGCTCTAACTTTTTTTCTCCGGGTTGCCATACATTCTTTGCCTTCGGCATAACTACTCGATTTTCAACCTTTGTGGGTGCAGAATAGCCATTTCTTACAATCTCTTAAACATCAGAATCATGGGATCTGATGAAGTATCTTATTCTTGTTTTCCATTGCAAGTAATTTCCCCCATGAACAGTGGAGGGCGATTCACAGAATTTCCTTCACGAAACATGTCCCCTAAGGAATTTCCCAATTGTTTTTGCTTGTGGTAGCACCTCACCCAGCTTTTCATCTCTTTAATAATCTTGGTGAACCGTGTTATGGCATTTGAGATGTCTTCGTTCTCACTAATTCTGAAGGCATCATAGCATTCCTCCAGCATTCTATACTTTGTTCCCTTTACTTGCTTTTTGTTTTCATCAGTAATATTTAGGTTATCCCATTTCTCCTTAGCAGTATTGCAGGCACTATGTAAGTTTAATTCATTAATGAAAAGAGTACAGAAAAACATGTTTATGGCCTTGTCATTTAATTGCTCTAACTTTTTTTCTCTGGGTTGCCATACATTCTTTGCCTTCGGCATAACTACACCATTTTCAACCTTTGTGGGTGCAGAATAGCCATTTCGTACAATCTCTTAAACATCAAAATCATGGGATCTCATGAAGTATCTTATTCTTGTTTTCCATTGCAAGTAATTTCCGCCCTTGAACAGTGGAGGGCGATTCACAGAATTTCCTTCATTAAAACATGTCCCCTAAGGAATTTCCCAATTGTTTTTGCTAGTGGTAGCACCTCACCAAGCTTCTTCATCTCTTTAATAATCTTGGTGATTATGGCATTTAAGATGTCTTCGTTCTCACTAATTCTGAAGGCATCATAGGATTCCTCCAGCATTCTCTACTTTGTTCCCATTACTTGCTTTCTGTTTTCATGAGTAACTTTTAGGTTATCCCACTTCTCCTTGGGAGTATTGCAGGCACTATGTCTGTTTAATTCATTAATGAAAATAGTACAGAAAAACATGTTTATGGCCTTCTCATTTAATTATTGTAACCTCTTTCCTCTGGTAGCCATAAATTTTTTGCCTTCGGCACAATTACTCCATTTTCAACCTTTGTGGGTGCAGATTAGCCATTTCTTACAATATCCAAAACATCAGAATTATGGGATCTCATGAAGTATCTTATTCTTGTTTTCCACTGCAAGGTATTTCGGTCCTTGAATAGTGGAGGGCGATTCGCAGAATTTCTTTCATCAAACATGTCCCCTAAGGAATTTGCCAATTGTTTTTGCTTGTGGGAGCACCGCACCCAGCTTCTTCATCTCTTTAATAATCTTGGTGAAGCGTGTTACGGCGTCTGAGATGTCTTCGTTCTCACTAATACTGAAGGCAACATAGGGTTCCTCCATCATTCTCTACTTCGTTTTCTTTACTCGCTTTTTGTCTTCATGAGTAACTTCTACGTTATCCCATTTCTCCTTGGCAGTATTGCAGGCACTATGTAAGTTTAATTCATTAATGAAAAGAGTACAGAAAAACATGTTTATGGCCTTGTCATTTAATTGCTCTAACTTTTTTTCTCTGGGTAGCCATACATTCTTTGCCTTCGGCATAACTACTCCATTTTCAACCTTTGTGGGTGCAGAATAGCCATTTCTTACAATCTCTTAAACATCTGAATCATGGGATCTCATGATGTATCTTATTATTGTTTTCCATTGCAAGTAATTTCCGCCCTTGAACAGTGGAGGGCGTTTCACAGAATTTCCTTCATGAAACATGTCCCCTAAGGAATTTCCGAATTGTTTTTGCTTGTGGTAGCACCTCACCCAGCTTCTTCATCTCTTTAATAATCTTGGTGAAGCGTGTTATGGCATTTGAGATGTCTTTGTTCTCACTAATTCTGAAGGCATCATAGGATTCCTCCAGCATCCTCTACTTTGTGCCTGCTTGGCTGTATTGCAGGCACTATGTCTGTTTAATTCATTAATGAAAAGAGTACAGAAAAGCATGTTTATGGCCTTGTCATTTAATTGCCCTAACTTTTTTTCTCTGGGTAGCCATACATTCTTTGCCTTCGGCATAACTACTCCATTTTCAACATTTGTGGGTGCAGAATAGCCATTCCTTACAATCTCTTAAACATCAGAATCATGGGATCTCATGAAGCTTTTTTTTTCTTGTTTTTCAATGCAAGTAATTTCCGCCCTTGAACAGTGGAGGGTGATTCACAAAATTTTATTTATCAAACATGTCCCATAAGGAATTTTCCAATTGTGTTTGCTTGTGGGAGCACCTCACCCAGCTTCTTCATCTCTTTAATAATCTTGGTGAAGCGTGTTATGGCATCTGAGATGTCTTCGTTCTCACTAATTCTGAAGGCAACATAGGGTTTTTCCATCATTATCTACTTTGTTTTCTTTACTTGCTTTTTGTCTTCATGAGTAACTTCTACGTTATCCCATTTCTCCTTAGCAATATTGCAGGCACTATGTATGTTTAATTCATTAATGAAAAGAGTACAGAAAAGCATGTTTATGGCCTTGTCATTTAATTGTTGTAACCTCTTTTCTCTGGAAGCCAAACATTCTTTGCCTTCGGCACAATTACTCCGTTTTTAACCTTTGTGGGTGTAGATTAGCCATTTCTTACAATCTCCAAAACATCAGAATCATGGGATCTCATGAAGTATCTTATTCTTGTTTTCCAGTGCAAGTAATTTCCGCCCTTGAACGGTGGAGGGCGATTCATAGAATTTCCTTCACGAAACATGTCCCTAGGGAATTTTCCAATTGTTTTTGCTTGTGGTAGCACCTCACCCAGCTTCTTCATCTCTTTAATAATCTTGGTGAAACGTGTTATGGCATTTGAGATGTCTTCGTTCTCACTAATTCTGAAGGCATCATAGGATTCCTCCAGCATTCTCTACTTTGTTCCCTTTACTTGCTTTCTGTTTTCATGAGTAATTTTTAGGTTATCCCATTTCTCCTTGGCAGTATTGCAGGCACTATGTAAGTTTAATTCATTAATGAAAAGAGTACAGAAAAACATGTTTATGGCCTTCTCATTTAATTGTTGTAACCTCTTTTCTCTGGGAGCCATACATTCTTTGCCTTTGGCACAATTACTCCATTTTGAACCTTTGTGGGTGCAGATTAGCCATTTCTTACAATCTCCAAAACATCATAATCATGAGATCTCATGAAGTATCTTATTCTTGTTTTCCAGTGCAAGTAATTTCGGTCCTTGAATAGTGGAGGGCGATTCACAAAATTTCCTTCTTCAAACATGTCCGCGAAGGAATTTCCCAATTGTTTTTGCTTGTGGTAGCACCTCATCCAGCTTCTTCATCTCTTTAATAATCTTGGTGAAGCGTGTTATGGCATCTGAGATGTCTTCGTTCTCACTAATTCTGAAGGCAACATAGGATTCCTCCATAACTCTCTACTGCGTTTTCTTTACTTGTTTTTTGTCTTCATGAGTAACTTCTACGTTATCCCATTTCTGCTTGGCAGTATTGCAGGCACTATGGCTGTTTAATTCTTTAATGAAAAGAGTACAGAAAAGCATGTTTATGGCCTTGTCATCTAATTGCTCTAACTTTTTTTCTCTTGGTAGCCATACATTCTTTGCCTTCGGCATAACTACTCCATATTCAACATTTGTGGGTGCAGAATAGTCATTCCTTACAATCTCTTAAACATCAGAATCATGGGATCTCATGAAGCATCTTATTCTTGTTTTTCAGTGCAAGTAATTTCCGCCCTTGAACAGTGGAGGGTGATTCACAAAATTTGATTTGTCAAACATGTCCCCTAAGGAATTTCCCAATTGTTTTTGCTTGTGGGAGCACCGCACCCAGCTTCTTCATCTCTTTAATAATCTTGGTGAAGCGTGTTACGGCGTCTGAGATGTCTTCGTTCTCACTAATACTGAAGGCAACATAGGGTTCCTCCATCATTCTCTACTTCGTTTTCTTTACTTGCTTTTTGTCTTCATGAGTAACTTCTACGTTATCCCATTTCTGCTTGGCTGTATTGCAGGCACTATGTCTGTCTAATTCATTAATGGAAAGAGTACAGAAAAGCATGTTTATGGCCTTGTCATTTAATTGCCCTAACTTTTTTTCTCTGGGTAGCCATACATTCTTTGCCTTCGGCATAACTACTCCATTTTTAACATTTGTGGGTGCAGAATAACGATTCCTTACAATCTCTTAAACATCAGAATCATGGGATCTCATGAAGCTTTTTTTTCTTGTTTTTCAGTGCAACTAATTTCCGCCCTTGAACAGTGGAGGGTGATTCACAAAATTTTATTTATCAAACATGTCCCCTAAGGAATTTCCCAATTGTGTTTGCTGGTGGGAGCACCTCACCCAGCTTCTTCATCTCTTTAATAATCTTGGTGAAGCGTGTTATGGCATCTGAGATGTCTTCGTTCTCACTAATTCTGAAGGCAACATAGGGTTCTTCCATCATTCTCTACTTTGTTTTCTTTACTTGCTTTTTGTCTTCATGAGTAACTTCTACGTTATCCCATTTCTCCTTAGCAGTATTGCAGGCACTATGTATGTTTAATTCATTAATGAAAAGAGTTCAGAAAAGCATGTTTATGGCCTTGTCATTTAATTGTTGTAACCTCTTTTCTCTGGAAGCCAAACATTCTTTGCCTTCGGCACAATTACTCCGTTTTTTACCTTTGTGGGTGTAGATTAGCCATTTCTTACAATCTCCAAAACATCAGAATCATGGGATCTCATGAAGTATCTTATTCTTGTTTTCCAGTGCAAGTAATTTCCGCCCTTGAACGGTGGAGGGCGATTCATAGAATTTCCTTCATGAAACATGTCCCTAGGGAATTTTCCAATTGTTTTTGCTTGTGGTAGCACCTCACCCAGCTTCTTCATCTCTTTAATAATCTTGGTGAAACGTGTTATGGCATTTGAGATGTCTTCGTTCTCACTAATTCTGAAGGCATCATAGGATTCCTCCAGCATTCTCTACTTTGTTCCCTTTACTTGCTTTCTGTTTTCATGAGTAATTTTTAGGTTATCCCATTTCTCCTTGGCAGTATTGCAGGCACTATGTCTGTTTAATTCATTAATGAAAAGAGTACAGAAAAACATGTTTATGGCCTTCTCATTTAATTGTTGTAACCTCTTTTCTCTGGTAGCCATACATTCTTTGCCTTTGGCACAAATACTCCATTTTGAACCTTTGTGGGTGAAGATTAGCCATTTCTTACAATCTCCAAAACATCATAATCATGGGATCTCATGAAGTATCTTATTCTTGTTTTCCAGTGCAAGTAATTTCGGTCCTTGAATAGTGGAGGGTGATTCACAAAATTTCATTTATCAAACATGTCCCCTAAGGAATTTTCCAATTGTTTTTGCTTGTGGGAGCACCTCACCCAGCTTCTTCATCTCTTTAATAATCGCGGTGAATGTTGTTATGGCATCTGAGATGTCTTCGTTCTCACTAATTCTGAAGGCATCATAGGGTTCCTCCATCACTCTCTACTGCGTTTTCTTTACTTATTTTTTGTCTTCATGAGTAACTTCTACGTTATCCCATTTCTGCTTGGCAGAATTGCAGGCACTATGTCTGTTTAATTCATTAATGAAAAGAGTACAGAAAAGCATGTTTATGGCCTTGTCATTTAATTGCTCTAACTATTTTTCTCTTGGTAGCCATACATTCTTTGCCTTCGGCATAACTACTCCATATTCAACATTTGTGGGTGCAGAATAGCCATTCCTTACAATCTCTTAAACATCAGAATCATGGGATCTCATGAAGCATCTTATTCTTGTTTTTCAGTGCAAGTAATTTCCGCCCTTGAACAGTGGAGGGTGATTCACAAAATTTCATTTATCAAACATGTCCCCTAAGGAATTTCCCAATTGTTTTTGCTTGTGGGAGCACCTCACCAGCTTCTTCATCTCTTTAATAATCTTGTTGAAGCGTGTTATGGCATCTGAGATGTCTTCGTTCTCACTAATTCTGAAGGCAACATAGGATTCCTCCATCACTCTCTACTGCGTTTTCTTTACTTGCTTTTTGTCTTCATGAGTAACTTCTACGTTATCCCATTTCAGCTTGGCAGTATTGCAGGCTCTATGTCTCTTTAATTCGTTAATGAAAATAGTACAGAAAAGCATGTTTATGGCCTTGTCATTTAACTGCTCTAACTTTTTTTCTATTGGTAGCCATACATTCTTTGCCTTCGGCATAACTACTCCATTTTCAACATTTGTGGGTGCAGAATAGCCATTCCTTACAATCTCTTAAACATCAGAATCATGGGGATCTCATGAAGCATCTTATTCTTGTT
Source organism: Paratinospora sagittata (assembly GCA_035771175.1). Taxonomy (NCBI): domain Eukaryota; kingdom Viridiplantae; phylum Streptophyta; class Magnoliopsida; order Ranunculales; family Menispermaceae; genus Paratinospora; species Paratinospora sagittata. The sequence goes on along the minus strand of CM069611.1, from coordinate 11,896,307 downwards.
TTTCAGTGCAAGTAATTTCCGCCCTTGAACAGTGGAGGGTGATTCACAAAATTTCATTTATCAAACATGTCCCCAAACGAATTTCCCAATTGTTTTTGCTTGTGGGAGCACCTCACCAGCTTCTTCATCTCTTTAATAATCTTGTTGAAGCGTGTTATGGCATCTGAGATGTCTTCGTTCTCACTAATTCTGAAGGCAACATAGGGTTCTTCCATCATTCTCTACTTTGTTTTCTTTACTTGCTTTTTGTCTTCATGAGTAACTTCTACGTTATCCCATTTCTCCTTGGCAGTATTGCAGACACTATGTATGTTTAATTCATTAATGAAAAGAGTACAGAAAAGCATGTTTATGGCCTTGTCATTTAATTGTTGTAACCTCTTTTCTCTGGTAGCCATACTTCTTTGCCTTCGGCACAATTACTCCATTTTCAACCTTTGTGGGTGCAGATTAGCCATTTCTTACAATCTCCAGAACATCAGAATCATGGGTTCTCATGAAGTATCTTATTCTTGTTATCCAGTGCAAGTAATTTCCGCCCTTGAACGGTGGAGGGCGATTCACAGAATTTCCTTCATAAAACATGTCCCCTAGGGAATTTCCCAATTGTTTTTGCTTGTGGTAGCACCTCACCCAGCTTCTTCATCTCTTTAATAATCTAGGTGAAACGTGTTATGGCATTTGAGATGTCTTCGTTCTCACTAATTCTGAAAGCATCATAGGATTCCTCCAGCATTCTCTACTTTGTTCCCTTTACTTGCTTTCTATTTTCCTGAGTAATTTTTAGGTTATACCATTTCTTCTTGGCAGTATTGCAGGCACTATGTCTGTTTAATTCATTAATGAAAAGAGTACAGAAAAATATGTTTATGGCCTTCTCATTTAATTGTTGTAACCTCTTTTCTCTGGTAGCCATACATTCTTTGCCTTCGGCACAATTACTCCATTTTGAACCTTTGTGGGTGCAGATTAGCCATTTCTTACAATCTCCAAAACATCATAATCATGGGATCTCAAGAAGTATCTTATTCTTGTTATCCAGTGCAAGTAATTTCGGTCCTTGAATACTGGAGGGCGATACACAAAATTTCCTTCTTCAAACATGTCCCCTATGGAATTTCCCAATTGTTTTTGCTTGTGGTAGCACCTCACCCAGCTTCTTCATCTCTTAAATAATCGTGGTGAATGTTGTTATGGCATCTGAGATGTCTTCGTTCTCACTAATTCTGAAGGCAACATAGGATTCCTCCATCACTCTCTACTGCGTTTTCTTTACTTGTTTTTTGTCTTTATGAGTAACTTCTACGTTATCCCATTTCTGCATGGCAGTATTGCCGGCACTATGTCTGTTTAATTCATTAATGAAAAGAGTACAGAAAAGCATGTTTATGGCCTTGTCATTTAATTACTCTAACTATTTTTCTCTTGGTAGACATACATTCTTTGCCTTCGGCATAACTACTTCGTATTCAACATTTGTGGGTGCAGAATAGCCATTCCTTACAATCTCTTAAACATCAGAATCATGGGATCTCATGAAGCATCTTATTCTTGTTTTTCAGTGCAAGTAATTTCCGCCCTTGAACAGTGGAGGGTGATTCACAAAATTTGATTTATCAAACATGTCCCCTAAAGAATTTCCCAATTGTTTTTGCTTGTGGGAGCACCTCACCAGCTTCTTCATCTCTTTAATAATCTTGTTGAAGCGTGTTATGGAATCTGAGATGTCTTCGTTCTCACTAATTCTGAAGGCAACATAGGATTCCTCCATCACTCTCTACTGCGTTTTCTTTACTTGCTTTTTGTCTTCGTGAGTAACTTCTACGTTATCCCATTTCTGCTTGGCTGTATTGCAGGCACTATGTCTGTTTAATTCATTAATGAAAAGAGTACAGAAAAGCATGTTTATGGCCTTGTCATTTAATTGCCCTAACTTTTTTTCTCTGGGTAGCCATACATTCTTTGCCTTCGGCATAACTACTCCATTTTCAACATTTGTGGGTGCAGAATAGCCATTCCTAACAATCTCTTAAACATTAGAATCATGGGATCTCATTGAGCTATTATTTTTCTTGTTTTTCAGTGCAAGTAATTTCCGCCTTTGAACGGTGGAGGGCGATTCACAGAATTTCCTTCATGAAACATGTTCCCTAGGGAATTTCCCAATTATTTTTGCTTGTGGTAGCACCTCACCCAGCTTCTTCATCTCTTTAATAATCTTGGTGAAGCGAGTTATGGCATTTGAGATGTCTTCGTTCTCACTAATTCTGAAGGCATCATAGGATTCCTCCATCATTCTCTACTTTGTTCCCTTTACTTGCTTTCTGTTTTCATGAGTAATTTTTAGGTTATCCCATTTCTCCTTGGCAGTATTGCAGGCACTATGTCTGTTTAATTCATTAATAAAAAGAGTACAGAAAAACATGTTTATGGCATTCTCATTTAATTGTTGTAACCTCTTTTCTCTGGTAGCCATACATTATTTGCCTTCGGCACAATTACTCCATTTTCAACCTTTGTGGGTGCAGATTAGCCATTTCTTACAATCTCCAAAACATCAGAATCATGGGATCTCATGAAGTATCTTATTCTTGTTATCCAGTGCAAGTAATTTCCGCCCTTGAACGGTGGAGGGCGATTCACAGAATTTCCTTCATGAAACATGTCCCCTAAGGAATTTCCCAATTGTTTTTGCTTGTGGAAGCACCTCACCCAGCTTCTTCATCTCTTTAATAATCTTGGTGAAGCGTGTTATGGCATTTGAGATGTCTTCGTTCTCACTAATTCTGGAGGCATCATAGGATTCCTCCAGCATTCTCTACCTTGTTCCCTTTACTTGCTTTCTGTTTTCATTAGTAATTTTTAGGTTATCTCATTTCTCCTTTACAGTATTGCAGGCACTATGTCTGTTTAATTCATTAATGAAAAGAGTACAGAAAAACATGTTTATGGCCTTCTCATTTAATTGTTGTAACCTCTTTTCTCTGGTAGCCAAACATTATTTGCCTTCGGCACAATTACTCCATTCTCAAACTTTGTGGGTGCAGATTAGCCATTTCTTACAATCTCCAAAACATCAGAATCATGGGATCTCATGAAGTATCTTATTCTTGTTTTCCAGTGCAAGTAATTTCGGTCCATGAATAGTGGACGACGATTCACATAATTTCTTTCATCAAACATGTCCCCTAAGGAATTTCCCAATTGTTTTTGCTTTTGGGAGCACCTCACCCAGCTTCTTCATCTATTTAATAATCTTGGTGAAGCGTGTTATGGCATTTGAGATGTCTTCGTTCTCACTAATTCTAAAGGTGTCATAGGATTCCTCCGGCATTCTCTACTTTGTTCCCTTTACTTGCTTTCTGTTTTCATGAGTAATTTTTAGGTTATCCCATTTCTCCTTTACAGTATTGCAGGCACTATGTTTGTTTAATTCATTAATGAAAAGAGTACAGAAAAGCATGTTTATGGCCTTGTCATTTTATTGCTCTAACTTCTTTTCTCCGGGTAGCCATACATTCTTTGCGTTCGGCACAATTACTCCATTTTCAATCTTTTGGGTGTAGAATAGCCATTTCTTACGATATCCAAAACATCATAATCATGGCATTTTATGAAGTATCTTATTCAGAATACGCAGTTCAAGTAATTTCCGCCCTTGAACAGTGGAAGGTGATTCACAAAATTTCATTTATCAAACATGTCCCCTAAGGAAGTATCTCTTAAACGTCATAATCATGGGATCTCGTGAAGTATCTTATTCTTGTTTTCCAGTGCAAGTAATTTCGGTCCTTGAATTCTGGAGGGCGATTCACAAAATTTCTTTCATCAAACATGTCCCCTAAGGAATTTCAAAATTGTTTTTGCTTGTGGGAGCACCTCTCCCAGCTTCTTCATCTCTTTAATAATCTTGGTGAAGCTTGTTATGGCATCTGAGATGTCTTCGTTCTCATTAATTCTGAAGGCATCATAGGATTCCTCTAGCATTCTCTACTTTGTTTTCTTTACTTGCTTTTTGTCTTCATTAGTAACTTCTACGGTATGCGATTTCTCTTTGGCAGTGTTGCAGGTACTATGTCTGTTTAATTCATTAATGAAAAGAGTACAGAAAAGCATGTTTATGGCCTTGTCATTTAATTGCTCTAACTTTTTTTCTCTGGGTAGCCATACATTCTTTGCCTTCGGCATAACTACTCCATTTTCAACATTTGTGGGTGCAGAATAGCCATTTATTACAATCTCTTAAACATCAGAATCATGGGATCTCATGAAGTATTTTATTCTTGTTTTCCAGTGCAATTAATTTCCGCTCTTGAACAGTGGAGGGCGATTCACATAATTTCCTTCATCAAACATGTCCCCTAAGGAATTTCCCAATTGTTTTTGTTTGTGGGAGCACCTCACCCAGCTTCCTCATCTCTTTATTAATCTTGGTGAAGCGTGTTATGGCATCTGAGATGTCTTCGTTCTCACTAATTCTAAAGGCCACATAGGATTCCTCCATCACTCTCTACTGCGTTTTCTTTACTTTCTTTTTGTCTTCATGAGTAACTTCTACGTTATCCCATTTCGGCTTGGCAGTATTTCAGGCACTATGTCTGTTTAATTCATTAATAAAAAGAGTGCAGAAAAGCATGTTTATCGCCTTGTCATTTAATTGCTCTAACTTTTTTTCTCTGGGTAGCCATACATTCTTTGCCTTCGGCATAACTACTCCATTTTCAACATTTGTGGGTGCAGAATAACCATTCCTTACAATCTCTTAAACATCAGAATCATGGGATCTCATGAAGCATCTTATTCTTGTTTTTCAGTGCAAGTAATTTCCGCCCTTGAACAGTGGAGGGTGATTCACAAAATTTGATTTATCAAACATGTCCCCTAAGGAATTTCCCAATTGTTTTTGCTTGTGGGAGCACCTCACCAGCTTCTTCATCTCTTTAATAATCTTGTTGAAGAGTGTTATGGCATCTGCGATGTCTTCGTTCTCACTAATTCTGAAGGAAACATAGGGTTCTTCCATCATTTTCTACTTTGTTTTCTTTACTTGCTTTTTGTCTTCATGAGTAACTTATACGTTATCCCATTTCTCCTTGGCAGTATTGCAGACACTATGCATGTTTAATTCATTAATGAAAAGAGTACAGAAAAGCATGTTTATGGCCTTGTCATTTAATTGTTGTAACCTCTTTTCTCTGGTAGCCATACATTCTTTGCCTTCGGCACAATTACTCCATTTTCAACCTTTGTGGGTGCAGATTAGCCATTTCTTACAATCTCCAGAACATCAGAATCATGGGATCTCATGAAGTATCTTATTCTTGTTATCCAGTGCAAGTAATTTCCGCCCTTGAACGGTGGAGGGCGATTCACAGAATTTCCTTCATAAAACATGTCCCCTAGGGAATTTCCCAATTGTTTTTGCTTGTGGTAGCACTTCACCCAGCTTCTTCATCTCTTTAATAATCTAGGTGAAACGTGTTATGGCATTTGAGATGTCTTCGTTCTCACTAATTCTGAAGGCATCATAGGATTCCTCCAGCATTCTCTACTTTGTTCCCTTTACTTGCTTTCTATTTTCATGAGTAATTTTTAGGTTATACCATTTCTTCTTGGCAGTATTGCAGGCACTATGTCTGTTTAATTCATTAATGAAAAGAGTACAGAAAAATATGTTTATGGCCTTCTCATTTAATTGTTGTAACCTCTTTTCTCTGGTAGCCATACATTCTTTGCCTTTGGCACAATTACTCCATTTTGAACCTTTGTGGGTGCAGATTAGCCATTTCTTACAATCTCCAAAACATCATAATCATGGGATCTCATGAAGTATCTTATTCTTGTTATCCAGTGCCAGTAATTTCGGTCCTTGAATACTGGAGGGCGATACACAAAATTTCTTTCTTCAAACATGTCCCCTAAGGAATTTCCCAATTGTTTTTGCTTGTGGTAGCACCTCACCCAGCTTCTTCATCTCTTTAATAATCGTGGTGAATGTTGTTATGGCATCTGAGATGTCTTCGTTCTCACTAATTCTCAAGGCAACATAGGATTCCTCCATCACTCTCTACTGCGTTTTCTTTACTTGTTTTTTGTCTTCATGAGTAACTTCTACGTTATCCCATTTCTGCATGGCAGTATTGCAGGCACTATCTCTGTTTAATTCATTAATGAAAAGAGTACAGAAAAGCATGTTTATGGCCTTGTCATTTAATTGCTCTAACTATTTTTCTCTTGGTAGACATACATTCTTTGCCTTCGGCATAACTACTTCATATTCAACATTTGTGGGTGCAGAATAGCCATTCCTTACAATCTCTTAAACATCAGAATCATGGGATCTCATGAAGCATCTTATTCTTGTTTTTCAGTGCAAGTAATTTCCGCCCTTGAACAGTGGAGGGTGATTCACAAAATTTGATTTATCAAACATGTCCCCTAAGGAATTTCCCAATTGTTTTTGCTTGTGGGAGCACCTCACCAGCTTCTTCATCTCTTTAATAATCTTGTTGAAGCGTGTTATGGCATCTGAGATGTCTTCGTTCTCACTAATTCTGAAGGCAACATAGGATTCCTCCATCACTCTCTACTGCGTTTTCTTTACTTGCTTTTTGTCTTCATGAGTAACTTCTACGTTATCCCATTTCTGCTTGGCTGTATTGCAGGCACTATGTCTGTTTAATTCATTAATGAAAAGAGTACAGAAAAGCATGTTTATGGCCTTGTCATTTAATTGCCCTAACTTTTTTTCTCTGGGTAGCCATACATTCTTTGCCTTCGGCATAACTACTCCATTTTCAACATTTGTGGGTGCAGAATAGCCATTCCTTACAATCTCTTAAACATTAGAATCATGGGATCTCATTGAGCTTTTTTTTTTCTTGTTTTTCAGTGCAAGTAATTTCCGCCCTTGAACGGTGGAGGGCGATTCACAGAATTTCCTTCATGAAACATGTCCCCTAAGGAATTTCCCAATTGTTTTTGCTTGTGGAAGCACCTCACCCAGCTTCTTCGTCTCTTTAATAATCTTGGTGAAGCGTGTTATGGCATTTGAGATGTCTTCGTTCTCACTAATTCTGGAGGCATCATAGGATTCCTCCAGCATTCTCTACCTTGTTCCCTTTACTTGCTTTCTGTTTTCATTAGTAATTTTTAGGTTATCTCATTTCTCCTTTACAGTATTGCAGGCACTTTGTCTGTTTAATTCATTAATGAAAAGAGTACAGAAAAACATGTTTATGGCCTTCTCATTTAATTGTTGTAACCTCTTTTCTCTGGTAGCCAAACATTATTTGCCTTCGGCACAATTACTCCATTCTCAAACTTTGTGGGTGCAGATTAGCCATTTCTTACAATCTCCAAAACATCAGAATCATGGGATCTCATGAAGTATCTTATTCTTGTTTTCCAGTGCAAGTAATTTCGGTCCATGAATAGTGGAGGGCGATTCACATAATTTCTTTCATCAAACATGTCCCCTAAGGAATTTCCCAATTGTTTTTGCTTGTGGGAGCACCTCACCCAGCTTCTTCATCTCTTTAATAATCTTGGTGAAGCGTGTTATGGCATTTGAGATGTCTTCGTTCTCACTAATTCTAAAGGCGTCATAGGATTCCTCCGGCATTCTCTACTTTGTTCCCTTTACTTGCTTTCTGTTTTCATGAGTAATTTTTAGGTTATCCCATTTCTCCTTTACAGCATTGCAGGCACTATGTTTGTTTAATTCATTAATGAAAAGAGTACAGAAAAGCATGTTTATGGCCTTGTCATTTTATTGCTCTAACTTCTTTTCTCCGGGTAGCCATACATTCTTTGCGTTCGGCACAATTACTCCATTTTCAATCTTTTGGGTGTAGAATAGCCATTTCTTACGATATCCAAAACATCATAATCATGGCATTTTATGAAGTATCTTATTCAGAATACGCAGTACAAGTAATTTTCGCCCTTGAACAGTGGAGGGTGATTCACAAAATTTCATTTATCAAACATGTCCCCTAAGGAAGTATCTCTTAAACGTCATAATCATGGGATCTCATGAAGTATCTTATTCTTGTTATCCAGTGCCAGTAATTTCGGTCCTTGAATACTGGAGGGCGATACACAAAATTTCCTTCTTCAAACATGTCCCCTAAGGAATTTCCCAATTGTTTTTGCTTGTGGTAGCACCTCACCCAGCTTCTTCATCTCTTTAATAATCGTGGTGAATGTTGTTAAGGCATCTGAGATGTCTTCGTTCTCACTAATTCTCAAGGCAACATAGGATTCCTCCATCACTCTCTACTGCGTTTTCTTTACTTGTTTTTTGTCTTCATGAGTAACTTCTACGTTATCCCATTTCTGCATGGCAGTATTGCAGGCACTATCTCTGTTTAATTCATTAATGAAAAGAGTACAGAAAAGCATGTTTATGGCCTTGTCATTTAATTGCTCTAACTATTTTTCTCTTGGTAGACATACATTCTTTGCCTTCGGCATAACTACTTCATATTCAACATTTGTGGGTGCAGAATAGCCATTCCTTACAATCTCTTAAACATCAGAATCATGGGATCTCATGAAGCATCTTATTCTTGTTTTTCAGTGCAAGTAATTTCCGCCCTTGAACAGTGGAGGGTGATTCACAAAATTTGATTTATCAAACATGTCCCCTAAGGAATTTCCCAATTGTTTTTGCTTGTGGGAGCACCTCACCAGCTTCTTCATCTCTTTAATAATCTTGTTGAAGCGTGTTTTGGCATCTGAGATGTCTTCGTTCTCACTAATTCTGAAGGCAACATAGGATTCCTCCATCACTCTCTACTGCGTTTTCTTTACTTGCTTTTTGTCTTCATGAGTAACTTCTACGTTATCCCATTTCTGCTTGGCTGTATTGCAGGCACTATGTCTGTTTAATTCATTAATGAAAAGAGTACAGAAAAGCATGTTTATGGCCTTGTCATTTAATTGCCCTAACTTTTTTTCTCTGGGTAGCCATACATTCTTTGCCTTCGGCATAACTACTCCATTTTCAACATTTGTGGGTGCAGAATAGCCATTCCTTACAATCTCTTAAACATTAGAATCATGGGATCTCATTGAGCTTTTTTTTTCTTGTTTTTCAGTGCAAGTAATTTCCGCCCTTGAACGGTGGAGGGCGATTCACAGAATTTCCTTCATGAAACATGTCCCCTAAGGAATTTCCCAATTGTTTTTGCTTGTGGAAGCACCTCACCCAGCTTCTTCGTCTCTTTAATAATCTTGGTGAAGCGTGTTATGGCATTTGAGATGTCTTCGTTCTCACTAATTCTGGAGGCATCATAGGATTCCTCCAGCATTCTCTACCTTGTTCCCTTTACTTGCTTTCTGTTTTCATTAGTAATTTTTAGGTTATCTCATTTCTCCTTTACAGTATTGCAGGCACTATGTCTGTTTAATTCATTAATGAAAAGAGTACAGAAAAACATGTTTATGGCCTTCTCATTTAATTGTTGTAACCTCTTTTCTCTGGTAGCCAAACATTATTTGCCTTCGGCACAATTACTCCATTCTCAAACTTTGTGGGTGCAGATTAGCCATTTCTTACAATCTCCAAAACATCAGAATCATGGGATCTCATGAAGTATCTTATTCTTGTTTTCCAGTGCAAGTAATTTCGGTCCATGAATAGTGGAGGGCGATTCACATAATTTCTTTCATCAAACATGTCCCCTAAGGAATTTCCCAATTGTTTTTGCTTGTGGGAGCACCTCACCCAGCTTCTTCATCTCTTTAATAATCTTGGTGAAGCGTGTTATGGCATTTGAGATGTCTTCGTTCTCACTAATTCTAAAGGCGTCATAGGATTCCTCCGGCATTCTCTACTTTGTTCCCTTTACTTGCTTTCTGTTTTCATGAGTAATTTTTAGGTTATCCCATTTCTCCTTTACAGCATTGCAGGCACTATGTTTGTTTAATTCATTAATGAAAAGAGTACAGAAAAGCATGTTTATGGCCTTGTCATTTTATTGCTCTAACTTCTTTTCTCCGGGTAGCCATACATTCTTTGCGTTCGGCACAATTACTCCATTTTCAATCTTTTGGGTGTAGAATAGCCATTTCTTACGATATCCAAAACATCATAATCATGGCATTTTATGAAGTATCTTATTCAGAATACGCAGTACAAGTAATTTCCGCCCTTGAACAGTGGAGGGTGATTCACAAAATTTCATTTATCAAACATGTCCCCTAAGGAAGTATCTCTTAAACGTCATAATCATGGGATCTCATGAAGTATCTTATTCTTGTTTTCCAGTGCAAGTAATTTCGGTCCTTGAATTCTGGAGGGCGATTCACAAAATTTCTTTCATCAAACATGTCCCCTAAGGAATTTCAAAATTGTTTTTGCTTGTGGGAGCACCTCTCCCAGCTTCTTCATCTCTTTAATAATCTTAGTGAAGCTTGTTATGGCATCTGAGATGTCTTCGTTCTCATTAATTCTGAAGGCATCATAGGATTCCTCTAGCATTCTCTACTTTGTTTTCTTTACTTGCTTTTTGTCTTCATTAGTAACTTCTACGGTATACGATTTCTCTTTGGCAGTGTTGCAGGTACTATGTCTGTTTAATTCATTAAAGAAAAGAGTACAGAAAAGCATGTTTATGGCCTTGTCATTTTATTGCTCTAACTTTTTTTCTCTGGGTAGCCATACATTCTTTGCCTTCGGCATAACTACTCCATTTTCAACATTTGTGGGTGCAGAATAGCCATTTATTACAATCTCTTAAACATCAGAATCATGGGATCTCATGAAGTATTTTATTCTTGTTTTCCAGTGCAATTAATTTCCGCTCTTGAACAGTGGAGGGCGATTCACATAATTTCCTTCATCAAACATGTCCCCTAAGGAATTTTCCAATTGTTTTTGTTTGTAGGAGCACCTCACCCAGCTTCCTCATCTCTTTATTAATCTTGGTGAAGCGTGTTATGGCATCTGAGATGTCTTCGTTCTCACTAATTCTGAAGGCAACATAGGATTCCTCCATCACTCTCTACTGCGTTTTCTTTACTTGCTTTTTGTCTTCATTAGTAACTTCTACGTTATCCCATTTCTCCTTGGCGGTATTGTAGGCACTATGTCTGTTTAATTCATTAATGAAAAGAGTACAGAAAAGCATGTTTATGGCCTTGTCATTTAATTGCTCTAACTTTTTTTCTCTGGGTAGCCATACATTCTTTGCCTTCGGCATAACTACTCTATTTTCAACATTTGTGGGTGCAGAATAGCCATTTCTTACAATCTCTTAAACATCAGAATCATGGGATCTCATGAAGTATTTTATTCTTGTTTTCCAGTGCAATTAATTTCCGCTCTTGAACAGTGGAGGGCGATTCACAGAATTTCCTTCATCAAACATGTCCCCTAAGGAATTTCCCAATTATTTTTGTTTGTGGGAGCACCTCACCCAGCTTGCTTATCTCTTTATTAATCTTGGTGAAGCGTGTTATGGCATCTGAGATGTCTTCGTTCTCACTAATTCTAAAGGCCACATAGGATTCCTCCATCACTCTCTACTGCGTTTTCTTTACTTTCTTTTTGTCTTCATGAGTAACTTCTACGTTATCCCATTTCTCCTTGGCAGTATTGCAGGCACTATGTCTGTTTAATTCATTAATGAAAGAGTAGAGAAAAGCATGTTTATGGCCTTGTCATTTAATTGCTCTAACTTTTTTTCTCTTGGTAGCCATACATTCTTTGCCTTCGACATAACTACTCCATTTTCAACATTTGTGGGTGAAGAATAGCCATTTCTTACAATCTCTTAAACATCAGAATCATGGGATCTCATGAAGTATCTAATTCTTGTTTTCCAGAGCAATTAATTTCCGCCCTTGAACAGTGGAGGGCGATTCACAGAATTTCCTTCATCAAACATGTTCCCTAAGGAATTTTCCAATTTTTTTTGCTTGTGGGAGCACCTCACCCAGCTTCTTCATCTCTTTAATAATCTTGATAAAGCGTGTTATGGCATCTGAGATGTCTTCGTTCTCACTAATTCTGAAGGCCACATAGGATTCCTCCATCACTCTCTACTGAATTCATTAATGAAAAGAGTGCAAGAAAACATGTTTATGGCCTTGTCATTTAATCGTTGTAACTTCTTTTCTCTGGTGGCCATACATTCTTTGCCTTGAGCACAATTACTCCATTTTCAACCTTTTGGGTGCAGAATAGCCATTTCTTACAAGATCCAGAACAACAGAATCATGGGATCTCAAGAAGTATCTTATTCTTTTTTCCAGTGCAAGTAATTTCCATCCTTGAATAGTGGAGGGCGATTCACAGAATTTCCTTCATCAAACATGTCCCCTAAGGAATTTAAAAATTGTTTTTGCTTGTGGGAGCACCTCTCCCAGCTTCTTCATCTATTTAATAATCTTGGTGAAGCTTGTAATGGCATCTGAGATGTCTTCGTTCTCATTAATTTTGAAGGCATCATAGGATTCCTCTAGCATTCTCTACTCTGTTTTCTTTACTTGCTTTTTGTCTTCATTAGTAACTTCTGCGTTATACCTTTTCTCTTTGGCAATGTTGCAGGTACTATATCTGTTTAATTCATTAATTAAAAGTGCACAGAAAAGCATGTTTATGGCCTTGTCATTTAATTGCTCTAACTTTTTTTCTCAGGGTAGCCATATATTCTTTGCCTTCGGCATAACTACTCCATTTTCAACATTTGTGGGTGCAGAATAGCCATTTCTTACAATCCCTTAAATATCAGAATCATGGGATCTCGTGAAGTATCTTATTCTTGTTTTCCAGTGCAATTAATTTCTGCCCTTGAACAGTGGAGGGCGATTCACAAAATTTCCTTCATCAAACATGTCCCCTAAGGAATTTCCCAATTGTTTTTGTTTGTGGGAGCACCTCACCCAGCTTCTTCATCTCTTTAATAATCTTGGTGAAGCTTGTTATGGCATCTGAGATGTCTTCGTTCTCACCAATTCAGAAGGCAACATAGGATTCCTCCATCATTCTCTACTTCATTTTCTTTAGTTGCTTTTTGTCTTGATGAGTAACTTCTACGTTATCCCATTCCTCCTTGGCAGTATTGCAGGCACTATGTATGTTTAATTACATAATGAAAAGAGTACAGAAAAGCATGTTTATGGCCTTGTTATTTAATTGCTCTAACTTCTTTTCTCTGGGTAGCCATACATTCTTTGCCTTCGGCATAACTACTCCATTTTCAACCTTTGTGGGTGCAGAATAGCCATTTCTTACAATCTCTTAAACATCAGAATCATGGGATCTCATGAAGTATCTTATTCTTGTTTTCAACGGCAAGTAATTTCCTACAACAGAGGAGGGCGATTCACAGTATTTCTTTCATCAAACATGTCCCCTAAGGAATTTCAAAATTGTTTTGCTTGTGGGAGCACCTCTCCCAGCTTCTTCACCTCTTTAATAATGTTGGTGAAGCTTGTTATGGCATCTTAGATGTCTTCGTTCTCATTAATTCTGAAGGCGTCATAAGATTCCTCTAGCATTCTCTACTTTGTTTTCTTTACTTGTTTTTTTGCTTCGTTAGTAACTTCTACGTTATACCTTTTCTCTTTGGCAGTGTTGCAGGTACTATGTCTGCTAAATTCATTAATGAAAAGAGTACAAAAAAACATGTTTATGGCCTTTTCATTTAATTGCTGTAACTTCTTTTCTCTGGGTAGCCATACATTCTTTGCGTCTGGCATAACTACTCCATTTTCAACCTTTGTGGGTGCAGAATAGCCATTTCTTACAATCTCTTAAACATCAGAATCTTGGGATCTCATGAAGTATCTTATTGTTGTTTTCAATTGCAAGTAATTTCCGCCCTTGAACAGAGGAGGGCGATTCACAGAATTTCTTTCATCAAACATGTCCGCTAAGGAATTTCAAAATTGTTTTGCTTGTGGGAGCACCTCTCCCAGCTTCTTCATCTCTTTAATAATCTTGGTGAAGCTTGTTATGGCATCTGAGATGTCTTCGTTCTCATTAATTCTGAAGGCATCATAAGATTCCTCTAGCATTCTCTACTTTGTTTTCTTTACTCGCTTTTTGTCTTCATTAGTAACTTCTACGTTATACCTTTTCTCTTTGGCAGTGTTGCAGGTACTATGTCTGCTGAATTCATTAATGAAAAGAGTACCAAAAAACATGTTTACGGCCTTGTCATTTAATTGCTGTAACTTCTTTTCTCTGGTGGCCATACATTCTTTGCCTTGAGCACAATTATTCCATTTTCAACCTTTTGGGTGCAGAATAGCCATTTCTTACAAGATCCAAAACAACAGAATCATGGGATCTCATGAAGTACCTTATTCTTTTTTCCAGAGCAATTAATTTCCGCCCTTGAACAGTGGATGGCGATTCACAGAATTTCCTTCATCAAACATGTCCCCTAAGGAATTTCAACATTGTTTTTGCTTATGGGATAACCTCTCCCAGCTTCTTCATCTCTTTAATAATCTTGGTGAAGCGTGTTATGGCATCTAAGATGTATTCGTTCTCATTAATTCTGAAGGCATCACAGGATTCCTCCAGCATTCTCTACTTTGTTTTCTTTACTTGCTATTTGTCTTCATTAGTAACTTCTACGTTATCCCATTTCTCCTTGGCAGTGTTGCAGGCACTATGTCTGCCGAATCCATTAATGAAAAGAGTACAGAAAAGCATGTTTATGGCCTTGACATTTAATTGCTCTAACTTCTTTTCTCTGGGTAGCCATACATTATTTACCTTCGGCACAATTACTCCATTTTCAACCTTTTGGGTGCAGAATAGCCATTTCATACAATATCCAAAACATCAGAATCATGGGATCTCATGAAGTATCTTATTTTTGTTTTCCAGTGCAACTAATTTCCACCCATGAACAGTGAACGACGATTCAATGAATTTCCTTCACTAAACATGTCCCGTAAGGAATTTCCCAATTGCTTTTGCTTGTGGGATCACCGCACCCAGCTTCTTCATCTCTTTAATAATCTTGATGAAGCGTGTTATGGCATCAGAGATGTCTTCGTTCTCACTAATTCTGTAGGCATCAAAGGATTCCTCCAGCATTCTCTACTTCGTTTTCTTTACTTGTTTTTTGTCTTCATTAGTAACTTTTAGGTTATCCCATTTCTCCTTGGCAGTATTGCAGGCACTATGTATGTTTAATTCATTAATAAAAAGAGAACAGAAAAGCATGCTTTTGCCCTTATCATTTAATTGATTTAACTTCTTTTCTCCGAGTAGCCATACATTCTTTGCCTTCGGCACAATTACTCCATTTTCAACTTTTGTGGGTGCAGAATAGCCATTTCTTACAACATCCAAAACATCAGAATCATGGGATCTCATCAAGTATCTTTTTCTTATTTTCCAGTGAAAGTGATTTCCGCCCTTGAACATTGGAGAGCGATTCACAAAATTCCCTTCATCTAACATGTCTCCTAAGGAATTTCCCAATTGTTTTGGCTTGTGGGAGCACCTCACCCAAGTTTTTCATCTCTTTAATAATCTTGGTGAAGCGTGTTATGGCATCTGAGATGTCTTCGTTCTAACTAATTCTGAAGGCATCATAGGATTCCTCCAGCATTCTCTACTTTGTTCCCTTTACTTGCTTTCTTTTTTCATGAGTAACTTTTAGGTTTTCCCATTTTTCTTTGGCAGTATTGCGGGCACTATGTTTGCTTAATTAATTAATGAAAAGAGTACAAAAAAGCATGTTTATGGCCTTGTCATTTAATTGTTGTAACTTCTTTTCTCTGGTAGCCATACATTCTTTGCCTTCGGGACAATTACTCTATTTTCAACCTTTGTGGGAGCAGAATAGCCATTTCTTACAATATCAAAAACATCAGAATCATGGGATCTCATGAAATATCTTATTCTTGTTTTCCAGTGCAAGTAATTTCTGTCCTTGAATAATGGAGGGCGATTCACATAATTTTTTTCATCAAACATGTCCCCAAAGGAATTTCAAATTTGTTTTTGCTTGTGGGAGAACCTCTCCCAGCTTCTTCATCTCTCTAATAATCTTGGTGAAGCATGTTATGGCATCTGAGATGTATTCGTTCTCATTAATTCTGAAAGCATCATAGAATTCCTTCGGCATTCTCTACTTTGTTTTCTTTACTTGCTTTTTGTCTTCATTAGTAACTTCTATGTTATCCCATTCCTCCTTGGCAGTATTGCAGGCACTATGTATGTTTAATTCCTTAATGAAAAGAGTACAGAAAAACATGTTTATGGCCTTCTCATTTAATTGCCCTAACTTCTTTTCTCTGGGTAGCCATACATTCTTTGCCTTCGGCATAACTACTCCATTTTCAACCTTTGTAGGTGCAGAATAGCCATTTCTTACAATCTCTTAAACATCAGAATCATGAGATCTCATGATGTATCTTATTCTTGTTTTCAATTGAAAGTAATTTCCGCCCTTGAACAGAGGAGGGCGATTCACAAAATTTCTTTCATCAAACATGTCCCCTAAGGAATTTCAAAATTGTTTTGCTTGTGGGAGCACCTCTCCCAGCTTCTTCATCTCTTTAATAATCTTGGTGAAGCTTGTTATGGCATCTGAGATGTCTTCGTTCTCATTAATTCTGAAGGCATCATAAGATTCCTCTAGCATTCTCTACTTTGTTTTCTTTACTTGCTTTTTGTCTTCATTAGTAACTTCTACGTTATACCTTTTCTCTTTGGCAGTGTTGCAGGTACTATGTCTGCTGAATTCATTAATGAAAAGAGTACAAAAAAACATGCTTATGGCCTTGTCATTTAATTGCTGTAACTTCTTTTCTCTGGGTAGCCATACATTCTTTGCCTTCGGCGTAACTACTCCATTTTCAACCTTTGTGGGTGCAGAATAGTCATTTCTTACAACCTCTTAAACATCAGAATCGTGGGATCTCATGAAGTATCTTATTCTTTTTTTCCAGAGCAATTAATTTCCGCCTTTGAACAGTGGAGGGCGATTCACAGAATTTCCTTCAACAAACAAGTCCCCTAAGGAATTTCAACATTGTTTTTGCTTGTGGGAGAACCTCTCCCAGCTTCTTCATCTCTTTAATAATCTTGGTGAAGCGTGTTATGGCATCTGAGATGTATTCGTTCTCATTAATTCTGAAGGCATCATAGGATTCCTCCAGCATTCTCTACTTTGTTTTCTTTACTTGCTATTTGTCTTCATTAGTAACTTTTAGGTTATCCCATTTCTCCTTGGCAGTATTGCAGGCACTACGTATGTTTAATTCATTAATAAAAAGAGTACAGAAAAGCTTGTTTTTGCCCTTATCATTTAATTGATTTAAATTCTTTTCCCCGAGTAGCCATACATTCTTTGCCTTCGGCACAATTACTCCATTTTCAACTTTTGTGGGTGCAGAATAGCCATTTCTTACAACATCCAAAACATTAGAATCATGGGATCTCATCAAGTATCTTTTTCTTATTTCCAGTGAAAGTGATTTCCGCCCTTGAACATTAGAGAGGGATTCACAAAATTCCCTTCATCTAACATGTCTCCTAAGGAATTTTCCAATTGTTTTTGCTTGTGGGAGCACTTCACCCAACTCCTTCATCCCTTTAATAATCTTGGTGAAGCTTGTTATGGCATTTGCGATGTCTTCGTTCTAACTAATTCTGAAGGCATCATAGGATTCCTCCAGCATTCTCTACTTTGTTCCCTTTACTTGCTTTCTGTTTTCATGTGTAACTTTTAGGTTTTCCCATTTTTCTTTGGCAGTATTGCGGGCACTATGTCCGTTTAATTAATTAATGAAAAGAGTACAAAAAAGCATGTTTATGGCCTTGTCATTTAATTGTTGTAACTTCTTTTCTCTGGTAGCCATACATTCTTTGCCTTGGGGACAATTACTCTATTTTCAACCTTTGTGGGAGCAGAATAGCCATTTCTTACAATATCAAAAACATCAGAATCATGGGATCTCATGAAATATCTTATTCTTGTTTTCCAGTGCAAGTAATTTCTGTCCTTGAATAATGGAGGGCGATTCACAGAATTTTTTTCATCAAACATGTCCCCTAAGGAATTTTAAATTTGTTTTTGCTTGTGGGAGAACCTCTCCCAGCTTCTTCATCTCTCTAATAATCTTGGTGAAGCGTGTTATGGCATCTGAGATGTATTCGTTCTCATTAATTCTGAAGGCATCATAGAATTCCTCCAGCATTCTCTACTTTGTTTTCTTTACTTGCTTTTTGTGTTCATTAGTAACTTCTACGTTATCCCATTCCTCCTTGGCAGTATTGCAGGCACTATGTATGTTTAATTCCTTAATGAAAAGAGTACAGAAAAACATGTTTATGGCCTTGTCATTTAATTGCCCTAACTTCTTTTCTCTGGGTAGCCATACATTCTTTGCCTTCGGCATAACTACTCCATTTTCAACCTTTGTAGGTGCAGAATAGCCATTTCTTACAATATCTTAAACATCAGAATCTTGGGATCTCATGAAGTATCTTATTCTTGTTTTCAATTGCAAGTAATTTCCGCCCTTGAACAGAGGAGGGCGATTCACAGAATTTCTTTCATCAAACATGTCCCCTAAGGAATTTCAAAATTGTTTTGCTTGTGGGAGCACCACTCCCAGCTTCTTCATCTCTTTAATAATCTTGGTGAAGCTTGTTATGGCATCTGAGATGTCTTCGTTCTCATTAATTCTGAAGGCATCATAGATTCCTCCAGCATTCTCTACTTTGTTTTCTTTATTTGCTATTGGTCTTCATTAGTAACTTCTACGTTGTCCCATTTCTCCTTGGCAGTGTTGCAGGCTCTATGTCTGCAGAATTCATTAATGAAAAGAGTACAGAAAAGCATGTTTATGGCCTTGACATTTAATTGCTCTAACTTCTTTTCTCCGGGTAGCCATACATTATTTTCCTTCGGCACAATTACTCCATTTTCAACCTTTTGGGTGCAGAATAGCCATTTCTTACAATGTCCAAAACATCAGAATCAGGGGATCTCATGAAGTATCTTATTTTTGTTTTCCAGTGCAAGTAATTTCCGCCCATGAACAGTGAACGGCGATTCAATGAATTTCCTTCACTGAACATGTCCTGTAAGGAATTTCCCAATTGCTTTTGCTTGTGGGATCACCTCACCCAGCTTCTTCATCTCTTTAATAATCTTGATGAAGCGTGTTGTGGCATCAGAGATGTCTTCGTTCTCACTAATTCTGTAGGCATCAAAGGATTCCTCCAGCATTCTCTACTTCGTTTTCTTTACTTGTTTTTTGTCTTCATTAGTAACTTTTAGGTTATCCCATTTCTCCTTGGCAGTATTGCAGGCACTATGTATGTTTAATTCATTAATAAAAAGAGTACAGAAAAGCATGTTTTTGCCCTTATCATTTAATTGATTTAACTTCTTTTCTCCGAGTAGCCATACATTCTTTGCCTTCGGCACAATTACTCCATTTTCAACTTTAGTGGGTGCAGAATAGCCATTTCTTACAACATCCAAAACATCAGAATCATGAGATCTCATCAAGTATCTTTTTCTTATTTTCCAGTGAAAGTGATTTCCGCCCTTGAACATTGGAGAGCGATTCACAAAATCCCCTTCATCTAACATGTCTCCTAAGGAATTTCCCAATTGTTTTTGCTTATGGGAGCACCTCACCCAAGTTCTTCATCTCTTTAATAATCTTGGTGAAGCGTGTTATGGCATCTGAGATGTCTTCGTTCTAACTAATTCTGAAGGCATCATAGGATTCCTCCAGCATTCTCTACTTTGTTCCATTTACTTGCTTTCTGTTTTCATGAGTAACTTTTAGGTTTTCCCATTTTTCTTTGGTAGTATTGCGGGCACTATGTCTGTTTAATTAATTAGTGAAAAGAGTACAAAAAAGCATGTTTATGGCCTTGTCATTTAATTGCTGTAACTTCTTTTCTCTGGTAGCCATACATTCTTTGCCTTCGGGACAATTACTCTATTTTCAACCTTTGTGGGAGCAAAATAGCCATTTCTTACAATATCAAAAACATCAGAATCATGGGATCTCATGAAATATCTTATTCTTGTTTTCTAGTGCAAGTAATTTCTGTCCTTGAATAATGGAGGGCGATTCACAGAATTTTTTTCATCAAACATGTCCCCTAAGGAATTTTAAATTTGTTTTTGCTTGTGGGAGAACCTCCCCCAGCTTCTTCATCTCTCTAATAATCTTGGTGAAGCGTGTTATGGCATCTGAGATGTATTCGTTCTCATTAATTCTGAAGGCATCATAGAATTCCTCCTGCATTCTCTACTTTGTTTTCTTTACTTGCCTTTTGTCTTCATTAGTAACTTCTACGTTATACCTTTTTTCTCTTTGGCAGTGTTGCAGGTACTATGTCTGCTGAATTCATTAATGAAAAGAGTCAAAAAAACATGTTTATGGCCTTGTCATTTAATTGTTGTAACTTCTTTTCTCTGGGTAGCCATACATTCTTTGCCTTCGGCATAACTACTCCATTTTCAACATTTTTGGGTTCAGAATAGCCATTTCTTACAATCTCTTAAACATCAGAATCTTGGGATCTCATGAAGTATCTTATTCTTGTTTTCAATTGCAAGTAATTTCCGCCCTTGAATAGGGGAGGGCGATTCACAGAATTTCTTTCATCAAACATGTCCCCTAAGGAATTTCAAAATTGTTTTTCTTGTGGGAGCACCTCTCCCAGCTTCTTCATCTCTTTAATAATCATGGTGAAGCGTGTTATGGCATCTGAGATGTCTTCGTTCTAACTAATTCTGAAGGCATCATAGGATTCCTCCAGCATTCTCTACTTTGTTCCCTTTACTTGCTTTCTGTTTTCATGAGTAACTTTTAGGTTTTCCCATTTTTCTTTGGTAGTATTCCGGGCACTATGTCTGTTTAATTAATTAATGAAAAGAGTACAAAAAAGCATGTTTATGGCCTTGTCATTTAATTGTTGTAACTTATTTTCTCTGGTAGCCATACATTCTTTGCCTTCGGTGCCTTCGGGACAATTACTCTATTTTCAACCTTTGTGCGAGCAGAATAGCCATTTCTTTCAATATCAAAAACATCAGAATCATGGGATCTCATGAAATATCTTATTCTTGTTTTCCAGTGCAAGTAATTTCTGTCCTTGAATAATGGAGGGCGATTCACATAATTTTTTTCATCAAACATGTCCCCTAAGGAATTTTAAATTTGTTTTTGCTTGTGGGAGAACCTCTCCCAGCTTCTTCATCTCTCTAATAATCTTGGTGAAGCGTGTTATGGCATCTGAGATGTATTCGTTCTCATTAATTCTGAAGGCATCATAGAATTCCTCCAGCATTCTCTACTTTGTTTTCTTTACTTGCTTTTTGTCTTCATTAGTAACTTCTACGTTATACCTTTTCTCTTTGGCAGTGTTGCAGGTACTATGTCTGCTGAATTCATTAATGAAAAGAGTCAAAAAAAACATGTTTATGGCCTTGTCATTTAATTGCTGTAACTTCTTTTCTCTGGGTAGCCATACATTCTTTGCCTTCGGCATAACTACTCCATTTTCAACATTTGTGGGTGCAGAATAGCCATTTCTTACAATCTCTTAAACATCAGAATCTTGGGATCTCATGAAGTATCTTATTCTTGTTTTTAATTGCAAGTAATTTCCGCCCTTGAATAGAGGAGGGCGATTCACAGAATTTCTTTCATCAAACATGTCCCCTAAGGAATTTCAAAATTGTTTTCCTTGTGGGAGCACCTCTCCCAGCTTTTTCATCTCTTTAATAATCATGGTGAAGCGTGTTATGGCATCTGAGATGTCTTCGTTCTAACTAATTCTGAAGGCATCATAGGATTCCTCCAGCATTCTCTACTTTGTTCCCTTTACTTGCTTTCTGTTTTCATGAGTAACTTTTAGGTTTTCCCATTTTTCTTTGGTAGTATTGCGGGCACTATGTCTGTTTAATTAATTAATGAAAAGAGTACAAAAAAGCATGTTTATGGCCTTGTCATTTAATTGCTGTAACTTCTTTTCTCTGGTAGCCATACATTCTTTGCCTTCGGGACGATTACTCTATTTTCAACCTTTGTGGGAGCAGAATAGCCATTTCTCACAATATCAAAAACATCAGAATCATGGGATCTCATGAAATATCTTATTCTTGTTTTCCAGTGCAAGTAATTTCTGTCCTTGAATAATGGAGGGCGATTCACAGAATTTTTTTCATCAAACATGTCCCCTAAGGAATTTTAAATTTGTTTTTGCTTGTGGGAGAACCTCTCCCAGCTTCTTCATCTCTCTAATAATCTTAGTGAAGCGTGTTATGGCATCTGAGATGTATTCGTTCTCATTAATTCTGAAGGCATCATAGAATTCCTCCAGCATTCTCTACTTTGTTTTCTTTACTTGCGTTTTGTCTTCATTAGTAACTTCTACGTTATACCTTTTCTCTTTGGCAGTGTTGCAGGTACTATGTCTGCTGAATTCATTAATGAAAAGAGTCAAAAAAACATGTTTATGGCCTTGTCATTTAATTGCTGAACTTCTTTTCTCTGGGTAGCCATACATTCTTTGCCTTCGGCATAACTACTCCATTTTCAACATTTGTGGGTGCAGAATAGCCATTTCTTACAATCTCTTAAACATCAGAATCTTGGGATCTCATGAAGTATCTTATTCTTGTTTTTAATTGCAAGTAATTTCCGCCCTTGAATAGAGGAGGGCGATTCACAGAATTTCTTTCATCAAACATGTCCCCTAAGGAATTTCAAAATTGTTTTCCTTGTGGGAGCACCTCTCCCAGCTTCTTCATCTCTTTAATAATCATGGTGAAGCGTGTTATGGCATCTGAGATGTCTTCGTTCTAACTAATTCTGAAGGCATCATAGGATTCCTCCAGCATTCTCTACTTTGTTCCCTTTACTTGCTTTCTGTTTTCATGAGTAACTTTTAGGTTTTCCCATTTTTCTTTGGTAGTATTGCGGGCACTATGTCTGTTTAATTAATTAATGAAAAGAGTACAAAAAAGCATGTTTATGGCCTTGTCATTTAATTGCTGTAACTTCTTTTCTCTGGTAGCCATACATTCTTTGCCTTCGGGACAATTACTCTATTTTCAACCTTTGTGGGAGCAGAATAGCCATTTCTCACAATATCAAAAACATCAGAATCATGGGATCTCATGAAATATCTTATTCTTGTTTTCCAGTGCAAGTAATTTCTGTCCTTGAATAATGGAGGGCGATTCACAGAATTTTTTTCATCAAACATGTCCCCTAAGGAATTTTAAATTTGTTTTTGCTTGTGGGAGAACCTCTCCCAGCTTCTTCATCTCTCTAATAATCTTGGTGAAGCGTGTTATGGCATCTGAGATGTATTCGTTCTCATTAATTCTGAAGGCATCATAGAATTCCTCTAGCATTCTCTACTTTGTTTTCTTTACTTGCTTTTTGTCTTCATTAGTAACTTCTACGTTATACCTTTTCTCTTTGGCAGTGTTGCAGGTACTATGTCTGCTGAATTCATTAATGAAAAGAGTCAAAAAAACATGTTTATGGCCTTGTCATTTAATTGCTGTAACTTCTTTTCTCTGGGTAGCCATACATTCTTTGCCTTCGGCATAACTACTCCATTTTCAACATTTGTGGGTGCAGAATAGCCATTTCTTACAATCTCTTAATCATCAGAATCTTGGGATCTCATGAAGTATCTTATTCTTGTTTTTAATTGCAAGTAATTTCCGCCCTTGAATAGAGGAGGGCGATTCACAGAATTTCTTTCATCAAACATGTCCCCTAAGGAATTTCAAAATTGTTTTCCTTGTGGGAGCACCTCTCCCAGCTTCTTCATCTCTTTAATAATCATGGTGAAGCCTGTTATGGCATCTGAGATGTCTTCGTTCTAACAAATTCTGAAGGCATCATAGGATTCCTCCAGCATTCTCTACTTTGTTCCCTTTACTTGCTTTCTGTTTTCATGAGTAACTTTTAGGTTTTCTCATTTTTCTTTGGTAGTATTGCGGGCACTATGTCTGTTTAATTAATTAATTAAAAGAGTACAAAAAAGCATGTTTATGGCCTTGTCATTTAATTGCTGTAACTTCTTTTCTCTGGTAGCCATACATTCTTTGCCTTCGGGACAATTACTCTATTTTCAACCTTTGTGGGAGCAGAATAGCCATTTCTCACAATATCAAAAACATCAGAATCATGGGATCTCATGAAATATCTTATTCTTGTTTTCCAGTGCAAGTAATTTCTGTCCTTGAATAATGGAGGGCGATTCACAGAATTTTTTTCATCAAACATGTCCCCTAAGGAATTTTAAATTTGTTTTTGCTTGTGGGAGAACCTCTCCCAGCTTCTTCATCTCTCTAATAATCTTGGTGAAGCGTGTTATGGCATCTGAGATGTATTCGTTCTCATTAATTCTGAAGGCATCATAGAATTCCTCCAGCATTCTCTACTTTGTTTTCTTTACTTGCTTTTTGTCTTCATTAGTAACTTCTACGTTATACCTTTTCTCGTTGGCAGTGTTGCAGGTACTATGTCTGCTGAATTCATTAATGAAAAGAGTCAAAAAAACATGTTTATGGCCTTGTCATTTAATTGCTGTAACTTCTTTTCTCTGGGTAGCCATACATTCTTTGCCTTCGGCATAACTACTCCATTTTCAACATTTGTGGGTGCAGAATAGCCATTTCTTACAATCTCTTAAACATCAGAATCTTGGGATCTCATGAAGTATCTTATTCTTGTTTTTAATTGCAAGTAATTTCCGCCCTTGAATAGAGGAGGGCGATTCACATAATTTCTTTCATCAAACATGTCCCCTAAGGAATTTCAAAATTGTTTTCCTTGTGGGAGCACCTCTCCCAGCTTCTTCATCTCTTTAATAATCATGGTGAAGCCTGTTATGGCATCTGAGATGTCTTCGTTCTAACTAATTCTGAAGGCATCATAGGATTCCTCCAGCATTCTCTACTTTGTTCCCTTTACTTGCTTTCTGTTTTCATGAGTAACTTTTAGGTTTTCTTATTTTTCTTTGGTAGTATTGCGGGCACTATGTCTGTTTAATTAATTAATGAAAAGAGTACAAAAAAGCATGTTTATGGCCTTGTCATTTAATTGCTGTAACTTCTTTTCTCTGGTAGCCATACATTCTTTGCCTTGGGGACAATTACTCTATTTTCAACCTTTGTGGGAGCAGAATAGCCATTTCTCACAATATCAAAAACATCAGAATCATGGGATCTCATGAAATATCTTATTCTTGTTTTCCAGTGCAAGTAATTTCTGTCCTTGAATAATGGAGGGCGATTCACAGAATTTTTTTCATCAAACATGTCCCCTAAGGAATTTTAAATTTGTTTTTGCTTGTGGGAGAACCTCTCCCAGCTTCTTCATCTCTCTAATAATCTTGGTGAAGCGTGTTATGGCATCTGAGATGTATTCGTTCTCATTAATTCTGAAGGCATCATAGAATTCCTCCAGCATTCTCTACTTTGTTTTCTTTACTTGCTTTTTGTCTTCATTAGTAACTTCTACGTTATACCTTTTCTCTTTGGCAGTGTTGCAGGTACTATGTCTGCTGAATTTATTGATGAAAAGAGTCAAAAAAACATGTTTATGGCCTTGTCATTTAATTGCTGTAACTTCTTTTCACTGGGTAGCCATACATTCTTTGCCTTCGGCATAACTACTCCATTTTCAACATTTGTGGGTGCAGAATAGCCATTTCTTACAATCTCTTAAACAACAGAATCATGGGATCTCATGAAGTATCTTATTCTTTTTTTTCAATTGCAAGTAATTTCCGCCCTTGAACAGAGGAGGGCGATTCACAGAATTTCTTTCATCAAACATGTCCCCTAAGGAATTTCAACATTGTTTTTGCTTGTGGGAGAACCTCTCCCAGCTTCTTCATCTCTTTAATAATCATGGTGAAGCGTGTTATGGCATCTGAGATGTCTTCGTTCTAACTAATTCTGAAGGCATCATAGGATTCCTCCAGCATTCTCTACTTTGTTCCCTTTACTTGCTTTCTGTTTTCATGAGTAACTTTTAGGTTTTCCCATTTTTCTTTGGTAGTATTGCGGGCACTATGTCTGTTTAATTAATTAATGAAAAGAGTACAAAAAAGCATGTTTATGGCCTTGTCATTTAATTGCTGTAACTTCTTTTCTCTGGTAGCCATACATTCTTTGCCTTCGGGACAATTACTCTATTTTCAACCTTTGTGGGAGCAGAATAGCCATTTCTCACAATATCAAAAACATCAGAATCATGGGATCTCATGAAATATCTTATTCTTGTTTTCCAGTGCAAGTAATTTCTGTCCTTGAATAATGGAGGGCGATTCACAGAATTTTTTTCATCAAACATGTCCCCTAAGGAATTTTAAATTTGTTTTTGCTTGTGGGAGAACCTCTCCCAGCTTCTTCATCTCTCTAATAATCTTGGTGAAGCGTGTTATGGCATCTGAGATGTATTCGTTCTCATTAATTCTGAAGGCATCATAGAATTCCTCCAGCATTCTCTACTTTGTTTTCTTTACTTGCTTTTTGTCTTCATTAGTAACTTCTACGTTATACCTTTTCTCTTTGGCAGTGTTGCAGGTACTATGTCTGCTGAATTCATTAATGAAAAGAGTCAAAAAAACATGTTTATGGCCTTGTCATTTAATTGCTGTAACTTCTTTTCTCTGGGTAGCCATACATTCTTTGCCTTCGGCATAACTACTCCATTTTCAACATTTGTGGGTGCAGAATAGCCATTTCTTACAATCTCTTAAACATCAGAATCATGGGATCTCATTAAGTATCTTATTCTTTTTTTCAATTGCAAGTAATTTCCGCCCTTGAACAGAGGAGGGCGATTCACAGAATTTTTTTCATCAAACATGTCCCCTAAGGAATTTCAACATTGTTTTTGCTTGTGGGAGAACCTCTCCCAGCTTCTTCATCTCTTTAATAATCTTGGTGAAGCGTGTTATGGCATCTGAGATGTATTCGTTCTCATTAATTCTGAAGTCATCATAGGATTCCTCCAGCATTCTCTACTTTGTTTTCTTTACTTGCTATTTATCTTCATTAATAACTTCTACGTTATCCCATTTCTCCTTGGCAGTGTTGCAGGCAGTATGTCTGCTGAATTTATTAATGAAAAGAGTATAGAAAAGCATGTTTATGGCCTTGACATTTAATTGCTCTAACTTCTTTTCTCCGGGTATCCATACATTATTTTCCTTCGGCACAATTACTCCATTTTCAACCTTTTGGGTGCAGAATAGCCATTTCTTACAATATCTAAAACATCAGAATCATGGGATCTCATGAAGTATCTTATTTTTGTTTTCCAGTGCAAGTAATTTCCGCCCATGAACAGTGAACGGCGATTCAATGAATTTCCTTGACTAAACATGTCCCGTAAGGAATTTCCCTATTGCTTTTGCTTGTGGGATCACCTCACCCAGCTTCTTCATCTCTTTAATAATCTTGATGAAGCGTGTTATGGCATCTGAGATGTCTTCGTTCTCACTAATTCTGTAGGCATCAAAGGGTTCCTCCAGCATTCTCTACTTCGTTTTCTTTACTTGTTTTTTGTCTTCATTAGTAACTTTTAGGTTATCCCATTTCTCGTTGGCAGTATTGCAGGCACTATGTATGTTTTATTCATTAATAAAAAGAGTACAGAAAAGCATGTTTATGCCCTTATCATTTAATTGCTTTAACTTCTTTTCTCCGAGTAGCCATACATTCTTTGCCTTCGGCACAATTACTCAATTTTCAACTTTTGTGGGTGCAGAATAGCCATTTCTTACAACATCCAAAACATCAGAATCATGGGATCTCATCAAGTATCTTTTTCTTTTTTTCCAGTGAAAGTGATTTTCGCCCTTGAACATTGGAGAGCGATTCACAAAATTCCCTTCATCAAACATGTCTCGTAAGGAATTTCCCAATTGTTTTTTCTTGTGGGAGCACCTCACCCAACTTCTTCATCTCTTAAATAATCTTGGTGAAGCGTGTTATGGCATCTGAGATGTCTTCGTTCTAACTAATTCTGAAGGCATCATAGGATTCCTCCAGCATTCTCTACTTTGTTCCCTTTACTTGCTTTCTGTTTTCATGAGTAACTTTTAGGTTTTCCCATTTTTCTTTGGCAGTATTGCGGACACTATGTCTATTTAATTAATTAATGAAAAGAGTACAAAAAAGCATGTTTATGGCCTTTTCATTCAATTGCTGTAACTTCTTTTCTCTGGTAGCCATAGATTCTTTGCCTATTTTCAACCCTTGTGGGAGCAGAATAGCCATTTCTTACAATATCCAAAACATCAGAATCATGGGATCTCACGAAATATCTTATTCTTGTTTTTCAGTGCAAGTAATTTCTGTCCTTGATTAATGGAGGGCGATTCACAGAATCTTTTTCATCAAACATGTCCCCTAAGGAATTTCAAATTTGTTTTTGCTTGTGGGAGAACCTCTCCCAGCTTCTTCATCTCTCTAATAATCTTGGTGAAGCGTGTTTTGGCATCTGAGATGTATTCGTTCTCATTAATTCTGAAGGCATCAGAGAATTCCTCCAGCATTCTCTACTTTGTTTTCTTTACTTGCTTTTTGTCTTCATTAATAACTTCTACGTTATCCCATTTCTCCTTGGCAGTGTTGCAGGCACTATGTCTGCTGAATTCATCAATGAAAAGAGTACAGAAAAGCATGTTTTTGGCCTTGTCATTTAGTTGCTGTAACTTCTTTTCTCTGGTAGCCATACATTCCTTGCCTTCGGCACAATTACTCCATTTTCAACCTTTGTGGGTCAAGAATAGCCATTTCGTACAATATCCAAAACATCAGAATCATGGGATCTCGTGAAGTATCTTATTCTTGTTTTCCAGTGCAAGTAATTTCCGTTCTTAAACAGTGGAACGCAATACACAGAATTTCCTTCATCATACATGTCCCTTAAGGATTTTCCCAATTATTTTTGCTTGTGGTAGCACCTCATCCATCTTCTTCATCTCTTTAATAATCTTGGTGGAGCGTGTTGTGGCATCTGAAATGTCTTCGTTCTCACTAATTCCGAAGGCATCATAGGATTCCTCCAGCATTCTCTACTTTGTTTTCTTTACTTGCTTTTTGTCTTCATTAGTAACTTCTATGTTATCCCATTTCTCCATGGCTTTGTTGCAGGCACTATGTCTACAAAATTCATTAATGAAAAGAGTACAGAAAAGCATTTTTATGGCCTTGTCATTAAATTGCTCTAACTTCTTTTCTCCGGGTAGCCATACATTCTTTGCCTTCGGCATAACTACTCCATTTTCAATCTTTTGGATGTAGAATAGCCATTTCTTACAATATCCAAAACATCAGAATCATGGGATTTCATGAAGTATCTTATTCAGAATAGCCTGTACAAGTAATTTCCGCCCTTGAACAGTGGAGGGCGATTCACAGAATTTCATTCATCAAACATGTCCCCTAAGGAATTTTCCAATTGTGTTTGCTTGTGGGAGCAACTCACCCAGCTTCCTCATCTCTTTAATAATCTTGGTGAATCGTGTTATTGCATCTGAGATGTCTTCGTTCTCACTAATTCTGAAGGCAACATAGGATTCCTCCATCATTCTCTACTTCATTTTCTTTACTTGCTTTTTGTCTTCATGAGTAACTTCTACGTTATCCAAATTCTCCTTGGCAGTATTGCAGGCACTATGTATGTTGAATTCATTAACGAAAAGAGTACAGAAAAGCATGTTTATGGCGTTTTCATTTAAATGTTGTAACTTCTTTTTCTGGTAGCCATACATTCTTGCGTTCGGCACAATTACTCCATTTTCGACCTTTGTGGGTGCAGAATAGCCATTTCTTAGAATATCCAAAACATCAGAATCATGGGATTTCATGAAGTATCTTATTCTTGTTTTCCAGTGCAAGTAATTTCCGTCCTTGAAGAGTGGAGGGCGATTCACTGAATTTCCTTCATCAAACATGTCCCTTAAGGATTTTCCCAATTGTTTTTGCTTGTGGTAGCACCTCATCCAGCTTCTTCATCTCTTTAATAATCTTGGTGGAGCGTGTTGTGGCATTTGAGATGTCTTCGTTCTCACTAATTCCGAAGGCATCACAGGATTCCTCCAGCATTCTCTACTTTGTTTTCTTTACTTTCTTTTTGTCTTCATTAGTAACTTCTATGTTATCCCATTTCTCCATGGCAGTGTTGCAGGCACTATGTCTGCAAAAATCATTAATGAAAAGAGTACAGAAAAACATTTTTATGGCCTTGTCATTAAATTGCTCTAACTTCCTTTCTCCGGGTAGCTATACATTATTTGCCTTCGGCATAACTACTCCATTTTCAACCTTTTGGGTGCAGAATAACCATTTCTTACAATATCCAAAACATCAGAATCATGGGATTTCATGAAGTATCTTATTCTTGTTTTCCAGTGCAAGTAATTTCCGTCCTTGAATAGTGGAGGGCGATTCGCTGAATTTCCTTCATCAAACATGTCCCCTAAGGAATTTCAAAATTGTTTTTGCTTGTGGGAGCACCTCTCCCAGCTTCTTCATCTCTTTAATAATCTTGGTGAAACGTGTTATGGCATCTGGGATGTCGTCGTTCTCCTTAATTCAGAAGGCATCATAGGATTCCTTAAGCATTCTCTACTTTGTTTTCTTTACTTGCTTTTTGCCTTCATTAGTAACTTCTACATTATCCCATTTCTCATTGGCAGTGTTGCAGGCACTATGTCTGCTGAATTCATTAATGAAAAGAGTACAAAAAAGCATTTTTATGGCCTTGTCATTTAATTGCTCCAACTTCTTTTCTCTGGGTAGCCATACATTCTTTGCCTTTGGCATAACTACTCCATTTTCAACCTTTGTGGGTGCAGAATAGCCTTTTCTTACAATCTCTTAAACATCAGAATCATGGGATCTTATGAAGTATCTTATTCTTGTTTTTCAGTGCAAGTAATTTCTGCCCTTAAACAGTGAAACGCAATACACAGAATTTCTTTCATTATACGTGTCCCTTAAGGATTTTCCCAATTGTTTTTGCTTGTGGTAGTACCTCACCCACCTTCTTCATCTCTTTAACAATCTTGGTGGAGCATGTTGTGACATATGAGATGTCTTCGTTCTCACAAATTCCGAAGGCGACATAGGATTCCTCCAGCATTCTCTACTTTGTTTTCTTTACTTGCTTTTTGTCTTCATTAGTAACTTCTACATTATCCCATTTCTCCTTGGCAGTATTGCAGGCACTATGAATGTTTAATTCATTAATGAAAAGAGTACAGAAAAGCATGTTTATGGCCTTGTCATTTAATTGTTTTAACTTCTTTTCTCTGCGTAACCATACATTATTTGCCATCGGCATAACTACTCCATTTTCAACCTTTGTGGGTGCAGAATAGCCATTTCTTACAATATCCTAAACATCAGAATCATGGGATCTCATTAAGTATCTTATTCTTGTTTTCCAGTGCAAGTAATTTCCGTCCTTGAATAGTGGTGGGCGATTCACAGAATTTCCTTCATCGAACATGTCCCCTAAGGAAATTCAAAATTATTTTTGCTTGTGGGAGAACCTCTCCCAGCATTTTCATCTCTCTAATAATCTTGGTGAAGCGTGTTATGGCATCTGAGATGTATTCGATCTCATTAATTCTGAAGGCATCATAGGATTCCTCCAGAATTCTCTACTTTGTTTTCTTTACTTGCTTTTTGTCTTCATTAGTAACTTCTACGTTATCCCATTTCTCCTTGGCAGTGTTGCAGGCCCTATATCTGCTGAATTAATTAATGAAAAGAGTACAGAAAAGCATGTTTATGGCTTTGTCATTTAATTGCTCTAACTTATTTTCTCCGGGTAGCCATACATTCTTTGTCTTCGGCACAATTACTCCATTTTCAATGTTTTGGGTGTAGAATAGCCATTTCTTACAATATCCAAAACATCAGAATCATAGGATTTCATGAAGTATCTTATTCAGAATAGCCTGTAATTCTGAAGGCAACATAGGACTCCTTCATCATTCTCTACTTCGTTTTCTTTACTTGCTTTTTGTCTTTATGAGTAACTTCTACGTTATCCGATTTCTCCTTGGCAGTATTGCAGGCACTATGTATGTTTAATTCATTAATGAAAAGAGTACAGAAAAGCATGTTTATGGCGTTGTCATTCAATTGCTCTAACTTCTTTTCTCCGGGTGGCCATACATTCTTTGCCTTCGGCACAATTACACCATTTTCAACCTTATGAAGTATCTTATTCTTGTTTTTCAGTGCAAGTAATTTCCGCCCTTAAACCGTGGAGGGCGATTCACAGAATTTCCTTCATCAAACATGTCCTCTAAGGAATTTTCCAATTGTTTTTGCTTGTGGGATCACCTCACCCAGCTTCTTCATCTCTTTAATAATCTTGGTGAAGCGTGTTGTGGCATCTGAGATGTCTTCGTTCTCACTAATTCCGAAGGCATCATAGAATTCCTCCAACATTCTCAGCTTTGTTCCCTTTACTTGCTTTCTATCTTCATGAGTAACTTTTAGGTTATCTCATTTCTCCTTGGCAGTATTACAGGCACTATGTCTGTTTAATTCATTAATGAAAAGAGTACAGAAATGCATGTTTATGGCCTTGTCATTTAATTCCTCTAACTTCTTTTCTCCGGGTAGCCATACATTCTTTGCATTCGGCACAATTACTCGATTTTCAACCTTTGTGGGTGCAGAATAGCAATTTCTTACAATATCCAAAACATCAGAATCATGGGATGTCATGAAGTATCTTATTCTTCTTTTCCAGTGAAGTAATTTCCCCCTTTAAACAGTGGAGGGCGATTCACATAATTTCTTTCATCAAAATGTCCCCTAAGGAAATTCCCAATTGTTTTTGCTTGTGGAAGCACATCACCCAACTTCTTCATCTCTTTAAAAATCTTGGTGAAGCGTGTTATGGCATCTAAGATGTCTTCGTTCTCCCTAATTCTGAAGGCATCATAGGTTCCTCCAGCATTCTCTACTACGTTTTCTTTACTTGCTTTTTGTCTTCATGAGTAACTTCTACGTGATCCCATTTCTCCTTGGCAGTATTGCAGGTACTATGTCTGTTAAATCCATTAATCAAAAGAGTACAGAAAAGCATGTTTATGGCCTTGTCATTTAATTGTTGAACCTTCTTTTCTCTGGTAGCCATACATTCTTTGCCTTCGACAGAATTACTCGATTTTCAACCTTTGTGGGTGCAGAATAGCCATTTCTTACAAAATCCAAAACATCAGAATCATGGGATCTCATG
This sequence comes from Paratinospora sagittata, assembly GCA_035771175.1. Classification (NCBI taxonomy): domain Eukaryota; kingdom Viridiplantae; phylum Streptophyta; class Magnoliopsida; order Ranunculales; family Menispermaceae; genus Paratinospora; species Paratinospora sagittata. The sequence continues at coordinate 11,863,037 of CM069611.1, read as the reverse complement.
AAGTATCTTATTTTTGTTTTCCAGTGAAAGTAATTTCCGCCCTTGAACATTAGAGGGCGATTCACAGAATTTCCTTCATCAAACATGTCCCCTAAGGAATTTCCCAATTGTTTTTGCTTGTGGGATCACCTCACCCAGCTTCTTCATCTCTTTAATAATCTTGGTGAAGGGTGTTGTGCCATCTGAGATGTCTTCGTTCTCACGTATTCTGAAGGCACATAGGATTCCTTCAGCATTCTCTACTTTGTTCCCTTAATCTGTCTTCATGAATAACTTTTCGGTTATCCCATTTCTCCTTGGCAGTATTGCAGGCACTATGTATGTTTAATCCATTAATGAAAAGAGTACAAAAAAGCATGTTGATGGCTTTGTCATTTAATTGTTGCAACTTCTTTTCTTTGGTAGCCATACATTCTTTGCATTTGGCACAATTACTCCATTTTCAACCTTTTGGGTGCAGAATAACCATTTCTTACAATATCCAAAACATCAGAATCATGGGATCTCATGAAGTGTCTTATTCTTATTTTTCAGTGCAAGTAATTTCCGCCCTTAAACCGTGGAGGGCGATTCACAGAATTTCCTTCATCAAACATGTCCCCTAAGGAATTTCCCAATTATTTTTGCTTGTTGGCTCACCTCACCCAGCTTCTTCATTTCTTTAATAATCTTGGTGAAGCGTGTTGTGGCATCTGAAATGTCTTCGTTCTCACGAATTCTGAAGGCATCATAGGATTCCTTCAGCATTCTCTACTTTGTTCCCTTAACTTGCTTTTAGTTTTCATGAGTAACTTTTAGGTTATCCCATTTCTCCGTGGCAGTATTCCTGGCACTATGTCTGTTTAATTCATTATTGAAAAGAGTACAGAAAAGCATGTTTATGGCCTTGTCATTTAATTGTTGTAACTTCTTTTCTCTGGTAGCCATTGCCTTCGACACAATTACTCGATTTTCAACCTTTGTGGGTGCAGAATAGCCATTTCTTACAATATCCAAAACATCAGAATCATGGGATCTCATGAAGTATCTTATTCTTGTTTTCCTGTGAAAGTAATTTCTGCCCTTGAACCTTCGAGGGCGATTCACAAAATTTCCTTCATCAAACATGTCCCCTAAGGAATTTCCTAATTGTCTTTGCTTGTGGGATCACCTCACCCAGCTTCTTCATCTCATTAATAATCATGGTGAAACGTGTTATGGCATCTGAGATGTCTTCGTTCTCACTAATTCTGAAGGCATCATAGGATTCCTCCAGCATTCTCTACTATGTTTTCTTTACTTGCTTTTTGTCTTCATGAGTAACTTCTACGTGATCCCATTTCTCCTTAGTAGTATTGCAGGCACTATGTCTGTTTAATCCATTAATCAAAAGAGTACAGAAAAGCATGTTTATGGCCTTGTCATTTAATTGTTGTAACCTCTTTTCTCTGGTAGCCATACATTCTTTGCCTTCGACACAATTACTCGATTTTCAACCTTTGTGGGTGCAGAATAGCCATTTCTTACAAAATCCAAAACATCAGAATCATGGGATCTCATGAAGTATCTTATTCTTGTTTTCCAGTGCAAGTAATTTTCGTCCTCGAACAGTGGTGGGCAATTCACAGAATATCCTTCATCAAACATGTCCCCTAAGGAATTTCAAATCTATTTTTGCTTGTGGGAGCACCTCTCCCAGCTTCTTCATCTCTTTAATAATCTTGGTGAAGCGTGTTATGGCGTCTGAGATGTCTTCGTTCTCATTAATTCTAAAGGCATCATAAGATTCCTCCAGCATTCTCTACTTTGTTTTCTTTACTTGCTTTTTGTCTTCATTAGTAACTTCTACGTTATCTCATTTCTCCTTGGCAGTGTTGCAGGCACTATGTCTGCTGAATTCATTAATGAAAAGAGTACAGAAAAACATGTTTATGGCCTTGTCATTTAATTGCTCTAACTTCTTTTCTCCGAGTAGCCATACATTCTTTGCCTTTGGCACAATTACTCCAATTTCAACCTTTTGGGTGCAGAATTGCCATTTCTTACAATATCCAAAACATCAGAATCATGGCATCTCATGAAGTATCTTATTCTGGTTTTTCAGTGCAAGTAATTTCCGCCCTTAAACCGTGGAGGGCGATTCATAGAATTTCCTTCATCAAACATGTCCCCTAAGGAATTTCCCAACTGTTTTTGCATGTGGGATCACCTAACCCAACTTCTTCATCTCTTTAATAATCTTGGTGAAGCGTGTTGTGGCATCTAAGATGTCTTCGTTCTCACGAATTCTGAAGGCATCATAGGATTCCTTCAGCATTCTCTACTTTGTTCCCTTAACTTGCTTTCTGTTTTCATGAGTAACTTTAGGGTTATCCCATTTCTCCATGGCAGTATCTTATTCTTGTTTTCCAGTGCAAGTAACTTCCGCCCTTGAACAGTGGAGGGCGATTCACAGAATTTCCTTCATCAAACATGTCCCCAAAGAAATTTCCCAATTGTTTTTGCTCGTGGGAGAACCTCACCCAGCTTATTCATCTCTTTAATAATCTTGGTGAAGTTATGGCGCCTGAGATGTCTTCGTTCTCACTAATTTTGAATGCAACAAAGGATTCCTCCATCATTCTCTACATCGTTTTCTTAACTTACTTTTTGTCTTCATTAGTAACTTCTACGTTATCCCATTTCTCCTTGGCAGTGTTGCAGGCACTATGTCTGCTGAATTCATTAATGAAAAGAGTACATAAAAGTATGTTTATGGCCTTGTCATTTAATTGCTCTAACTTCTTTTCTCCGGGTAGCCATACATTCTTCGCCTTCGGCATAACTACTCCTCATTTTCAACCTTTGTGGGTGCAGAATAGCCATTTCTTACAATCTCTTAAACATCAGAATCATGGGATCTCATGAAGTATGTTCTTCTTGTTTTTCAGTGCAAGTAATTTCCGCCCTTAAACAGAGGAACGCAATACACAGAATTTCCTTCATCATACATGTCCCTTAAGAATTTTCCCAATTGTTTTTGCTTGCGGTAGCACCTCACCCAGCTTCTTCATCTCTTTAATAATCTTGGTGGAGCGTGTTGTGGCATCTGAGATGTCTTCGTTCTCACTAATTCCAAAGGCATCATAGGATTCCTCCATCATTCTCTACTTTGTTTTCTTTACTTGCTTTTTGTCTTCATTAGTAACTTCTATGTTATCCCATTTCTCCTTGGCAGTGTTGCAGGCACTATGTCTGCTAAATTCATTAATGAAAAGAGTACAGAAAAACAAGTTTATGGCCTTGTCATTTAATTGCTCTAACTTTTTTTGTCTGGGTAACCATACATTCTTCGCCATCGGCATAACTACTCCATTTTCAACCTTTGTGGGTGTAGAATAGCCATTTCTTACAATCTCTTAAACATCAGAATCATGGGATCTCATGAAGTATGTTATTATTGTTTTTCAGTGCAAGTAATTTCCGCCCTTAAACAGTGAACGCAATACACAGAATTTCCTTCATCATACATGTCCCTTAAGAATTTTTCCAATTGTTTTTGCTTGTGGTAGCACCTCACCCAGCTTCTTCATCTCTTTAATAATCTTGGTGCAGCGTGTTCTGGCATCGGAGATGTCTTCGTTCTCACTAATTCCGAAAGCATCATAGGATTCCTCCATCATTCTCTACTTTGTTTTCTTTACTTGCTTTTTGTCTTCATTAGTAACTTCTATGTTATCCCATTTCTCTTTGGCAGTGTTGCTGGCACTATGTCTGCTAAATTCAATAATGAAAAGAGTACAGAAAAGCATTTTTACGGCCTTGTCATTTAATTGCTCTAACTTCTTTTCTCCGGGTAGCCATACATTCTTTGCCTTCGGCACAATTACTCCATTTTCAACCTTTTGGGTGTAGAATAACCATTTCTTACAATATCCAAAACAACAGAATCATGGGATCTCATGAAGTATCTTATTCTTGTTTTCCAGTGCAAGTAATTTCCGCCCTTGAACAGTGGAGGGCGATTCACAGAATTTCCTTCATCAAACACATCCCCTAAGGAATTTCCCAATTGTGTTTGCTTGTGGGAGCACCTCACCCAGCTTCTTCATCTCTTTAATAATCTTGGTGATCCGTGTTATGGCATTTGAGATGTCTTCGTTCTCACTAATTCTGAAGGCATAATAGGATTCCTCCAGCATTCTCTACTTTGTTTTCTTTACTTGCTTTTTGTCTTCATTTGAAACATCTACGTTATCCCATTTCTCCTTGGCAGTGTTGTAGGCACTATGTCTGCCGAATTCATTAATGAAAAGAGTACATAAAAGCAGGTTTATGGCCTTGTCATTTAATTCCACTAACTTCTTTTCTTCATGTAGCCATACATTCTTTGCCTTCGGCACAATTACTCCATTTTCAACCTTTTGGGTGCAGAATAGCCATTTCTTACAATATCCATAACAACAGAATCATGGGATCTCTTGAAGTATCTTATTCTTATTTTTCAGTGCAAGTAATTCCCGTCCTTGAACAGTGGAGGGCGATTCACGGAATTTCTTTCTTCAAACATGTCCCCTAAGGAATTTCAAAATTGATTTTGCTTGTGGGAGCACCTCTCCTAGCTTCTTCATCTTTTTAATAATCTTGGTGAAGCGTGTTATGGCATCTGAGATGTCTTCGTTCTCATTAATTCTGTAGGCATTATAGGATTCCTCCAGCATTCTCTACTTTGTTCCCTTTACTTGCTTTCTGTCTTCATGAGTAACTTTTAGGTTATACCATTTCTCCTTGGCAGTGTTGCAGGCACTATGTCTGCTGAATTCATTAATGAAAAGAGTATAGAAAAGCATGCTTATGGCCTTGTCATTTAATTGCTCTAACTTCTTTTCTCCGGGTAGCCATACATTTTTTGCCTTCGGCACAATTACTCCATTTTCGACCTTTTGGGTGCAGAATAACCATTTCTTACAATATCCAAAACAACAGAATCATGGGATCTCATGAAGTATCTTATTCTTGTTTTCCAGTGCAAGTAATTTCCGCCCTTGAACAGTGGAGGGCGATTCACAGAATTTCCTTCATCAAAAATGTCCCCTAAGGAATTTCCAAATTGTTTTTGCTTGTGGGAGAACCTCACCCAATTTCTTCATCTCTTTAATAATCTTGATGAAGCATGTTATGGCATCTGAGATGTCTTCGTTGTCTCTAATTCTGAAGGCAACATAGGATTCCTCTATCATTCTCAGCTTTGTTCCCTTTACTTGCTTTTTCTCTTCATGATTAACTTCTACGTGATCCCATTTCTCCTTGGTAGTATTGCACGCACTATATATGTTTAATTCATTAATGAAAAGAGTACAGAAAAGCATGCTTATGGCCTTGTCATTTAATTGCTCTAACTTCTTTTCTCCGGGTAGCCGTACATTCTTTTCCTTCGGCATAACTACTCCATTTTCAACCTTTGTGGGTGCAGAATAGCCATTCCTTACAATCACTTAAACATCAGAATCATGGGATCTCATGAAGTATCTTATTCTTGTTTTCCAGTGCAAGTAATTTCCGCCCTTGAACAGTGGAGGGCGATTCACAGAATTTCCTTCATCAAACATGTCTCGTAAGGAATTTCAAAATTATTTTTGCTTGTTGGAGCACCTCACCCAACTTCTTCATCTCTTTAATAATCTTGATGAAGCGTGTTATGGCATTTGAGATGTCTTTGTTCTCACTAATTCTGAAGGCATCATAGGATTCCACCAGCATTCTCTACTTTATTTTCTTTACTTGCTTTTTGTCTTCATGAGTAACTTCTACGTTATCCCATTTCTCTTTGGCAGTATTGCAGGCACTATGTATGTTTAATTCACTAATGAAAACAGTACAGAAAAGCATGTTTATGGCCTTGTCATTTAATTTCTCTAACATCTTTTCTCTGGGTAGCCATACATTATTTTCCTTCGGCATAACTACTCCATTTTCAACCTTTGTGGGGGCAGAATAGCCATTTCTTACAATCTCTTAAACAACAGAATTGTGGGATCTCATGAAGTATCTTATTCTTGTTTTCCAGTGCAAGTAATTTCGGTCCTTGAATAGTGGAGGCCAATTCACAGAATTTCTTTCATCAAACATGTCTCGTAAGGAATTTCAAAATTGTTTTTGCTTGTTGGAGCACCTCTTCCAGCTTCTTCATCTCTTTAATAATCTTGGTGAAGCGTGTAATGGCATCTGAGATGTCTTCGTTCTCATTAATTCTGAAGGCATCATAGGATTCCACCAGCATTCTCTACTTTATTTTCTTTACTTGCTTTTTGTCTTCATTCGTAACTTCTACGTTATCCCATTTCTCCTTGGCAGTGTTGCAGGCACTATGTCTGCTGAATTCATTAATGAAAAGAGTACAGAAAAACATGTTTATGGCCTTGTCATTTAATCGTAGTAACTTCTTTTCTCAGGTAGCCATACATTCTTTGCCTTCAGCACAATTACGCCATTTTCAACTTTTTGGGTCCAGAATAGCCATTTCTTACAATATCCAAAACAACAGAATCATGGGATCTCATGAAGTATATTATTCTTGTTTTCCAGTGCAAGTAATTTCGGCCCTTGAACAGTGGAGGGCGATTCACAAAATTTCCTTCACCAAACATGTCCCCTAAGGACTTTCCCAATTGTTTTTGCTTGCGGGACAACCTCACCCAGCTTCTTCATCTCTTTAAAAATCTTGGTGAAACGTGGTACAGCATTTGAGATGTCTTCGTTCTCACTAATTCTGAAACATCATAGGATTCCTCCAGCATTCTCTACTTTGTTCCCTTTACTTGCTTTCTGTTTTCCTGAGTAATTTTTAGGTTATCTCATTTCACCTTGGCAGTCTTGCAGGCACTACGTCTGTTTAATTCATTAACGAAAAGAGTACAGAAAAGCATGTTTATGGCCTTGTCATTTAATTCCTCTAACTTCTTTTCTCTGGTAGCCATACATTCATTGCCTTTGGCACAATTACTCGATTTTCAACCTTTGTGGGTGCAGAATAGCCATTTCTTACAATATCCAAAACATCAGAATCATGGGATGTCATGAAGTATCTTATTCTTGTTTTCCAGTGAAAGTAATTTCCGCCCTTGAACATTGGAGGGCGATCCACAGAATTTCCATCATCAAACATGTCCCCTAAGGAATTTCCCAATTGTTTTTGCTTGTGGAAGCACCTCACCCAGCTTCTTCATCTCTTTAAAAATCTTGGTGAAGCGTGTTATGGCATCTGAGATGTCGTCGTTCTCACTAATTCTAAAGGCAACGTAGGATTCCTCCATCATTTTATACTTCGTTTTCTTTACTTGATTTTTGTCCTCAGGAGTAACTTCTACGTTATCCAATTTTTCCTTTGCAGTATTGCAGGCACTATGTATGTTTAATTCATTAATGAAAAGAGTACAGAAAATCATGTTTATGGCCTTGTCATTTAATTGCTCTAACTTCTTTTCTCTGGGTAGCCATACATTTTGCCTTCGGCATAACTACTCCATTTTCAACCTTTGTAGGTGCAGAATAGTCATTTCTTACAATCTCTTAAACATCAGAATCATGAGATCTCATGAAGTATCTTATTCTTATTTTTCAGTGCAAGTAATTTCCGCCCTTAAACAGTGGAACGCAATACACAGAATTTCCTTCATCATACATGTCCCTTAAGGATTTTTCCAATTGTTTTTGCTCGTGGTAGCACCTCACCCAGCTTCTTCATCTCTTTAATAATCTTGGTGGAGCGTGTTGTTGCGTCAGAGATGTCTTCGTTCTCACTAATTCCGAAGGCATCATAGGTGTCCTTCAACATTCTCAGCTTTGTTCCGTTTACTTGCTTTCTGTCTTCATGAGTAACTTCTAGGTTATCCCATTTCTCCTTGGCAGTATTGCAGGCATTATGTCTGTTTAATTCATTAATGAAAAGAGTACAGAAAAGCATGTTTATGGCCTTGTCAATTAATTCCTCTAACTTCTTTTCTCTGGTAGCCATACATTCTTTGCCTTCGGCACAATTACTCCATTTTTCAACCTTTGTGGGTGCAGATTAGCCATTTCTTACAATATCCAAAACATCAGAATCGTGGGATCTCATGAAGTATCTTATTCTTGTTTTCCAGTGCAAGTAATTTCGGTCCTTGAATAGTGGAGGCCAATTCACAAAATTTCTTTCATCAAACATGTCTCGTAAGGAATTTCAAAATTGTTTTTGCTTGTTGGAGCACCTCTTCCAGCTTCTTCATCTCTTTAATAATCTTGGTAAAGCGTGTAATGGCATCTGAGATGTCTTCGTTCTCATTAATTCTGAAGGCATCATAGGATTCCACCAGCATTCTCTACTTTATTTTCTTTACTTGTTTTTTGTCTTCATTAGTAACTTCTACGTTATCCCATTTCTCCTTGGCAGTGTTGCAGGCACTATGTCTGCTGAATTCATTAATGAAAAGAGTACAGAAAAACATGTTTATGGCCTTGTCGTTTAATTGTAGTAACTTCTTTTCTCTGGTAGCCATACATTCTTTGCCTTCAGCACAATTACGCCATTTTCAACTTTTTGGGTGCAGAATAGCCATTTCTTACAATATCCAAAACAACAGAATCATGGGATCAAGACACATAATTTCTTTTATGATACATGTTCCTTAAGGATTTTTCCAATATTTTTTGCTTGTGGTAGCTCCTCACCCAGCTTCTTCATCTCTTTAATAATCTTGGTGGAGCGTGTTGTTGCATCTGAGATGTCTTCGTTTTCACTAATTCCGAAGGCATCATAGGTTTCCTCCAGCATTCTCTACTTTGTTCCCTTTACTTGCTTTCTGTCTTCATGAGTAACTTTTAGGTTATCCCATTTCTCCTTGGCAGTATTGCAGGCACTATGTCTGTTAAATTCATTAATGAAAAGGGTACAGAAAAACATGTTTATGGCCTTGTCATTTAATTGCTCTAGCTTCTTTTCTCTGGGTAGCCATACATTCTTTGCCTTCAGCATAACTACTCCATTTTCAACCTTTGTGGTTGCAGAATAGCCCATTCCTACAATCTCTTAAACATCAGAATCATCGGATCTCATGAAGTATCTTATTCTTGTTTTTCAGTGCAAGTAATTTCCGCCCTTGAACGGTGGAGGGCGATTCACAGAATTTCCTTCATCAAACATGTCCCCTAACGATTTTCCCAATTATTTTTGCTTGTGGTAGCACCTCACCCAGCTTCTACGACTCTTTAATAATCTTGGTGAACCTTGTTATGGCTTTTGAGATGTCTTCGTTCTCACTAATTCGGAAGGCATCATAGGATTCCTTCAACATTCTCAGCTTTGTTCCGTTTACTTGCTTTCTGTCTTCATGAATAACTTTTAGCTTATCCAATTTCTCCTTGGCAGTATTGCAGGCACTATGTCTGTTTAATTCATTAATGAACAGAGTACAGAAAAGCATGTTTATGGCCTTGTCATTTAATTGTTGTAACCTCTTTTCTCTGGTAGCCATACATTCTTTGCCTTCAGCACAATTACTCCATTTTCAACCTTTGTGGGTGCAGATTAGACATTTCTTTCAATATAGAATACATCAGAATCGTGGGATCTCATGAAGTATCTTATTCTTGTTTTCCAGTGCAGGTAATTTCGATCCTCGAATAGTGGAGGGAAGTATCTTATTCTTGTTTTCCCGTGCAAGTAATTTAGGTCCTCGAATAGTGGAGGGCGATTCACAGATTTTCTTTCATCAAACATGTGCCCTAAGGAATTTCAATATTGTGTTTGCTTGTGGGAGCACCTCTCCCAGCTTCTTCATCTCTTTAAAAATCTTGGTGAAGCGTGTTATGGCATCTGAGATGTCTTCGTTCTCAATAATTCTGAGCGCATCATAGGATTCCTCTAGCATTCTCTACTTTGTTTTCTTTACTTGCTTTTTGTCTTCATTGTAACTTCTGCGTTATCCCATTTCTCTTTGGCAGTGTTGCAGGTACTATGTCTGCTGAATTCATTAATGAAAAGAGTACAGGAAAACATGGTTATGGCCTTGTCATTTATTTGCTGCAACTTCTTTTCTCTGGTTTCCATACATTCTTTGCCTTCAGCACAATTACTCCATTTTCAACCTTTTGGGTGCAGAATAGCCATTTCTTACAATATCCAAGACAACAGAATCATGGGATCTCATGAAGTATCTTATTCTTGTTTTCCAGTGCAACTAATTTCGGTTCTTGAACAATGGAATGCGATTCACAGATTTTCTTTCATCAAACATGTCCCCTAAGGAATTTCAAAATGGTTTTTGCTTGTGGGAGCACCTCTCCCAGCTTCTTCATCTCTTTAATAATCTTCGTGAAGCGTGTTATGGCATCTGAGATGTCTTCGTTCTAACTAATTCTGAAGGCATCATAGGATTACTCCAGCATTCTGTACTTTGTTCCCTTTACTTGCTTTTTGTCTTCACGAGTAACTTCTACGTTATCCCTTTTCTCCTTGGCAGTATTGCAGGCACTATGTCTGTTTAATTCATTAATGAATGGAGTACAGAAAAACATGTTTATGGCCTTGTCATTTAATTGCTCTAACTTCTTTTCTCTGGGTAGCCATATATTCTTTGCCTTCGGCATAACTACTCCATTTTCATCCTTTGAGGGTGCAGAATAGCCATTTCTTACAATCTCTTAAACATCAGAATCATGGGATCTCATGAAGTATCTTATTATTGTTTTCCAGTGCAAGTAATTTCCGCCCTTGAACAGTGGAGGCCGATTCACAGAACTTCCTTCATCAAACATGGCCCCTAAGGAATTTCCCAATTGTTTTCGCTTTTGGGAGAACCTCACCCAGCTTCTTCATCTCTTTAATAATCATGGAGAAGCATGTTATGGCATTTGAGATGTCTTCGTTCTCACTAATTCTGAAGGCAACATAGGATTCCTCCATCATTCTCTACTTCGTTTTCTTTACTTGCTTTTTTTCTTCATGAGTAACATCTACCTTATCCCATTTCTCCTGGGCAGTATTGCAGGCACTATGTATGTTTAATTCATTAATGAAATGAGTAGAGAAAAGCATGTTTATGGCCTTGTCATTTAATTGCTCTAACTTCTTTTCTCTGGGTAGCCATACATTCTTTGCCTTCGGCAATACTACTCCATTTTCAACCTTTGTGGGCGCAGAATAACCATTTCTTACAATCTCTTAAACATTAGAATCATGGGATCTCTTGAAGTATCTTATTCTTGTTTTCCAGTGCAAGTAATTTCGGTCCTTGAATAGTGGAGGGCGATTCACGGAATCTCCTTCATCAAACATGGCCCTTAAGGAATTTCAAAAAGGTTTTTGCTTGTGGGAGCACCTCCCCCAGCTTCTTCATCTCTTTAATAATCTTGGTGGAGCGTGTTGTGGTATTTGAGATGTCTTCGTTCTCACTAATTCCGAAAGCATCATAAGATTCCTCCAACATTCTCAGCTTTGTTCCCTTTACTTGCTTTTTGTCTTCATGAGTAACTTTTTGGTTATCCCATTTCTCCTTGCCAGTATTGCAGGCACTTTGTCTGTTTAATTCATTAATGAAAAGAGTACAGAAAAGCATGTTTATGGCCTTGTCATTTAATTGCTCTAACTTCTTTTCGGGTAGCCATACATTCTTTGCCTTCGGCACAATTACACCATTTTCAACCTTTTGGGAGCAGAATAGCCATTTCTTACAATATCCAAAACATCAGAATCATGGGATCTCATGAAGTATCTTATTCTTGTTTTACAGTGTAAGTAATTTCAGTCCTTGAACAATAGAGGGCGATTCACAGAATTTCCTTCATCAAACATTTCCCCTAAGGAATTTCAAAATTGTTTTTGCTTGTGGGAGCACCTCACCCAACTTCTTCATCTCTTTAATAATCTTCGTGAAGCTTGTTATGGAATCTGAGATGTCTTCGTTCTCACTAATTCTGAAGGCATCATAGGATTACTCCAGCATTCTCTACTTTGTTCCATTTACTTGCTTTCTGTTTTCATGAGTAATTTTTAGGTTATCCCATTTCTCCTTGGCAGTATTGCAGGTACTATGTCTGTTTAATTCAATAATGAAAAGTGTACAGAAAAACATGTTTATGGCCTTAACCTCTTTTCTCTGGTGGCCATACATTCTTTGCCTTCGGCACAATTACTCCATTTTCAACCTTTGTGGGTGCAGATTAGCCATTTCTTACATTATCCCACACATCAGAATCATGGGATCGCATGAACTATCTTATTCTTGTTCTCCAGTGAAAGTAATTTCCGCCCTTTAACATTGGTGGGCGATTCACCAAATTTCCTTCATCAAACATGTCCCCTAAGGAATTTCAAAATTGTTTTATCTTGTGGGAGCACCTCTCCCAGCTTCTTCATCTCTTTAATAATCTTGGTGAAGCGTGTTATCGCATCTGAGAAGTCTTCGTTCTCATTAATTCTGGAGGCATCATAAGATTCCTCCAGCTTTCTCTACCTTGTTTTCTTTACTTGTTTTTTGTCTTCATTAGTAACTTCTACGTTATCCCAATTCTCCTTGGCAGTATTGCAGGCACTATGTCTGTTTAATCCATTAATGAAAAGAGTACAGAAAAGCATGTTCACGCCCTTGCCATTTAATTGTTGTAACTTCTTTTCTCTGGTAGCCATACATTCTTTGCCTTCGGCACAATTACACCATTTTCAAACTTTGGGGTGCAGAATAGCCATTTCTTACAATATCCAAAACATCGAAATCATGGGATCTCATGAAGTTTCTTATTCTTGTTTTCCAGTGCAAGTAATTTCCATCCTTAAATAGGGGAGGGCGATTCACAGAATTTACTTCATCAAACCTGTCCCTTATGGAATTTCCCAATTGTTTTTGCTTGTGGGAGCACCTCACCCAGCTTCTTCATATCTTTAATAATCTTGGTGAAGCGTGTTATGGCATCTGAGATGTCTTCGTTCTCACTAATTCTGAAGGCAACATAGGATTCCTCCATCATTCTCTACTTCGTTCCCTTTACTTGCGTTCTATCTTCGTGAGTAACTTTTTGGTTATCCCATTTCTCCTTGGCAGTATTGCAGACACTATGTCTGTTTAATTCATTATTGAAAGAGTATAGAAAAGCATGTTTATGGCCTTGTCATTTAATTCCACAAACTTCTTTTCTCTGGTAGCCATACATTCTTTGCCTTCGGCAGAATTACTCCATTTTCAACCTTTGTGGGTGCAGAATAGCCATTTCTTACAATATCCAAAACATCAGAATCATGGGATGTCACGAAGTCTCTTATTCTTGTTTTCCAATGAAAGTAATTTCCGCCCTTGAACATTGGAGGGCGATTCATAGAATTTCCTTCATCAAACATGTTCCCTAAGTAATTTTCCAATTATTTTTGCTTGTGGGAGCACCTCACCCAGCTTCTTCATCTCTTTAATAATCTTGGTGAAGCGTGTTATGGCATCTAAGATGTCTTCGTTCTCACTAATTCTAAAGGCATCATAGGATTACTCCAGCATTCTCTACTTTGTTCCCTTTACTTGCTTTATGTCTTCATGAGTAACTTTTAGGTTATCCCATTTCTCCTTGGCAGTATTGCAGGCCCTACGTCTGTTTAATTCATTAATGAAAAGAGTACAAAAAATAATATTTATGGCCTTGTCATTTAATTCCTCTAACTTCTTTTCTCTGGTAGCCATACATTTTTTTACTTTGGCACAATTACTCGATTTTCAGCCTTTGTGGGTGCAGAATAGCCATTTCTTACAATATCCAAAACATCAGAATCATGGGATGTCATGAAGTTTCTTATTCTTGTTTTCCTGTGAAAGTAATATCCGCCCTTGAACATTTGAGGGCGATTCACAAAATTTCCTTCATCAAACATGTCCCCTAAGGAATTTCCTAATTGTTTTTGCTTGTGGGATCACCTCACCCAGCTTCTTCATCTCTTTAATAGTCTTGGTGAAGCGTGTTATGGCATCTGAGATGTCTTCGTTCTCACTAATTCTGAAGGCAACATAGGATTTCACCATCACTACTTTGTTTTCTTTACTTGCTTCTTGTCTTCATGAGTAACTTCTACGTGATCCCATTTCTCCTTGGCAGTATTGCAGGCACTATGTCTGTTTAATACATTAATGAAAAGAGTACAGAAAAACATGTTCATGGCCTTGTCATTTAATTGTTGCAACTTCTTTTCTCTGGTAGCCATACATTCTTTGCATTCGGCACAATTACTCCATTTTCAACCTTTTAGGTGCAGAATAGCCATTTCTTACAAAATCCAAAACATCAGAATCATGGGATCTAATGAAGTATCTTATTCTTGTTTTTCAGTGCAAGTAATTTCCGCTCTTTAACAGTGGAGGGCGATTCACAGAATTTCCTTCATCAAACATGTCCCCTAAGGAATTTAAAAATTGTTTTTCCTTGTGGGAGCACCTCTCCCAGCTTCTTCATATTTTTAGTAATCTTGGTGAATCGTGTTATGGCATCTGAGATGTCTTCGTTCTCACTAATTTTGAAGGCATCATAAGATTCCTCAAGCATTCTCTACTTAATTTTCTTCACTTGCTTTTTGTCTTCATGAGTAACTTCTACGTTATCCCATTTCTCCTTGGCAGTATTGTAGGCACTATGTCTGCTGAATTCATTAATGAAAAGTGTACAGAAAAGCATGTTTATGGCCTTGTCATTTAATTGCTCTAACTTCTTTTCTCTAGGTAGACATACATTCTTTGCCTTTGGCACAATTACTCCACTTTCAACCTTTTGGGTGCAGAATAGCCATTTCTTACAATATCCAAAACATCAGAATCATGGGATCTCATGAAGTATCTTATTCTTTTTTTTCGGTGCAAGTAATTTCCGCCCTTAAACAGTGGAGCGCAGTTCGCAGAATTTCCTTCATCAAACATGTCCCCTAAGGAATTTCCCAATTATTTTTGCTTGTGGGAGCACCTCACCCAGGTTCTTCATCTCTTTAATAATTTTGGTGAAGTGTGTTATGGCATCTGAGATGTCTTCTTTCTCACTAGTTCTGAAGGAATCATAGGATTACTCCAGCATTCTCTACTTTCTTTTATTTACTTGCTTTTTGTATTCATTAGTAACTTTTACGTTATCCCATTTCTCCTTGGCAGTGTTGCAGGTACTATGTCTGCTGAATTCATTAATGAAAATAGTACAGAAAAGCATGTTTATGACCTTATCATTTAATTGCTCTAACTTCTTTTCTCCGGGTAGCAACCATACATTCTTTGCCTTCGGCACAATTACTCCATTTTCAACCTTTTGGGTGCAGAATAGCCATTTCGTACAATATCCAAAACATCAAAATCATGGGATCTCATGAAGTATCTTATTCTTGTTTTCCAGTGCAATTAGTTTCCGCCCTTGAACAGTGGAGCGCGATTCACAAGAATTTCCTTCATCAAACCTGTCCCCTAAGGAATTTCCCAATTATTTTTGGTTGTGGGAGCACCTCACCGAGCTTTTTCATCTCTTTATTAATCTTGGTGAAGCCTGTTACGGCATCTGAGATGTCTTCGTTCTCACTAATTTTGAAGGCAACATAGGATTTCACCATCACAACTTCGTTTTCTTTACTTGCTTTCTGTCTTCATGAGTAACATCTACGTTATCCCATTTCTCCTTGGCAGTATTGCAAAAACTATGTCTGTTTAATTCATTAATTAAAAGTGTACAGAAAATCATGTTTATGGCCTTGTCATTTAATTCCTCTAACTTCTTTTCTCAAGTAGCCATACATTCTTTGCCTTCGGCACATTTACTCGATTTTCAACCTTTGTGGGTGCAAAATATCCATTTCTTACAATATCCAAAACATCAGAATCATGGGAACTCATGATGTATCTCATTCTTGTTTTTCAGTGCAAGTAATTTCCATCGTTAAACAGTGGAGGGCAATTCGCAGAATTTCCTTCAACAAACATGTCCCCTAAGGAATTTTCCAATTGTTTTTGCTTGTGGTAGAACCTCACCCAGCTTCTTTATCTCTTTAATAATCTTGGTGGAGCGTGTTGTGGCATTTGAGATGTCTTCGTTCTCACTAATTCCGAAGGCATCATAAGATTCCTCCAACATTCTCAGCTTTGTTCCCTTTACTTGTTTTCTGTCTTCATGAGTAACTTTTAGGTCATCCCATTTCTCCTTGGCAGTATTGCAGGCACTATGTCTGTTTAATTCATTAATGAAAAGAGTACAGAAAAGCATGTTTATGGCCTTGTCATTTAATTCCTCTAACTTCTTTTCTTTGGTAGCCATACATTCTTTGCCTTCGGCACAATTTCCCGATTTTCAACCTTTGTGGGTGCAGAATAGCCAATTCTTACAATATTCAAAACATCAGAATCATAGGATGTCAAGAAGTATCTTATTCTTGTTTTCCAGTGAAAGTAATTTCCGCCCTTAAACATTGGAGGGCGATTCACAGAATTTCCTTCATTAAACATGTCCCCTAACGAATTTCCCAATTGTTTTTGCTTGTGGGAGCACCTCACCCAGCGTCTTCATCTCTTTAGTAATCTTCGTGAAGCGTGTTATGGCATCTGAGATGTCTTCGTTCTCACTAATTCTGAAGGCATCGTAGAATTACTCCATCATTGTCTACTTTGTTCCCTTTACTTGCGTTCTTTCTTCATAAGTAACTTTTAGGTTATCCCATTTCTCCTTAGCAGTATTGCAGGCACTATGTCTGTTTAATTCATTAATGAAAAGAGTACAAAAAATAATGTTTATGGCCTTGTCATTTAAGTCATCTAACTTATTTTCTCTGGTAGCCATATATTCTTTGCCTTCGGCACAATTACTCCATTTCCCACCTTTGCGGGTGCAGAATAGCCATTTCTTACAATATCCAAAACACCAGAATCATGGGATCTCATGAATTATCTTATTCTTGTTTTCCAGTGAAAGTAATTTTTGCTCTTGAACATTAGAGGGCGATTCACAGAATTTCCTTCATCAAACATGTCCCCTAAGGAATTTTCCAATTGTTTTTGCTTGTGGAGCACCTCACCCAGCTTCTTCATCTCTTTAAAAATCTTGGTGAAGCGTGTTATGGTTTCTGAGATGTCTTCTTTCTCGCTAGTTTTGAAGGAATCATAGGATTACACCATCATTCTCTACTTTGTTCCCTTTACTTGCTTTCTGTCTTCATGAGTAACTTTTAGGTTATGCCATTTCTCCTTGGCAGTATTGCAGGCACTACGTCTGTTTAATTCATTAATGAAAAGAGTGCAGAAAAGCATGTTTCTTGCCTTGTCATTTAATTCCTCTAACTTCTTTTCTCTGGTAGCCATACATTCTTTGCCTTTGGCACAATTACTCTATTTTCAAACTTTGTGGGTGGAGAATAGCCATTTCTAACAAAATCCAAAACATCAAAATCATGGGATCTCATGAAGTATATCTTATTCTTGTTTTCCAGTGCAAGTAATTTCTGTCCTTGAACAGTGGTGGGCAATTCATAGAATTTCCTTCATCAAACATGTCCCCTAAGGAATTTCAAAACTGTTTTTGCTTGTGCGAGCACCTCAACCAGCTTCTTCTTCTCCTTAATAATCTTGGTGAAGCGTGTTATGGCATCTGAGATATCTTCATTCTCACTAATTCTGCAAGCATCATAGGATTACTCTGGCATTCTCTGCTTTGTTCCCTTTACTTGCTTTCTGTCTTCATGAGTAACTTTTAGGTTATCCCATTTCTCCTTCGCAGTATTGCAGGCACTTTGTCTGTTTAATTCATTAATGAAAAGAGTACAGAAAAGCATGTTTATGGCCTTGTCATTTAATTGTTGTAACTTCTTTTCTCAGGTAGGCATACATTCTTTGCCTTCGACACAATTACTCCATTTTCAAACTTTGTGGGTGCAGAATAGCCATTTCTTACAAAATCCAAAACATCAGAATCATGGGATCTCATGAAGTATCTTATTCTGGTTTTTCAGTGCAAGTAATTTCCGTCCTTGAACAGTGGTGGGCGATTCACAGAATTTCCTTCAACAAACATGTCCCCTAAGGAAATTCAAAATTGTTTTTGCTTGTGGGAGCACCTCTCCCAGCTTCTTCATCTCTTTAATAATCTTGGTGAAGCGTGTTATGGCATCTGAGATGTCTTCGTTCTCATTAATTCCGAAGGCATCATAAGATTCCTTCAGCATTCTTTACTTGTTTTTTGTCTTCATTAGTAACTTCTACGTTATCCCATTTCTCCTTGACAGTGTTGCAGGCACTATGTCTGCTAAATTGATTAATGGAAAGAATATAGAAAAACATGTTTATGGCCTTTTCATTTAATTGCTCTAACTTCTTTTCTTCGATTAGCCATACATTCTTTGCCTTCGGCACAATTACTCCAATTTCAACCATTTGGGTGAAGAATCGCCATTTCTTACAATATCCAAAAACTTCAGAATCATGGAATCTCTTGAAGTATCTTATTCTTGTTTTTCAGTGCAAGTAATTTCCGCCCTTAAACCGTGGAGGGCGATTCAAAGAATTTCCTTAATCAAACATGTCCCGTAATTAATTTCCCAATTGTTTTTGCTTGTGGGAGGACCTCACCCAACTTCTTCATGTCTTTGATAATCTTGGTGAAGCGTGTTATGGCATCTGAGATGTCTTCATTCTGAAGGCATCATAGGATTACTCCAGCCTTCTCTACTTTGTTCCCATTACTTGCTTTCTGTCTTCATGAGTAACTTATAGGATATGCCATTTCTCCTTGGCAGTATTGCAGGCACTACGCTTGTTTAGTTCATTAATGAAAAGAGTACAGAAAAGCATGTTTATGGCCTTGTCATATAATTCCTCTAACTTCTTTTCTCTGGTAGCCATACATTCTTTGCCTTTGGCCCAATTACTCTATTTTCAAACTTTGTGGGTGCAGAATAGCCATTTCTTACAAAATCCAAAACATCAGAATCATGGGATCTCATGAAGTATCTTATTCTTGTTTTCCAGTGCAAGTAATTTTCGTCCTTGAACAGTGGTGGGCAATTTACAGAATTTCCTTCATCAAACATGTCCCCTAAGGAATTTCAAAACTGTTTTTGCTTGTGGCAGCACCTCACCCATCTTCTTCATCTCTTTAATAATCTTGGTGAAGCGTGTTATGGCATCTGAGATGTTTTCGTTCTCACTAATTCTGCAGGCATCATAGGATTACTCCGGCATTCTCAACTTTGTTCCCTTCACTTGCTTTCTATCTTCATGAGTAACCTTTAGGTTACCCCATTTCTCCTTGGCAGTATTGCGGGCACTATGTTTGTTTAATTCATTAATGAAAAGAGTACAGAAAATCATGTTTATGGCCTTGTCATTTAATTCCTCTAACTTCTTTTCTCTGGTAGCCATACATTCTTTGCCTTCGACACAATTACTTCATTTTCAACCTTTGTGGGTGCAGAATAGCCATTTCTTACAAAATCCAAAACTTCAAAATCATGGGATCTCTTGAAGTATCTTATTCTTGTTTTCCAGTGCAAGTAATTTCCGTCCTTGAAAAGTGGTGCGCGATTCACATAATTTCCTTCAACAAACATGTCCCTTAAGGAAATTCAAAATTGTTTTTGCTTGTGGGAGCACCTCACCCAGCTTCTTCATCTCCTTAATAATCTTGGTGAAGCGTGTTATGGCGTCTGAGATGTTTTCGTTCTCACTAATTCTGCAGGCATCATAGGATTACTCCGGCATTCTCAACTTTGTTCCCTTCACTTTCTTTCTATCTTCATGAGTAACCTTTAGGTTACCCCATTTCTCCTTGGCAGTATTGCAGGCACTATGTTTGTTTAATTCATTAATGAAAAGAGTACAGAAAATGATGTTTATGGCCTTGTCATTTAATTCCTCTAACTTCTTTTCTCTGGTAGCCATACATTCTTTGCCTTCGACACAATTACTTCATTTTCAACCTTTGTGGGTGCAGAATAGCCATTTCTTACAAAATCCAAAACTTCAAAATCATGGGATCTCTTGAAGTATCTTATTCTTGTTTTCCAGTGCAAGTAATTTCCGTCCTTGAAAAGTGGTGCGCGATTCACATAATTTCCTTCAACAAACATGTCCCTTAAGGAAATTCAAAATTGTTTTTGCTTGTGGGAGCACCTCTCCCAGCTTCTTCATCTCCATAATAATCTTGGTGAAGCGTGTTATGGCGTCTGAGATGTTTTCGTTCTCACTAATTCTGCAGGCATCATAGGATTACTCCGGCATTCTCAACTTTGTTCCCTTCACTTTCTTTCTATCTTCATGAGTAACCTTTAGGTTACCCCATTTCTCCTTGGCAGTATTGCAGGCACTATGTTTGTTTAATTCAATAATGAAAAGAGTTCAGAAAATCATGTTTATGGCCTTGTCATTTAATTCCTCTAACTTCTTTTCTCTGGTAGCCATACATTCTTTGCCTTCGACACAATTACTTCATTTTCAACCTTTGTGGGTGCAGAATAGCCAGTTCTTACAAAATCCAAAACTTCAAAATCATGGGATCTCTTGAAGTATCTTATTCTTGTTTTCCAGTGCAAGTAATTTCCGTCCTTGAAAAGTGGTGCGCGATTCACATAATTTCCTTCAACAAACATGTCCCTTAAGGAAATTCAAAATTGTTTTTGCTTGTGGGAGCACCTCACCCAGCTTCTTCATCTCCTTAATAATCTTGGTGAAGCGTGTTATGGCGTCTGAGATGTCTTCGCTCTCACTAATTCTGAAGGCATCATAGGATTACTCCAGCATTCTCTACTTTGTTCCCTTTACTTGCTTTCTTTCTTCATGAGTAACTTTTAGGTTACCCCATTTCTCGTTGGCAGTATTGCAGGCACTATGTCTGTTTAATTCATTAATGAAAAGAGTATAGAAAAGCATGTTTATGACCTTGTCATTTAATTTCTCTAACTTCTTTTCTCTAGTAGCCATATATTCTTTGCCTTTGACACAATTACTCCATTTTCAACCTTTGTGGGTGCAGAATAGCCATTTCTTACAAAATCCAAAACATCAGAATCATGGGATCTCATAAAGTATCTTATTCTTGTTTTTCAGTGCAAGTAATTTCCGTCCTTGAACAGTGGAGGGCGATTCACAAGAATTTCCTTCATCAAACCTGTCCCCTAAAGAATTTCCCAATTATTTTTGCTTATGGGAGCACCTCACCCAGCTTCTTCATCTCTTTAATAATCTTGGTGAAGCCTGTTATGGCATCTGAGATGTCTTCGTTCTCACTAATTCTGAAGGCAACATAGGATTCCACCATCATTCTCTACTTCGTTTTCTTTACTTGCTTTTTGTCTTCATGAGTAACTTCTACGTTATCCCATTTCTCCTTGGCAGTATTGCAGGCACTATGTCTGTTTATTTCATTAATGGAAAGAGTACAGAAAATCATGTTTATGGCCTTGTCATTTAATTCCTCTAACTTCTTTTCTCTGGTAGCCATACATTCTTTGCCTTCGGCACAATTACTCGATTTTCAACCTTTGTGGTGCAGAATATCCATTTCTTACAATATCGAAAACATCAGAATCATGGGATCTCATGAAATATCTCATTCTTGTTTTTCAGTGTAAGTAATTTCCGTCCTTAAACAGTGGAGGGCGATTCGCAGAATTTCCCTATCAAACATGTCCTCTAAGGAATTTCTCAATTGTTTTTGCTTGTGGGAGCACCTCACCCAGCTTCTGCATCTCTTTAATAATCTTGGTGAAGCGTGTTATGGCATCTGAGATGTCTTCGTTCTCACTAATTCTGCAGGCATCATAGGATTAGTCCAGCATTCTCTACTTTGTTCCCTTTACTTGCTTTCTGTCTTCATGAGTAACTTTTAGGTTATCCCATTTCTCCTTGGCAGTATTGCAGGCACTATGTCTGTTTAATTCATTAATGAAAAGAGTATAGAAAAGCATGTTTATGACCTTGTCATTTAATTGCTGTAACTTCTTTTCTCTAGTAGCCATATATTCTTTGCCTTTGACACAATTACTCCATTTTCAACCTTTGTGGGTGCAGAATAGCCATTTCTTACAAAATCCAAAACATCAGAATCATGGGATCTCATGAAGTATCTTATTCTTGTTTTTCAGTGCAAGTAATTTCCGTCCTTGCACAGTGGAGGGCGATTCACAAGAATTTCCTTCATCAAACCTGTCCCCTAAAGAATTTCCCAATTATTTTTGCTTATGGGAGCACCTCACCCAGCTTCTTCATCTCTTTAATAATCTTGGTGAAGCCTGTTATGGCATCTGAGATGTCTTCGTTCTCACTAATTCTGAAGGCAACATAGGATTCCACCATCATTCTCTACTTCGTTTTCTTTACTTGCTTTTTGTCTTCATGAGTAACTTCTACGTTATCCCATTTCTCCTTGGCAGTATTGCAGGCACTATGTCTGTTTATTTCATTAATGGAAAGAGTACAGAAAATCATGTTTATGGCCTTGTCATTTAATTCCTCTAACTTCTTTTCTCTGGTAGCCATACATTCTTTGCCTTCGGCACAATTACTCGATTTTCAACCTTTGTGGTGCAGAATATCCATTTCTTACAATATCGAAAACATCAGAATCATGGGATCTCATGAAATATCTCATTCTTGTTTTTCAGTGTAAGTAATTTCCGTCCTTAAACAGTGGAGGGCGATTCGCAGAATTTCCCTATCAAACATGTCCTCTAAGGAATTTCTCAATTGTTTTTGCTTGTGGGAGCACCTCACCCAGCTTCTGCATCTCTTTAATAATCTTGGTGAAGCGTGTTATGGCATCTGAGATGTCTTCGTTCTCACTAATTCTGCAGGCATCATAGGATTAGTCCAGCATTCTCTACTTTGTTCCCTTTACTTGCTTTCTGTCTTCATGAGTAACTTTTAGGTTATCCCATTTCTCCTTGGCAGTATTGCAGGCACTATGTCTGTTTAATTCATTAATGAAAAGAGTATAGAAAAGCATGTTTATGACCTTGTCATTTAATTGCTGTAACTTCTTTTCTCTAGTAGCCATATATTCTTTGCCTTTGACACAATTACTCCATTTTCAACCTTTGTGGGTGCAGAATAGCCATTTCTTACAAAATCCAAAACATCAGAATCATGGGATCTCATGAAGTATCTTATTCTTGTTTTTCAGTGCAAGTAATTTCCGTCCTTGCACAGTGGAGGGCGATTCACAAGAATTTCCTTCATCAAACCTGTCCCCTAAAGAATTTCCCAATTATTTTTGCTTATGGGAGCACCTCACCCAGCTTCTTCATCTCTTTAATAATCTTGGTGAAGCCTGTTATGGCATCTGAGATGTCTTCGTTCTCACTAATTCTGAAGGCAACATAGGATTCCACCATCATTCTCTACTTCGTTTTCTTTACTTGCTTTTTGTCTTCATGAGTAACTTCTACGTTATCCCATTTCTCCTTGGCAGTATTGCAGGCACTATGTCTGTTTATTTCATTAATGAATAGAGTACAGAAAATCATGTTTATGGCCTTGTCATTTAATTCCTCTAACTTCTTTTCTCTGGTAGCCATACATTCTTTGCCTTCGGCACAATTACTCGATTTTCAACCTTTGTGGGTGCAGAATATCCATTTCTTACAATATCCAAAACATCAGAATCATGGGATCTCATGAAATATCTCATTCTTATTTCTCAGTGCAAGTAATTTCCGTCCTTAAACAGTGGAGGGCGATTCGCAGAATTTCCTTATCTAACATGTCCTCTAAGGAATTTCGCAATTGTTTTTGCTTGTGGGAGCACCTCACCCAGCTTCTTCATCTCTTTAAGGATCTTGGTGAAGCGTGTTATGGCATCTGAGATGTCTTCATTCTCACTAATTCTGCAGGCATCATAAGATTAGTCCAACAATCTCTACTTTGTTCCCTTTGCTTGCTTTCTGTCTTCATGAGTAACTTTTAGGTTATCCCATTTCTCCTTGGCAGTATTGCTGGCACTATGTCTATTTAATTCATTAATGAAAAGAGTATAGAAAAGCATGTTTATGACCTTGTCATTTAATTGCTGTAACTTCTTTTCTCTAGTAGCCATACATTATTTTCCTTCGACACAATTACTCCATTTTCAACCTTTGTGGGTGCAGAATAGCCATTTCTTACAAAATCGAAAACATCAGAATCATGGTGTCACACCCTTGGTTGCACAGCGTGCCCCCTACCCAGGTGCGGGCGCACCCCCTCGGGGCGAACTCCTAGCCATTATGGATCCATAATATTGTCCCATCTCGGCCAGCCACGCCACACAAGGACGCCGGACACCGAGATCATTTATCCATTTTATTCACACTCCCATGAATAATATAGGGCCTCCCCAAGTTCGAACTCGCAACCTCTTCCTCATAAGGCTAGATTTCGCAACTTGAGTATCCATTGAACCAATGGCTCCATTATGGAAGAGGTTGCGAGTTTGAACTTGGGGGAGGCCCTATATTATTCATGGGAGTGTGAATAAAATGGATAAATGATCTCGGTGTCCGGCGTCCTTGTGTGGCGTGGCTGGCCGAGATGGGACAATATTATGGATCCATAATGGCTAGGCGTTCGCCCCGAGGGGGTGCGCCCGCACCTGGGTAGGGGGCACGCTGTGCAACCCAGGGTGTGACAATAGGATTACTCAAGCTTTGTCAACTTTGTTTCCTTTACTTGCTTTGTGTTTTTATGAGTAACTTCTAGGTTATCCCATTTCTCCTTGGCAGTGTCGCAGGCACTGGGTCTGTTGAATTAAATAATCGAAAGACTACAGAAAAGCATGTTTATGATACCTTGTCATTTAATTGCTCTAACTTCTTTTCTCCGGGTAGTCTTACATTATTTGCCTTTGGCAGAATTACACCATTTTCAACCTTTGTCGGTGCGGAATAGCCATTTCTTGCAATATCCAAAACATCAGACTCATGGAATCTAATGAAGTATCTTATCCTTGTTTTCAAGTGCAAGTAATTTTCTCCCTTATTACGTCGGCCTCTCCTACCACTGACATACTGTGCCTCTGACCCTGCCTGCTGAGTCTGAACTGTAGGAGCTCGGTTGCCAGTACTGCTGTAGGTAACCTCATCCGAGAATTGGCCTCTGCGGCCTCAAAATATGCGTCCTGCCCTATAGCCTGCGCATAGGTCTGCAGGCCAGCCAGTACCAAACCCTGACGGATGCGGTCTCTGAAACCATCCTGTATCCTCTGCATCCTCAGCTCATCGGTAGAAACCATCTCTGGAGCGAGGAGTGCCAACCTGTTGAACTCTTGTTCGTACTCTCTCATGGACATGTTTCCCTGGGTCAGATTTAGAAACTGGATCCGACGTTGATCCCTCTCGGCCCGCAGATAGAACTCTACAAAGAACAACTCCTTGAATCTAGTCCAAGTCCGGACCTCGCCCTCGAGATGCTCCACCCGTTCCCATCATTTGTTAGCCTTGTCAATCAGCTTAAACCTTGCAAGCTTGACCTTACCATGCTCAAGCGCCCTCATATCACTGAAAATGGTCTCCAAACGAGTCAACCGTCTTTCAACAAGCTCTAAATCAAGGCCTCCCGGAAACTCAGCAGGATTTTGATTCTTGAAGGCTTTCATAACCCTCTCATAGTGGTCCTTCTCTGCCCGCTCAGCCTCTGTCTTCCCAGCTACGACATGCTGGACCACAGCTGGTCCTGCCTACTTTGCCTGATCCCCTACTACTACTGCCACACTACTGTGCTCCACAGCCGCTGTTACATCATCCTGCGGTGGTGGCCTAACACCCTGCATACGGCCTAGCAACTCAAGAATCTGGGCCTGTTGCTGCTGAGTGGCCTCTAAGACTGCCTCTATACTCCTAAGGCGTTACTCTGGGTCCATGGCTGATCCTGCTATTTCTTCTCTTGTAAATATCTGAATTTCACAATAAGGAAGAGCTCAATCAGGATCACAATCCAGGAAAAGTTACCCCCTAAGGTAACTACCCATAATCGTACTCATAAAGGCAATCATAATATCTTATAAGTCTTTTATTCTTTTAAGGATTTTAAACCTAAAACACTCGCTCTGATACAATAGTTGTCACGACCCATTATACGTGTCGTCATGACCGGCACGGGAACCTCCGAGTATACCCTCCGTCGGTACACCCGACGTCTCGTCAGCCTAAAATACATATACGAATCCCAAAAAGAAATAAAAGGACATCCTTAACAACCAACTAACATGATCATAATAAAATAAAATATTACTTCTCCAAATTACCAAATATAAAACTCCAGAGTCTTCAAAATGATACAAAACCCAACACATCCCAACTATGTGTTAAATATACAATTACTAGGTGTTATCATGTACATAATTATCAAAATACAAAACTAAATGCACAACACCTACATGAAACAAAAACAAGGGACGCTCCGCAGTCAAGCCTTCCCTTTTCCTTTTCTATCAGGTCCTGAAGGCATCAAAGGATTCCTCCAACTTTGTCAACTTTGTTTCCTTTACTTGCGTTTTGTCTTCATGAGTAACTTTTATGTTAATCCATTTCTCCTTCGCCGTGTCGCAGGAATTGGGTCTGTTGAATTCATTAATCGAAAGACTACAGAAAATCATGTTTATGATTCCTTGTCATTTAATTGCTCTAACTTCTTTTCTCCGGGTGGCCATACTTTCTTTGCCTTCGGCACAATTACACCATTTTCAACCTTCGTGGGTGGAGAATAGCCATTTCTTACAATATCCCAAACATCAGACTCATGGGATCTCATGAAGTATCTTATTCTTGTTTTCCAATGCAAGTAATTTCCGCCCTTAAAATGTGGCATGTGATACACATAATTTCCTTCATCATATATGTCCCCTAAGGAATTTCCCAATTGTTTTTTTCTTGTGGGAGCACCTCACCCAGCTTCTTCATCTCTTTAATAATCTTTGTGAAGCCTGTTATGGCATCTGAGATGTCTTCGTTCTTACTAATTCTGAAGGCATCATAGGATCCATCTAGCTTTCTCAACTTTTTTTCCTTTACTTGCTTTGTGTCTTCATAAGTAACTTCTAGGTTGTCCCATTTCAACTTGGCAGCGTCGCAGGCAATGGGTCTGTTGAATTAATTAATCAAAAGACTACAAAAAAGCATTTTTATTATTCCTTGTCATTTAATTGCTCTAACTAATTTTCTCCGGGTGGCCATATTTTCTTTGCCACCGGCACAATTACACCATTTTAAACCTTTGTGGGTGCAGAATAGCCATTTCTTACAATATCCCAAACATCAGACTCATGAGATCCCATGAAGTATCTTATTCTTGTTTTCCAATGCAAGTAATTTTCGCCCCTAAAACAGTGGAATGTGATACACAAAATTTCCTTCATCATACATGTCCTCTAAGGAATTTCCCAATTGTTTTTTTCTTGTGGGAGCACCTCACCCAGCTTCTTCATCTCTTTAATAATCTTCGTGAATCGTGTTATGGCATCTGAGATGTCTTCGTTTTCACTAATTCTTAAGGCATCATAGGATTTCTCCGGCTTTGTCAACTTTGTTTCCTTACTTGCTTTTTGTCTTCATGAGTAACTTTTATGTTAATCCATTTCTCCTTGGCCGTGTCGCATGCCCTGGGTCTGTTGAATTCATTAATCCAAAGACTCCAGAAAAGCATGTTTATGATACCTTGTAATTTAGTTGCTCTAACTTCTTTTCTCTGGGTAGCGTTACAGTTTTTGCCTTCAGCATAATTACACCATTTTCAACCTTTGTGGGTGCAGAATAGCCATTTATTACAATATCCCAAACATCAGACACATGGAATGTCATGAAGTACCTTCTTCTTGTTTTTCACTGCAAGTAATTTCCGCGCTTAAACAGTGGAACGCGATACACAAAATTTCCTTCATCATACACGTCCTCTAAGGAATTTCCCAATTATTTTTTTCTTGTGGGAGCACCTCACCCAGCTTAAGACATCTCTTTAATAATCTTCGTGAATCGTGTTATGGCATCTGTGATGTCTTCGTTCTCACTAATTCTTAAGGCATCATAGGATTTCTCCAGCTTTGTCAACTTTGTTTCGTTTACTTGCTTTTTGTTTTCATGAGTAACTTTTATGTTAATCCATTTCTCCTTGGCCGTGTCGCATGCCCTGGGTCTGTTGAATTCATTAACACAAAGACTGCAGAAAAGCATGTTTATGATACCGTGTAATTTAGTTGCTCTAACTTCTTTTCTCTGGGTAGCGTTACAGTCTTTGCCTTCAGCATAATTACACCATTTTCAACCTTTGTGGGTGCAGAATAGCCCTTTATTACAACATCCCAAACATCAGACACATGGAATGTCATGAAGTATCTTCTTCTTGTTTTTCAGTGCAAGTAATTTCCGCCCTTAAATAGTGGAATGCGATACACAAAATTTCCTTCATCATACATGTCCTCTAAGGAATTTCCCAATTGTTTTTTTTTTGTGGGAGCACCTCACCGAACTTCTTCATCTCTTTAATAATCTTCGTGAATCGTGTTATGGGATCTGAGATGTCTTCGTTCTCACTTATTCTTAAGGCATCATAGGATTCCTCCAGCTTGTCAACTTTGTTTCCTTTACTTGCGTTTTTTCCTCATGAGTAACTTTTATGTTCATCCATTTCTCCTTGGCCGTGTCACAGGCACTGGGTCTGTTGAATTCATTGATCGAAAGATTATAGAAAAGCATGTTTATGATACCATGTCATTTAATTGCTCTAAGTTCTTTTCTCTGGGTAGCCTTATTTTCCTTGCCTTCACTTGAATTACACCATTTTCAACCTTTGTGGGTGCGGAATACCCATTTCTTACAATATCCAAAACATTAGACTCTTGGAATCTCATTAAGTATCTTATTCTTATTTTTCAATGCAAGTGATTTCTGCCCTTAAAAAGTGAAATGCGATACACAAAATTTCCTTCATCATACATGTCCTCTAAGGAATTTTCCAATTATTTTTTTCTTGTGGGACCACCTCACCCGGCTTCTTCATCTCTTTAATAATCTCCGTGAATCTTGTTATGACATCTGATATGTCTTCGTTCTCACTAATTCTTAAGGCATCATAGGATTCCTCCAGCTTTGTCAACTTTGTCTCCTTTACTTGCGTTTTGTCTTCATGAGTAACTTTTTTGTTAATCCATTTCTCCTTGGCCGTGTCGCAAGCACTGGGTCGTTGAATTCATTAATCGAAAGACTACAGAAAAGCATGTATATGATACTTTGTCATTTAATTGCTCTAACTTCTTTTCTCCGACTAGCCTTATATTGCTTACCTTCGGTAGAATTACACCATTTTCAACCTTTGTGGGTGCGAAATACCCATATCTTACAATATCCAAAACATTAGACTCATGGAATCTCATGAAGTATCTTATTCTTGATTTTCAGTGCAAGTAATTTCCGCCCTTAAAAAGTGGAATGCGATACACAAAATTTCCTTCATCATACATGTGCCCTAAGGAATTTTTCAATTATTTTTGCTCGTGGCAGCACCTCACCCAGCTTCTTCATCTCTTAAATAATCTTTGGGAAGCGTGTTATGGCATCTGAGATGTCTTCATTCTCACTAATTTTAAAGGCATCATAGGACTCCTTAAGCTTTGTTAACTTTGTTTCGTTTACTTGCTTTGTGTCTTCATAAGTAACTTCTAAGTTATCCCATTTCTCCTTGGCAGTGTCGCAAGCACTGGGTCTGTTGAATTCTTTACTCGAAAGACTATAGAAATGCATTTTTATGATTCCTTGTCATTTAATTGCTCTAACTTCTTTTCTCTGGGAGACAATACTTTCTTTGCCTTCGGCACAATTACCCCATTTTTAACCTTTGTGGGTGCAGAATAGCCAATTCTTACAATATCCCAAACATCAGACTGATAGGATCTCATGAACTATCTTATTCTTATTTTCCAGTGCAAGTAATTTCCACCTTTAAAAAGTGGAATGCGATACACAAAATCTCCTTCATCATACATGTCTTCTAAGGAATTTCCCAATTGTTTTTTCTTGTGGGAGCACCTCACCCAGCTTCAACATCTCTTTAATAATCTTCGTGAATCGTGTTATGGCATCTGAGATGTCTTCGTTCTTACTAATTCTGAAGGTATCATAGGATTCCTCCAGGTTTGTCAACTTTGTTTCCATTTCTTGCTTTGTGTCTTCAGCAGTAACTTTTAGGTTATCCCGTTTCTCCTAGGCAGTGTCGCAGGCACTGGGTCAGTTGAATTAATTAATCGAAAGAGTACAGAAAAGCATGTTTATGATACCCTATCATTTAATTGCTCTAACTTCTTTTCTTCGGGTAGCCATACTTACTTTGCCTTCGGCACAATTACACCATTTTCAACTTTTATGGGTGCAGAATAGCCATTTCTTACAATATCCCAAACATCAGACTCATGGAATGTCATGAAGTATCTTCTTCTTGTTTTCCAGTGCAAGTAATTTTCACTCTTAAATAGTGGAATGCGATGCACAAAATTTCCTTCATCATACCTGTCCTCTAAGGAATTTCCCAATTGTTTTTTTCTTGTTGGAGCACCTCACCCAGCTTCTTCATCTCTTTAATAATCTTCGTGAATCGTGTTATGGCATCTGAGATGTCTTCGTTCTGACTAATTCTTAAGGCATCATAGGATTCCTCCAGCTTTGTCAACTTTGTTTCCTTTACTTGCGTTTTGTCTTCATGAGTAACTTTTATGTTAATCCAGTTCTCCTTGGCCGTGTCGCAGGCACCGGGTCTGTTGAATTCATTAATCGAAAGACTACAAAAAAACATGTTTATGATACCTTGTGATTTAGTTGCTCTAACTTCTTTTCTCTGGGTAGCTTTATATTCCTTGCCTTCGGCAGAATTACACCATTTTCAACCTTTGAGTATACGGAATAGCCATTTCTTACAATATCCCAAACATCAGACTCATGGAATGTCATGAAGTATCTTATTCTTGTTTTCCAGTGCAAGCAATTTCTGCCCTTACATAGTTGAATGCGATAGACAAGATTTCCTTCATCATACATGTCCGCTAAGGATTTTCCAATTGTTTTTGCTTGTGGGAGCACCTCACCCAGCTTCTTCATCTCTTTAGCAATCTTTGTGAAGCGTGTTATGGCATCTGAGATGTCTTCGTTCTCACTAATTCTGAAGGCATCATAGGATTCCTCCAACTTTGTCAACTTTGTTTCCATTTCTTGCTTTGTGTCTTCATGAGTAAGTTTTAGGTTATCCCATTTCTCCTTGGCAGTGTCGCAGGAACTAGGTCAGTTGAATTACTTAATCGAAAAACTACAGAGAAGCATGTTTATGATACCTTGTCATTTAATTGCTCTAACGTCTTTTCTCTGGGTAGGCACACTTACATTGCCTTCGGCAAAATTACACCATTTTCAACCTTTGTGGGTGAAAAATAGTCATTTCTTACAATATCCCAAACATCCGACTCATGGAATGTCAAGAAGTATCTTCTTCTTATTTTCCAGTACAAGTAATTTTCACCCTTAAACAATGGAATGCGATTCACAAAATCTCCATCATCATACATGTCCTTTAACGAATTTTCCAGTTATTTTTGCTTGTGGGAGCACCTCACCCAGCTTTTTCATTTCTTTAATAATCTTTGTGAAGCGTGTTATGACATCTGAGATGTCTTCGTTCTCACTAATTCTGAAGGCATCATAGGATTCTTCGAGCTTTGTCAACCCTTTTTCCTTTACTTGCTTTGTGTGTTCATGAGTAACATTTATGTTAATCCATTTCTCCTTGACAGTGTCGCAGGCACTAGGTGTGTTGAATTCATTAATCAAAAGACTATAGAAAAGCATAATTATGATACCCTGTCATTTAATTGTGCTCTAACTTCTTTTCTCTGGGTAGCCATACTTACTTTGCCTTTGGCACAATTACACCATTTTCAACCTTTGTGGGTGTAGAATAGCCATTTCTTACAATATCCCAAACATCAGACTCATGGAATGTCATGAAGTATATTCTTCTTGTTTTCTAGTGCAAGTAATTTTCGCCCTTAAACAGTGGAATGCGATACACAAAATTTCCTTCGTCATATATGTCCTTTAAGGAATTTCCCAATTGTTTTTCCTTGTGGGAGCACCTCAGCCAGCTTCTTCATCTCTATAATAAACTTTGTGAAACGTGTTATCGCATCTGAGATGTCTCTGTTCTCACTAATTCCGGCGGCATCATCGGATCACTCCAGCTTTGTCAACTTTGTTTCCTTTACTTGCTTTGTGTCTTCATGAGTAACTTTTTGGTTATCCAATTTCTCTTTCGAAGTGTCACAGGCACTGGGTCTTTTGAATTCATTAATCGAAAGCCTACAGAATAGCATGTTTATGACACCTAGTCCTTTAATTGCTCTAACTACTTTTCTCCGTCTAGCCATACATTTTTTGCCTTTGACACAATTACACCTTTAGAATTATGTTGACCCATTTCTCCTTGGCAGTGTCGCAAGCACTGGGCCTTTTGAATTCATTAATCGAAAGACTTCAGAAAAGCATGTTTATGATACCTTGTCATTTAATTGCTCTAACTTCTTTTCTCCGGGTAGCTATACATTCTTTGCCTTCGGCACAATTTCACCATTTTCAACTTTTGTGGGTGAAGAATAGTCATTTCTTACAATATCCCAAACATCAGACTCATGGGATCTCATGAAGTATCTTATTCTTATTTTTTAGTGGAAGTAATTTCCGCCCTTAAACAGTGGAACGCGATAGACAAAATTTCCTTCATCATACATGTCCCCTAAGGAATTTCCCAATTGTTTTTGCTTGTAGGAGCACCGAACCCAGCTTCTTCATCTCTTTAATAATCTTTGTGAAGCGTGGTATTGCATCTGATACGTATTCGTTCTCACTAATTCTAAAGGCATCATAGGATTCCTCCAGCTTTGTTGACTTTGTTTCCTTTACTTGCTCTATGTCTTCATGAGTAACTTCTAGGTTATCCCATTTCTCCTTTGGCAGTGTCAATGGCACTGGGTCTCTTGAATTAGTTATTCGAGAGACTAAAAAAAAGCATGTTTATGATACCTTGTCATTTAATGGCTCTAACTTCTTTTCTCTGGGTAGCCATACATTCTTTGCATCCGTCACAATTACACCATTTTCAACCTTTGTGGGTGCATAATAGCCATTTATTACAATATCCCAAACATCAGGCTCAAAGGATCTCATGAAGTATTTTATTCTTGTTTTCCAGTGCAAGTAATTTTTGCCCTTAAACAGTGGAACACGATACACTGAATTTCCTTCATAATACTTGTCCCTTAAGGAATTTCCCAATTGTTTTTTCTTGTGTGAGCACCTCACCCAGCTTCTTCATCTCTTTAATAATCTTTGTGAAGCGTGTTATTCCATCTGAGATGTATTCGTTCTCACAAATTCTAAAGGCCTCATAGGATTCCTTCAACTTTGTCAACTTTGTTTTCTTTACTTGCTTTGTGTCTTCATGAGTAACTTTTAGGTCATCCCATTTCTCCACGGCAGTGTCGCAAGCACTTGGTCTGTTGAATTGATTAATTGAAATACTACAGAAAAGCATGTTTATGATACATTTTCATTTAATTGCTCTAACTTCTTTTTTTCGGGTATCCATACAATTTTTGCCTTCGGCACAATTACACCATTTTCAACCTTCGTGGGTGCAAAATAGCCATTTCTTACAACATCCCAAACATCAAACTCATGGGATCCCATGAAGTATCTTATTCTTGTTTTTCAGTGCAAGTAATTTCTGCCCTTAAACATTGGAACGCGATTCACAGAATTTCCTTCATCAGACAGGTCCCCTTAAAAATTTCCCAATTGTTTTTGCTTGTGGGAGCACCTCACCTGGCTTCTTCATCTCTTTAATAATCTTTCGGAAGCGTGTTATTGCATTTGAGATGTATTCGTTCTCACTAATTTTGAAGGCATTTTAGGATTCCTTCAGCTTTGTCAACTTTGTTTCCTTTACTTGCTTTGTGTCTTCATGAGTAACTTTTAGGTTATCCCATTTCTCTTTTTGCAGTGTCGCAGGCACTGGGTCTGTTGAATTAATTAATCGAAAGACTGCAGAAAAGCATTTTTATGATTCCTTGTCATTTAATTGCTCTAACTTCTTTTCTCCGGGTAGCCACACTTACTTTGCATCCGTCACAATTACACCATTTTTAACCTTTGTGGGTGCAGAATAGCCATTTATTACAATATCCCAAACGTCTGGCTCAGAGGATCTCATGAAATATTTTATTCTTGTTTTCCAGTGCATGTAATTTTTGCCCTTAAACAGTGAAACACGATACACCGAATTTCCTTCATCATACATGTCCCCTAAAAATCTCCCAATTGTTTTTGCTTGTGGGAGCACCTCACCCAACTTCTTCATCTCTTTAATAATCTTTGCAAAGCGTGTTATTGTATCTGAGATGTATTCGTTCTCACAAATTCTAAAGGCATCATAGGATTCCTCCAGCTTTGTCAACTTTGTTTTCTTTACTTGCCTTGTGTCTTCATGAGTAACTTCTAAGACAACCCATTTCTCCATGGGAGCACCTCACCCAGTTTCTTCATCTCTTTAATATTCTTTGTGAAGTGTGTTGTGGCATCTAAGATGCATTTGTTCTCTTTAATTCTAAAGCCATCACAGGATTCCTCTAGCTTTCTCAACTTTGTTTCCTTTACTTGCTTCGTGTTTCCATGAGTTTAGGTTATCCAATTTCTCCTTGGCAGTGTCGTAGACACTGGGTCTGTTAAATTCATAAATCGAAAGACTAAAGAAAAGCATGTTTATGATACCTTGTCATTTAATTGCTCTAACTTCTTTTCTCCGGGTAGCCTTACATTCTTTGCCTTCAGCACAATTACTCCATTTTCAACATTTGTGGGTGCAGAATAGCCATTTCTTACAATATCCCAAACATCAAACTTATGGAATCACAAGAAGTATCTTATTTTTGTTTTCTAGTGGAAGTAATTTCCGCCCTTAAACCGTGGAATGGGATACACAAAATTTCCTTTATCATACATGTCCCTTAAGGAATTTTCAAATTGTTTTTGCTTGTGGGAGCACCTCACCCAACATCTTTATCTCTTTAATAATCTTTGTGAAACGTGTTATGGCATCTGAGATGTATTCGTTTTCACTAATTCTGAAGGAATCGTAGGATTCCTCCAGCTTTCTCAACTTTGTTTCCTTTACTTGCTTTGTGTCTTCATGAGTAACTTCTAGGTTATCCCATTTCTCCTTGACAATGTCGCAAGCACAGGGTTTGTTGAATTCTCTAATCAAAAGACTACAAAAAAGCATGTTTATGATACCTTGTCATTTAATTGCTCTAACTTCTTCTCTCAGGGAAGCTATATAATCTTTGCCTTCGGCATAATTACACCATTTTGAATCTTTGTGGGTGCAGAATAGTCATTTTTTACAATATCCCAAACATCAAACTCATGGAATCTCATGAAGTATCTTATTCTTGTTTTCTAGTGGAACTAATTTCCGCCCTTAAACAGTGGAATGCGATACACAAAATTTCATTTATCATACATGTCCCCTAAGGAGATTTCAAATTGTTTTTGCTTGTGGAGCACCTCACCCAGCTTCTCCATCTCTTTAATAACCTTTGTGAAGCCTGTTATGGCATTTCAGATTTATTTGTTCTCACTAATTTTGAAGGCATCATATGATTCCTCCAACTTTGTCAACATTGTTTCCTTTTACGTGCTTTGTGTCTTCATGAGTAACTTTTATGCTAACCCATTTCTCTTTGGCAGTGTCGCAGGTACTGGGTCTGTTAAATTCATTAATCGAAAGACTACAGAAAAGCATGTTTATGATACCTTGTCATTTAATTCCTCTAACTTCTTCTCTCTGGGTAGCTGTACATTCTTTGCCTTTGGCATAATTACACCATTTTGAACCTTTGTGGGTGCAGAATAGCCATTTCTTACAATATACCAAACATCAGGCTCATGGGATCTCATGAAGTATCTTATTCTTGTTTTCTAGTGCAAGTAATTTCCGCCCTTAAACAGTGAAATGCGACACAGAAAATTTCCTTCATCATACATGTCCCTTATTGAATTTCCCAATTATTTTTGCTTGTGGGAGCACCTCACCCAGCTTGTTCATCACTTTAATAAGCTATGTGAACCTTGTTATGGCATCTGAGATGTCTTCGTTCTCACTAATTCTGAAGGCATCGTTGGATTCCTCCAGCTTTCTCATCTTTGTTTCTTATACTTGCTTTGTGTTTTCATGAGTAACTTCTAGGTTATCCCATTTCTCCTTGACAATATCGCAGGCACTGGGTCTGTTGAATTCATTAATCAAAAGACTACAAAAAATCATGTTTATTATACCTTGTCATTTACATGCTCAAACATCTTTTCTTCGAGTAGCCATACATTCTTTGCCTTCGGTACAATTACACCATTTTCATCCTTTGTGGGTGTAGAATAGCCATTTCTTGCAATATCCCAAACATCAGACTCATTGAATCTCATGAAGTATCTTATTCTTGTTGTCCAATGCAAGTAATTTCCGCCCTTAAACAGTGGAGCGGGATACAATGAATTTCCTTCATCATACATGTCCCCTAAGGAATTTTTCACTTGTTTTTGTGTGTGGGAGCACCTCACTTCTTCATCTCTTTAATAATCTTTGTGAAACGTGTTATTGCATTTGAGATGTATTCATTCTCACAAATTCTGAAGGCATCATAGGGTTCCTCCAACTTTGTCAACTTTGTTTCCTTTACTTGCTTTGTGTCTTCATGAGTAACTTTTATGTTAACCCATTTCTCCTTGGCAGTGTCATAGGCACTGGGTCTGTTAAATTCATTAATCGAAAGACTACAGAAAAGCATGTTTATGATACCTTGTCATTTAATTGCTCTAACTTCGTCTCTCTGGGTAGTTATAATATCCCAAACTGATAGGCTCATGGGATCTCATGAAGTATCTAATTCTTGTTTTCTAGTGGAAGTAATTTCCGCCCTTAAACAGTGGAATGTTATACACAAAATTTCCTTTATCATACATGTCCCCTAAGGAATATTCAAATTGTTTTTGCTTATGGGGGCACCTCACCCAGTTTCTTCATCTCTTTAATATTTGTTAAGCGTGTTGTGGCATCTAAATGTCTTTGTTCTCACTAATTCTAAAGCCATCATAGGATTCCTCCAGCTTTCATAACTTTGTTTCCTTTACTTGCTTCGTGGTTTCATGAGTAACTTTCAGGTTATCCTATTTCTTTTTGGCAGTGTCGTAGGCACTGGGTCTGTTAAATTCATAAATCGAAAGACTAAAGAACAACATGTTTAAAATACATTGTCATTTAATTTCTGTAACTTCTTTTCTCCGGGTAGCCTTACATTCTTTGCCTTGGGAACAATTACACCATTTTCAACCTATGTGGGTGCAGAATAGCCATTTCTTACAATATCCCAAACATCAAACACATGGAATCTCATGAAGTATCTTATTCTTGTTTTGTAGTGGAAGTAATTTCCGCCCTTAAATAGTGGAATGCGATATACAAAATTTATTTCATCATACATGTCCCCTACGGAATTTTCCAATTCTTTTTGCTTGTGGGAGCACCTCACCCAGTGTCACACTCTGGGTTGCACAGCGTGCCCCCTACCCAGGTGTGGGCGCAACCCCTCGGGGCGAACGCCTAGCCATTATGGATCCATAATATTGTCCCATCCGGTACAGCCACTGCCACACAAGGACGTCTCTTGTACCCGGGATCATTTGTCCGACACTATTTATAAATAGTACAGGGCCTCCCTAGGAATCGAACTCGAGACCTCCCTTAAGGATTCTGATTTCGCATTCCTAGTAACCACTGAGCCGATGCGGGCTGTGTACTGAGATGTGACAATATTATGGATCCATAATGGCTGGCTGGCACCCCAAGGTGGGGTGCGCCCGCGTACTGGCTGTGGTTAGGGCGTGACAAAAAGGCAGAACGCGGGCGCACCCCACCTTGGGGTATCAGCCAGCCATTATGGATCCATAATATTGTCACATCTCAGTACACAGCCCGCATCGGCTCAGTGGTTACTAGGAATGCGAAATCAGAATCCTTAAGGGAGGTCTCGAGTTCGATTCCTAGGGAGGCCCTGTACTATTTATAAATAGTGTCGGACAAATGATCCCGGGTACAAGAGACGTCCTTGTGTGGCGGTGGCTGTACCGGATGGGACAATATTATGGATCCATAATGGCTAGGCGTTCGCCCCGAGGTGGTGCGCCCACACCTGGGTAGGGGGCACGCTGTGCAATCCAGAGTGTGACAAAAAGGCCTTATGAAGCGTGATGAACCTTGGATGGGTGGAAGACCAAAGTTGGAGTTGAGTCTTGCATGTCACATATGTGTGATTAGAGAGTGTAAGGAGTACACTAATGGTGAAAGCCCCAATTTCTAGCAAGAAATTGGAAGGTTTAGTTCAAATGACCTATGCTTAGTTTATGGCCTTAATGTTTGCATGTCAACTATGTTGATCTAGTGGCCATTGTGGATGATTCCATGTTGCAAGATCAGTAAAATTCATGGTTGAACATGGTGGCCTAGCGTAAAATTGGTAATAGGGCATATGTGTGAAAATTTCCAGATTTGGGGCTTTTGATGCTCTTGATATAAAATCTGGAAAATTATGCAATGTAGGTCTAATTGAACATGATTAAGGTTGTTTGATGATTGAATTCAGTGGGTTCTCATAATGGACACCCTAAGGTTGACTAATATTGATTTAGGCTAAGTATTTGACATTTTTCATGTACTTTGGCAATGTTGCATGTAATTTGGGGATTTTGCCCAAATTGGGACTTTTCACCCAAAGCAAGTCAATTTATGAAATTTACTTGGGGATTGTTTAATTGGACCCAAATTGAGTAGAATCATGGGTTTAAAATGTTAGAACATATGTTAAATTGATATGACTTAGTTCATTTTGACCTTATGTTTTATATTGGCCTAATTGGGGATTTTGACCAAGACTTAGTCAATTGATGAAATTGACTTGATGTATAGTCTAATTGACCCTAATTATAATTGAATTTCATGTATATTAGTGGTTGGATCATGGGATCACCCTATTACATTCAATTTAGGTCAATCTTAGTTTAATTGAGTCTAAATGATCAAGTTGGGCAATATGGAAATTGGCTCAAGGGGGTAATCAATTTAGAATCTAATTGACTTTAGATTGGTTTTGAACATGGGGTTTTGACACACTTTATGGCTGATTTTCAGTTGTGTGAACCATGTTATTTCCAGGTCTTGTGATTGATCTTGAACCCGTTTAGTCAATTGGAGAGTTTTGGCAATTGGATTGGCTAGACTTAGCCAATCAAGAGTGAGTGTTCTTTTACTTTGGGATTATTTATATGTGGCATTGTATTATAGAAATGTGTTTAAATGCTTATGTATAATGGTATGCATGTTTTAATATTCCATGAAATACATTTGAGCATAATTCATTGGGATGACAATTTGGGTTGAGGCTCCTAGTTGGAATTTCCTCTTTTTGGGAATTCTCGTAAGTCTAGCGGCGATCCCATTTGTGTACCTGGCAAAGGGTTTTATGCCTTGTGTATGGGTAGATTAGTTTAAATTAATCCTACGTGCTGCACGACCCCATAAACCCTATTAAAATACGAGTATTGTGTGTGTGTTCGGGCGCTGTGTGTCGCGCACCAGGCCTTGAAACCCCCATACTCAGGAGGTGTTAGGATTGCATGAGCATGACTACAAAATGTTATGCATCGTCTTATGTATGACTTGAGGCATTATGTTAGCATGTATGTAATATATTTCGTCATCATGATATTTTAACTGTTTTATGATCTTATCATGTTTTATAAATGCACGTATATGCCACTTGTAAATAACATTCACTGAGCTGGCTGTAGCTCACACCTCACCATCTTCTTTCAGGAT
This sequence comes from Paratinospora sagittata, assembly GCA_035771175.1. NCBI lineage: Eukaryota > Viridiplantae > Streptophyta > Magnoliopsida > Ranunculales > Menispermaceae > Paratinospora > Paratinospora sagittata. Next base: position 11,823,141 of record CM069611.1, on the reverse strand, counting down.
CTGATAGAAAAGGAAAAGGGAAGGCTTGACTGTGGAGCGTCCCTTGTTTTTGTTTCATGTAGGTGTTGTACATTTAGTTTTGTATTTTGATAATTATTTACATGATAACACCTAGTAATTGTATATTTAACACATAGTTGGGATGTGTTGGGTTTTGCATCATTTTGAAGACTCTGGTATTTTATGTTGTAAAACTTTGGAGAAGTAATATTTTATTTCATTATGATCATGATAGTTGGTTGTTAATGATGTACTTTCATTTCTTTTTGGGGATTCGTATATGTATTTTAGGCTGACGGGACGTCGGGTGTACCGACGGAGGGTATACTCGGAGGTTCCCGTGCCGGTCATGACGTCACGTATAGTGGGTCGTGACACCCAGCTTTTTCATCACTTTCATAATCTTTGTGAAGCTTGTTATGGCATCGGCGATGCCTTCGTTCTCACTAATTCTGAAGGCATCATAGGATTTCTTTAGCTTTGTCAACTTTGTTTCCTTTACTTGCTTTGTGTCTAAATGAGTAACTTTTATGCTAACCCATTTCTCCTTGGCAGTGTCGCAGGCTTTGGGTCAGGTGAATTCATTGATCGAAAGACTAAAGAAAAGCATGTTTAGAATACATTGCCATTTAATTTCTCTAACTTCTTTTCTCCGGGTAACCTTACATTCATTGCCATTGACACAATTACACCATTTTCAATCTCTGTGGGTGCAGAATAGCCATTTCTTACAATATCCCAAACATCAGACTCATGGGATCTCATGAAGTATCTTATTCTTGTTTTCTACTGCAAGTAATTTCTGCCCTTAAATAGTGGAATGCGATACAGAAAATTTCCTTCATCATACTTGTCCTTTAAGGAATTTTCCAATTATTTTTGCTTGTGGGAGCACCTCACCCAACTTCTTTATCTCTTTAATAATCTTTGTGAAGCGTGTTATGGCATCTGAGATGTCTTCGTTTTCACTAATTTTCAAGGAATCATAGGATTCCTCCAGCTTTCTCACCTTTGTTTCCTTTACTTGCTTTGTGTCTTCATGAGTAACTTCTACGTTATCCCATTTCTCCTTAACAATGTCGCAAACACTGGGTCTGTTGAATTCATTAATCGAAAGACTACAAAAAAGCATGTTTATGATACCTTGTCATTTAAATGCTCAAACATCTTTTCTTCGGGTAGCCAAACATTCTATGCCTTCGGCACAATTACACCATTTTCAACCTTTGTGGGTGCAGAATAGCCATTTCTTACAATATCCCAATCATCGGACTCATGGGATCTCATGAAGTATCTTATTCTTGTTTTCTACTGGAAGTCATTTCCGCCCTTAAACAGTGGAATGCGATAAAAAAAATTTCCTTCATCATACATGTCCCGTAAGGAATTTCCCAATTATTTTTGCTTGTGGGAGCACCTCACCCAGCTTTTTCATTTCTTTAATAATCTATGTGAACCTTGTTATGGCATCTGAGATGTCTTCGTTCTCACTAATTCTGAAGGCACCATAGGATTCCTTCAGCTTTCTCATCTTTGTTTCTTTTACTTGCTTTGTGTTTTCATGAGTAACTTCTAGGTTATCGCATTTCTCCTTGACAATGTCGCAGGCACTGGGTCTGTTGAATTTATTAATCAAAATACTACAAAAAAGCATGTTTATGATACCTTGTCATTTACAAGCTCAAACATCTTTTCTTCGGGTAGCCATACATTCTTTGCCTTCGATACAATTACACCATTTTCAACCTTTGTGGGTGCAGAATAGCCATTTCTTGCAATATCCCAAACATCAGACTCATTGAATCTCATGAAGTATCTTATTCTTGTCGTCTAACGCAAGTAATTTTCGCCCTTAAACAGTGGAACGCGATACACAGAATTTCCTTCATCATACTTGTCCCGTAAGGAATTTTCCACTTGTTTTTGCTTGTGGGAGCACCTCACCCAGCTTCTTCATCTCTTTAATAATCTTTGTGAAACGTATTATTGCATTTGAGATGTATTCTTTTTCACAAATTCTGAAGGCATCATAGGGTTCCTCCACCTCTGTCAACTTTGTTTCCTTTACTTGCTTTGTGTCTTCATGAGTAACTTTTATGTTAACCCATTTCTCCTTGGCAGTGTCACAGGCACTGGGTCTGTTAAATTCATTAATCGAAAGACTACAGAAAAGCATGTTTATGATATCTTGTCATTTAATTGCTCCAACTTCTTTTCTCCGGGTAGTTATACATTCTTTGCCTTCGGCACAATTACACCATTTTTAACCTTTGTGGGTGCAGAATAACCATTTCTTACAATATCCCAAACATCAGGCTCATGGGATCTCATGAAGTGTCTAATTCTTATTTTTTACTGCAAGTCATTATCGCCATTAAATAGTGGGACGCGATACGCAAAATTTCCTTCATCATACATGTCCCTTGAGGAGTTTCGCAATTGTTTTTGCTTGAGGGAGCACCTCACCCAGCTTTTTCATCTCTTTAATAATCTTTGTGAAGCCTGTTATGGCATTTGAGATGTATTCATTCTCACTAATTCTGAAGGCATCATAGGATTCCTCGAACTTTGTCAACATTGTTTCCTTTTACTTGCTTTGTGTCTTCATGAGTAACTTTTATGCTAACCCATTTTTCTTTGGCAGTGTCGCAGGCACTGGGTCTGTTAAATTCATTAATCAAAAGACTACAGAAAAGCATGTTTATGATACCTTGTCATTTAATTGCTCTAACTTCTTTTCTCTGTGTCGCCATACATTCTTTGCCTTCGGCACAACTACACCATTTTCAAACTTTGTGGGTACAGAATAGCCATTTCTTATAATATCCCAAACATCAGGCTCATGGGATCTCATGAAGTATCTTATTCTTGTTTTCTAGTGCAAGTAATTTCCGCCATTAAATAGTGGGACGCGATATACAAAATTTCCTTCGTCATACATGTCCTCTAAGAAATTTCTCAATTGTTTTTGCTTGTGGGAGCACGTCACCCAGTTTCTTCATCTCTTTAATAATGTTTGTGAAGCGTGTTATGGCATTTGAGATGTATTCGTTCTCACTAATTCTGAAGGCATCATAGGATTCCTCAAACTTTGTCAACTTTGGTTCCTTTTACTTGTTTTGTGTCTTCATGAGTAACTTTTATGTTAACCCATTTCTCCTTGTCAGTGTCGCAGGCACTGGGTCTGGTAAGTTCCTTAATCGAAAGACTACAGAAAAACATGTTTATGATACCTTGTCATTTAATTGCTCCAACTTCTTCTCTCAGGGAAGCTATACATTCTTTGCCTTCGGCATAATTACACCATTTTGAATCTTTGTGGGTGCAGAATAGTCATTTCTTACAATATCCCAAACATCAAACTCATGGAATCTCATGAAGTATCTTATTCTTGTCTTCTAGTGGAACTAATTTCCGCCCTTAAACAGTGGAATGCGATACACAAAATTTCATTTATCATACATGTCCCGTAAGGAGATTTCAAATTGTTTTTGCTTGTGGGAGCACCTCACCCAGCTTCTTCATCTCTTTAATAACCTTTGTGAAGCCTGTTATGGCATTTCAGATTTATTCGTTGTCACTAATTCTGAAGGCATCATAGGATTCCTCTGACTTTGTCAACATTGTTTCCTTTTACGTGCTTTGTGTCTTCATGAGTAACTTTTATGCTAACCCATTTCTCTTTGGCAGTGTCGTAGGTACTGGGTCTGTTAAATTCATTAATCGAAAGACTACAGAAAAGCATGTTTATGCTACCTTGTCATTTAATTCCTCTAACTTCTTCTCTTTGGGTAGCTGTACATTCTTGGCCTTTGGCATAATTACACCATTTTGAACCTTTGTGGGTGCAGAATAGCCATTTCTTACAATATCCCAAACATCAGGCTCATGGGATCTCATGAAGTATCTTATTCTTGTTTTCTAGTGCAAGTAATTTTCGCCATTAAATAGTGGGACGCGATATACAAAATTTCCTTCGTCATACATGTCCCCTATGGAATTTCACAATTATTTTTGCTTGTGGGAGCACCTCACCCAGCTTCTTCATCTCTTTAATAATCTTTGTGAAGCGTGTTATCGCATTTGAGATGTATTCGTTCTCACTAATTCTGAAGGCATCATAGGATTCCTCCAACTTTGTCAACTTTGTTTCCTTTTACTTGTTTTGTGTCTTCATGAGTAACTTATTTGTTAACCCATTTCTCCTTGGCAGCGTCGCAGGCACTGGGTCTGTTAAATTCATTAATCGAAAGACTACAGAAAAGCATGTTTATGCTACCTTGTCATTTAATTCCTCTAACTTCTTCTCTCTGGGTAGCTGTACATTCTTGGCCTTTGGCATAATTACACCATTTTGAACCTTTGTGGGTGCAGAATAGCCATTTCTTACAATATCCCAAACATCAGGCTCATGGGATCTCATGAAGTATCTTATTCTTGTTTTCTAGTGCAAGTAATTTTCGCCATTAAATAGTGGGACGCGATATACAAAATTTCCTTCGTCATACATGTCCCCTATGGAATTTCACAATTATTTTTGCTTGTGGGAGCACCTCACCCAGCTTCTTCATCTCTTTAATAATCTTTGTGAAGCGTGTTATCGCATTTGAGATGTATTCGTTCTCACTAATTCTGAAGGCATCATAGGATTCCTCCAACTTTGTCAACTTTGTTTCCTTTTACTTGTTTTGTGTCTTCATGAGTAACTTATTTGTTAACCCATTTCTCCTTGGCAGCGTCGCAGGCACTGGGTCTGTTAAGTTCATTAATCGAAAGACTACAGAAAAGCATGTTTATGATACCTTGTCATTTAATTGCTATAACTTCTTCTCTCTGAAAAGCTATACATTCTTTGCCTTCAGCATAATTACACCATTTTGAATCTTTGTGGATGCAGAATAGCCATTTCTTACAATATCCCAAACGTCAGGCTCATGGGATCTCATGAAGTATCTTATTCTTGTTTTCTAGCGCAAGTAATTTTCGCCATTAAATAGTGGGACGCGATACACAAAATTTCCTTCATCTTACATGTTCCCTAAGGAACTTCTCAATTGTTTTTTGCTTGTGGGAGCACCTCACCCAGTTTCTCCATCTCTTTAAAATTCTTTGTTAAGCGTGTTGTGGCATCTAAGATGTCTTTGTTCTCACTAATTCTAAAGCCATCAAAGGATTCCTCCGGCTTTCTAAACTTTGTTTTCTTTACTTGCTTCGTATTTTCATGAGTAACTTTTAGGTTATCCCATTTCTCCTTGGCAGTGTCGCAGGCAATCGGTCTGTTAAGTTCATTAATCTAAAGACTACACATGGAATCTCATAAAGTATCTTATTCTTGTTTTCTAGTGGAAGTAATTTCCGCCCTAAAACAGTGGAATGTGATACACACAATTTCCTTCATCATACATGTCCCCGAAGGAATTTTCTAATTTTTTTTGCTTGTGGGAGCACCTCACCCAACTTTTTCATCATTTATTTGCCTTCGGCACAACTACACCATTTTCAAACTTTGTGGGTGCAGAATGGCCATTTCTTGCAATATCCCAAACATCAGACTCATGAAATCTCATGAATTATCTTATTCTTCTTTTCTAATGCAAGTAATTTCCACCCTTAAACAGTGGAATGAGGTACAGAAAATTTCCTTCTTCATACATGTCCCTTAAGGAATTTCCCAATTATTTTTGCTTGTGGGAGCACCTCACCCAGCTTCTTCATCTCTTTCATAATCTTTGTGAACCTTGCTATGCCATCTGAGATGCCTTCGTTATCACTAATTCTGAAGGCATGATAGGATTCCTCCAGCTTCCTCAACTTTGTTTCCTTTACTTGCTGTGTGTTTCCATGAGTAACTTCTAGGTTATCCCATTTCTCCTTGACAATGTCGCAGCCACTGGGTCTATTGAATTCATTAATCGAAGGAATACAGAAAAACATGTTTATGATACCTTGTCATTTAATTGCTCTAACTTCTTTTCTCCGGGAGCTATACATTCTTTGCCTTCGACACAATTACACCATTTTCAACCTTTGTGGGTGCAGAATAGCCATTTCTTACAATATCTCAAACATCCGACTCATGGGATCTCATGAAGTATCTTATTCTTGTTTTCTAGTGCAAGTAATTTTCGCCATTAAATAGTGGGACGTGATACACAAGATTTCCTTCATCATACATGTCCCCTAAGGAATTTCTCAATTGTTTTTGCTTGTGGGAGCACCTCACCTAGCTTCTTCATCTCTTTAATAATCTTTGTGAAGCGTGTTATGGCATTTGAGATGTATTCGTTCTCACTAATTTTGGAGGCATCACAGGATTCGTCCAACTTTGTCGACTTTGTTTCCTTTTACTTGTTTTGTGTCTTCATGAGTAACTTTTATGTTAACCCATTTCTCCTTGGCAGTGTCGTAGGCAATCGGTCTGTTAAGTTCATTAATCGAAAGACTACAGAAAAACATGTTTATGATACCTTGTCATTTAATTGCTTAAACTTCTTTTCTTCGGGTAGCCATGCTTTTTTTGCCTTCAGCACAATTACACCATTTTCAACCTTTGTGGGAGCAGAATAGCCATTTCTTGCAATATCCCAAACATCAGATTCATGAAATCTCATGAAATATCTTATCCTTGTTGTCCCCTAAGGAATTTTCCACTTGTTTTTGCTTGTGGGAGCACCTCACCCAGCTTCTTCATCTTTTTATTTAACTTTGTGAAGCCTGTTATGGCATTTGAGATGTATTCGTTCTCACCAATTTTGTAGGCATCATAGAATTCCTCCAACATTGTCAACTTTGTTTCCTTTTACTTGCTTTGTGTCGTCAACAGTAACTTTTATGTTAATCCATTTCTCTTTGGCAGTGTCGCAGGCACTGGGTCTGTTAAATTCATTAATCGAAAGACTACAGAAAAAAAAGTTTATGATACCTTGTCATTAAATTGCTGTAACTTCTTTTCTCTTGGTAGCTATACATTCTTTGCCTTCGGCACAATTACACCATTTTCAACCTTTGTGGGTGCAGATAGCCATTTCTTACAATATTCAAAACATCTGGCTCATGGGATCTCAAGAAGTATCTTATTCTTGTTTTCTAGTGGAAGTAGTTTCCCCCCTTAAATAGTGGAATGCGATACACAAAATTTCCTTCATCATACTTGTCCCGTAAGTAATTTTCCAATTGTTTTTGCTTGTGGGAGCACCTCACCCACCTTCTGTATATATTGAATAATCTTTGTGAAGCGTATTGTGGCATCTGAGATGTATTCGTTCTCTTTAATTATGAGGGAATCATAGGATTCCTCCAGCTTTCTCAACTTTGTTTCCTTTACTTGCTTTGTGTCTTCATGAGTAACTTTTATGTTATCCCATTTCTCCTCAGCAGTGTCGCAGGCACTGGGTCTGTTGCCTTCATTAATCGAAAAACTAAAGAAAAGCATGTTTATGATACCTTGTCATTTAATTGCTCTAACTTCTTTTCTCCGTGTCGCCATACATTCTTTGCCTTCGGCACAACTACACCATTTTCAAACTTTGTGGGTGCAGAATAGCCATTTCTTGCAATATCCCAAACATCAGACTCATGGAATCTCATGAAGTATCTTATTCTTGTTTTCCAGTGCAAGTAATTTCTGCCCTTAAACAGTGGAATGCGATACACAAAATTTCTTTTATCATACATGTCCCCTAAGGTATTTCCCAATTATTTTTGTGTGTGGGAGCACCACACCCAGCTTCTTCATCTCTTTAATAATCTTTGTGAAACGTGTTATTGCATTTGAGATGTATTCGTTATCATAAATTCTGAAGGCATCATAGGGTTCCTCCAACTTTCTCAACTTTGTTTCCTTTACTTGCTTTGTCACACATGAGTAACTTTTATGTTAACCCATTTCTCCTTGGGAGTGTCGCAAGCACTGGGTCTGCTAAATTCATTAATCAAAAGACTACAGAAAAGCATGTTTATGATACCTTGTCATTTAATTGCTCTAACTTCTTCTCTCCGGGTAGCTATACATTCTTTGCCTTCTGCACAATTACACCATTTTTAACTTTTGTGGATGCAGAATAACCATTTCTTACAATAACCCAAACATCAGGCTCATGGGATCTCATGAAGTATCTTATTCTTGTTTTCTAGTGCAAGCAATTTCGCCATTAAATTGTGGGACGCGATACACAAAATTTCCTTCATCATACATGTCCCCTAAGGAATTTCGCAATTGTTTTTGCTTGTGGGAACACCTCACCCAGCTTCTTCATCTCTTTAATAATCTTTGTGAAGCCTTTCATTGCATTTGAGATGTTTTCGTTCTCACTAATTCTGAAGGCATCATAGGATTCCTCCAACATTGTCAACTTTGTTTCCTTTTACTTGCTTTGTGTCTTCGTGAGTAACTTTTCTGTTAACCCATTTCTCCTTGGTAGTGTCGCAGGCACTCGGTCTGTTAAATTCATTAATCGAAAGACTACAGAAAAGCATGTTTATGATACCTCGTCATTTAATTGCTAAAACTTCTTTTCTTCGGGTAGCCATACATTCTTTGGCTTCTGCACAATTACCCCATTTTCAACCTTTGTGGGTGCAGAATAGCCATTTCTTGCAATGTTCCGAACATCAGACTCATGGAATCTCATGAAGTATCTTTTTCTTGTTGTCCAATGCAAGTAATTTCCGCCCTTAAATAGTGGAACGCGATACACAAAATTTCTTTCGTCATACATGTCCCCTAAGGAATTTTTCACTTGTTTTTGCTTGTGGGACCACCTCACCCAGCTTCTTCATCTCTTTAATAATCTTTGTGAAGCGTGTTATTGCATTTGAGATGTATTCATTCTCACAAATTCTGAAGGCTTCATAGGATTCCTCCAACTTTGTCAACTTTGTTTCCATTACTTACTTTGTCTCCTCATGAGTAACTTTCATGCTAGCCCATTTCTCCTTGGCAGTGTCGCAGGCATTGGGTCTGTTAAATTCATTAATGGAAAGACTACAGAAAAGCATGTTTATGATACCTTGTCATTTAATTGCTCTAACTTATTTTCTCCGGGTAGCTATACATTTTTTGCCTTCGGCACAATTACACCATTTTCAACCTTTGTAGGTGCAGAATAGCCATTTCTTACAATATTAAAAACATCAAGGTCATGGGATCTCATGAAGTATCTTATTCTTGTTTTCTAGTGGAAGTAGTTTCCGCCCTTAAACAATGGAATGCGATACACAAAATTTCCTTCATCATACATGTCCCCTAAGGAATTTTCGAATTGTTTTTGCTTCTGGGAGCACCTCACCCACCTTCTTTATCTCTTTAATAATCTTTGTGAAGCGTGTTATGGCATCTGAGATGTATTTGTTCTTACTAATTCTGAAGGAATCAAAGGATTCCTCCAGTTTTCTCAACTTTGTTTCCTTTACTTGCTTTGCGTCTTCATGAGTAACTTTTTTGTTAACCCATTTCTCCTTGGCAGTGTTGCAGGCACTGGGTCTGTCGCCTTCATTAATCGAAAGACTAAAGAAAAGCATGTTAATGATACCTTGTCATTTAATTACTCTAACTTCTTCTCTCCGTGTAACCATACATTCTTTGCCTTCAGCACAACTACGCCATTTTCAAACTTTGTGGAGCCATTTCTTGCAATATCCCAAACATCAGACTCATGGAATCTCATGAATTATCTTATTCTTCTTTTCTAGTGCAAGTAATTTCTTCCCTTAAACAGTGGAATGCGATACAAAAAATTTCTTTCACCATACATGCCCCTTAAGGAATTTCCCAATTATTTTTGCTTGTGGGAGCACCTCACCCAGCTTCTTCATTTCTTTCATAATCTTTGTGAACCTTGTTATGCTATCTGAGATGTCTTCGTTATCACTAATTCTGAAGGCATGATAGGATTCCTCCAGCTTTCTCGCTTTGTGTTTTAATTGAGTAACTTCTAGGTTATCCCATTTCTCGTTGACAATGTCGCAGGCACTGGGTTTATTGAATTCATTAATCGATAGACTACAAAAAAACATGTTTATGATGCCTTGTCATTTAATTGCTCTAACTTATTTTCTCCGGCTAGCTATACATTCTTTGCCTTCGGCACAATTACACCATTTTCAACCTTTGTGGGTGCAAAATAACCATTTCTTAAAATATCTCAAACATCAGGCTCATGGGATCTCATGAAGTATCTTCTTCTTGTTTTCTAATGCAAGTAATTTTCGCCATAAAATAGTGGGACGCGATACACAAAATTTCCTTCATCATACATGTCCCCTAAGGAATTTCTCAATTGTTTTTGCTTGTGGGAGCACCTCACCCAGCTTCTTCATCTCTTTCATAATCTTTGTGAAGCCTGTTATGGCATTTGAGATGTATTCGTTCTCACTAATTCTGAAGGCATCATAGGATTCCTCCAACTTTGTCAACTTTGTTTCCTTTTGCTTGCTTTGTGTCTTCATGAGTAACTTTAATATTAACCCATTTCTCCTTGGCAGTGTCGCAGGCACTGGGTCTGTTAAATTCATTAATCGGAAGACTACGGAAAAGCATGTTTATGATACCTTGTCATTTAATCGCTCTAACTTTATTTCTCCGGGTAGGCTATCCATTCTTTGCCATCGGCACAATTACACCATTTTCAACCTTTGTGGGTGAAGAATAGCCAATTCTTACAATATTAAAAACATCAGGGTCATGGGATCTCATGAAGTATCTTATTCTTGTTTTCTAGTGGAAGTAGTTTCCGCCCTTAAACAGTGCACTGCGATACACAAAATTTCCTTCATCATACATGTCCCCTAAGGAATTTTCCAATTGTTTTTGCTTTTGGGATCACCTCACCCACCTTCTTTATCTCTTTAATAATCTTTGTGAAGCGTGTTATCGCATCTGAGATGTATTCGTTCTTACTAATTCTGAAGGAATCATAGGATTCCTCCAGCTTTTTCAACTTTGTTTCCCTGACTTGCTTTGTGTCTTCATGAGTAACTTTTATGTTAACCCATTTCTCCTTGGCAGTGTTGCAAGCACTGGGTCTGTTGCCTTCATTAATTGAAAGACTAAAGAAAAGCATGTTAATGATACCTTCTCATTTAATTGCTCTAACTTCTTTTCTCTGTGTAGCCATGCATTATTTGCCTTCGGCACAACTACACCATTTCTTGCAATATCCCAAACATCAGACTCATGGAATCTCATAAATTATCTTATTCTTCTTTTCTAATGCAAGTAATTTCTGCCCTTAAACAGTGGAATGCGATACAGAAAATTTCCTTCATCATACATACCCCTTAAGGAATTTTCCAATTATTTTTGCTTGTGGGAGCACCTCACCCAGCTTCTTCATCTTTTTCATAATCTTTGTGAACTTTGTTATGCCATCTGAGATGTCTTCGTTATCACTAATTCTGAAGGCATGATAGGATTCCTCTAGCTTTCTCAACTCTGTTTCCTTTACTTGCTTTGTGTTTTCATGAGTAACTTCTAGGTTATCCCATTTCTCCTTGACAATGTCGTACCCACTGGTCTATTGAATTCATTAATCGAAAGAATACAGAAAAGCAGGTTTATGATACCTTGTCATTTAATTGCTCTAACTTCTTTTCTCCGAGTAGCTATACATTCTTTGCCTTCGACACAATTACACCATTTTCAACCTTTGTGGGTGCAAAATAGCCATTTCTTACAATATCTCAAACATCAGGCTCATGGGATCTCATGAAGTATCTTATTCTTGTTTTCTAGTGCAAGTAATTTTTGCCATTAAATAGTGGGACGCGATACACAAAATTTCCTTCATCATACATGTCCCCTAAGGAATTTCCCAATTGTTTTTGCTTGTGGGAGCACCTCACCTAGCTTCTTCATCTCTTTAATAAACTTTGTGAAGCCTGTTATGGCATTTGAGATGTATTCATTCTCACTAATTCTGTAGGCAACATAGGATTCCTCCAACTTTGTCAACTTTGTTTCCTTTTACTTGCTTTGTGTCGTCAAGAGTAACTTTTATGTTAATCCATTTCTACTTGGCAGTGTCGCAGGCATTGGGTCTGTTAAATTCATTAATCGAAAGACTACAGAAAAGCATGTTTATGATATCTTGTCATTTAATTGCTCTAACTTCTTTTCTCTTGGTAGCTATACATTCTTTGCCTTCGCACAATTACACCATTTTCAACCTTTGTGGGTGCAGATAGCCATTTCTTACAATATTCAAAACATCAGGCTCATGGGATCTCAAAAAGTATCTTATTCTTGTTTTCTAGTGGAAGCAGTTTCCGCCCTTAATTAGTGGAATGCGATACAAAAAATTTCCTTCATCATACTTGTTCCGTAAGGAATTTTCCACTTGTTTTTGCTTGTGGGAGGACCTCACCCACTTTCTGTATCTCTTTAATAATCTTTGTGAACCGTATTATGGCATCTGAGATGTATTCGTTCTCTCTAATTCTGAGGGAATCATAGTATTCCTCCAGCTTTCTCAACTTTGTTTACTTTACTTGCTTTGTGTTTTCATGAGTAACTTTTATGTTAACCCATTTCTCCTCAGCAGTGTCGCAGGCACTGGGTTTGTTGCCTTCATTAATTGAAAGACTAAAGAAAAGCATACTTATGATACCTTGTCATTTAATTGCTCTAACTTCTTTTCTCCGTGTAGCCATCCATTCTATGCCTTCGGCACAACTACACCATTTGCAAACTTTATGGGTGCAGAATAGTCATTTCTTACAATATCCCAAACATCAGACTCATGGAATCTCATGAAGTATCTTATTCTTCTTTCTAGTGCAAGTAATTTCCGCCGTTAAACAGTGGAATTCGATACAGAAAATTTCCTTCATCATACAGTCTCTTAAGGAATTTCCCAATTATTTTTGCTTGTGGGAGCACCTCACCCAGCTTCTTCATCTCCTTAATAATCTTTGTGAACCATGTTATGCCATCTAAGATGTCTTCGTTATCACTAATTCTGAAGGCATCATTGGATTCTTCCTGCTTTCTCAACTTTGTTTCCTTTACTTGCTTTGTGTTTTCGTGAATAACTTCTAGGTTATCCCATTTCTCCTTCACAATGTCGAAGGCACACTGGGTCTATTGAATTCATTAATCGAAAGAGTACAGAAAAGCATGTTTTTCATACCTTGTCCTTTAATTGCTCAAACTTATTTTCTTCGGGTAGCCATACATTCTTTGCCTTCGGCACAATTACACCATTTTAAACCTTTGTGGGCGCAGAATTGCCATTTCTTGCAATATCCCAAACATCAGACTCATGGAATCTCATGAAGTATCTCATTCTTGTTGTTCAATGCAAGTAATTTCCGCCCTTAAACAGTGGAACGCGATACACAAAATTTCCTTCATCATACATGTCCCCTAAGGAATTTTCCAATTGTTTTTGCTTGTAGGAGCACCTCACCCAACTTCTTTATCTCTTTAATAATCTTTGTGAAGCGTGTTATGGCATCTGAGATGTATTCGTTCTCACTAATTCTGAAGGCATCATAGGATTCCTCCAGCTTTCACAACTTTGTTTCCTTTACTTGCTTTGTGTCTTCATGAGTAACTTTTACGTTAACCCATTTCTCCTCGACAGTGTCGCAGGCACAGGGTCTATTGACTTTATTAATCGAAAGACTAAAGAAAAGCATGTTTATGATACCTTGTCACTTAGTTGCTCTAACTTCTTTTCTCCGGGTAGCCAGACATTATTTGTCTTCGGCACAATTACACCATTTTTAGCCTTTGTGTGTGCAGAATAGCCATTTCTTGCAATATCCCAAACGTCAGGATCATGGAATCTCATGAAGTATCTTTTTCTTGTTGTCCAGTGCAAGTAATTTCCGGCCTTAAACAGTGGAACGCGATACACATAATTTCTTTTATCATAAATGTCCCTTAAGGAATTTTCCACTTGTTTTTTCTTGTGGGAGCACCTCACCCAGCTTCATCATCTCTTTAATAATCTTTGTGAAGCCCGTTATGGCATTTGAGATGTATTCGTTCTCAATAATTCTGAAGGCATCATAGGATTTATCTAACTTTGTCAACTTTGTTTCCTTTTTCTTGCTTTGTGTCTTCATGAGTAACTTTAATGTTAACCCATTTCTCCTTGGCAGTGTCGCAGGCACTGGGTCTTTTAAATTCATTAATCGAAAGACTACAGAAAAGCATGTTTATGATACCTTGTCATTTAATCGCTCTAACTTCTTTTCTCCGGGTAGGCTATACATTCTTTGCCTTCAGCACATATGCACCATTTTCAACCTTTGTGGGTGCAGAATAGCCATTTCTTACAATATCCAAAACATCAGGCTCATGTGATCTCATGAAGTATCTTATTCTTGTTTTCTAATGGAAGTAATTTTCGCCCTTAAACAGTGGAATGCGATACAGAAAATCTCCTTCATCATACATGTCCCTTAAGGAATTTCCCAATTATTTTTTCTTGTGGGAGCACCTCACCCAGCTTCTTCATCTCTTTAATAATCTTTGTGAACCTTGTTATGCCATTTGAGATGTCTTCGTTATCACTAATTCTGAAGGCATCGTAGGATTCCTCCAGCTTTCCCAACTTTGTTTCCTTTTCTTGCTTTTTGTTTTCATGAGTAACTTTTAGGTTATCCCATTTCTCCTTGACAATGCCGCACGCACTGGGTCTGTTGAATTCATTAATCGAAAGACTGCAGAAAAGCATGTTCAGGATACCTTGTCATTTAATTGCCTAAACATCTTTTCTTCGGGTAGCCATACATTCTTTGCCTTCGGCACAATTACACCATTTTCAACCTTTTGTGGGTGCAGAATACGCATTTCTTGCAATATCCCAAACATTAGACTCATGGTGTGGCGACCCCGCAAGGAATGGTGTGCGGAATGCCAGGGCGGGACGCCCGGCGTAGGCATCTCCAACCACTTCTCAACCTCCGGGAGGCGGTTGGGACCCTACGAGCCTTATCCCAAACAACGACGTAATATAAAAAGGTACTAAAAAAATTACCAACCGTATTAATCATCCAAGACAAGAGATACTCCATAAAAATGAACCATAAATAAAACCGTCATAATCCCTACAGTCCATCAAGATTGACATACACATAATGTCCAAAACTATGGGTACAAAAAAACCCTCATATGCCCACATGGTCTCTCTAACAAATCTCAACTCACCCATACTACAATGTGGTAAGTGTTATAATTACATAGTCCAAAATATAGTACATCATAATTTCAAACACAATTCAATCAAAATGCTTCTCAACTCACATCGAGGCCTTGGATTCTCTTGCAGGCAAGGCCCTCAAGATATGACTACCCCTTTGCCCTTATTAGGGACAGAAGGACCTGAAAGAGGAAAATGAGGGTGAGCCAACGGTGCCCAGTGAATAGAATTCAATTATGCTATCAATATTCATCAATAATTA
This sequence comes from Paratinospora sagittata, assembly GCA_035771175.1. Taxonomy (NCBI): domain Eukaryota; kingdom Viridiplantae; phylum Streptophyta; class Magnoliopsida; order Ranunculales; family Menispermaceae; genus Paratinospora; species Paratinospora sagittata. The sequence continues at coordinate 11,807,730 of CM069611.1, read as the reverse complement.
TCATGTATGCATGTCAATGTGTAGCATGATTAAAAGCTCATAACATATAGATATCAAACATTTATAATAAGTTCGATGCAAGTAAAAACTTTTCAATTTGGATCCACATTCCACATGCATTGGGGTTACTAGTGCACGCCTATTTCACCGTACCGTTGACCCCAATCATGTTTATTTGGGGTTACTAGTACACATCTATTTCACCATACCGTTCTCATCCCTAAATATTTCCTTTTTAAAACCCTCCTATGACAAGGTTAAGTCCCCCTATTAGCCAGATAGATGGGCCCAACCAAAGTCATAAGGTTTTCTCAAATCAATGCATCATTCAAAATATTAGAACACATTCATGCTTTCAACATACAATATATATATAAGTGATATGATGACGTAAAAGATATAATCATAAATGAAGTCTACTCCCAACCAAGCCTCGCGAGAGTATCTAACCACACACGGCCACCAAACCGAATCAACCCAATCAAGATCCTGAAACATTCATCAATATCCTACCATACATCAATTTCTATGCTCAATCACATAGACATTACACATCAACCCTAAATCAGCCCACATATAGACAATAGGCCTAAATCCCATCTAATCCCACCATTCAACTCAAATCACATGACTTAGGCCTCTAATGCATAGTTCTCATTCATAAGCCATTCTATTAATCAAAAATACTGATTTTCAATTCCTTAGGCATAAACATGCTCAAATTGGGCCATTTGATCACAAGTAGGCATAACCCATGATATGGTCACAACCACCAAATCAGTAGCGTAATCAACCCTAATCATGCTTAATTAAACATAAGTTGCATCAATTCAATGATTCTAGGTCAAAAGCATCAAAAGCCCTAAAATATGAAATTTTCCACACTTAGGCCATATTGTCGATTTACACTAGGTCACCATGTTCAGCCATATATATCACTGATTTTGCATCATGGGTTCCTCAACAATGGCAACTAGGTCAACATAGTTCGGAAAGGTCTAAGTTCATATTCTAAATTTAGGTCTAATACAAACAGCCTTACCAATCCTTCATTTAATATTCTGTTTAGATGTATCAATCTACCAACAGAAATATTCAATCACAAAATCAAACCTTTTGTCCAAAACTCAGCTCAATCCAACGGTGGACCGAAAAGATAAGCCACTTTGATGAACAAGTCTCTAATCAGATAATTTCTCCTTTCCTGCTGCAAATACTCAAACTCAGATGACTATATCACACAACAAACTTCAACCATAAACATTTCCACCGTCATTACTGTAGAAATATCAGTTGTAAACTACATACCAAAATATCATATCCATCCAACGGTAGATTTAGGAGATTTATTAGTTTGATTGAAACTGCCAGAGAAATCCAGACTTTCCGACCAGCTTTATTTGAGAGGTTATATCTCTTAGACGTAACCTCTAATCAAGATCTCCACCGACCAGAATGAATAACCATAGGCTACGAACTTGCTGACAAATTTTGAGCTCAATCGGACCATATTTCCTCAAGTTCCAAATCTTTGATGAAAACGTTGCAGAGATTTTCCTCAAAGCAACTCCCTCTTTCTTTCTCTTCTTCTTTCCATTCTCTTCTTTTTTTCCTTTCTCTCTACTCATCTCACTGTCTAGCACTTCCTTGGAGAAGGGAAGTGGGCATGGGACACTTGTCCACTTTCATGCACCAACCTTGACATGTGTTGGAGAGGAGAAATGGGGCATGGGACACTTGTCCATTTTCATGCACCAACTTGACATGTATTTGAGAAGAGAAATGGGGCATGGGACACTTGTCCATTCTCATGCACAAACTTGACATGTGTTGGAGAAGAGAAATGGGGCATGGGACACTTGTCCATTTTCATGCACCAACTTGACATGTATTGGAAAAGAGAAATGGGGCATGGGACACTTGTCCATTCTCATGCACCAACTTGACATGTGTTGGTCTCATGCACCAACTTGACATGTGTTGGAGAAAAGAAATGGGGCATGGGACACTTGTTCATTCTCATGCACCAACTTGACATGTGTTGGTCTCATACTACCCATACCAACCACATGTACCTTAACCAATCTCATGCTCCCATGTATTTTAAATGTCCATTCCATTCAGTACACCAAATTTTCATTTTCATTTATCCTTTTATTCAATCAATCCTAACACATATCAATTCATGGTTTAATGGGCCCATGCATAAATAATAACATATGCATTATACTTTAATATAACATGACCCATATACAATTTATGATGCACATATTTATATACATTATCAAGCATCAAATATACAAACATTAAGCAACCATCAAACAAACACCAAACATATGAAGGCAACACATAGAGTTTGGACAAAATGCAATTGGGCTATGGGCTAGATGAAATAATTTTTGGGGCGTCACACATGAAATCTCATGAAGTATCTTATTTTTGTTGTCCAATGCAAGTAATTTCCGCCCTTCAACAGTGGAACGCGAAACACATAATTTCCTTCATCATACATGTCCCCTAAGGAATTTTCCAATTGTTTTTGCTTGACGAAGCACCTAACCCAACTTCTTTATCTCTTTAATAATCTTTGTGAAGCGTGTTATGGCATCTGAGATGTATTCGTTCTCACTAATTCTGAAGGCATCATAGGATTCCTCCAGCTTTCACAACTTTGTTTCCTTTACTTGCTTTGTGTCTTCATGAGTAACTTTTATGTTAACCCATTTCTCCTCGGCAGTGTCGCAGGCACTGGGTCAGTTGACTTTATTAATCGAAAGACTAAAGAAAAGCATGTTTATGATACCTTGTCATTTAATTGCTCTAACTTCTTTTCTCCGGGTAGCCATACATTCTTTTCCTTCGGCACAATTACACCATTTTCAACCTTTGTGAGTGCAGAATAGCCATTTCTTACAATATCCCAAACATCAGCCTTAAGGAATCTCATGAAGTATCTTATTCTTGTTTTCCAGTGCAAGTAATTTCCGCCCTTAAACAGTGGAATGCGATACAGCTTGTGGGAGCACCTCACCCAGCTTCTTCATCTCTTTAATAATCTTTGTGAACCTTGTTATGCCGTCTGAGATGTCTTCGTTATCACTAGTTCTGAAGGCATCATAGGATTCTTCCAGCTTTCTCAACTTTGTTTCCTTTACTTGATTTGTGTTTTCCTGAGTAACTTCTAGGTTATCCCTTTTCTCCTTGACAGTGTCGCAGGCAGAAAATTTCCTTCATCATACATGTCCCCTAAGGAATTTTCCACTTGTTTTTGCTTGTGGGAGCACCTCACCCTGCTTCATCATCTCTTTAATAATCTTTGTGAAGCCTGTTATGGCATTTGAGATGTATTCGTTCTCACTAATTCTGAAGGCATCATAGGATTCCTCCAACTTTGTCAACTTTGTTTCCTTTTACTTGCTTTGTGTCTTCATGAGTAACTTTTATGTTAACCCATTTATCCTTGGCAGTGTCGCAGGCACTGGGTCTGTTTTGGACTATGTAATTATAACACTTACCACATTGTAGTATGGGTGAGTTGAGACTTGTTAGATAGACCATGTGGGCATATGAGGGTTTTTTTGTACCCAAAGTTTTGAACTTTATGTGTATTTCAATCTTGATGGACTGTACGGATTATGACGATTTTATTTATGGTTCATTTTTATGGAGTATATCTTGTCTTGGATGATTATCACGGTTGGTAGTTTTGTTTAGTACCTTTTTATATTATGTCGTTGTTTGGGATAAGGCTCGTAGGGTCTCAACCACCTCACGGAGGTTGAGAAGTGGTTGGAGATGCCTACACCGGGAGTCCCTCCCCGGCATTCCGCACACCATTCCTTGCGGGGTTGGTGGTCCGGGGTGCGGAGTCGCCAAAGTTGGTATCAGAGCCCATGTTTACTAGGTTTGGTCTATGTATTGGACCTAGATGACTTGATCTAGGAATTGGGTGAGAGATTTAAGTGATTAAAAAACTTAAAGGAACTAACTTAAAAGCCTTATTATCATATTTTCTGTGTGTATTATATGATATGGGTAGTTATGAGGCTTTGTTAATGTTTAAAATTCTTTAATGTGTGAGGGTTGCTCGTATTTCTACTTCTCAGTGTCATGAGGAGGAGCGAGAGATTGGAACAGCCACACACAGGGCCATCCGATGATGACTGGATGGGGAGGATGAAGGAGATCATTCAGGCACAGGGCCTCTTAATGGCAGCTCAGACTGCACAGATACAGGCGTTGGTGCAACAGGTTGAGGCTGTTGGTCAACAATCACCTTAAATAATACCTCCGGAGGAGGGCACTAATGGGGCCGAGGCTAGCGGGGCTGCAGCTGCAGCAAGACCTCAGATGGTTGTACCTCAGCCTATGCCTACACCTGCTCCTACTGTTGTGGAGAACCCCACTGATCGGCGGATCATACTGCTAGAAAAGTTCATGAAGCTGAAGCCTAAAGAATTCACTAGTGGGGTTGACTTGAAGAAGGCCGAAGATTGGCTGAAGAATGTTGAGAAAATCAGTCGCTCCTTAGAGCTTGATGAGGAGTCTCAGGTCCTTTGTGCTGCTCACACACTGGAGAGTGATGAAGAAGACGGGTGGCTTTCAGTGTTGGATACACAGGGGGACCTTCAAACGGTTGTTCTTACAAGCTTATGTTCGAGAGACTAAGAGGCACGCTAAGCAACTATAGTTTTTGAATCTCGCACAAGTCACCATGTCAGTCAGGGAGTACGAGCTCAGATTTAAGCAGCTCGCAGTTTATGCCCCTGGGTTAGTTCAGACACCGAGTGATAAGATTATGAGGTTCTCTTTGAACCTAAGGCCTGTGATCCGACAGGCCTTGTCTGTGACGAAGATAACTGATTTTGCCACAGTGGTCCAGAGAGCCAAACAATATGAGTTGGCTGAGCGGGTTGATGGTATGTCTACACGGGCAGCCCCGGGTGTACAGACTTCACAGGCAGAGTCCGGGGGACAATTTTAGACTCCATGGAAGAAAGGAAAATGGGGAAAGAAGAGAAAGTTTTATGGAGGAGCATAGTCCGAGGGTGCTGAGAGTGGGGCATCCCAGATTCAGACTGGTGTGATGGCTTCACTAGTGGTTTCCTCTCCTGTCCCGATTCCCATTCAAGCACCGAGTGCACCAAGACCCCCATTTCCACAAACTGCTGGCCGAGGCAGAGGTAGAGGCCGAGGAGGCTACCTGGCGACATCTCAGACTGGATCATCTGCACCCAGGGCTCCGTTCTTATGTTATCAATGTGGGCAGGCTGGGCATAGGAAGTTAGAGTGTCCGAGTTTTCTGAGAGCTCAGGGATTTGTGCAGCAGTCCAGTGCCAGAGAAACAGCGAATGCAGCTACCGAGCCAAACCCGACAGCATCCAGAACTTTGGTAGAAGGTATTCTTATTATTTGGGGTGTTTCTATGCATGTATTATTTGATGTTGGGTCTACATTATCATTCATATATGGACGTATGGTAGATAGTTTACATTTGACTCCCATTAGGGTTATTACATGGGGAGAAGATCTACCCGAACATGATTTGTAGCCAGTGTGTGGTTCAGATTGGTGATGTTGAGATGCCTATTGACTTTCAAGTCCTAGAGTTTTTAGAGTTTGATACAATTCTAGGGATGGATTGGCTCGCGGCTTATCATGCAGTTGTCGACTGTTTCACGAAGAGAATCATTTTCCAGATCCCCGGACACCCGGTGTTTACACTACAGGGTAGAGCTTCAGACCAGACAGTCACAAGGGGTAGATTTGTGACTGATGGAGATAGGGACATTTTGGCTGGGTTAATGCCTGATGAGGAAGAGACTAGTGAGGTGACACGTGAGCATATTGCCATTGTTAGGGACTTTCCAGATGTGTTCCCTGCGGATCTTCCAGGATTACCACAGAAGTGAGTGATCGATTTCATTATTGAACTAGTCCCTGGCATGAAGCCTATCTCCATGGCACCATATAGAATGGCGCCAGCCGAGTTGAGAGAGTTGCAGAAACAACTCGAGGAGTTATTGGCTAAGGGCTTTATTTGCCCGAGCGTGTCGCCCTGGGGAGCTCAAGTTCTTTTTGTGAAAAAGAAAGATGGGAGCTTGCGGTTGTGCATCGACTATCGCCAATTGAACAGGGTGACCATCCAGAACAAATATCCTCTCCCAAGGATTGATGACTTGTTTGATCAGTTGAGGGTAGCGAAGTATTTCTCGAAGATTGATTTGCGCTCTGGGTATCATCAGCTGAGGATCAGGGATGAGGATGTGCCTAAGACAGCATTCAAAACCCGCTATGGACATTATGAGTTCCTTGTGATGCCATTTGGTATGACTAATGCACCGGCGATGTTCATGGACCTGATGCAGAGGGTCTTTAGGCAGTATCTGGATAAGTTTGTCATCGTCTTCATTGATGACATATTGGTGTATTCCAAGACTCGGGTTGAGCATGAGGAACACCTCAGAGTGACCTTGCAGACTCGGAGAGAGCATAGGTTATATGCAAAGCTGAGCAAGTGCGAGTTTTGGATCACCGAAGTGAAGTTCTTAGGTCATGTGGTGAGTTATGAGGGATTTCAGTTGATCCGTCTAAGGTTGAAGCCATTATCAATTGGCCTAGGCGTACCACAGTGACCGAGATCAGAAGCTTTTTTGGGTTAGCTGGTTACTATAAGAGGTTCGTTCAGGGAATCTCCAAGATAGCTACGCCTATGACTAGGCTCACCCAGAAAGATGTGTCCTTTGTATGGACCGAGGAGTGTGAGAATGCCTTTTTAGAGCTGAAGAAAGGATTGACATCTACGCCAGTGTTGATTTTGCCAGAGCCTGATCAGGAGTTGGTTATCTATATTGATGCCTCTCGTATCGGCTTGAGTTGCGTGTTGATGCAGAAGGATAGGGTCGTTGTTTATGCATCGAGGCAGTTGAAGGTGCATGAAAAGAACTATCCTGTTAATGACTTAGAACTGGCCGCAGTGGTTTTTGCTTTGAAGATTTGGAGGCATTATATCTATGGTGCGAGATTCACTTTGTATTCTGACCATAAGAGCCTCAAGTATTTGTTCTCTCAGAAGAAATTGAACATGAGGCAGAGAAGGTGGTTAGAGCTCCTCAAAGACTATGATTTTACATTGGAATACCACTCAGGTAAAGCCAATGTAGTAGCTGATGCGTTGAGCAGGAAGCGGGTAGAGATAGTTATGGTAGCACGCCAGATGTCTCATGAGTGGAGACTACTTGAGGTGGCTACTGTTATGAGTATATGTGCTACCCCTTCAGATCAGATTGTGATATGTGCTCATCCGAGCACAGAGACTTGACGTTGATTTTGTGATGTACAAGTCTTGGGCTGAGAGCAGTGATTTTACTGATTGGCACTTGTCAACTGATGGTGCCTTGAGGTTTAGGGGACGTTTATGGGTTCCCGCAGATCCACGACTCAGATAGAGTGTTCTCCAAGAGGCTCACAGATCTCATTATGATATTCATCCTGGCGAAACCAAGATGTATCATGATATGAAAAGAATGTATTGGTGACCCGACATGAAGAGAGAGATAGCTCAGTTCATTCAAAGGTGTGAGATCTGTCAGAAGGTCAAAGCTGAGCACCAGAGGCCTGGATGGCAGATGCAACCGCTTGCCATTCCTGAGTGGAAGTGGGAGCATGTCACTATGGACTTTGTTGTGGGATTACCCAACACCCCGAGGAGACATAATGTTGTTTGGGTTATTATTGATCGCTTGACTAAGTCCGCTAACTTTCTACCGGTGAACACTAGGAATTCTATGGACAAGCTGAGCAGACTCTATATGCGGGAGATAGTCTGATTACATGGAGTGCCAGTTTCGATTGTGTCAGATAGGGATCCGAGGTTTACATTGGTATTCTGGCAGGGGTTGCAGAGGCAGCTCGGCACTAGACTAGATCACAATACCGCTTTTCACCCTCAGACGGATGGCCAGTCTGAGAGGTTGATATCGATTTTGGAGGATATGCTTCGAGCTTGTGTCCTTGAGTCCAGTGGTAAATGGGAGGAGTACATACATCTGTGTGAGTTCGCGTACAACAACAGCTATCCGTTCAGTATTGGCATGGCTCCTTTTGAGGCATTGTATGGTCGACCATGTAGATCGTCGGTCTGTTGGTCGGAGGTAGGGGATATTGCAATGATGGGACCAGAGTTCGTACAAGAACACACAAATAAGATTAAGATGATCAAGCATAATATGAAGATAGCCCAAGACAGGCAGAAGAGTTACCGTAGAGTTCGAGGTGGGCGACCAAGTTTTATTGAAGGTCTCACCTCAGAAGGGCCAGACGAGATTTGGGATAAAAGGCAAGCTCGCTCCGAGATTTATTGGGCCGTTCGAGGTTTTAGAACGAATTGGCCCAGTTGCTTACTGATTAGCCTTGCCACCTCAATTAGCAGCAGTCCACAATGTCTTTCATGTGTCAATGTTGAGAGTGTACAAGAGTGATTTTGATCACGTCTTGGACTGGAGGAACATTGAGCTAAGGCAGGATTGGACTTATGATGAGGAACCTATTCAGATACTTGACCGGAAGGTCCAGAGGTTATGTAACAGCGAGATTCCGATGGTTAAGGTGAGATGGCAGTTCCATGGCGAGGAGTAGGTTACTTGGGAGCGTGAGGACTACATGATGGAGCACTTTGTCGAGTTCATGGGCTTAGGTAATTTCTTAACCTTAAAACTTCGAGGACGAAGTTCATTCTAAGGTGGGTGTGATGTGACGCCCCGAAAATTATTTCATCTAGCCCATAACCCAATTGCATTTTGCCCAAACTCTATGTGTTGCCTTGATATGTTTGGTGTTTGTTTGATGGTTGTTTAATGTTTATATATTTGATGCTTGATAATGTATATAAATATGGGCATCATAAATTGTATATGGGTCATGTTAAATTAAAGTATAATGCATATGTTATTATTTATGCATGGGCCCATTAAACCATGAATTGATATGTGTTAGGATTGATTGAATAAAAGGATAAATGAAAATGAAAATATGGTGTATTACATGGATTGGACATTTAAAATACATGGGAGCATGAGATTGGTTAAAGTACATGTGGTTGGTATGGGTACTATAAGACCAACACATGTCAAGTTGGTGCATGAGAATTGACAAGTGTCCCATGCTCCATTTCTTTTCTCTAAGACATGTCAAGTTGGTGCATGAGACCAACACATGTCAAGTTGATGCATGAGAATGGACAAGTGTCCCATGCCCCATTTCTCTTCTCCAATACATGTCAAGTTGGTGCATGAAAATGGAAAAGTGTCCCATGCCCCATTTCTCTTCTCCAACACATGTCAAGTTGGTGCATGAGACCAACACATGTCAAGTTGGTGCATGAGAATGGACAAGTGTTCCATGCCCCATTTCTCTTCTCCAATACATGTCAAGTTTGTGCATGAGAATGGACAAGTGTCCCATGCCCCATTTCTCTTCTCAAATACATGTCAAGTTGGTGCATGAAAATGGACAAGTGTCCCATGCCCCATTTCTCCTCTCCAACACATGTCAAGGTTGGTGCATGAAAGTGGACAAGTGTCCCATGCCCTACTTCTCTTCCCCAAGGAAGTCTTAGAGGGTGAGATGAGTAGAGAGAAAGGAAAGAAGAAGATAAAGAAAGAGGGAGTTGCTTTGAGGAAAATCTCTACAATGTTTTCATCAAACAGCTGGATCTTCAGGATATATGGTCCGATTGAGCTCAAAATTTGTCAGCAAGGTCGTAGCTTATGGTTATTCATTCTGTCGGTGGAGATCTTGATTAGAGTTTTCGTCTAAGAGATATAACCTCTCAAACAAAGCTGGTCGGAAAGTCTAGATTTCTCATGCAGTTTTGATCAAATTAATAGATCTCCTAAATCTACCGTTGGATGGATATGATATTTGGTTATGTGGTTTAAAACTGATCTTTCTGCAATATGAACGGTGTAGATGTTTATGGCGTAAGTATGTTGTGTGCTAATGTCATCTGCGTTTGAGTATTTGCAGCCGGAAAGGAGAAATTATCTGATTAGAGACTTGTTCATCAAAGTGCCTTATCGTTTCGGTCCACCGTTAGATTGAGCTGATTTTTTGACAGAAGGTTTGGTTCTTACAATACTTCAATATGTACAGTTGATTCTGTGATTTAATATTTCTGTTGGTAGATTGATACATCTGAACAGAATATTAAATGAAGAATTGGTAGGGTTGCTTGTATTAGACCTAAATTTAGAATATGAACTTAGACTTTTCCAAATAGCTTGCATGTCAACTATGTTGACCTAGTTGCCATTGTTGATGAACCCATGATGCAAAATCAGTGATATACATGGCTGAACATGTGACCTAGTGTTAATCGACAATATGGCCTAAGTATGGAAAATTTCATATTTTAGGGCTTTTGATGCTTTTGGCCTAGAATCATTGTATTGATGCAACTTATGTTTAATTAAGCATGATTAGGGTTGATTATGCTACTGATTTGGTGGTTGTGACCATATCATGGGTTATGTCTACTTGTGATCAAATGGCCCAATTTAAGCATGTTTATGCCTAAGGAATTGAAAATCAGTATTTTTGAATAATAGAATGGTTTATGAATGAGAATTATGCATTAGAGGCCTAAGTCATGTGATTTGAGTTGAATGATGGGATTAGATAGGATTTAGGCCTATTGTCTATATGTGGGCTGATTTAGGGTTGATGTGTAATGTCTATGTGCTTGAGCATAGAAATTGATGTATGGTTGGATATTGATGAATGTTTCAAGACCTTGATTGGATTGATTCGGTTTGGTGTCTGTGTGTGGTTAGATACTCTCGCGAGGCTTGGTTGTGAGTAGACTTCTTTTATGATTATATCTTTTATGTTATCATATCACTTGTATATATATTGTATGTTGAAAGCATGAATGTGTTCTAATGTTTTGAATGATGCATTGATTTGAGAAAACATTATGACTTTGGTTGGGCCCATCTATCTGGCTAATAGGGGGACTTAAACTTGTCATAAGAGGGCTTTAAAAAGGAAATATTTGGGGATGAGAACGGTACGGTGAAATAGACGTGCACTAGTAACCCCAAATAAATATGATTGGGGTCAACTGTACGGTGAAATAGATGTGCATTAGGCACAATTGCACCATTTTCAACCTTTGTAGGTGCAAAATAACCATTTCTTACAATATCCCAAACATCAGACTCATGGAACCTCATGAAGTTTCTTATTCTTGTTTTCGAGTGCAAGTAATTTTCGCCCTTAAAAAGTGGAATGCGATACACAAAATTTTCTTTATCATACACGTCCCTTAAGGAATTTCCCAATTGTTTTTGCATGTGGGAGCACCTCACCCAGCTTCTTCACCTCTTTAATAATCATTGTGAAGCGTGTTATGGCATCTGAGACGTCTTCGTTCTCACTAATTTTGAAGGCACCATAGGATTCCTCCAGCTTTCTCAACTTTGTTTCCATTACTTGCTTTGTGTCTTCATGAGTAACTTTTATGTAAACCCATTTCTCCTTGACAGTGTCGCAGGCGCTGGGTCGGTTGAATTCATTAATCGAAAGACTACAGAAAAGCATGTTTATGATACCTTGTTATTTAATTGCTCTAACTTCTTTTCTCTGGGTAGCCTTACATTCTTTGCCATCGGCACAATTGCACCATTTTCAACCTTTGGGGGTGCAGAATAGCCATTTCTTACAATATCCCAAACATCAGACTCAAGGAATCTCTTGAAGTATCTTATTCTTGTTTTCTATTGCAAGTCATTTTCGCCCTTAAAAGTGGAATGCGATACACAAAATTTCCTTCATCATACATGTTCCCTGAGAGATTTCCCAATTGTTGTTGCTTGTGGGAGCACCTCACCCAGCTTCTTCATCTCTTTAATAATCTTTGTGAAACGTGTTACGACATCAGAGACGTCTTCGTTCTCACTAATTTTGATGGCAGCATAGGATTCCTCCAGCTTTCTCAACTTTGTTTCCCTTACTTGCTGTGTCTCTTCGTGAGTAACTTTTATGTTAACCCATTTCTCCTTGACAGGGTCGCAGGCACTGGGTCGGTTGAATTCATTAATCGAAAGTCTACAGAAAAGCATGTTTATGATACCTTGTCATTTAATTGCTCTAACTTCTTTTCTCTGGGTAGCCTTACATTCTTTTCCTTCGGCACAATTGCACCATTTTCAACCTTTGAGGGTGCAGAATAGCCATTTCTTACAATATCCCAAACATAAGACTCATGGAATCTCATGAAGTATCTTATTCTTGTTTCCCAGTGCAAGTAATTCTCGCCCTTAAACAGTGGAACGCGATACACAAAATTTCCTTCATCATACAAGTCCCTTAAGGAATTTCCCAATTGTTTTTGCATGTGGGAGCACCTCACCCAGCTTCTTCATATCTTTAATAATCTTTGTTAAGTGTGTTATGGCAAGTGAGATATATTCGTTCTCACTAATTCTGAGAGCATCATAGGATTCCTCCAGCCTTGTCAACTTTGTTTCCATTACTTGCTTTATGTTTTCATGGGTAACTTTTATGTTAACCCATTTCTTTTTGGCAGTGTCGCAGGCACTGGGTCTGTTGAATTCCTTAATCGAAAGGCTACAGAAAATCATGTTTGTGATACCTTGTCATTTAATTGCTCTAACTTCATTTCTCCAGGTAGCCGGCAGAATTGCACCATTTTCAACCTTTGTGGGTGCAGAATAGCCATTTCTTACAATATCCCAAACATCAGACTCATGAAATCTCATGAAGTATCTTATTCTTGTTTTCCAGTGCAAGTAATTTCCGCCCTTAACAGTGGAATGCGATACAGAAAATTTCCTTTATCATACATGTCCCCAAAGGAATTTCATAATTGTTTATGAATGTGGGAGCGGAGCACCTCAGTCAGCTTCTTCATCTCTTTAATAAAATTTGTTAAGTGCGTTATGGCATCTGAGATGTATGGGTTCTCACTAATTCTGAAGGCATCATAGGATTCCTCCAGCTTTGTCAACTTTGTTTCCTTTACTTGCTTTATGTCTTCCTGAGTAACTTTTATATTAACCCATTTCTCCTTGACAGTGTCGCAGACAATAGGTCTGTTGAATTCATTAATCGAAAAACTACAAAAAAGCATGTTTATGATACCTTGTCATTTAATTGCTCTAACTTCTTTTCTCCGGGTAGCCTTACATTCTTTGCCTTCGGCACAATTGCACCATTTTCAGCCATTGTGGGTGCAGAATAGCGATTTCTTACAATATCCCAACACATCAGACTTAAGAAATTTCTTGAAGTATCTTATTCTTGTTTTCTATTACAAGTCATTTCCACCCTTAAACCGTGGAATGCGATACACAAAATTTCTTTCATCATACATGTCCCGTTAGAGATTTCCCAATTGTTTTTGCTTGTGGGAGCACCTCACCCAGCTTCATCATCTCTTTAATAATCTTTGTGAGGCGTCTTATGGCCTCTGAGACGTCTTCGTTCACACTAATTTTGAAGGCCGCATAGGATTCCTCCAGCTTTGTCAACTTTGTTTCCTTTATTTGCTTTGTGTCTTCATGAGTAACTTTTATTTTAACCCATTTCTCCTTGACAGTGTCGCAGGCACTGGGTCTGTTGAATTCATTAATCGAAAGAGTACAAAAAAGCGTGGTTATGATACCTTGTCATTTAATTGGTCTAACTTCTTTTCTCCGGGTAGCCTTACATTCTTTGCTTTTGGCACAATTGCACCATTTTCAACCTTTGTGGGTGCAGAATAGCGGCATGGAATCTCACGAAGTATCTTATTCTTATTTTCCAGTGCAAGTAATTTTCGCCCTTAAACACTGGAATATGATACACAAAATCTCCTTTATCATACATGTCCTCTAAGGTATATCATAATTATTTTTGAATGTGGGAGCACCTCACCAAGCTTCTTCATCCCTTTAATAATCTTTGTTAAGCGTGTTATGGCATCTGAGACGTAATCGTTCTCACTAATTCTGAAGGCATTATAGGATTCCTCCAGCTTTGTCAACTTTGCTTCCTTTACTTGCTTTACGTCTTCATGAGTAACTTTTATGTTTACCCATTTCTTTTTGGCAGTGTCGCAGGCACCGGGTTTGTTGAATTCATTAATCGAAGGACTATAGAAAACCATGTGTATGATACCTTGTCATTTAATTGCTCTAACTTCTTTTCTCCGGGTAGCCTTACATTCTTTGTCTTCGGCACAATTACACCATTTTCAGCCTTTGTGGGTGCAAAATAGCCATTTCCGCCCTTAACAGTTGAATGCGATACACAAAATTTCCTTTATCATACATGTCCCCTAAGGAATTTCATAATTGTTTTTGAATGTGGGAGCACCACACCCAGCTTCGTCATCTCTTTAATAATCTTTGTTAAGCGCGTTATGGCATCTGAGATGTATGGGTTCTCATTAATTCTGAAGGCATCATAGGATTCCTCCAGCTTTGTCAACTTTGTTTCCTTTACTTGCTTTGTGTCTTCATGAGTAACTTTTATATTAACCCATTTCTCCTTGACAGTGTCGCACGCACTAGGTCTGTTGAATTCATTAATCGAAAAACTACAAAAAAGCATGTTTATGATACCTTGTCATTTAATTGCTCTAACTTCTTTTCTCCGGGTAGCCTTACATTCTTTGCCTTCGGCACAATTGCACCATTTTCAACCATTGTGGGTGTAAAATAGCCATTTCTTACAATATCCTAACACATCAGACTCAAGGAATCTCTTTAAGTATCTTATTCTTGTTTTCTATTACAAGTCATTTCTGCCCTGAAACCGTGGAATACGATACACAAAATTCCCATCATCATACATGTCCTGTGAGAGATTTCCCAATTGTTTTTGCTTGTGGGAGCACCTCACCCAGCTTCTTCATCTCTTTAATAATCTTTGTGAGGCGTCTTATGGCCTCTGAGACGTCTTCGTTCACACTAATTTTGAAGGCCGCATAGGATTCCCCCTACTTTCTCAAATCTATTTCCCTTACTTGATTTGTGTCTTCATGAAGAAATTTTTATGTTAACCCATTTCTCCTTGAAAGTATCGCAAGAACTAGGTCTGTTGAATTCATTAATCGAAATACTACAGAAAAGCATGTTTATGATACCTTGTCATTTAATTGCCCTAACTTCTTTTTTTCGGGTAGCCTTACATTGTTTGCCTTCGACACAATTAGACCATTTTCAGCCTTTGTGGGTGCAGAATAGCCATTTCTTACAATATCCCAAACATCAGACTCATGGAATCTCATGAAGTATCTTATTCTTGTTTTCCAGATTCGTTCTCACTAATTCTGAAGGCATCATAGGATTCCTCCAGCTTTGTCAACTTTGTTTCTTTACTTGCTTTATGTCTTCATGAGTAACTTTTATGCTAACCCATTTCTCTTTGGTAGTTTTGCAGGTACTGGGTCCGTTGAATTCATTAATCGAAAGAGTATAGAAAACAATGTTTATGATACCTTGTCATTTAATTGCTCTAACTTCTTTTCTCCGGGTAGCCTTACATTGTTTGCCTTCGGTACAATTACACCATTTTCAGCCTTTGTGGGTGCAAAATAGTCATTTCTTACAATATCCCAAACATCAGACTCATGGAATCTCATGAATTATCTTATTCTTGTTTTTCAGTCCAAGTAACTTCCGCCCTTAAACACTGGAATGTGATACACAATATTTCCTTTATCATACATGTCCCCTAAGGAATTTCCCCCATTGTTTTTGTGTGTGGGAACACTTCACCCAGCCTCTTCATCTCTTTAATAATCTTTGTTAAGCGTGTTATGGCATCGGAGATGTGTTCGTTCTCACTAATTTTGAAGGCAACATAGGATTGCTAAAGCTTTGTCAACTTTGTTACCTTTACTTGCTTTGTGACTTCATCAGTAACTTTTATATTAACCCATTTCTCTTTGGCAGTGTCGCAGGCACTGGGTCTGTAGAATTCATTAATCGAAAGACTATAGAAAGCCATGTTTATGATACCTTGTCATTTAATTGCTCTAACTTCTTTTCTTCGGGTAGCCTTACATTCTTTGCCTTCGGCACAATTGCACCCTTTTCAACCTTTGTGCGTGCAAAATAGCCATTTCTTACAATATCCCAAACATCAGACTCATGGCATCTTATGAAGTATCTAATTCTTGTTTTCCAGTACAAGTAATTTCTGCCCTTAAACAGTGGAATGCGATACACAAAATTTCCTTTATTATACATGTCCCCTAAGGAATTTCCCAATTGTTTTTGCATATGGAAGCACCTCACCCAGCTTCTTCATCTTTTTAATAATCTTTGTTAAGCATGTTATGGCATCTGAGATGTATTCGTTCTTACTAATTCTGAAGGCGTCATAGGATTCCTCCAGCTTTGTCAACTTTGTTTCCTTTACTTGCTTTGTGTCTTTATGAGTAACTTTTATGTTAACCTATTTCTCCTTCATAGTGTCGCAGGCACTGGGTCTGTTGAATTCATTAATCGAAGGACTATAGAAAACCATGTTTATCACACCTTGTCATTTAATTGCTCTAACTTTTTTTCTCCTGGTAGCCTTACATTCTTTGCCTTCGGCACAATTACACCATTTTCAACCATTGTGAGTGCATAATAGGCATTTCTTACAATATCCCAAACATCAGACTCATGGAATCTCATCAAGTATCTTATTCTAGTTTTCCAGTGCAAGTAATTTCCGCCCTTAACAGTGGAATGCGATACACAAAATTTCTTTTATCATACATGTCCCCTAAGGAATTTCATAATTATTTTTGAATGTGGGAGCACCTTACCCAGCTTCTTTATCTCTTTAATAATCTTGGTTAAGCCCGTTATGGCATCTGAGATGTATTCGTTCTCACTAATTCCGAAGGCATCATAGGATTCCTCCAGCTTTGTCATCTTTGTTTCCTTTACTTGCTTTATTTCTTCATGAGTAACTTTTATATTAACCCATTTCTCCTTGACAGTGTCGCAAGCCCTAGGTCTGTTGAATTCATTAATCGAAAGACTATAGAAAAGCATGTTTATGATACCTTGTCATTTAATTGCTCTTACTTCTTTTCTCCGGGTAGCCTTACATTCTTTGCCTTCGGCACAATTGCACCATTTTCAGCCATTGTGGGTGCATGATAGTCATTTCTTACAATATCCCGACACATCAGACTCAAGGAATCTCTTGAAGTATCTTATTCTTGTTTTCTATTACAAGTCATTTCCGCCCTTAAACCGTGGAATGCGATACACAAAATTTCCATCATCATACGTGTCCCGTGAGAGATTTCCCAATTGTTTTTGCTTGTGGGAGCACCTCACCCAGCTTCCTCATCTCTTTAATAATCTTTGTGAGGCGTGTTATGGCCTCTGAGACGTCTTCGTTCACACTAATTTTGAAGGCAGCATAAGATTCCTCCTGCTTTTTCAACTCTATTTCCCTTACTTTTTTTGTGTCTTCATGAAGAAATTTTTATGTTAACCCATTACTCCTTGAAAGTGTCGCAGGAACTGGGTCTGTTGAATTCATTAATCGAAAGACTACAGAAAAGCATGTTTATGATACCTTGTCATTTAATTGCTCTAACTTCTTTTCTCCTGGTAGCCTTACATTTTTTGCCTTCCGCACAAATACACCATTTTCAACCTTTGTGGGTGTCGAATAGCCATTCCTTACAATATCCCAAACATAAAACTCATGGAATCTCATGAAGTCTCTTATTCTTTTTTTCCAGTGCAAGTAATTTCCGCCCTTAAACAGTGGAATGCGATACACAAAATTTCCTTTATCATACATGTCCCCTAAGGAATTTCCCAATTGTTTTTGCAAGTGGGGGCACCTCAGCCAGCTTCTTCATCCCTTTAATAATCTTTGTTAAGCGTGTTATGGCACCTGAGATGTATTCGTTCGCACTAATTCTGAAGGCATCATAAGATTCCTCCAGCTTTGTTAACTTTGTTTCCTTTACATGTTTTGTGTCTTCATGAGTAACTTTTATGTTAACCCATTTCTCCTTGACAGTATCGCAGGCACTGGGTCTGTTGAATTCATTAATCGAAAGACTACAGAAAAACATGTTTATGATACCTTGTCATTTATTTGCTCTAAATTCTTTTCTTCGGGTAGCCTTAGATTCTTTTCCTTCGGCACAATTGCACCATTTTCAACATTTGTCGGTGCAAAATAGCCATTTCTTACAATATCCCAAACATCAAACTCATGGAATCTCATGTAGTATCTTATTCTTGTTTTCCAATGCAAGTAATTTCCGCCCTTAAACAGGGGAATGGGATACACAAAATTTCCTTTATCATACATGTCCCTTCAGGAATTTCTCAATTGTTTTTGCATATAGGAGCACCTCGGCCAGCTTTTTCATGTCTTTACTAATCTTTGTTAAGCGTGTTATGGCATCTGAGATGTATTCGTTCCCACTAATTCTGAAAGCATCAGAGGATTCCTTCAGCTTTGTCAACTTTGTTCCCTTTACAGGCTTTGTGTATTCATGAGTAACTTTTATGTTAACCCATTTCTCTTTGACGGTGTCGCAGGCACTGGGTCTGTTGAATTCATTAATCGAAAGACTATAGAAAACAATGTTTATGACACCTTGTCATTTAATTGCTCTAGCTTCTTTTCTCCGAGTAGCCATACATTCTTTGCCTTCGGCACAATTGCACCATTTTCAACCTTTGTGAGTGCAGAATAACCATTTCTTACAATATCCCAAACATCAGACACAAGGAATCTCAAGAAGTATCTTATTCTTGTTTTCTAGTGCAAGTAATTTTCGCTCTTAAACAGTGGAATGCGATACACAAAATTTCCTTTATCATACATGTCCCCTAAGGAATTGCCCAATTGTTTTATCACGTGGGAGCACCTCACCAAACTTCTTCATCTCTTTAATAATCTTTGTTATGAGTGTTATGGCATTTCAGATGTATTCGTTCCCACTAATTCTGAAGGCATCACAGGATTCCTCCAGCTTTGTCAACTTTGTTTCCTTTACTTGTTTTGTGTCTTCATGAGTAACTTTTATGTTAACCCACTACTCCTTGACAGTGTCGCAGGCACTGGGTCTGTTGAATTCATTAATAGAAAGATTATAGAAAACCATGTTTATGACACCTTCTCATTTAATTGCTCTAGCTTTTTTTCTTCGAGTAGCCTAACATTCTTTGCCTTCGGAATAATTGCACCATTTTCAACCTTTGTGAGTGCAGACTAGCCATTTCTTACAATATCCCAAACATAAGACTCAAGGAATCTCATGAAGTATCTTATTCTTGTTTTCCAGTGCAAGTAATTTTCGCTCTTAAACAGTGGAATGCGATACACAAAATTTTTTTTATCATACATGTCCCCTAAGGAATTGACCAATTGTTTTTGCTTGTGGGAGCACCTCACCCAACTTCTTCATCTCTTTAATAATCTTTGTTATGAGTGTTATGGCATTTGAGATGTATTCGTTCTCACTAATTCTGAAGGCATCATAGGATTCCACCAACTTTGTCAACTTTGTTTCCTTTACTTGCTTTATGTCTTCATGAGTAACTTTTATGTTAAGCCATTTCTCTTTAGCAGTGTCGCAGGCACTAGGTCTGTTGAATTCATTAATCGAAAGACTATAGAAAACCATGTTTATGATACATTGTCATTTAGTTGCTCTAACTTCTTTTCTCTTGGTAGCCTTACATTCTTTGCCTTCGGCACAATTACCCCATTTTCAACCTTTGTCGGTGCCGAATAGCCATTTCTTACAATATCCCAAACATCAGACTCATTGAATCTCATGAAGTATCTTATTCTTCTTTTCCAGTGCAAGTAATTTCCGCCCTTAAACAGTGGAATGCAATACACAAAATTTTCTTTTATCATACATGTCCCCCAAGGAATTTCCCAATTGTTTTTGCAAGTGGGGGCACCTCACGCAGCTTCTTCATCTTATTAATAATCTTTGTTAAGCGTGTTATGGCACCTGAGATGTATTCGTTCTCACTAATTCTGAAGGCATCATAGGATTCCTCCAGCTTTGTTAACTTTGTTTCCTTTACTTGCTTTGTGTCTTCATGAGTAACTTTTATGTTAACCAATTTCTTCTTGATAGTGTCGCAGGAACTGGGTTTGTTGAATTCATCAAACGAAAGACTACAGAAAAGCATGTTTATGATACCTTGTCATTTAATTGTTCTAACTTCTTTTCTTCGGGTAGCCTTACATTATTTTCCTTCAGCACAATTACACCATTTTCAACCTTTGTGGGTGCAGAATAGCCATTTCTTACAATATCCCAAACATCAAACTCATGGAATCTCATGAAGTATCTTATTCTTGTTTTTCAATGCAAGTAATTTCCGCCCTTAAACAGGGGAATGGGATACACAAAAATTCCTTTATCATGCATGTCCCCTAAGGAATTTCTCAATTGTTTTTGAACATAGGAGCACCTCAGCCAGCTTCTTCATCTCTTTAATAATCTTTGTTAAGCGTGTTGTGGCATCTGAGATGTATTCGTTCTCACTAATTCTGAAGGCTTCATAGGATTCCTCCAGCTTTGTCAACTCTGTTTCCTTACTTGCTTTGTGTCTTCATGAGCAACTTTTTTGTTAACCCATTTCTCTTTGACAGTGTCGCAGGAACTGGGTCTGTTGAATTCATTAATCGAAAGACTATAGAAAACCATGTTTATGAAACCTTGTCATTTAATTGCTCTAGCTTCTTTTCTCCGGGTAGCCTTACATTCTTTGCCTTCGGCACAATTGCACCATTTTCAACCTTTGTGAGTGCAGAATAGCCATTTCTTTCAATATTCCAAACATCAGACTCAAGGAATCTCATGAAGTATCTTATTCTTGTTTTCCAGTGCAAGTAATTTCCGACCTTAAACAGTGGAATGCGATACACAAAATTTCCTTCATCATACATGTCCCCTAAGGAATTGCCGAATTGTTTTTGCATGTGGGAGCACCTTACCCAACTTCTTCATCTCTTTAACAATCTTTGTTATGAGTGTTGTGGCATTTGAGATGCATTCGTTCTCACTAATTCTGAAGGAATCATAGGATTCCACCAGCTTTGTCAACTTTGTTTCCTTTACTTGCTTTATGTCTTCATGAGAAACTTTTATGTTAAGCCATTTCTCTTTGGGAGTGTCGCAGGCACTAGGTCTGTTGAATTCATTAATCGAACGACTATAGAAAACCATGTTTATGATACATTGTCATTTAATTGCTCTAACTTTTTTTCTCCTGGTAGCCTTACATTCTTTGCCTTCGGCACAATTACACCATTTTCAACTATTGTGTGTGCATAATAGCCATTTCTTACAATATCCCAAACATCAGACTCAAGGAATCTCATGAAGTATCTTATTATTGTTTTCCAGTGCAAGTAATTTCCGCCCTTAAACAGTGGAATGCGATAGACAATATTTCCTTTACCATATATGTCCCCTACGGAATTTCCCAATTATTTTTGCATATGGGAGCACCTCACCCAGCTTCTTCATCTCTTTAATAATCTTTGTTAAGCGTGTTATGGCACCTGAGATGTATTCGTTCTCACTAATTCTGAAGGCATCATAGGATTCCTCCAGCTTTGTCAACTTTGTTTAGTTTACTTGCGTTGTGTCTTCATGAGCAACTTTTATGTTAACCCATTTCTCCTTGACAGTGTCGCAGGCACAGGGTCTGTTGAATTTATTAATCGAAAGACTACAGAAAAGCATGTATATGATACCTTGTCATTTAATTCCTCTAACTTTTTTTTTTCGGGTAGCCTTACATTCTTTCCCTTGGGCACAATTACACCATTTTCAACCATTGTGTGTGCAGAATAGCCATTTCTTACAATATCCCAAACATCAGACTCATGGAATCTCATGAAGTATCTTATTCTTGTTTTCCAGAGCATGTAATTTCCGCCCTTAAATAGGGGAATGCGATACACAAAATTTTCTTTATCATACATTTCCACTAAGGAATTTCCCAATTGTTTTTGCATGTGGAGCACCTCACCCAGCTTCTTCATCTCTTTAATAATCTTTGTTAAGCGTGTTATGGCATCTGAGATGCATTCGTTTTCACTAATTCTGAAGGCATTATAGGATTCCTCCAGCTTTGTCAACTTTACTTCTTTTACTTGCTTTGTGTCTACATGAGTAACTTTTATGTTAAGCCATTTCTCTTTGGCAGTGCCGCAGACACTTGGTCTGTTGAATTCACTAATTGAAAGACTATAGAAAACCATGTTTATGATACATTGTCATTTAATTGCTCTAACTTCTTTTCTCCTGGTAGCCTTACATTATTTGCCTTAGGCACAATTACACAATTTTCAACCTTTGTGAGTGCAGAATAGCCATTTCTTACAATATCTCAAACATCAGACTCAAGGAATCTCATGAAGTATCTTATTCTTATTTTCTAGTGCAAGTAATTTCCGCCCTTAAACAGTGGAATGCGATATACAAAATTTCCTTTATCATACATGTCCCCTATGGAATTTCCCAATTGTTTTTGCTTGTGGGAGCACCTCACCCAGCTTCTTCATCTCTTTAAGAAATCTTTGTTAAGCGTGTTATGGCATCTGAGATGTATTCGTTCTCACTAATTCTGAAGGCATCATAGGATTCCACCAGCTTTGTCAACTTTATTTCCTTTACTTGCTTTGTGTCTACATGAGTAACTTTTATGTTAACCCATTTCTCCTTGACTGTGTCGCAGGCACTGGGTCTGCTGAATTCATTAATCGAAAGATTATAGAAAAACATGTTTATGATACTTTGTCATTTAATTGCTCCAATTTCTTTTCTTCGGGTAGGCTTACATTCTTTGTCTTCGGCACAATTGCACCATTTTCAACCTTTGTGGGTGCAGAATAGCCATTTCTAACAATATCCCAAACATCAGACTCATGGAATCTCATGAAGTATGTTGTTCTTGTTTTCCAGTGCAAGTAATTTCTGCCCTTAAATAGTGGAATGCGATACACAAAATTTCCTTTATCATACATGTCACCTAAGGAATTTCTCAATTGTTTTTGCATGTGGGAGCACCTCACCCAACTTCTTCATCTCTTTAATAATCTTTGTTATGAGTGTTATGGCATCTGAGATGTATTCGTTCTCACTATTTCTGAAGGCATCATGGGATTCCATCAGCTTTGTCAACTTTGTTTCCTTTACTTGCTTTATGTCTTCATGAGTAACTTTTATGTTAAGCCATTTCACTTTGGCAGTGTCGCAGGCACTAGGTCTGTTGAATTTATTAATCGAAAGACTATAGAAAACCATGTTTATGATACATTGTCATTTAATTGCTCTAACTTCTTTTCTCCTGGTAGCCTTACATTTTTTGCCTTCGGCACAATTACACCATTTTCAACCTTTGTGAGTGCAGAATAGTCATTTCTTACAATATCCCAAACATCAGACTCAAGGAATCTCATGAAGTATCTTATTCTTGTTTTCTAGTGCAAGTAATTTCCGCCCACTTAAACAGTGGAATGTGATACACAATATTTCCTTTATCATACATGTCCCCTAAGGAATTTCTCAATTGTTTTTGCATGTGGGAGCACCTCACCCAGCTTCTTCATCTCTTTAATAATCTTTGTTAAGCGTGTTATGGCATCTGAGATGTATTCGTTTTCACTAATTCTGAAGGAATCATAGGATTCCACCAGCTTTGTCAACTTTGTTTCCTTTACTTGCTTTATGTCTTCATGAGAAACTTTTATGTTAAGCCATTTCTCTTTGGGAGTGTCGCAGGCACTAGGTCTGTTGAATTCATTAATCGAACGACTATAGAAAACCATGTTTATGATACATTGTCATTTAATTGCTCTAACTTTTTTTCTCCTGGTAGCCTTACATTCTTTGCCTTCGGCACAATTACACCATTTTCAACCATTGTGTGTGCATAATAGCCATTTCTTACAATATCCCAAACATCAGACTCAAGGAATCTCATGAAGTATCTTATTCTTGTTTTCCAGTGCAAGTAATTTCCGCCCTTAAACAGTGGAATGCGATAGACAATATTTCCTTTACCATATATGTCCCCTACGGAATTTCCCAATTATTTTTGCATATGGGAGCACCTCACCCAGCTTCTTCATCTCTTTAATAATCTTTGTTAAGCGTGTTATGGCACCTGAGATGTATTCGTTCTCACTAATTCTGAAGGCATCATAGGATTCCTCCAGCTTTGTCAACTTTGTTTAGTTTACTTGCGTTGTGTCTTCATGAGCAACTTTTATGTTAACCCATTTCTCCTTGACAGTGTCGCAGGCACAGGGTCTGTTGAATTTATTAATCGAAAGACTACAGAAAAGCATGTATATGATACCTTGTCATTTAATTCCTCTAACTTTTTTTTTTCGGGTAGCCTTACATTCTTTCCCTTGGGCACAATTACACCATTTTCAACCATTGTGTGTGCAAAATAGCCATTTCTTACAATATCCCAAACATCAGACTCATGGAATCTCATGAAGTATCTTATTCTTGTTTTCCAGAGCATGTAATTTCCGCCCTTAAATAGGGGAATGCGATACACAAAATTTTCTTTATCATACATTTCCACTAAGGAATTTCCCAATTGTTTTTGCATGTGGAGCACCTCACCCAGCTTCTTCATCTCTTTAATAATCTTTGTTAAGCGTGTTATGGCATCTGAGATGCATTCGTTTTCACTAATTCTGAAGGCATTATAGGATTCCTCCAGCTTTGTCAACTTTACTTCTTTTACTTGCTTTGTGTCTACATGAGTAACTTTTATGTTAAGCCATTTCTCTTTGGCAGTGCCGCAGACACTTGGTCTGTTGAATTCACTAATTGAAAGACTATAGAAAACCATGTTTATGATACATTGTCATTTAATTGCTCTAACTTCTTTTCTCCTGGTAGCCTTACATTATTTGCCTTAGGCACAATTACACAATTTTCAACCTTTGTGAGTGCAGAATAGCCATTTCTTACAATATCTCAAACATCAGACTCAAGGAATCTCATGAAGTATCTTATTCTTATTTTCTAGTGCAAGTAATTTCCGCCCTTAAACAGTGGAATGCGATATACAAAATTTCCTTTATCATACATGTCCCCTATGGAATTTCCCAATTGTTTTTGCTTGTGGGAGCACCTCACCCAGCTTCTTCATCTCTTTAAGAAATCTTTGTTAAGCGTGTTATGGCATCTGAGATGTATTCGTTCTCACTAATTCTGAAGGCATCATAGGATTCCACCAGCTTTGTCAACTTTATTTCCTTTACTTGCTTTGTGTCTACATGAGTAACTTTTATGTTAACCCATTTCTCCTTGACTGTGTCGCAGGCACTGGGTCTGCTGAATTCATTAATCGAAAGACTATAGAAAAACATGTTTATGATACTTTGTCATTTAATTGCTCCAATTTCTTTTCTTCGGGTAGGCTTACATTCTTTGTCTTCGGCACAATTGCACCATTTTCAACCTTTGTGGGTGCAGAATAGCCATTTCTAACAATATCCCAAACATCAGACTCATGGAATCTCATGAAGTATGTTGTTCTTGTTTTCCAGTGCAAGTAATTTCTGCCCTTAAATAGTGGAATGCGATACACAAAATTTCCTTTATCATACATGTCACCTAAGGAATTTCTCAATTGTTTTTGCATGTGGGAGCACCTCACCCAACTTCTTCATCTCTTTAATAATCTTTGTTATGAGTGTTATGGCATCTGAGATGTATTCGTTCTCACTATTTCTGAAGGCATCATGGGATTCCATCAGCTTTGTCAACTTTGTTTCCTTTACTTGCTTTATGTCTTCATGAGTAACTTTTATGTTAAGCCATTTCACTTTGGCAGTGTCGCAGGCACTAGGTCTGTTGAATTTATTAATCGACAGACTATAGAAAACCATGTTTATGATACATTGTCATTTAATTGCTCTAACTTCTTTTCTCCTGGTAGCCTTACATTCTTTGCCTTCGGCACAATTACACCATTTTCAACCTTTGTGAGTGCAGAATAGTCATTTCTTACAATATCCCAAACATCAGACTCAAGGAATCTCATGAAGTATCTTATTCTTGTTTTCTAGTGCAAGTAATTTCCGCCCACTTAAACAGTGGAATGTGATACACAATATTTCCTTTATCATACATGTCCCCTAAGGAATTTCTCAATTGTTTTTGCATGTGGGAGCACCTCACCCAGCTTCTTCATCTCTTTAATAATCTTTGTTAAGCGTGTTATGGCATCTGAGATGTATTCGTTTTCACTAATTCTGAAGGCATCATAGGATTCCTCCAGCTTTGTCAACTTTATTTCCTTTACTTGCTTTGTGTCTTCATGAGTAACTTTTATGTTAACCCATTTCTCCTTGAATGTGTCGCAGGCATTGGGTCTGTTGAATTCATTAATCGAAAGACTACAGAAAAGCATGTTGATGATACCTTGTCATTTAATTGCTCCAACTTCTTTTCTCCGAGTAGCCTTACATTCTTTGCCTTCGGCACAATTGCACCATTTTCAACCTTTGTGGGTGCGGAATAGTCATTTCTTACAATATCCAAACATCAGACTCATTGAATCTCATGAAGTATGTTGTTCTTGTTTTCCACTACAAGTAATTTCCGCTCTTAAACAGTGGAATGCGATACACAAAATTTCCTTTATCATACATGTCACCTAAGGATTTTCCCAATTGTTTTTGCATGTGGGAGCACCTCACCCAACTTCTTCAACTTCTTTAATAATCTTTGTTATGAGTGTTATGGCATCTGAGATGTATTCGTTCTCACTAATTCAGAAGGCATCATAGGATTCCACCAGCTTTGTCAACTTTGTTTCCTTTACTTGCTTTATGTCTTCAGGAGTAACTTTTATGTTAAGCCATTTCTCGTTGGCAGTGTCGCAGGCACTAGGTCTGTTGAATTCATTAATCGTAAGACTACAAAAAAGTATGTTTATGATACCTTGTCATTTAATTGATCTAACTTCCTTTCTCTGGGTTGCCTTACATTCTTTGCTTTCGGCACAATTACAGCATTTTCAACCTTTGTGGGTGCAGAATAGCCATTTCTTATGATTCCGCAAACATTAGACTCATGGGATCTCATGACGTATCCTATTCTTGTTTTTCAGTGCAAGTAATTTTCTCCCTTAAACAGTGAAAACACGAGTGCAAGTGTATCAAATTCTTGAGTGAAACACGTGAGGGAGTGCTTGTGAGGATTCTAACCTTGTTTTGTAGATTATAAAAATGTCCATTAATCAAGAAGAAGATACAACCGAAGAAGTTTGACAACATGCAGTTTCGAACCTCCAAATGCAAGCGTCGTTAGGGGAGATGAGGCGTATGTTGACGGATGAATTAGAACCTATTGACGAGATGTTGGACAGGGTAGAAGTGGGAACGCCTAGGGAACAGCAACAAGACATCCACAATTGGCAGCAAGGTGGGCGTGTTCCGTGGCGGAATGTTGAGGAAGAGGCAGAGTCGGAGTAGTTTGATGAGCCATATTTGAACCGGGGCAGGTTTGAGCGTGGGAATGGGAATCAAGAAGCTTGGATGGGTAGGCCTAGGAGAGATAATGATTTAGGAAACATACAGATTAAAATCCCATCTTTTCAAGGTAAAAGTGATCCTGAAGTTTATTTGGAGTGGGAAACTAAAATGGAGATGGTGTTTGATTGTCACAACTACTCGGAGATAAAGAAGGTTAAGTTGGCTGCAATTGAATTCACCGATTATGCCATTGTTTGGTGGGATCAATTACTGATTAATAGGAAAAGGAATAGAGAGCCACCCGTGGACACTTGGGAGGAGATGAAAATGCTTATGAGGAAGAGTTTTGTACCCAGCCACTATTATAGGGGATTGTATCAAAAGTTGCAGAGGTTAAATCAAGGTTCCAAGAGTGTGGAAGAATATTACAAGGAGATGTAGGTAGCTATGATCCAGGCAAATGTAGAAGAGGACCGGGAAGCCACCATGGCTAGGTTTTTGCACGATTTAAATCGTGAGATTGCGGATATAGTCGAGATGCAACACTATGTTGAGTTGACAGATATGGTGCATCAAGCCATATAGGTGGAGGAATAGTTCAAACGAAAAGTATTGGCTAGGAGGGGACAACCTATGGCTACCACAAGCCCGTGGAAGACAACTCAAAAAAAGGACGAGCAGCTACAAAATAAGCCAAGATTTGAACCCTCTAAGAATGCCAAACCAACGACCGCCGCTACTTTGGGTAACACTGAAACTTCAAGTTCTAAAACACGTGATATTAAGTGTTTTAAATGTTAGGGGCGGGGACACATAGCTAGCCAGTGTGTAAACAAAAGGGTGATGGTGATAAACGCCCAAGGAGAGCTTGAGTCGAAGAATGAGGAAGCAGTAGATGATGCTGACATGCCACCTTTGGAGGATGCGAATGATGAGCAAAGTGTTGTGGTTGGAGATTTATTGAGAGGCATTTTGATTGAACTGTGTTTTAAATTATGAAGTATTATATTTTGGATTATGTAATTATAATACTTACCACATTGTAGTATGGGTGAGTTGGGACTTGATAGATAGACCATGTGGGCATATGACGGTTTTTATTTGTACCCACAATTTTGGACTTTGTGTATGTCAATTTTAATGGACTGTAGGGATTATGATTTTATTTATGGTTCATTTTTATGGATTATCTCTTGTCTTTGATGATTAATACGGTGGGTAGTTTTGGTTAGTACCTTTTGATATTATGTCGTTGTTTGAGATAAGGCTCGTAGGGAAACCACCTCACGGGAGTTGAGGAGTGGTCGGAGATGCCTACGCCGGGCGTCCCGCCATGGCATTTTGCACGCCATTCCCTGCGGGGTTGGTGGTCCGTGGCGCGGGGTCGCCACAGTTGGTATCAGAGACTGATTTTACTAGGTTTGGTCTATGTATTGGACTTAGATGACTTTGACCTAGGAATTGGGTGAGAGATTTAGGAGATTAAAAAGCTTAAAGGAACTAACTTAAAAGCCTTACTATCATATTTTTTGTGTGTATTATATGATATGGGTAGTTATGAGGCTTTGTTAATGTTTTAAATTCTTTAATGTGTGATGGTTGCTCGTATTTCAACTTCTCAGTGTCATGAGGAGGAGCGAGAGATTGGGACAGCCACACACAGGGCCATCCGATGATGACCGGATGGGGAGGATAGAGGAGATCATTCAGGCACAGGGCCGCTTGATGGCAACCCAGACTTCCCAGATACAGGCATTAGTGCAACAGGTTGAGGCTATTACTCGACAGTCACCCCAAACAATACCTCAGGAGGCGGGCACTAGTGGGGTCGAGGTTAGTGGAGCTTCAGGGGCAGCAGGACCTCAAATGGCTATACCTCAGCTTATGCCTACACCTGCTCCTATTGTTGTGGAGAACCCCACTGATCGGCGGATCAGACTACTAGAGAAGTTCATGAAGCTAAAGCCTAAGGAATTCACTGGTGGGGTTGACTTGGAGAAGGCCGAAGATTGCCTGAAGAATGTCGAGAAGATCAGTCGCTCCTTAGAGCTTGATGAGGAGTCTCAGGTCCTATGTGTTGCTCACACACTAGAGAGTGATGCAGAGGACTGGTGGCTTTCAGTGTTGGATACACATGGGGTAGTGCAGAGTTGGGACACCTTCAAACGGTTGTTCTTACAGGCTTACGTTCCAGAGACTGAGAGACAGGCTAAGCAACTCGAGTTTTGGAATCTCGCACAGGGCACCATGTCAGTCAGGGAGTACGAGCTCAGATTTAGGCAGCTCACAGTTTATGCTCCTGGGTTAGTTCAGACGCCGAGTGACAAGATTATGAGGTTTTCTTTGAACCAAAGGCATGCGATCCGACAGGCTTTGTCTGTGACGAAGATGACTAATTTTACCACAGTGGTCCAGAGGGCCAAACAGTATGAGTTGGCTGAGCGGGTTGATGGTATGTCTACACGGGCAGCTCCAGGTGAACAGACTTCACAAGCAGAGTCTGGGGAACAGTTCCAGACTCCGTGGAAGAAGGGAAGATGGGAAAGGAAGAGAAATTTTTTTGGAAGAGCACAGTCTGATGGTGCTCAGAGTAAGGCATCCCAGGTTCAGACTGGTATGATGGCCTCACCAGTGGTTTCTTCTCCTGTCCCGATTCCTATTCAGGCACCGAGTGCACCGAGACCCCCATTCCCACAGACTGCTGCATGAGGCAGAGGTAGAGGCCGAGGAAGTTATGTGACGACATCTCAGACTGGGTCATTTGCACCCAGGGCTCCGTTTTTATGTTTTCAATGTGGGCAGGCTGGGCATAGGAAGTTCGAGTGTCCGAATTTTTAGAGAGCTCAGGGATTTGTGCAACAGTCCAGTGCCAGAGAGATAGCGAAGGCAGCTACTGAGCCAGACCCGACAGCATCCAGGACTTTGGTGGAAGGTACTCTTATTATTTGTGGTACTTCTATGCATATATTATTTTATGCTGGGTATACATTATCATTCATATCTGGACGTATGGTAGATAGTTTGCATTTGACTCCCATTAGGGCTAGTACATGGTTAGTGGTGAGTACTGTAGCTGGGGAGAAGATCTACCCGAACATGATCTGTAGCCAGTGTGCGGTTCAGATTGGTGATGTTGAGATGCCTATTGACTTTCGCGTCCTAGAGTTTTTAGAGTTTGATGCAATTCTAGGGATGGATTGGCTCGCGGCTTATCATGCAGTTGTCGACTGTTTCGCGAAGAGAATCATTTTTCAGATCCCCGGACACCCAATGTTAACACTACAGGGTAGAGCTTCAGACCAGACAGTCACAAGGGGTAGATTTGTGACTGATGGAGATCAGGAGATTTTGGCTGGGTTAGTGCCTGATGAGGAAGAGACTAGTGAGGTGATACTTGAGGATATTGCCATTGTTAAGGACTTTCCAGATGTGTTCCCTGCGGATCTTCCAGGATTACCATCGAAGCGAGAGATCGATTTCATTATTGAACTAGTCCCTGGCACGAAGCCTATCTCCATGGCACCATATAGAATGGCGCCTGCCGAGTTGAGAGAGTTGCAGAAACAGCTCGAGGAGTTATTGGCTAAGGGCTTTATTTGCCCGAGCGTGTCACCCTGGAGAGCTCCAGTTCTTTTGTGAAAAAAAAAGATGGGAGCTTGTGGTTGTGCATCGACTATCGCCAATTGAACAAGGTGACCATCAAGAACAAATATCCTCTCCCAAGGATTGATGACTTGTTTGATCAGTTGAGGGGAGCGAGGTATTTTTCAAAGATTGATTTGCGCTCCAGGTATCATCAGCTGAGGATCAGGGAGGAGGTTGTGCCTAAAACAACATTCAGAACCCGCTATGGACATTATAAGTTCCTTGTGAAGCCATTTGGTGTGACTAATGCACCGGCGATGTTCATGGACCTGATGCAGAGGGTCTTTAGGCAGTATCTGGATAAGTTTGTCATCGTCTTCATTGATGACATATTGGTGTATTCCAAGACTCGGGCTGAGCATGAGGAACACCTTAGAGTGACTTTGCAAACTCTGAGAGAGCATAGGCTATATGCAAAGCTGAGCAAGTGCGAGTTTTGGATCACCGAAGTGAAGTTCTTAGGTCATGTGGTAAGTTCTGAGGGGATTTCAGTTGATCCGTCTAAGGTTGAAGCCATTATCAGTTGGCCTAGGCCTACCACAGTGACCGAGATCAGAAGCTTTCTTGGGTTAGCTGGTTACTATAGGAGATTCGTTCAGGGATTCTCCAAGATAGCTATGCCTATGACTAGGCTCACCCAGAAAGATGTGTTCTTTGTATGGACCGAGGAGTATGAGAATGCCTTTTTAGAGCTCAAGAAAAGATTGATATCTACGCCAGTGTTGATTTTGCCAAAGCCTGATCAGGAGTTGGTTATCTATACTGATGCCTCTCGTATCGGCTTGGGTTGCATGTCGATGCAGAAGGATAGGGTCATTGCTTACGCATCGAGGCAGTTAAAGGTGCATGAAAAGAACTACCCTGTTCATGACTTAGAACTGGCCGCAGTGGTTTTTGCTTTGAAGATTTGGAGGCATTATCTCTATGGTGAGAGATTCACTTTGTATTCTGACCATAAGAGCCTCAAGTACTTGTTCTCTCAGAAGAAATTGAACATGAGGCAGAGAAGGTGGTTAGAGCTCCTCAAAGACTATGATTTTACATTGGAATACTACCCAGGTAAAGCCAATGTAGTGGCTGATGCGTTGAGCATGAAGCGGGTAGAGACAGTTATGGTAGCACGCCAGATGTCTCATGAGTGCAGACTACTTGAGGCGGCTACGGTTATGAGTACATGTGCTACCCCTTCATATCAGATTGTGATATGTGCTCAAATGAGAGCTCAGCCTACACAAGTCCAGGAGGTAATTGACCAACAGAGACTTGACGTTGATTATGGGATGTACAAGTCTTGGGCTGAGAGCTGTGATTTTACTGATTGGCACTTGTCATCTGATGGTGCCTTGAGATTTAGGGGACGTTTATGGGTTCCCGCAGATCCACGACTTAGACAAAGTGTTCTCCAAGAGGCTCACAGATCTTATTATGCTATTCATCCTGGCAGAACCAAGATGTATCATGATATGAAAAGAATGTATTGGTGGCCCGACATGAAGAGGGAGATAGCTCAGTTCATTCAGAGGTGTGAGATCTGTCAAAGAGTCAAAGCAGAGCATCAGAGGCCTGGAGGGCAAATGCAACCGCTTGCCATTCCTGAGTGGAAATGGGAGCACGTCACTATGGACTTTGTTGTGGGATTACCCAACACCCCGAGGAGAAATAATGTTGTTTGGGTTGTTATTGATCGCTTGACCAAGTCCGCTCACTTTCTATCGATGAACACTAGGGATTCTATGGACAAGCTGAGCAGACTCTATATGCGGGAGATAGTCAGATTACATGGAATGCCAATTTCGATTGTGTCAGATAGGGATCCGAGGTTTACATCGGTATTCTGGCAGGGGTTGCAGAGGCAGCTCGGCACTAGACTAGATCTCAGTACCGCTTTTCACCCCCAGACGGATGGCCAGTCTGAGAGGTTGATATCGATTTTAGAGGATATGCTTCGAGCTTGTGTCCTTGAGTCCAGTGGTAACTGGGAGGAGTACATACATCTGTGTGAGTTCGCGTACATCAACAGCTATCAGTCCAGTATCGGCCTGGCTCCTTTTGAGGCATTGTATGGTCGACCCTGTAGATCTCTGATCTGTTGGACGGAGGTAGGGGATGTTGCGGTGATGGGACCAGAGTTTGTACAAGAACACACAGAGAAGATTAAGAAGATCAAGCATAATATGAAAGTAGCCCAAGACAGGCAGAAGAGTTACACTGATGCCAAGCGGAAGACCGTAGAGTTCGAGGTGGGTGACCAAGTTTTATTGAAGGTCTCACCTCAGAAGGGCCAAACTAGATTTAGGATAAAAGGCAAGCTCGCTCCGAGATTTATTGGGCCGTTCGAGGTTTTAGAACTAATTGGCCCCGTCGCTTACCGATTAGCCTTGCCACCTCAGTTAGCAGTAGTCCACAATGTCTTTCATGTGTAATGCTGAGAGTGTACAAGAGTGATTTTGATCACGTCTTGGACTGGAGGAACATTGAACTGAGGCAGGATGGGACTTATGATGAGGAACCTATTCAGATACTTGACCGAAAAGTTCAGAGGTTACGTAACCGCGAGATTCCGATGGTTAAGGTGAGATGGCAGTTCCATGGCGAGGAGCAGGTTACTTGGGAGCGTGAGGACTACATGATGGAGCACTTTGCCGAGTTCATGGGCTTAGGTAATTTCTTAACCTTAAAAATTCGAGGACGAAGTTCATTCTAAGGTGGGTGTGATGTGACGCCCCGAAAATTATTTCATCTTGCCCATAACCCAATTGCACTTTGCCCGAACTCTATGCGTTGCCTTGATATGTTTGGTGTTTATTTGATGGTTGTTTAATGTTTGTATAGTTGATGTTTGATAATGTATATAAATATGTGTATCATAAATTGTATATGGGTCATGTTAAATTAAAGTATAATGCATATGTTATTATTTATGCATGGGCCCATTAAACCATGAATTGATATGGGTTAGGATTGATTGAATAAAAGGATAAATGAGAATGAAAATTTGGTGTATTAAATGGATTGGACATTTAAAATACATGGAAGCATGAGATTGGTTAAAGTACATGTGGTTGGTATGGGTAGTATGAGACCAACACATGTGAAGGTTGGTGCATGAAAGTGGACAAGTGTCCCATGCCACTTCTCTTCTCCAAGGAATTGCTAGAAAGTGAGGTTAGTAGAGGGAATCCAAGAATGTGCTAGAAAGTGTGGTTAGTGGAGGGAATCCAAGAATGTGCTAGAAAGTGAGGTGAATGGTGAGGTGAGTGGAGGGAATCAAGGAAGTGCTAGAAAGTGAGGTGAGTGGAGAGAAAGGAAAAAAATAAAAGAAAAGAAGAGAAAGGAGGAGTTGCAAGAGGAAAATCTCTGCGACGTTTTCATCAAAGAGGATGATCTTTAGGGTATATGGTCAGATTAAGCTCAAACTTTATCAGCAAGTTTGTAGCTTATGGTTCCGCATTCTGAACGGTGAAGATCTTGATTTGAGGTTTCTTCTAAGAGATCTAACATCTCAAACCAAGCTGGTCGGAAAGTCTGAATTTCTCTCACTGTTTCGCTCAAACTTATAGATCTCCTCAATCTACCGTTGGATGGATATAAAATTTGGGTATGTAGTTTACAACTGATATTTCTGCACTCTCAACGGTAGAGATGCTTATGAGATACGTATGTTGTGTGATATAGTCATCTGAGTTTGAGTATTTGCAGTAGGAAACGAGAAATTGTCTGATTAAAGACTTGTTCATCAATGATACTTATCTTTTCTGTACACCGTGGGATTGGGCTGATATTTGGACAGAAGGTTTGTTTCTTCACATACTTCAATCTGTACGGTTGATTTTGTGATTAAATATTTCTGTTGGTAGATTGATACATCTGAACAGAATATTAGATAAAGAATTGGTAGGGTTGCTTGTATTAGACCCAAATTTAGAATATGAACTTAGACCTTTCCAAATAGCTTGCAGGTCAACTATGTTGACCTAGTTGCCATTGTTGATGAACCCATGATGCAAAATCAGTGATATACATGGCTGAACATGGTGACCTAGTGTAAATCGACAATATGGCCTAAGTATGAAAAATTTCATATTTAAGGGCTTTTGATGCTTTTGGCCTAGAATCATTGAATTGATGCAACTTATGTTTAATTAAGCATGATTAGGGTTGATTATGCTACTGATTTGGTGGTTGTGATCATATCATGGGTTAGGCCTACTTGTGATCAAGTGACCCAATTTGGGCATGTTTATGCCTAAGGAATTGAAAATCAGTATTTTTTATTAATAGAATGGTTTATGTGTGATAACTATGCATTAGAGGCCTAAGTCATGTGATTTGAGTTAAATGATGGGATTAGATGGGATTTAGGCCTATTGTCTATATGTGGGCTGATTTAGGGTTGATGTGTAATGTCTATGCGATTGAGCATAGAAATTGATGTGTGGTAGGATATTGATGTATGTTTCAGGATCTTGATTGGGTTGATTCGGTTTGGTGGTCGTGTGTGGTTAAATACTCTCGCGAGGCTTGGTTGTGAGTAGACTTCATTTATGATTATATATTTTATGTCATCATATCACTTATATATATTGTATGTTGAAAGCATAAATGTGTTCTAATGTTTTGAATGATGCATTGATTTGAGAAAACCTTATGACTTTGGTTGAGCCCATCTATCTGGCTAATAGGGGGACTTAACCTTGTCATAGGAGGGTTTTAGGAAAGGAAATGATTGGGGTCAACGGTACGGTGAAATAGACGTGCACTAGTAACCCAAAGTAAACATGATTGCGGTCAACGGTACGGTGAAATAGACGTGCGCTAGTAACCCAATGCATGTGGAATGTGGATCCAAATTGATAAGCTTTTACTTGCATCTAACTTATTATAAATGCTTGATATCTATATGTTATGAGCTTTTAATCATGCTACACATTGACATGCATACATGATATTTATTGATGAGTATTGATAGCATATTTGAATTCTATTCACTGGGCACCGTTGGCTCACCCTCATTTTCCTCTTTCAGGTCCTTCTGTCTCGAATAAGGGCAAAGGAGTAGTCATATCTTAAGGGCCTTGCCTGTGAGAGAATCCAAAGCCTCGATGTGAGTTGAGAGGCATTTTGATTGAACTGTGTTTTAAATTATGAAGTATTATATTTTGGATTATGTAATTATAATACTTACCACATTGTAGTATGGGTGAGTTGGGACTTGTTAGATAGACCATGTGGGCATATGACGATTTTTATTTGTACCCACAATTTTGGACTTTATGTGTATGTCAATTTTAATGGACTGTAGGGATTATGATTTTATTTATGGTTCATTTTTATGGATTATCTCTTGTCTTTGATGATTAATACGGTGGGTAGTTTTGTTTAGTACCTTTTGATATTATGTCGTTGTTTGAGATAAGACTCGTAGGGTCTCAACCACCTCACGGGAGTTGAGGGGTGGTCGGAGATGCCTACGCCGGGCCCCCTCCCCGGAATTCCGCATGCCATTCCCTGTGGGGTTGGTGGTCCGGGGCGCGGGGTCGCCACAATGCAGGTTAAGGAGGAAGAAGGTAACCAAAGGGAGAACTTGTTCCATACTCGGTGCTTTGTAAACAACAAAGTTTGTAGTGTCATTATCGATGGAGGGAGTTGCACAAACGTAGCCAGCACTTATTTGGTGGAGAAATTGGCATTAACTACCTTGAAACATCCCCACCCTTATCGGCTTCAGTGGTGAATGAATGTGGCGAAATCATGGTAACAAGGCAAGTGTGGTGGCATTATCCATTGGTAAATATGAGGATGAGGTGCTTTGTGATGTGGTTCCTATGCATGCATGCCATTTATTGTTGGGAAGACCATGGCAGTATGATGAGAGGGCTAAGCATGATGGATTCACAAATAGGTAATTCTTTCACTCATAAAGGGTAGCCTATTATTCTTGTGTCATTGACTCCAAATCAAGTCAGGGAAGACCAATTAAAGTTATAAAGCTCAAATGAAAAAAAGAAAGAAAAAGAAATGAAGGCCGAAATTGGGAAAAAAAAAAGAGAAAAACATTGATTAGAGAGAAAAAGAAAAAGAGGGGATTTCAGCTATAGTAAGAGCAAGAGAGGAAAAATTCAATTACATTGCAAAAAAAAGTGAGATCAAGAGAGCATTATTTTCACACCAGCCCCTTATTGTACTCATGTACAAGGAGGCTCTTTTATGTACTAATGATCTTGTCGGTGCTTTGCCGAGTATTATTGTTTCTCTTTTGCAAGAGTTTGAAGATGTCCTTCTCGAAAAAGTACCTTATGGATTACCTCCAATCCGAGGGATTGAACATCAAATTGATTTCATACCAGGTGCATCAATTCCAAACTAACCTGCTTATAGGAGTAATCCCGAGGAGACCAAGGAACTCCAAAGGCAAGTAGGTGAATTATTGGAGAAGGGGTATGTGTGTGAAAACATGAGTCCTTGTGCAGTTCCGGGGCTGTTAGTTCCTAAGAAGGATGGAACATGAAGGATGTGTGTTGACTGCCGAGCCATCAACAACATAACGGTAAAGTATCGTCATCCCATTCCTAGATTAGACGATACGTTGGATGAATTGCATGGTTCTTGTGTCTTTACAAAAATTGATCTTAAGAGTGGATATCATCAGATTAGGATGAAGGAAGGTGATGAATGGAAAACTGCTTTTAAGACTAAATATGGTTTGTATGAGTGGTTAGTGATGCCTTTCGGTTTAACTAATGCTCCGAGCACATTTATGCGTTTAATGAACCATTTTTTGCGTGCATTTATTGGCAGATTTGTCGTTGTGTATTTTGATGATATCCTAATTTATAGCAAAAACTTGGAAGAACATGTAATGCATTTGAAATCTGTTTTGGAAATTCTAAGGAAAGAAAAGTTGTTTGCTAATCTCAAGAAGTGCACCTTTTGCACGGATACACTTGTGTTTCTTGGTTTTGTTGTGAGTAAAAGAGGAATTGAGGTGGACGAGGAAAAGGTTAAGGCAATCCAAGAGTGGCCAACGCCTACAACAATCAGCCAAGAGAGGAGTTTCCACGGCTTAGCTAGCTTCTATAGACGGTTTGTGCGTGATTTTAGTAGCTTAGCCTTACCTCTTACTGAAGTCATCAAGAAAAATGTGCCGTTTAAGTGGGGGAAAGAACAAAAAAAGGCATTTAATCTGATTAAAGAAAAGTTACTAATGCACTTTTGCTTGTTTTACCTAACTTTGCTAAAACTTTTGAAATTGAGTGTGATGCTTCAGGTATAGGTATTGGAGCTGTTTTGATGCAAGAAGGCTGTCCAGTTGCTTATTTCAGTGAAAAGTTGAGTGGGGCAGCCCTAAATTACCCTACTTATGATAAGGAGATGTACGCCTTGATAAGGGCTTCGAAAAATTGGCAGCACTATTTATGGCCAAAGGAATTCGTGATTCACACAGATCATGAATCTTTGAAGCATTTGAAAGGACAACTAAGGTTGAATAGACGCCATGCCAAGTGGGTGGAATTCATTGAAACATTTCCTTATGTGATCAGATACAAGCAAGGTAAGGAAAATGTTGTGGCTGATGCATTGTCCCGAAGGTATGCTTTACTTTCCATTTTAGATACAAAATTGCTTGGTTTTGAATACATTAAGGATCTGTATGCACAAGATTCTGATTTTGGTGAAGTGTTCAATGCATGTGAAAAAGTGGCGTTTGGTAAGTTTTATAGGCATGATGGATTTTTGTTTCGGGAAAATAAATTGTGTGTGCCTATGTGTTCTTTGCATGAATTGTTTGTGAGAGAAGCTCATGGTGCTGGTTTGATGGGTCATTTTGGTGTAGCTAAGACATTAGGAATTTTGCATGATCATTTTTTTTAGCCTCATATGAAACGTGATGTAGAAAGAATCTGTGAGAAGTGTATCAAGTGTAAACAGGCCAAGTCTAAGTTGAAACCCCATGGTTTGTACACCCTTTTGCCAATACCTAGTGAACCTTGGACTGATATTTCTATGGATTTTGTTTTGGGATTACCTAGGACTAAGAGGGGGAGAGATTCAGTTTTTGTGGTGGTAGATAGATTTTCCAAGATGGCACACTTCATTGCATGTCATAAAACTGATGATGCATCACATATAGCTGATTTGTTCTTCAAAGAAATTGGTAGGTTACATGGCATGCCTAGGATCATTGTTTCTGATAGGGACGCAAGGTTTTTGAGTTACTTTTGGAAGACTTTGTGGGGAAAGTTGGGAACCAAGTTATTATTTTCTACTACTTGTCATCCACAAACGGATGGTCAAACTGAAGTAGTAAATAGAACTTTGTCTTCTTTGTTACGTGCTATCATTAAAAAGAACTTGAAAACATGGGAAGATTGTTTGCCACATGTTGAATTTGCTTATAATCGAAGTATTCGTTCTGCAACTAACTTTTCACCATTTGAAATGGTTTATGGTTTTAACCCATTGTCACCTTTGGTTTTAACTTCTTTACCTTTGAGTGAACATGTAAACTTAGATGGCAAAAAGAAGGCAGAATTTGTAAAGATGATTCATGAAAAGGCACGGCTGAACATTGAAAGGAGGACTAAACAATATGTCCAACAAGCCAACAAGGGACGCAAGAAGGTAGTGTTTGAACCTAGAGATTGGGTTTGGTTGCACTTAAGGACCGTTTTCCTGAGAAAAGGTGTTCAAAATTCCTACCTCGGGGTGACAGACCATTTCAAATAGTGGAATGCATCAATGATAATGCCTACAAGCTTGACATACGAGGTGAGTATGGTGTCAGTGCAAGCTTTAATGTTGCTGATTTGTCTCCTTTTGATGTAGGTGATGATTTGAGGACAAATCCTTCTCAAGAGGGGGTGAATGATACAAACCAATGAGCAAATGATGCAAACCAAAGAGCTGGACAAGTTGATCATACACTTGGGAATGAAGTTGAATATGCACAAGACCCATTATCACTTCCAAGTGGTCCAATTACAAGACTTAGAGCCAAACGTTTCAAAGAAGCGCTAAATGGGCTAATCCAAGAGAATTGGCCTGATTCTTAAAAGACCAAGATGGGCTCAAATAATAATCAAGGCTTAGTCCATGCTATCAAAGAAATTGAAGAAGCTAATTAGCACACAAAACGTGATCAGCATGGACTAACCATCAAAGGGCGTGAATTTGTTGAGTTTCAAGGATATTAAATAGGGGAATAAACTTGGTCCTGGCTGGTTATGTTAAATACGTTAAACTTAGTCAATTAGGTATTTTGGTTACCTTTAGAAGTCCAAGAGGCTTAAAAAACGTGGGGACTTGTTCTTTAGAAGTCCAAGAGGCCTAAAAATGTGGGGACTTGTTCTTTAGAAGTCCAAGAGGCCTAACAACATGGGGACTTGTTCTTTAGAAGTCCAAGAGGCCTAAAATCGTGGAGACTTGTTCTTTAGAAGTCCAAGAGGCCTAAAAAAGTGGGGACTTTTTTATGTTGATGTTTGTGTTGTTTTAAATTTAGTTTTGTCTTTTCCTATTCTTGGAGGGTTGTTCCAAGTATATATAGATTGGTAGCTCGAATTTTGAAAGGACAGATTATGATTTCAGAACTTAACATCCTTGTGAGGTCTTGTGTCCTCTTTGTTCTTAAAAGAACTCTTTGAACTTATCAAGTTAATCTTGTGGTGTTCAAACAACCAAACTTATCACCTTGATTGTTGAATCTTGGTGTGGCGTTTTCAATCCTTCGTAGTCTTGGTTTTCATCTGGTTAGGTGACGGGTCAAGGCTCAACCAATTTTGTTTACACGATCTTGGGGTTCTAATCCATCATTGTTATTGGGTTTCATCACAATTGTTGGTGGAGTTCATATCATTTGGGATATTCTAAGAAATGGCTATTCTGCACCCACAAAGGTTGAAAATGGAGTAATTGTGCCGAAGGCAAAGAATTTGTGGCAACCCGGAAAAAAGAAGTTAGAGCAATTAAATGACAAGGCCATAAACATGCTTTTCTGTAGTCTTTTCATTAATGTATTCAACAGACAGTGCCTCTAACACTGCCAAGGAGAAATGGGATAACCTAGAAGTTACTCATTAAGATAGAAAGCAAGTAAAGGAAACAAAGTTGGGAATGCTGGAAGAATCTTAAGATGCCTTCAGAATTAGTAAGAACGAAGACATCTCACATACCATAACACGCTTCACTAAGATTATTAAAGAGATGAAGAAGCTGGGTGAGGTGCTCCCACGAGCAAAAACAATTGGGAAATTCCTTAGGGGACTGTTTGATGAAAGAAATTCTATGAATCGCCCTCAACTGTTCAAAGCTGGAAATGGCTATTATAAGAAATGGCTATTCCGCACTTACAAAGGTTGAAAATTGAGTAATTGTGCCGAAGGCAAAGAATGTATGGCTACCCGGAGAAAAGAAGTTAGAGCAATTAAATGACAAGGCCATAAACATGCTTTTTTACAGTCTTTCCATTAATGAATTCAACAAACATAGTGCCTCCAACACTGCCAAGGAGAAATGGGATAACATAGTTGTTACTCATGAAGACAGAAAGCAAGTAAAAGAAACAAAGTGGGGAATGTAGGAAGAATCTTATGATGCCTTTAGAATTAGTAAGAACGAAGATATCTCAAATGCCATAACATGCTTTACTAAGATTATTGAAGAGATGATAAAGCTGGGTGAGGTGCTCCCACAAGCAAAAACAAATTGGAAATTCCTTAGGGACATCTATGAAGAAGGAAATTCTGTGAATCGCCCTCCTTTATAAAAGGGCAGAAATTACTTGCACTGGAGTAGAAGAATAAGATACTTCAGGAGACCCCATGATTATGATGTTTGAGATATTGTAAGAATTGGCTATTGTGCACCCACAAAGGTTGAAAATGGAGTAATTGTGCCGAAGGCAAAGAATGTATGGCTACCCAGAGAAAAGAAGTTAGAGCAATTAAATGACAAGGGCAAAAACATGTTTTTCTGTAGTCTTCTCATTAATGAATTCAACAGACATAGTGCCTACAACACTGTAAAGGAGAAATAGGATAACCTAGAAGTTACTAATAAAGACAGAAAGCAAGTAAAGGAAACAAAGCCGAGAATGCTGGAGGAATCCTATGATGCCTTTAGAATTAGTGAGAATGAATACATCTCAGATGCCATATCACGTTTCACTTAGATTATTAAAGAGATGAAGAAGCTGGGTGAAGTGCTCCAACAGGCAAAAAGAATTGGAAATTTTCTTAGGGGCCATCTATGATGAAAGAAATTATGTGAATCGCCCTCCCTGTTCATGAGCGAAAATTACTCGCACTGGAAAACAAGAATCAGATACTTCATGAGATCCCCTGTGTCACACCCTGGGTTGCACAGCGCGCCCCCTACCCAGGTGTGGACGCACCCCCTCGGGGCGAACGCCTAGCCATAGTACCACATAATATTATCATATCGCCATGTAGCAACCCAACCGCAGCTGGTCTACATCGAAACGATTATTTGTCTGCCACTATTTATGAATAGTGCAGGGCCTCCCTAGGAATCGAACTCGAGACCTCCCTTAAGGAGTCTAATTTCGCATTCCTATGGCATTCCTAAGAAAATCCTTAAGGGACATGTATGAGGAAGGAAACTTTGTGTACCGCGTCTCAATGTTTAAGGAAAAAGAATGTGTGGCTACCCGGAGAAAAGAAGTTAGAGCAATTAAATGACAAGGCCAAAAAAATGCTTTTTTGTGTACTCTTTTGATTAACGAATTAAACAGACATAGTGCCTGCAACAATGCCAAGGAGAAATGGGATAACGTAGAAGTTACTCATGAAGACAGAAAGCAAGAAAAGAAAACAAGGTTGAGAATGCTGGAGGAATCCTATGATGCTTTCAGAATTAGTGAGAACGAAGACACCTCAGATGCCATAACACGATTCGCCATGATTATTATAGAGATGAAGAAGCTGGGGGAGGTGTTCCCACAAAGAAAAACAATTGGAAAATTCCTTGGGGTACATGTTTGATGAAGAAAATTTTGTGAATCGCCCTCCCGTATTCAAGGGCGGAAATTACTTGCACTGAAAAACAAGAATAAGATACTTCATGAGATCTCGTCATTCTGATGTTTGGGATATTGTAAGAAATGACTATTTTGAACCCACAAAGGTTGAAAATGGAGTAATTGTGACGAAGGGAAAGAATGTGTGGCTACCCGGAGAAAAGAAGTTAGAGCAATTAAATGACAAGGCCATACAAATGATTTTCTGTACTCTTTTCATTAATGAATTAAACAGACATAGTGCCTGCAACACTGCCAAGGAGAAATGGGATAACGTAGAAGTTACTCATGAAGACAGAAAGCAAGTAAAGAAAAAAAAGTTGAGACAGCTGGAGGAATCCTATGATGCCTTCAGAATTAGTGAGAATGAAGACATCTCAGATGCCATAACACACTTCAATAAGATTATTAAAGAGATGAAGAACCTAGGTGAGGTGCTCCACAAGCAAAAACAATTGGGAAATTCCTTAAGGGACATGTTTGATGAAGAAAATTCTTTCAATCGCCCACCCTTGTTCAAGGGCGGAACATACTTGCACTGGAAAACAAGAATAAGATACTTCATGAGATCTCTTGATTCTGATCTTTGGGATACTGTAAGAAATGGCTATTCTGCACCCACAAAGGTTGAAAATGGAGTAATTGTGCCGAAGGCAAAAAATATATGGCTACCCGGAGAAAAGAAGCTAGAGCAATTAAATGACAAGACAATAAACATACTTTTTTGTATTCTTTTCATTAATGAATTCAGCAAACATAGTGCCTGCAACACTGCCAAGGAAAAATGGGATAACGTAGAAGTTACCCATAAAGACAAAAAGCAAGTAAAGGAAACAAAGTTGAGAATCCTGGAAAAATCCTCTGATGCCTTTAGAATTAGTGAGAACGAAGACAGCTCAGATGCCACAACACGCTTCACCAAGATTATTTAAGAGATGAAGAAGTTGGGTGAGTTGCTCTAACGAGCAAAAATAATTGGAAAATTCCTCAGGGGACATGTTTGATGGAGAAAATTCTGTGAATCGCCCTCCCTTGTTCAAGGGCGGAAATTTCTTGGACTGGAAAACAAGAATAAGATACTTTATGAGATCCCATGATTATGATGTTTTCGATATTGTAAGAAATGGCTATTCTGCACCTAGAGAGGTTGAAAATGGAGTAATTGTGCCGAAGGCGAAGAATGTGTGGCTACACGGAGAAAAGAAGTTAGAGCAATTAATTGACAAGGCAATAAACATGCTTTTCTGTAGTCTTCTCATTAATGAATTCGACAAACATAGTGATTGCAACACAGCCAAGGAGAAATGGGATAACATAGAAGTTACTAATGAAGACTGAAAGCAAGTAAAGGAAACAAAGTTGAGAATGTTGGAGGAATCCTTAGATGCCACAACATGCTTCACCAAGATTATTAAAGAGATGAAGAAGCTGGGTGTGGTGCTCCGACAAGCAAAAACATTTGGAAAAATCCTTAAGGGACATGTATGATGAAAGAAATTTTGTGTATCGCGTTCCACTGTTTAAGGGCAAAAATTACTTGCACTAAAAAATGGCTATTCTGCACCCACAAAAGTTGAAGATGGAGTAATTGTGCCGAAGGCAAAAAATGTATGGCTACCCG
Organism: Paratinospora sagittata; assembly: GCA_035771175.1. Classification (NCBI taxonomy): domain Eukaryota; kingdom Viridiplantae; phylum Streptophyta; class Magnoliopsida; order Ranunculales; family Menispermaceae; genus Paratinospora; species Paratinospora sagittata. Next base: position 11,762,902 of record CM069611.1, on the reverse strand, counting down.
AAGAAAAGAAGTTAGAGCAATTAAATGATAAGGCCAAAAAAATGCTTTTCTGTACACTTTTCATTAATGAATTAAACAGACATAGTGCCTGCAACAATGCCAAGGAGAAATGGGATAACGTAGAAGTTACTCGTGAAGATAGAAAGCAAGTAAATAAAACAAAGGTGAGAATGCTTGAGGAATCATATGATGCCTTCAGAATTAGTGAGAACGAAGACATCTCTGATGCCATAACACCCTTCACTAAGATTATTAAAGAGATGAAGAAGCTGGGTGAGGTGCTCCCACAAGCAAAAACAATTGGGAAATTCCATAGGCGAGATGTTTGATGAAGATATTCTGTGAATCGCCCTCCACTGTTCAAGGGCAGAAATTAATTGCACTGAAAATCAAGAATAAGACACTTCATGAGATCTTGTGATTTTGATGATTGGGATATTGCAAGAAACAACTATTTTGAACCCACAAAGGTTGAAAATGGAGTAATTGTGACGAAGGCAAAGAATGTGTGGCAACTCGGAGAAGTTTGAGCAATTAAATGACAAGGCCAAAAAAATGCTTTTCTGTAGTCTTTTCATTAATGAATTAAACAAACATAGTGCCTGCCACATTCCAAGGGGAAATGGGATAACGTAGAAGTTACTAATGAAGACAGAAAGCAAGTAAATAAAACAAAGTTGAGAATGCTTGAGGAATCATATGATGCCTTCAGAATTAGTGAGAACGAAGACATCTCAGATGCCATAACACGCTTCACTAAGATTATTAAAGAATGGCTATTCTGCACCCACAAAGGTTGAAAATGGAGTAATTGTGCCGAAGGCAAAGAATATATGGCTACCCGGAGAAAAGAAGTTAGAGCAATTAAATGACAAGGCCATAAACATGTTTTTTTGTATTCTTTTCATTAATGAATTCAGCAAACATAGTGCCTGCAACACTGCCAAGGAGAAATGGGATAACGTAGAAGTTACTCATGAACATAAAAAGCAAGTAAAGAAAACAAAGTTGAGAATGCTGGAGGAATCATATGATGCCTTCAGAATTAGTCAGAACGAAGACATCTAAGACGCCATAACACGCTTCACTAAGATTATTAAAGAGACGAAGAAGCTGGGTGAGGTGCTCCCACAAGCAAAAACAATTAAAAAATTCTTTAGGGGACATGTTTGATGAAGAAATTTCTGTGATTCGCCCTCCCCTGTTTAAGGGCAGAACTCACTTGCACAGGAAAACGAGAATAAGATACTTCATGAGATCTCATGATTTGATGTTTGGGATATTGTAATGAATGGCTATTCTACACCCACAAAGGTTGAAAATGGAGTAATTGTGCCAAAGGCAAAGAATATATGGCTACCTGGAGAAAAGAAGTTGGAGCAATTAAATGATAAGGCCATAAACATGTTTTTTTGTATTCTTTTCATTAATGAATTCAGCAAACATAGTGCCTGCAACACTGCCAAGGAGAAATGGGATAACGTAGAAGTTACTCATGAACATAAAAAGCAAGTAAAGAAAACAAAGTTGAGAATGCTGGAGGAATCATATGATGCCTTCTGAATTAGTGAGAACGAAGACATCTAAGACGTCATAACACGCTTCACTAAGATTATTAAAGAGATGAAGAAGCTGGGTGAGGTGCTCCACAAGCAAAAACAATTGGAAAATTCTTTAGGGGACATGTTTGATGACCCTTCCTTGTTTCAGGGCAGAACTCACTCGCACTGGAAAACAAGAATAAGATACTTTATGAGATCCGATGATTCTGATGTTTTGGATATTGTAAGAAATGGCTATTCTGCACCCAAAAAGGTTGAAAATGGAGTAATTGTGCCGAAGGCAAAGAATGTATGGCCACATGGAGAAAAGAAGTTAGAGCAATTAAATGACAAGGCCAAAAAAATGCTTTTCTGTACTCTTTTCATTAATGAATTAAACAGACATAGTGCCTGCAACAATGCCAAGGGGAAATGGGATAACGTAAATGTTACTGATGAAGACAGAAAGCAAGTAAATAAAACAAAGTTGAGAATGCTTGAGGAATCATATGATGCCTTTAGAATTAGTGAGAACGAAGACATCTCAGATGCCATAACACGCTTCACTAAGATTATTGAAGAGATGAAGAAGCTGGGTGAGGTGCTCTCACAAGCAAAAACAATTGGAAAATTCTTTAGGGGACTTGTTTGATAAAGAAAATTCTGTGGATCACCCTTCCCTGTCTTAGGGCAGAACTCACTCGCACTGGAAATCGAGAATAAGATACTTCGTGAGATCTGATGATTCTGATGTTTAGGATATTGTAAAAAATGGCTATTCTGCACCCAAAAAGGTTGAAAATGTAAGGGACATGTATGAGGAAGGAAACTTTGTGTACCGCGTCTCAATGTTTAAGGCAAAAGAATGTGTGGCTACCTGGAGAAAAGAAGTTAGAGCAATTAAATGACAAGGCAATAAACATGCTTTTCTGTAGTCTTCTCATTAATGAATTCAACAGACATAGTGATTGCAACACAACCAAGGAGAAATGGGATAACGTAGAAGTTACTAATGAAGACTGAAAGCAAGTAAAGGAAACAAAGTTGAGAATGTTGGAGGAATCCTCAGATGCCACAACATGCTTCACCAAGATTATTAAAGAGATGAAGAAGTTGGGTGAGGTGCTCCCACAAGCAAAAACAATTGGAAAAATCCTTAAGGGACATGTATGATGAAGAAATTTCTGTGATTCGCCCTCCCCTGTTTAAGGGCAGAACTCACTTGCATAGGAAAACGAGAATAAGATACTTCATGAGATCTCATGATTTGATGTTTGGGATATTGTAATGAATGGCTATTCTACACCCACAAAGGTTGAAAATGGAGTAATTGTGCCGAAGGCAAAGAATATATGGCTACCCGGAGAAAAGAAGTTAGAGCAATTAAATGACAAGGCCATAAACATGTTTTTTTGTATTCTTTTCATTAATGAATTTAGCAAACATAGTGCCTGCAACACTGCCAAGGAGAAATGGGATAACGTAGAAGTTACTCATGAACATAAAAAGCAAGTAACGAAAACAAAGTTGAGAATGCTGGAGGAATCATATGATGCCTTCAGAATTAGTGAGAACGAAGACATCTAAGACGCCATAACACGCTTCACTAAGATTATTAAAGAGACGAAGAAGCTGGGTGAGGTGCTTCCACAAGCAAAAACAATTAAAAAATTCTTTAGGGGACATGTTTGATGAAGAAATTTCTGTGATTCGCCCTCCCCTGTTTAAGGGCAGAACTCACTTGCATAGGAAAACGAGAATAAGATACTTCATGAGATCTCATGATTTGATGTTTGGGATATTGTAATGAATGGCTATTCTGCACCCACAAAGGTTTAAAATGGAGTAATTGTGCCGAAGGCAAAGAATATATGGCTACCTGGAGAAAAGAAGTTAGAGCAATTAAATGATAAGGCCATAAACATGTTTTTTTGTACTCTTTTCATTAATGAATTCAACAAACATAGTGCCTGCAACACTGCCAAGGAGAAATGGGATAACGTACTCATGAACATAAAAAGCATGTTAAGAAAACAAAGTTGAGAATGCTGGAGGAATCATATGATGCCTTCAGAATTAGTGAGAACGAAGACATCTAAGACGCCATAACACGCTTCACTAAGATTATTAAAGAGATGAAGAAGCTGGGTGAGGTGCTCCCACAAGCAAAAACAGTTGGAAAATTCTTTAGAGGACATGTTTGATGAAGAAATTTATGTGGATCACCCTTCCTTGTTTCAGGGCAGAACTCACTCGCACTGGAAAACAAGAATAAGATAATTCATGAGATCTCAAGATTTGATGTTTGGGATATTGTAATGAATGGTTATTCTGCACCCACAATGGTTGAAAATGGAGTAATTGTGCCGAAGGCAAAGAATATATAGCTACCCGGAGAAAAGAAGTTATAGCAATTAAATGACAAGGCCATAAACATGCTTTTTTGTACTATTTTAATTAATGAATTCAGCAACCATAGTGTCTGCAACACTGCCAAGGAGAAGTGGGATAACGTCGAAGTTACTCATGAAGATAAAAAGCAAGTAAAGAAAACAAAGTTGAGAATGCTGGAGGAATCATATGATGCCTTCAGAATTAGTTAGAACGAAGACATCTAAGACGCCATAACACGCTTCACTAAGATTATTAAAGAGATGAAGAAGCTGGGTGAGGTGCTCCGACAAGCAAAAACAATTGGAAAATTCTTTAGGGGACATGTTTGATGAAGAAATTTTTGTGGATCACCCTTCCCTGTTTCAGGGCAGAACTCACTCGCACTGGAAATGGACAATAAGATACTTCATGAGATCCGATGATTCTGATGTTTTGGATATTGTAAGAAATGGCTATTCTGCACCCACAAAGGTTGAAAATGGAGTAATTGTGCCGAAGTCAAAGAATGTATGGCTACGTGGAGAAAAGATGTTAAAGCAATTAAAGGACAAGGCCATAAACATGCTTTTTTGTACTCTTTTCGTCAATGAATTAAACAGACATAGTGCCTGCAACAATGCAAAGGGAAAATGGGATAACGTAGAAGTTACTCGTGAAGACAGAAAGCAAGTAATTAAAACAAACTTGAGAATGCTTAAGGAATCATATGATGCCTTCAGAATTAGTGAGAACGAAGACATCTCAGATGCCATAACACGCTTCATTAAGATTATTAAAGAGATGAAGAAGCTGGGTGAGGTACTCCCACAAGCAAAAACAATTGAAAAATTCTTTAGGGGACATGTTTGATGAAGAAAATTCTGTGAATCACCCACTTCTGTTCAAGGGCAGAACTTACTTGTACTGGAAAACGAGAATAAGATACTTCATGAGATCTCGTGATTCTGATGTTTGATATATTGTAAGAAATGGCTATTCTCCACCCACAAAGGTTGAAAATGGAGTAATTGTGCCGAAGGCAAAGAATATATGGCTACCCGGAGAAAAGAAGTTAGAGCAATTAAATGACAAGGCCACAAACATGATTTTTTGTACTGTTTTCATTAATGAATTCGGCAAACATAGTGCCTACAGCACTACAAAGAAGAAGTGGGATAACGTAGAAGTCACTCATGAAGACAGAGAGCATGTAAAGAAAACAAAGTTGAGAATGCTGGACGAATCAAATGATGCCTTCAGAATTAGTGAGAACGAAGACATCTCAGATGCCATAACACGCTTCACTAAGATTATTAAAGAGTTGAAAAAGCTGGGTGAGGTACTCCCACAAGCAAAAACAATAGGGAAATTCTTTACGGGACATGTTTGATGAAGAAAATTATGTGAATCGCCCTCCCCTGTTCAAGCGCGGAACTTACTTGCACTAGAAAACAAGAATAAGATACTTCATGAGATCTCGTGATTTGATGTTTCGGATATTGTAATGAATGTTTATTCTGCACCCACAATGGTTGAAAATGGAGTAATTGTGCCGAAGGCAAAGAATATACGGCTACTCAGAGAAAAGAAGTTAGAGCAATTAAATGACAAGGCCATAAACAAGCTTTTTTGTACTCTTTTTATTAATGAATTTAGCAAACATAGTGCCTGCAACACTGCCAAGGTGAAGTGGGATAACCTGAAAGTTACTCATGAAGACAGAAAGCAAGTAACGAAAACAAAATTGAGAATGTTGGAAGAATCCTATGATGCCTTTAGAATTAGTGAGAACGAAGACATCTCAGATGCCACGACACGCTTCACCAAGATTATTAAAGAGATGAAGAAGCTGGGTGAGGTGCTCCCACAAGCAAGAACAACTGGGAAGTTCTTTAGGGGACATGTTTGATGAAGAAAATTTTGTGAATCGCCCTCCCCAGTTCAAGGGCGGAACTTACTTGCACTGGAAAACAGGAATAAGATACTTCGTGAGATCTCGTGATTCTGATGTTTGGGATATTGTAATGAATGGCTATTCTGCACCCACAAAGGTTGAAAATGGAGTAAGTGTGCCGAAGGCAAAAAATATTTGGCTACCCGGAGAAAAGAAGTTAGAGCAAATAAATGACAAGGCCATAAACATGCTTTTTTGTACTGTTTTCATTAATGAATTCGGCAAACCTAGTGCCTACAGCACTACAAAGAAGAAGTGGGATAACGTAGAAGTCACTCATGAAGACAGAGAGCATGTAAAAAAAACAAAGTTGAGAATGCTGGACGAATCAAATGATGCCTTCAGAATTAGTGAGAACGAAGACATCTCAGATGCCATAACACGCTTCACTAAGATTATTAAAGGGTTGAAAAAGCTGGGTGAGGCACTCCCACAAGCAAAAACAATAGGGAAATTTTTTACGGGACATGTTTGATGAAGAAAATTATGTGAATCGCCCTCCCCTGTTCAAGCGCGGAACTTACTTGCACTAGAAAACAAGAATAAGATACTTCATGAGATCTCGTGATTTGATGTTTCGGATATTGTAATGAATGGCTATTCTGCACCCACAATGGTTGAAAATGGAGTAATTGTGCCGAAGGCAAAGAATATACGGCTACCTGGAGAAAAGACGTTAGAGCAATTAAATGACAAGGCCATAAACTTGCTTTTTTGTACTCCTTTTATTAATGAATTTAGCAAACATAGTGCCTGCAACACTGCCAAGGAGAAGTGGGATAACCTGAAAGTTACTCATGAAGACAGAAAGCAAGTAACGAAAACAAAATTGAGAATGTTGGAAGAATCCTATGATTTCTTTAGAATTAGTGAGAACGAAGACATCTCAGATGCAACGACACACTTCACCAAGATTATTAAAGAGATGAAGAAGCTGGGTGAGGTGCTCCCACAAGCAAGAACAATTGGGATGTTCTTTAGGGGACATGTATGATGAAGAAAATTTTGTGAATCGCCCTCCCCTGTTCAAGGGCGGAACTTACTTTCACTAGAAAACAAGAATAAGATACTTCATGAGATTTCGTGATTTGATGTTTCGGATATTGTAATGAATGGCTATTCTGCACCCACAATGGTTGAAAATGGAGTAATTGTGCCGAAGGCAAAGAATATACGGCTACCCGGAGAAAAGACGTTAGAGCAATTAAATGACAAGGCCATAAACTTGCTTTTTTGTACTCCTTTTATTAATGAATTTAGCAAACATAGTGCCTGCAAGACTGCCAAGGAGAAGTGGGATAACCTGAAAGTTACTCCTGAAGACAGAAAGCAAGTAACGAAAACAAAATTGAGAATGTTGGAAGAATCCTATGATGCCTTTAGAATTAGTGAGAACGAAGACATCTCAGATGCCACGACACGCTTCACCAAGATTATTAAAGAGATGAAGAAGCTGGGTGAGGTGCTCCCACAAGCAAGAACAATTGGGAAGTTCTTTAGGGGACATGTATGATGAAGAAAATTTTTTGAATCGCCCTCCCCTGTTCAAGGGCGGAACTTACTTGCACTGGAAAACAGGAACAAGATACTTCGTGAGATCTCGTGATAATGATGTTTGGGATATTGTAATGAATGGTTATTCTGCACCCACAAAGGTTGAAAATGGAGTAAGTGTGCCGAAGGCAAAAAATACATGGCTACCCGGAGAAAAGAAGTTAGAGCAAATAAATGACAAGGCCATAAACATGTTTTTTTGTACTTTTTTCATTAATGAATGCAACAAACATAGTGTCTGCAACATTGCTGAGGAGAAGTGGGATAACAAAGAACTTACTCATGAAAGAGAAAGCAAGTAAAGAAAACAGAGTTGTGAATGCTGAAGGAATCCAATGATACCTTTAGAGTTAGTGGGAACAAAGACATCTCAGATGCGACAACACGATTCACCAAGATTATTAAAGAGATGAAGAAGCTGGGTGAGGTGCTTCCACAAGCAAAAACAATTAGAAAATTCTTTAGGGGACATGTTTCGTGAAGAAAATCCTTTGAATCGCCTTCCACTGTTCAAGGGCGGAAACTACTTGCACTGGAAAACCAGAATAATATACTTCATGAGATCCGATGATTCTGATGTTTTGTATATTTTAAGAAATGGCTATTCTGCACCCAAAAATGTTGAAAATGGAGTAATTGTGCCGAAGGCAAAGAATGTATGGGTACATGAAGAAAAGAAGTTAAAGCAATTAAATGACAAGGCCATAAACATGTTTTTTTTGTACTCTTTTCATTAATGAATTTAGCAAACATAGTGCCTGCAACACTGCCAAGGAGAAGTGGGATAACGCAGAAGTTACTCATGAAGACAAAAAGCAAGTAAAGAAAACAAAGTTGAGATTGCTGGAGGAATCCTATCATGCTTTCAGAATTTTGAGAACGAAGACATAGCAGATGCCATAACACGCTTCACTAAGATTATTGAAGAGATGAAGAAGCACGGTGAGGTGCTCCCACAACCAAGAAAAATTGGAAAACTCTTTAGGGGACATGTTTGATGAAGAAAATTATGTGAATCGCCCTCCCCTATTCAAGGGCGAAACTTACTTGCACTGGAAAACAAGAATAAGATACTTCATAAGAACTCGTGATTCTGATGTTTGGGATATTGTAATGAATGGCTAATCTGCACCCACAAAGGTTTAAAATGGAGTAATTGTGCCGAAGGCAAAGAATATATGGCTATCCGGAGAAAAGAAGTTAGAGCAATTAAATGACAAGGCCATAAACATATTTTTTTGTACTCTTTTCATTAAAGAATTCAACAAACATAGTGTCTGCAACACTGCTGAGGAGAAGTGGGATAACGTAGAAGTTACTCATGCAGATAAAAAGCAAGTAAAGAAAACAAAGTTAGGAATGCTGGAGAAATCATATGATGCCTTCAGAATTAGTGAGAACGAAGACACCAAAGATACCATAACACGCTTCACTAAGATTGTTAAAGAGATGAAGAAGCTGGGTGAGGTGCTCCTACAAGCAAAAACAATTGGAAAATTCTTTATGGGACATGTTTGATGATGAAATTTCTGTGGATCACCCTTCCCTATTTCTGGGCAGAACTCACTCGTACTGGAAATCGAGAATAAGATACTTCATGAGATCCAACGATTCTGATGTTTTGGATATTGTAAGAAATGGCTATTCTGCACCCAAAAAGGTTGAAAATGGAGTAATTGTGCCGAAGGCAAAGAATGTATGGCTACATGGAGAAAAGAAGTTAAAGCAATTAAATGACAAGACCATAAACATGCTTTTTTGTACACTTTCCATTAATGAATTCAGCAAACATAGTGCCTGCAACACTGCCAAGGAGAAGTGGGATAACGCATAAGTTACTCATGAAGACAGAAAGCAAGTAAAGGAAACGAAGTTGAGAATTCTGGAGGAATCATATGATGCCTTCAGAATCAGTGAGAACGAAGACATCTCAGATGCCATAACACGCTTCACGAAGATTATTAAAGAGATGAAAAAGCTGGGTGAGGTGCTCCCACAAGCAAAAACAATTGGAAAATTCTTTAGGGGACATGTTTGATGAAGAAATTTCAGTGGTTCGCCCTCCCCTGTTTAAGGGCACAACCCACTTGCACTGGAAAAGGAGAATAAGATACTTCATGAGATCTCATGATTTGATGTTTCTGATATTGCAATGAATGGCTATTCTGCACCCACAAAGGTTGAAAATGGAGTAATTGTGCCGAAGGTAAAGAATATATGGCTACCCGGAGAAAAGAAGTTAGAGCAATTGAATGACAAGGCCATAAACATGCTTTTTTGTACTATTTTCATTAATGAATTCAACAAACATAGTGCCTGTTACACTGCCAAGGAGAAGTGGGATAACGTAGAAGTTACTCATGCAGATAAAAAGCAAGTAAAGAAAACAAAGTTAGGAATGCTGGTGAAATCATATGATGCCTTCAGAATTAGTGAGAACGAAGACACCAAAGATACCATAACACGCTTCACTAAGATTATTAAAGAGATGAAGAAGCCGGGTGAGGTGCTCCTACAAGCAAAAACAATTGGAAAATTCTTTATGGGACATGTTTGATGATGAAATTTTTGTGGATCACCCTTCCCTATTTCAGGGCAGAACTCACTCGCACTGGAAATCGAGAATAAGATACTTCATGAGATCCGACGATTCTGATGTTTTGGATATTGTAAGAAATGGCTATTCTGCACCCAAAAAGGTTGAAAATGGAGTAATTGTGCCGAAGGCAAAGAATGTATGGCCACATGGAGAAAAGAAGTTAGAGCAATTAAATGACAAGGCCAAAAAAATGCTTTTCTTTACTCTTTTCATTAATGAATTAAACAGACATAGTGCCTGCAACAATGCCAAGGGGAAATGGGATATCGTAGAAGTTACTCATGAAGAAAGAATGTGAGTAAATAAAATAAGGTTGAGAATGCTTGAGGAATCATATGATGCCTTCAGAATTAGTGAGAACGAAGACATCTCAGATGCCACAATACGCTTTACCAAGATTATTAAAGAGATGAAGAAGCTGGTTGAGGTGCACCCACAAGCAAAAACAATTGGAAAATTCTTTAGGGGACATGTTTCATGAAAAAAATTTTGTGAATCGCCCTCTTTTGTTCAAGGGCAGAACTTACTTGTACTGTTAAACGAGAATAAGATACTTCTGATGTTTGGGATATTGTAAGAAATGGCTATTCTACACCCACAAAGGTTGAAAATGGAGTAATTGTGCAGAAGGCAAAGAATATATGGCTACCCGAAGAAAAGAAGTTAGAGCAATTAAATTACAAGGCCATAAACTTGCTTTTTTGTACTCTTTTTATTAATGAATTTAGCAAACATAGTGCCTGCAACACTGCCAAGGAGAAGTGGGATAACGGGAAAGTTACTCACGAAGACAGAAAGCAAGTAAAGAAAACAAAATTGAGAATGTTGGAAGAATCCAATGATGCCTTTAGAATTAGTGAGAACGAAGACATCTCAGATGCCACGACACGCTTCACCAAGATTATTAAAGAGATGAAGAAGCTGGGTGAGGTGCTCCCACAAGCAAGAATAATTGGGAAGTTCTTTAGGGGACATGTTTGATGAAGAAAATTTTGCGAATCGCCCTCCCCTGTTCAAGGGCGAAACTTACTTGCACTGGAAAACAGGAATAAGATACTTCGTGAGATCTCCTGATTTTGATGTTTGGGATATTGTAATGAATGGCTATTCTGCACGCACAAAGGTTAAAAATGGAGTAATTGTGCCAAAGGCAAAAAATATATGGCTACCCGTAGAAAAGAAGTTAGAACAATTAAATGAGAAGGCCATAAACATGCTTTTTTGTACTTTTTTAATTATAGTGTCTGCAACATTGCTGAGGAGAAGTGGGATAACAAAGAACTTACTCATGAATGAGAAACCAAGTAAAGAAAACAGAGTTGAGAATGCTGGAGGAATCCAATGATACCTTTAGAGTTAGTGAGAACGAAGACATCTTAGATGCGACAACACGCTTCACCAAGATTATTAAAGAGATGAAGAAGCTGGGTGAGGTGCTCCCACAAGCAAAAACAATCGAAAAATTCTTTAGGGAACATGTTTCTTGAAGAAAATTCTTTGAATCGCCTTCCACTGTGCAAGGGCGGAAACTACTTGCACTGGAAAACAAGAATAAGATACTTCATGAGATCCGATGATTCTGATGTTTTGTATATTGTAAGAATTGGCTATTTTGCACCCAAAAAGGGTGAAAATGGAGTAATTGTGCCGAAGGCAAAGAATGTATGGCTACATGGAGAAAAGAAGTTAAAGCAATTAAATGACAAGGACATAAACATGCTTTTTTGCACCCTTTTCAATAATGACGTCAGCAAACATAGTGCCTGCAACACTGCCAAGGAGAAGTGGGATAACGCATAAGTTACTCATGAAGACAGAAAGCATGTAAAGAAAACGAAGTTGAGAATGCTGGAGGAATCATATGATGCCTTCAGAATTAGTGAGAACGCAGACATCTCAGATGCCACAACACGCAATACCAAGACTATAAAGAGATGAAGAAGCTGGGTGAGGGGCTCCCACAAGCAAAAAGAATTGGAAAATTCTTTAGGGGACATGTTTCATGAAGAAAATTTTGTGAATCGCCTTCGACTATTTAAGGGCGGAAACTACTTGTACTGGAAAACAAGAATAAGATACTTCATGAGATCCGATGATTCTGATGTTTTGGATATTGTAAGAAATGGCTATTCTGCACCCAAAAAGGTTGCAAATAAAGTAATTATGCCGAAGGCAAAGAATGTATGGCTACGTGGAGAAAAGAAGTTAAAACAATTAAATGACAAGGCCATAAACATGCTTTTTTTGTACTCTTTTCATTAATGAATTTAGCAAACGCAGTGCCTGCAACACTGCCAAGGAAAAGTGGGATAACGCAGAAGTTTCTCATGAAGACAAAAAACAAGTAAAGAAAACAAAGTTGAGACTGCTGGAGGAATCTTATGATGCTTTCAGAATTAGTGAGAACGAAGACATAGCAGAAGCCATAACACGCTTCACTAAGATTATTAAAGAGATGAAGAAGCAGGGTGAGGTGCTCCCACAACCAAGAACAATTGGGAAATTCTTTAGGGGATATGTTTGATGAAGAAAATTCTGTGAATCGCCCTCCCCTATTCAAGGGCGAAACTTATTTGCATTGGAAAACAAGAATAAGATACTTCGTAAGATCTCGTGATTCTGATGTTTGGGATATTGTAATGAATGGCTATTCTGCACCCACAAAGGTTTAAAATGAAGTAATTGTGCCGAAGGCAAAGAATATGTGGCTACCCGGAGAAAAGAAGTTAGAGCAATTAAATGACAAAGCCATAAACATGCTTTTTTGTACTCTTTTCATTAATGAATTCTAGAAACATAGTGTCTGCAACTTTGCTGAGGAGAAGTGGGATAACGGAGAACTCACTCATAAAAAGATAAAGCAAGTAAAGACAACAGAGTTGATAATGCTGGAGGAATCCAATGATACCTTTAGAGTTAGTGAGAACGAAGACATCTCAGATTCCACAATACGCTTCACCAAGATTATTAAAGAGATGAAGAAGCTGGGTGTGGTGCTCCCACAAGCAAAAACAATTGAAAAATTCTTTAGGGGACATGTTTCATGAAGAAAATTCTGTGAATCGCCTTCCACTGTTCAAGGGCGAAAACTACTTGCACTGGAAAATAAGAATAAGATACTTCATGAGATCCGATGATTCTGTTGTTTTTGATATTGGAAGAAATGGCTATTCTGCACCCAAAAAGGTTGAAAATGGAGTAATTGTGCCGAAAGCAAAGAATGTATGGCTACATGGAGAAAAGAAGTTAAAGCAATTAAATGACAAGGCCATAAACATTTTTTTTTGTACTTTTTTCATTAATGAATATAGCAAACATAGTGCCTGCAACACTGCCAAGGAGAAGTGGGATAACACAGAAGTTACTCATGAAGACAAAAAGCAAGTAAAGAAAACAAAGTTGAGATTGCTGGAGGAATCCTATGTTCCGTTCAGAATTAGTGAGAACGAAGACATAGCAGATGCCATAACACGCTTCACTAAGTTTATTAAAGAAATGAAGAAGCAGGTGGAGGTGCTCCCACAACCAAGAACAACTAGTAAAATCTTTAGGGGACATGTTTGACGAAGAAAATTCTGTGAATCGGCCTACCCTTTTCAAGGGCAAAACATGCTTGCACTGGAAAACAAGAATAAGATACTTCCTAAGATCTCGTGATTCTGATATTTGGGATATGGTAATGAATGGCTATTCTGCACCCACAATGGTTAAAAATGGAGTAATTGTGCCGAAGGCAAAGAATATATGGCTACCCAGAGAAAAGAAGTTAGAGCAATTAAATGACAAGACCATAAACATACTTTTTTCTACTCTTTTCATTAATGAATTCAACAAACATAGTGCCTGCAACACTACTGAGGAGAAGTGGGATAACGAAGAACTTACCCATGAAAAGAGAAAGCAAGTAAAGAAAACGAAGTTGAGAATGCTGGAGGAATCATATGATGCCTTCAGAATTAGTGAGAACGAAGAAATCTCAGATGCCATAACACGCTTCACGAAGATTATTAAAGAGATGAAGTAGCTGGGTGAGGTGCTCCCACAAGAAAAACAATTGGAAAATTCTTTAGGGAACATGTTTGATGAAGAAATTTCTGTGGATCGCCCTCCCCTGTTTAAGGGCACAACCCACTTGCATTGGAAAACGAGAATAAGATACTTCATGAGATCTCATGATTTGATGTTTGGGATATTGTAATGAATGGCTATTCTGCACCCACAAAGGTTGAAAATGGAGTAATTGTGCCGAAGGCAAAGAATATATGGCTACCCAGAGAAAAGAACTTAGAGCAATTAAATGACAAGGCCATAAACATGCTTTTTTGTACTCTTTTCGTTAATGAATTCGGCAAACATAGTGCCTACAACACTTCCAAGGAAAAGTGGGATAACGTAGAAGTTACTCATGAAGACAGAAAGCAAGTAAAGGAAACAAAGTTGAGAATGTTGAGCGAATCAAATGATGCCTTCAGAATTAGTGAGAACGAAGAAATCTCAGATGCCATAACACGCTTCACTAAGATTATTAAAGAGTTGAAAAAGCTGGGTGAGGTAATCCCACAAGCAAAAACAATTGGAAAATTCTTTACGGGACATGTTTGATGAAGAAAATTATGTGAATCGCCCTCCCCTGTTCAAGCGGGGAACTTACTTGCACTAGAAACCAAGAATAAGATACTTCATGAGATCTCGTGATTTTATGTTTGGGATATTGTAATGATTGGCTATTCTACGCCCACAATGCTTGAAAATGGAGTAATTGTGCCGAAGGCAAAGAATATACGGCTACCCGGAGAAAAAAAGTTAGAGCAATTAAATGGCAAGGCCATAAACATGCTTTTTTGTACTCTTTTCATTAATGAATTCAGCAAAAATAGTGCCTGCAAAACTGCTAAGGAGAAGTGGGATAACGGAGAAGTTACTCATGAAGAGAGAAAGCAAGTAAAGAAAACAGAGTTGAGAATGTTGGAGGAATCCTATGATGCCTTTTGAATTAGTGAGAACGAAGACATCTTAGTTGCCACAACACGCAGCACCAAGATTATTAAAGAGATGAAGAAGTGGGTGAGGTGCTCCCACAAGCAAAAACAATTGGAAAATTCTTTAGGGGAAATGTTTCATGAAGAAAATTCTTTGAATCGCCTTCGACTGTTTAAGGGCGGAAACTACTTGCACTGGAAATCAAGAATAAGATACTTCATGAGATCCGATGATTCTGATGTTTTGGATATTGTAAGAAATGGCTATTCTGCACCCAAAAAGGTTGAAAATGGAGTAATTGTGCCGAAAGCAAAGAATGTATGGCTACATGGAGAAAAGAAGTTAAAGCAATTAAATGACAAGGCCATAAAAAAATTTTTTGTACTGTTTTCATTAATGAATTTAGCAAACATAGTGCCTGCAACACTGCCAAGGAGAAGTGGGATAACGCAGAAGTTACTCATGAAGACAAAAAGCAAGTAAAGAAAACAAAGTTGAGACTGCTGGAGGAATCCAATGATGCTTTCAGAATTAGTGAGAACGAAGACATAGCAGATGCCATAACACGCTTCACTAAGATTATTAAAGAGATGCAGAAGCAGGGTGAGGTGCTCCCACAACCAAGAACAATTGGGAAATTCTTTAGGGGACAGGTTTGATGAAGAAAATTCTGTGAATCGCCCTCCCCTATTCAAGGGCGAAACTTACTTGCACTTGAAAACAAGAACAAGATACTTCGTAAGATCTCGTGATTCTAATGTTTGGGATATTGTAATGAATGGCTATTCTGCACCCACAAAGGTTTAAAATGGAGTAATTGTGCCGAAGGCAAAGAATATATGGCTACCCGGAGAAAAGAAGTTAAAGCAATTAAATGACAAGGCCATAAACATGCTTTTTTGTACTCTTTTCATTTATGAATTCCAGAAACATAGTGTCTGCAACACTGCTGAGGAGAAGTGGGATAACGGAGAACTCACTCACGAAAAGAGAAAGCAAGTAAAGAAAACAGAGTTGAGAATGCTGGAGGAATCCAATGATACCATTAGAGTTAGTGAGAACGAAGACATCTCAGATGCCACAATACGCTTCACCAAGATTATTAAAGAGATGAAGAAGCTGGGTGAGGTGCTCCCACAAGCAAAAACAATTTTAAAATTCGTTAGGGGACATGTTTCATGAAGAAAATTCTGAAAAAAGCCTTCCACTGTTCAAGGGCAAAAACTACTTGCACTGGAAAGCAAGAATAAGATTCTTCATGAGATCCGGTGATTCTGATGTTTTTGATATTCTAAGAAATGGGCATTCTGCACCCAAAAAGGTTAAAAATGGAGTAATTGTGCCGAAGGCAAAGAATGTATGGCTACATGGAAAAAAGAAGTTAAAGCGATTAAATGACAAGGTCAAAAACATGCTTTTTTTGTACTCTTTTCATTAATGAATTTAGCAAACATAGTGCCTGCAACACTGCCAAGGGGAAGTGGGATAACGCAGAAGTTACTCATGAAGACAAAAAGCAAGTAAAGAAAACAAAGTTGAGATTGCTGGAGGAATCCTATGTTGCTTTCAGAATTAGTGAGAACGAAGACATAGCAGATGCCATAACATGCTTCACTAAGATTATTAAAGAAATGAAGAAGCAGGTGGAGGTGCTCCCACAACTAAGAACAACTGGGAAATTCTTTAGGGGACATGTTTGATGAAGAAAATTCTGTGAATCGTCCTCCCCTATTCAAGGGCAAATCATACTTGCACTGGAAAACAAGAATAAGATACTTCCTAAGATCTTGTGATTCTGATATTTGGGATATTGTAATGAATGGCTATTCTGCACCCACAAAGATTAAAATTGGAGTAATTGTGCCGAAGGCAAAGAATATATGGCCACCCAGAGAAAAGAAGTTAGAGCAATTAAATGACAAGGCCATAAACATGCTTTTTTGTACTCTTTTCATTAATCAATTCAACAAACATAGTGTCTCCAAGACTGCTGAGAAGAAGTGGGATAACGGAGAACTTACTAATGACAAGAGAAAGCAAGTAAAGAAAACAGAGTTGAGAATGCTGGAGGAATCTAATGATACCTTTAGAGTTAGTGAGAACGAAGACATCACAGATGCCACAACACGCTTCACCAAGATTACTAAAGAGATGAAGAAGCTGGGTGAGGTGCTCCCACAAGCAAAAACAATTGGAAAATTCTTTAGGGGACATGTTTCATGGAGAAAATTCTGTGAATCGCCTTCGACATTTCAAGGGCGGAAACTACTTGCACTGGAAAACAAGAATAAGATACTTCATGAGATCCGATGATTCTGATGTTTTGGATATTGTAAGAAATGGCTATTCTGAACCCAAAAAGGTTGAAAATGGAGTAATTGTGCCGAAGGCAAAGAATGTATGGCTACATGGAAAAAAGAAGTTAAAGCGATTAAATGACAAGGTCAAAAACATGCTTTTTTTGTACTCTTTTCATTAATGAATTTAGCAAACATAGTGCCTGCAAAACTGCCAAGGGGAAGTGGGATATCGCAGAAGTTACTCATGAAGACAAAAAGCAAGTAAAGAAAACAAAGTTGAGATTACAGGAGGAATCCTATGTTGCTTTCAGAATTAGTGAGAACGAAGACATAGCAGATGCCATAACACGCTTCACTAAGATTATTAAAGAAATGAAGAAGCAGGTGGAGGTGCTCCCACAACCAAGAACAACTGGGAAATTCTTTAGGGGACATGTTTGATGAAGAAAATTCTGTGAATCGTCCTCCCCTATTCAAGGGCAAAACATACTTGCACTGGAAAACAAGAATAAGATACTTCCTAAGATCTCGTGATTCTGATATTTGGGATATCGTAATGAATGGATGTTCTGCACCCAAAAAAGTTAAAAATGGAGTAATTGTGCCGAAGGCAAAGAATATATGGCCACCTAGAGAAAAGAAGTTAGAGCAATTAAATGACAAGGCCATAAACATGCTTTTTTGTACTCTTTTCATTAATGAATTCAACAAACATAGTGTCTACAAGGCTGCTGAGAAGAAGTGGGATAACGGAGAACTTACTAATGAAAAGAGAAAGCAAGTAAAGAAAAGAGAGTTGAGAATGCTGGAGGAATCCAACGATACCTTTAAAGTTAGTGAGAACGAAGACATCTCAGATGCCACAACACGCTTCACCAAGATTACTAAAGAGATGAAGAAGTTGGGTGAGGTGCTCCCACAAGCAAAAACAATTGGAAAATTCTTTAGGGGACATCTTTCATGAAGAAAATTCTGTGAATCGCCTTCCACTGTTCAAGGGCGGAAACTACTTGCACTGGAAAACAAGAATAAGATACTTCATGAGATCCGATGATTCTGATGTTTTGGATATTGTAAGAAATGGCTATTCTGAACCCAAAAAGGTTGAAAATGGTGTAATTGTGCCGAAGGCAAAGAAGGTATGGCTACATGGAGAAAAGAAGTTAAAGCAATTAAATGACAAGGCCATAAACATGTTTTTTTGTACTCTTTTCATTAATGAATTCAGCAAACATAGTGCCTGCAACACTGCCAAGGAGAAGTGGGATAACGCAGAAGTTACCCATGAAGACAAAAAGCAAGTAAAGAAAACAAAGTTGAGATTGCTGGAGGAATCCTATGATGCTTTCTGAATTTTGAGAACGAAGACATAGCAGATGCCATAACACACTTCACTAAGATTATTAAAGAGATGAAGAAGCAGGGTGTGGTGCTCCCACAACCAAGAACAATTGGGAAATTCTTTACGGGACATGTTTCATGAAGAAAATTCTATGAATCGCCTTCCCCTATTCAACAACGAAACTTACTTGCACTGGAAAACAAGAATAAGATACTTCATAAGATCTCTTGATTATGATGTTTGGGATATTGTAATGAATGGCTATTCCGCACCCACAAAGGTTGAAAATAGAGTAATTGTGGCGAAGGCAAAGAATGTATGGCTACATGGAGAAAAGAAGTTAAAGCGAGTAAATGACAAGGCCTTAAACATGTTTTTTTTGTACTCTTTTCATTAATGAATTTAGCAAACATAGTGCCTGCAACACTGCCAAGGAGAAGTGGGATAACGCATAAGTTACTCATGAAGACAAAAAGCAAGTAAAGAAAACGAAGTTGAGAATGCTGGAGGAATCATATGATGCCTTTAGAATTAGTGAGAACGAAGACATCTCAGATGCCATAACACGCTTCACGAAGATTATTAAAGAGATGAAGAAGCTGGGTGAGGTGCTCCTACAAGCAAAAACAATTGGAAAATTCTTTAGGGACATGTTTGATGAAGAAATTTCTGTGGATCGCCCTCCCCTGTTTAAGGGCACAACCCACTTGCATTGTAAAACGAGAAAAAGATACTTCATGAGATCTCAAGATTTGATGTTTGGGATATTGTAATGAATGGCTATTCTGCACCCGCAAAGGTTGAAAATGGAGTAATTGTGCCGAAGGCAAATAATATAGGGCTACCCGGAGAAAAGAAGTTAGAGCAATTAAATGACAAGGCCATAAACATGCTTTTTTGTACTCTTTTCATTAATGAATTCGGCAAACATAGTGCCTGCAACACTGCCAAGGAGAAGTGGGATAACGTAGAAGTTACTCATGAAGATAAAAAGCAAGTAAAGAAAACAAAGTTGAGAATGCTAGAGGAATCATATGATGCCTTCAGAATTAGTGAGAACGAAGACATCTAAGATGCCATAACATGCTTCACTAAGATTATTAAAGAGATGAAGAAGCTGGGTGAGGTGCTCCCACAAGCAAAAACAATTGGATAATTCTTTTGGGGACATGTTTGATGAAGAAATTTCTGTGGACCACCCTTCCCTGTTTCAGGGCAGAACTCACTCGCACTGGAAATCGAGAATAAGATACTTCGTGAGATCCGATGATTCTGATGTTTTGGATATAGTAAGAAATGGCTATTCTGCACCCAAAAAGGTTGAAACTGGAGTTATTGTGCCGAAGGCAAAGAATGTATGGCCACATGGAGAAAAGAAGTTAGAGCAATTAAATGACATGGCCAAAAAAATATTTTTCTGTACTCTTTTCATTAATGAATTAAACAGACATAGTGCCTGTAACAATGCCAAGGGGAAATGGGATAACGTAGACGTTACTCATGAGGACAGAAAGCAAGTAAATAAAACAAAGTTGAGAATGCTTGAGGAATCATATGATGCCTTCAGAATTAGTGAGAACGAAGACATCTCAGATGCCATAACACGCTTTAATAAGATTATTAAAGAGTTGAAAAAGCTGGGTGAGGTACTCCCACAAGCAAAAACAATTGGGAAATTCTTTACGGGACATGTTTGATGAAGAAAATTATGTGAATCGCCCTCCCCTGTTCAAGCGCGGAACTTACTTGTACTGGAAAACAAGAATAAGATACTTCATGAGATCTCGTGATTTGATGTTTGGGATATTGTAATGAATGGCTATTCTGCACCAACAATGGTTGAAAATGGAGTAATTGTGCCGAAGGCAAAGAATATACGGCTTCCCGGAGAAAAGAAGTTAGAGCAATTAAATGACAAGGCCATAAACATGCTTTTTTGTACTCTTTTCATTAATGAATTCTGCAAACATATTGCCTGCAACACTGCAAAGGAGAAGTGGGATAACGGAGAAGTTACTCATGAAGAGAGAAAGCAAGTAAAGAAAACAGAGTTGAGAATGCTAGAGGAATCTTATGATGCCTTTAGAATTAGTGAGAACGAAGACATCTCAGATGCCATAACACGCTTCACGAAGATTATTAAAGAGATGAAGAAGCTGGGTGAGGTGCTCCCACAGGCAAAAACAATTGGAAAATTCTTTTGGGTACATGTTTCATGAAGAAAATTTTGTGAATCACCCTCTTCTGTTCAAGGGCAGAACTTACTTGTACTGGAAAACGAGAATAAGATACTTCATGAGATCTCGTGATTCTGATGTTTGGGATATTGTAAGAAATGGCTATTCTACACCCACAAAGGTTGAAAATGGAGTAATTGTGCCGAAGGCAAAGAAAATATGGCTACCCGGAGAAAAGAAGTTAGTGCAATTAAATGACAAGGCCATAAACATACTTTTTTGTACACTTTTCATTAATGAATTCGGCAAACATAATGCCTACAACACTGCCAAGGAGAACTGGGATAACGTAGAAGTTACTCGTGGAGATATAAAGCAAGTAAAGAAAACAATGTTGAGAATGCTGGAGGAATCATATGATGCCTTCAGAATTAGTGAGAACGAAGACATCTAAGATGCCATAACACGCTTCACTAAGATTATTAAAGAGATGAAGAAGCTGGGTGAGGTGCTCCCACAAGCAAAAACCATTGGAAAATTCTTTTGGGGACATGTTTGATGAAGAAATTTCTGTGGATCACCCTTCCCAGTTTCGGGGCAGAACTCACTCGCACTGGAAATCGAGAATAAGATACTTAATGAGATCCGATGATTCTGATGTTTTGGATATTGTAAGAAATGGCAATTCTGCACCCAAAAAGGTTGAAACTGGAGTAATTGTGCCGAAGGCAAAGAATGTATGGCCACATGGAGAAAAGAAGTTAGAGCAATTAAATGACATGGCCAAAAAAATATTTTTCTGTACTCTTTTCATTAATGAATTAAACAGACATAGTGCCTGTAACAATGCCAAGGGGAAATGGGATAACGCAGACGTTACTCATGAGGACAGAAAGCAAGTAAATAAAACAAAGTTGAGAATGCTTGAGGAATCATATGATGCCTTCATAATTAGTGAGAACGAAGACATCTCAGATGCCATAACACGCTTTAATAAGATTATTAAAGAGTTGAAAAAGCTGGGTGAGGTACTCCCACAAGCAAAAACAATTGGGAAATTCTTTACGGGACATGTTTGATGAAGAAAATTATGTGAATCGCCCTCCCCTGTTCAAGCGCGGAACTTACTTGTACTGGAAAACAAGAATAAGATACTTCATGAGATCTCGTGATTTGATGTTTGGGATATTGTAATGAATGGCTATTCTGCACCAACAATGGTTGAAAATGGAGTAATTGTGCCGAAGGCAAAGAATATACGGCTACCCGGAGAAAAGAAGTTAGAGCAATTAAATGACAAGGCCATAAACATGCTTTTTGTACTCTTTTCATTAATGGATTCTGCAAACATATTCCCTGCAACACTGCTAAGGAGAAGTGGCATAACGGAGGATTTACTCATGAAGAGAGAAAGCAAGTAAAGAAAACAGAGTTGAGAATGATGGAGGAATCCTATAATGCCTTTAGAATTAGTGAGAACGAAGACATCTCAAATGCCACAACACGCTTCACCAAGACTATTAAAGAGATGAAGAAGTTACGTGAGGTGCTCCCACAAGCAAAAACAATTGGAAAATTCTTTAGGGGACATGTTTCATGAAGAAAATTTTGTGAATCGCCCTCTTCTGTTCAAGGGCAGAACTTACTTGTACTGAAAAATGAGAATAAGATACTTCATGAGATCGCCTGATTCTGATGTTTGGGATATTGTAAGAAATGGCTATTCTACACCCACAAAGGTTGAAAATGGAGTAATTGTGCCGAAGGCAAAGAAAATATGGCTACCCGGAGAAAAGAAGTTAGTGCAATTAAATGACAAGGCCATAAACATACTTTTTTGTACACTTTTCATTAATGAATTCGGCAAACATAATGCCTACAACACTGCCAAGGAGAACTGGGATAGCGTAGAAGTTACTCGTGGAGATATAAAGCAAGTAAAGAAAACAATGTTGAGAATGCTGGAGGAATCATATGATGCCTTCAGAATTAGTGAGAACGAAGACATCTAAGATGCCATAACACGCTTCACTAAGATTATTAAAGAGATGAAGAAGCTGGGTGAGGTGCTCCCACAAGCAAAAACCATTGGAAAATTCTTTTGGGGACATGTTTGATGAAGAAATTTCTGTGGATCACCCTTCCCAGTTTCGGGGCAGAACTCACTCGCACTGGAAATCGAGAATAAGATACTTAATGAGATCCGATGATTCTGATGTTTTGGATATTGTAAGAAATGGCTATTCTGCACCCAAAACGGTTGAAACTGGAGTAATTGTGCCGAAGGCAAAGAATGTATGGCCACATGGAGAAAAGAAGTTAGAGCAATTAAATGACATGGCCAAAAAAATATTTTTCTGTACTCTTTTCATTAATGAATTAAACAGACATAGTGCCTGTAACAATGCCAAGGGGAAATGGGATAACGTAGACGTTACTCATGAGGACAGAAAGCAAGTAAATAAAACAAAGTTGAGAATGCTTGAGGAATCATATGATGCCTTCAGAATTAGTGAGAACGAAGACATCTCAGATGCCATAACACGCTTTAATAAGATTATTAAAGAGTTGAAAAAGCTGGGTGAGGTACTCCCACAAGCAAAAACAATTGGGAAATTCTTTACGGGACATGTTTGATGAAGAAAATTATGTGAATCGCCCTCCCCTGTTCAAGCGCGGAACTTACTTGTACTGGAAAACAAGAATAAGATACTTCATGAGATCTCGTGATTTGATGTTTGGGATATTGTAATGAATGGCTATTCTGCACCAACAATGGTTGAAAATGGAGTAATTGTGCCGAAGGCAAAGAATATACGGCTACCCGGAGAAAAGAAGTTAGAGCAATTAAATGACAATGCCATAAACATGCTTTTTGTACTCTTTTCATTAATGGATTCTGCAAACATATTCCCTGCAACACTGCTAAGGAGAAGTGGCATAACGGAGGATTTACTCATGAAGAGAGAAAGCAAGTAAAGAAAACAGAGTTGAGAATGATGGAGGAATCCTATAATGCCTTTAGAATTAGTGAGAACGAAGACATCTCAAATGCCACATCACGCTTCACCAAGACTATTAAAGAGATGAAGAAGTTACGTGAGGTGCTCCCACAAGCAAAAACAATTGGCAAATTCTTTAGGGGACATGTTTCATGAAGAAAATTTTGTGAATCGCCCTCTTCTATTCAAGGGCAGAACTTACTTGTACTGGAAAACGAGAATAAGATACTTCATGAGATCTCCTGATTCTGATGTTTGGGATATTGTAAGAAATGGCTATTCTACACCCGCAAAGGTTGAAAATGGAGCAATTGTGCCGAAGGCAAAGAATATATGGCTACCAGGAGGAAAGAAGTTAGATCAATTAAATGACAAGGCCATAAACATGCTTTTTTGTACTCTTTTCATTAATGAATTCGGCGATATTGTAAGAAATGGCAATTCTACACCCACAAAGGTTGAAAATGGAGCAATTGTGCCGAAGGCAAAGAATATATGGCTACCCGGAGAAAAGAAGTTAGAGCAATTAAATGACAAGGCTATAAACACGCTTTTTTGTACTCTTTTCATTAATGAATTCGGCAAACACAGTGGCTACAACACTGCCAAGGAGAAGTGGGATAACGTAGAAGTTACTAATGAAGACAGAAGGCAAGTAAAGAAAACAAAGTTGAGAATGCAGGAGGAATCATATGATGCCTTCAGAATTAGTGAGAACGAAGACATCTCAGATGCCATAACACGCTTCACTAAGATTATTAAAGAGTTGAAAAAGCTGGGTGGGGTACTCCGACAAGCAAAAACAATTGGGAAATTCTTTACGGGACATGTTTGACGAAAAAAATTATGTGAATCGCCCTCCCCTGTTCAAGCGCGGAACTTACTTGCACTGGAAAACAAGAATAAGGTACTTCATGAGATCTCGTGATTTGATGTTTGGAATATTGTAATGAATGGCTATTCTGCACCAACAATGGTTGAAAATGGAGTAATTGTGCCGAAGGCAAAGAATATACGGCTACCCGGAGAAAAGAAGTTAGAGCAATTAAATGACAAGGCCATAAACATGCTTTTTGTACTCTTTTCATTAATGGATTCTGCAAACATATTCCCTGCAACACTGCTAAGGAGAAGTGGCATAACGGAGGATTTACTCATGAAGAGAGAAAGCAAGTAAAGAAAACAGAGTTGAGAATGATGGAGGAATCCTATAATGCCTTTAGAATTAGTGAGAACGAAGACATCTCAAATGCCACAACACGCTTCACCAAGACTATTAAAGAGATGAAGAAGTTACGTGAGGTGCTCCCACAAGCAAAAACAATTGGAAAATTCTTTAGGGGACATGTTTCATGAAGAAAATTTTATGAATCGCCCTCTTCTGTTCAAGGGCAGAACTTACTTGTACTGAAAAACGAGAATAAGATACTTCATGAGATCGCCTGATTCTGATGTTTGGGATATTGTAAGAAATGGCTATTCTACACCCGCAAAGGTTGAAAATGGAGCAATTGTGCCGAAGGCAAAGAATATATGGCTACCAGGAGGAAAGAAGTTAGAGCAATTAAATGACAAGGACATAAACATGCTTTTTTGTACTCTTTTCATTAATGAATTCGGCGATATTGTAAGAAATGGCTATTCTACACCCACAAAGGTTGAAAATGGAGCAATTGTGCCGAAGGCAAAGAATATATGGCTACCCGGAGAAAAGAAGTTAGAGCAATTAAATGACAAGGCTATAAACATGCTTTTTTGTACTCTTTTCATTAATGAATTCGGCAAACACAGTGGCTACAACCCTGCCAAGGAGAAGTGGGATAATGTAGAAGTTACTCATGAAGACAGAAGGCAAGTAAAGAAAACAAAGTTGAGAATGCTGGAGGAATCATATGATGCCTTCAGAATTAGTGAGAACGAAGACATCTCAGAAGCCATAACACGCTTCACTAAGCTTATTAAAGAGTTGAAAAAGCTGGGTGGGGTACTCCCACAAGCAAAAACAATTGGGAAATTCTTTACGGGACATGTTTGATGAAGAAAATTATGTGAATCGCCCTCCCCTGTTCAAGCGCGGAACTTACTTGTACTGGAAAACAAGAATAAGATACTTCATGAGATCTCGTGATTTGATGTTTGGGATATTGTAATGAATGGCTATTCTGCACCAACAATGGTTGAAAATGGAGTAATTGTGCCGAAGGCAAAGAATATACGGCTACCCGGAGAAAAGAAGTTAGAGCAATTAAATGACAAGGCCGTAAACATGCTTTTTTGTACTCTTTTCATTAATGAATTCTGCAAACATATTGCCTGCAACACTACTAAGGAGAAGTGGGATAACGAAGAAGTTACTCATGAAGACAGAAAGCAAGTAAAGAAAACAAAATTGAGAATGTTGGAGGAATCATATGATGCCTTCAGAATTAGTGAGAACGAAGACATCTAAGATGCCACAACACGCTTCACTAAGATTATTAAAGAGATGAAGAAGCTGGGTGAGGTGCTCCCACAAGCAAAAACAATTGGAAAATTCTTTTGGAGACATGTTTGATGAAGAAATTTCTGTGGATCACCCTTCCCTGTTTCGGGGCAGAACTCACTCGCACTGGAAATCGAGAATAAGATACTTCATGAGATCCGATGATTCTGATGTTTTGGATATTGTAGGAAATGGCTATTCTGCACCCAAAAAGGTTGAAACTGGGGTAATTGTGCCGAAGGCAAAGAATGTATGGCCACATGGAGAAAAGAAGTTAGAGCAATTAAATGACATGGCCAAATAAATGCTTTTCTTTACTCTTTTCATTAATGAATTAAACAGACATAGTGCCTGTAACAATGCCAAGGGGAAATGGGATAACGTAGAAGTTACTCATGAAGACAGAAAGCAAGTAAATAAAACAGAGTTGAGAATGCTGGAGGAATCTTATGATGCCTTTAGAATTAGTGAGAACGAAGACATCTCAGATGCCATAACACGCTTTACTAAGATTATTAAAGAGTTGAAAAAGCTGGGTGAGGTACTCCCACAAGCAAAAACCATTGGGAAATTCTTTACGGGACATGTTTGATGAAGAAAATTATGTGAATCGCCCTCCCCTGTTCAAGCGCGGAACTTACTTGTACTGGAAAACAAGAATAAGGTACTTCATGAGATCTCGTGATTTGATGTTTGGGATATTGTAATGAATGGCTATTCTGCACCAACAATGGTTGAAAATGGAGTAATTGTGCCGAAGGCAAAGAATATACGGCTACCCGGAGAAAAGAAGTTAGAGCAATTAAATGACAAGGCCATAAACATGCTTTTTTGTACTCTTTTCATTAATGAATTCTGCAAACATATTCCCTGCAACACTGCTAAGGAGAAGTGGGATAACGGAGGAGTTACTCATGAAGAGAGAAAGCAAGTAAAGAAAACAGAGTTGAGAATGATGGAGGAATCCTATAATGCCTTTAGAATTAGTGAGAACGAAGACATCTCAAATGCCACATCACGCTTCACCAAGACTATTAAAGAGATGAAGAAGTTACGTGAGGTGCTCCCACAAGCAAAAACAATTGGCAAATTCTTTAGGGGACATGTTTCATGAAGAAAATTTTGTGAATCGCCCTCTTCTATTCAAGGGCAGAACTTACTTGTACTGGAAAACGAGAATAAGATACTTCATGAGATCTCCTGATTCTGATGTTTGGGATATTGTAAGAAATGGCTATTCTACACCCGCAAAGGTTGAAAATGGAGCAATTGTGCCGAAGGCAAAGAATATATGGCTACCAGGAGGAAAGAAGTTAGATCAATTAAATGACAAGGCCATAAACATGCTTTTTTGTACTCTTTTCATTAATGAATTCGGCGATATTGTAAGAAATGGCAATTCTACACCCACAAAGGTTGAAAATGGAGCAATTGTGCCGAAGGCAAAGAATATATGGCTACCCGGAGAAAAGAAGTTAGAGCAATTAAATGACAAGGCTATAAACACGCTTTTTTGTACTCTTTTCATTAATGAATTCGGCAAACACAGTGGCTACAACACTGCCAAGGAGAAGTGGGATAACGTAGAAGTTACTAATGAAGACAGAAGGCAAGTAAAGAAAACAAAGTTGAGAATGCAGGAGGAATCATATGATGCCTTCAGAATTAGTGAGAACGAAGACATCTCAGATGCCATAACACGCTTCACTAAGATTATTAAAGAGTTGAAAAAGCTGGGTGGGGTACTCCGACAAGCAAAAACAATTGGGAAATTCTTTACGGGACATGTTTGACGAAAAAAATTATGTGAATCGCCCTCCCCTGTTCAAGCGCGGAACTTACTTGCACTGGAAAACAAGAATAAGGTACTTCATGAGATCTCGTGATTTGATGTTTGGAATATTGTAATGAATGGCTATTCTGCACCAACAATGGTTGAAAATGGAGTAATTGTGCCGAAGGCAAAGAATATACGGCTACCCGGAGAAAAGAAGTTAGAGCAATTAAATGACAAGGCCATAAACATGCTTTTTGTACTCTTTTCATTAATGGATTCTGCAAACATATTCCCTGCAACACTGCTAAGGAGAAGTGGCATAACGGAGGATTTACTCATGAAGAGAGAAAGCAAGTAAAGAAAACAGAGTTGAGAATGATGGAGGAATCCTATAATGCCTTTAGAATTAGTGAGAACGAAGACATCTCAAATGCCACAACACGCTTCACCAAGACTATTAAAGAGATGAAGAAGTTACGTGAGGTGCTCCCACAAGCAAAAACAATTGGAAAATTCTTTAGGGGACATGTTTCATGAAGAAAATTTTATGAATCGCCCTCTTCTGTTCAAGGGCAGAACTTACTTGTACTGAAAAACGAGAATAAGATACTTCATGAGATCGCCTGATTCTGATGTTTGGGATATTGTAAGAAATGGCTATTCTACACCCGCAAAGGTTGAAAATGGAGCAATTGTGCCGAAGGCAAAGAATATATGGCTACCAGGAGGAAAGAAGTTAGAGCAATTAAATGACAAGGACATAAACATGCTTTTTTGTACTCTTTTCATTAATGAATTCGGCGATATTGTAAGAAATGGCTATTCTACACCCACAAAGGTTGAAAATGGAGCAATTGTGCCGAAGGCAAAGAATATATGGCTACCCGGAGAAAAGAAGTTAGAGCAATTAAATGACAAGGCTATAAACATGCTTTTTTGTACTCTTTTCATTAATGAATTCGGCAAACACAGTGGCTACAACCCTGCCAAGGAGAAGTGGGATAATGTAGAAGTTACTCATGAAGACAGAAGGCAAGTAAAGAAAACAAAGTTGAGAATGCTGGAGGAATCATATGATGCCTTCAGAATTAGTGAGAACGAAGACATCTCAGAAGCCATAACACGCTTCACTAAGCTTATTAAAGAGTTGAAAAAGCTGGGTGGGGTACTCCCACAAGCAAAAACAATTGGGAAATTCTTTACGGGACATGTTTGATGAAGAAAATTATGTGAATCGCCCTCCCCTGTTCAAGCGCGGAACTTACTTGTACTGGAAAACAAGAATAAGATACTTCATGAGATCTCGTGATTTGATGTTTGGGATATTGTAATGAATGGCTATTCTGCACCAACAATGGTTGAAAATGGAGTAATTGTGCCGAAGGCAAAGAATATACGGCTACCCGGAGAAAAGAAGTTAGAGCAATTAAATGACAAGGCCGTAAACATGCTTTTTTGTACTCTTTTCATTAATGAATTCTGCAAACATATTGCCTGCAACACTACTAAGGAGAAGTGGGATAACGAAGAAGTTACTCATGAAGACAGAAAGCAAGTAAAGAAAACAAAATTGAGAATGTTGGAGGAATCATATGATGCCTTCAGAATTAGTGAGAACGACGACATCTAAGATGCCACAACACGCTTCACTAAGATTATTAAAGAGATGAAGAAGCTGGGTGAGGTGCTCCCACAAGCAAAAACAATTGGAAAATTCTTTTGGAGACATGTTTGATGAAGAAATTTCTGTGGATCACCCTTCCCTGTTTCGGGGCAGAACTCACTCGCACTGGAAATCGAGAATAAGATACTTCATGAGATCCGATGATTCTGATGTTTTGGATATTGTAGGAAATGGCTATTCTGCACCCAAAAAGGTTGAAACTGGGGTAATTGTGCCGAAGGCAAAGAATGTATGGCCACATGGAGAAAAGAAGTTAGAGCAATTAAATGACATGGCCAAATAAATGCTTTTCTTTACTCTTTTCATTAATGAATTAAACAGACATAGTGCCTGTAACAATGCCAAGGGGAAATGGGATAACGTAGAAGTTACTCATGAAGACAGAAAGCAAGTAAATAAAACAGAGTTGAGAATGCTGGAGGAATCTTATGATGCCTTTAGAATTAGTGAGAACGAAGACATCTCAGATGCCATAACACGCTTTACTAAGATTATTAAAGAGTTGAAAAAGCTGGGTGAGGTACTCCCACAAGCAAAAACCATTGGGAAATTCTTTACGGGACATGTTTGATGAAGAAAATTATGTGAATCGCCCTCCCCTGTTCAAGCGCGGAACTTACTTGTACTGGAAAACAAGAATAAGGTACTTCATGAGATCTCGTGATTTGATGTTTGGGATATTGTAATGAATGGCTATTCTGCACCAACAATGGTTGAAAATGGAGTAATTGTGCCGAAGGCAAAGAATATACGGCTACCCGGAGAAAAGAAGTTAGAGCAATTAAATGACAAGGCCATAAACATGCTTTTTTGTACTCTTTTCATTAATGAATTCTGCAAACATATTCCCTGCAACACTGCTAAGGAGAAGTGGGATAACGGAGGAGTTACTCATGAAGAGAGAAAGCAAGTAAAGAAAACAGAGTTGAGAATGATGGAGGAATCCTATGATGCCTTTAGAATTAGTGAGAACGAAGACATCTCAAATGCCACAACACGCTTCACCAAGACTATTAAAGAGATGAAGAAGTTAGGTGAGGTGCTCCCACAAGCAAAAACAATTGGAAAACTCTTTAGGGGTCATGTTTCATGAAGAAAATTTTGTGAATCGCCCTCTTCTATTCAAGGGCAGAACTTACTTGTACTGGAAAACGAGAATAAGATACTTCATGAGATCTCCTGATTCTGATGTTTGGGATATTGTAAGAAATGGCTATTCTACACCCGCAAAGGTTGAAAATGGAGCAATTGTGCCGAAGGCAAAGAATATATGGCTACCAGGAGGAAAGAAGTTAGAGCAATTAAATGACAAGGCCATAAACATGCTTTTTTGTACTCTTTTCATTAATGAATTCGGCGATATTGTAAGAAATGACTATTCTACACCCACAAAGGTTGAAAATGGAGCAATTGTGCCGAAGGCAAAGAATATATGGCTACCCGGAGAAAAGAAGTTAGAGCAATTAAATGACAAGGCTATAAACACGCTTTTTTGTACTCTTTTCATTAATGAATTCGGCAAACACAGTGGCTACAACACTGCCAAGGAGAAGTGGGATAACGTAGAAGTTACTAATGAAGACAGAAGGCAAGTAAAGAAAACAAAGTTGAGAATGCAGGAGGAATCATATGATGCCTTCAGAATTAGTGAGAACGAAGACATCTCAGATGCCATAACACGCTTCACTAAGATTATTAAAGAGTTGAAAAAGCTGGGTGGGGTACTCCGACAAGCAAAAACAATTGGGAAATTCTTTACGGGACATGTTTGACGAAAAAAATTATGTGAATCGCCCTCCCCTGTTCAAGCGCGGAACTTACTTGCACTGGAAAACAAGAATAAGGTACTTCATGAGATCTCGTGATTTGATGTTTGGAATATTGTAATGAATGGCTATTCTGCACCAACAATGGTTGAAAATGGAGTAATTGTGCCGAAGGCAAAGAATATACGGCTACCCGGAGAAAAGAAGTTAGAGCAATTAAATGACAAGGCCATAAACATGCTTTTTGTACTCTTTTCATTAATGGATTCTGCAAACATATTCCCTGCAACACTGCTAAGGAGAAGTGGCATAACGGAGGATTTACTCATGAAGAGAGAAAGCAAGTAAAGAAAACAGAGTTGAGAATGATGGAGGAATCCTATAATGCCTTTAGAATTAGTGAGAACGAAGACATCTCAAATGCCACAACACGCTTCACCAAGACTATTAAAGAGATGAAGAAGTTACGTGAGGTGCTCCCACAAGCAAAAACAATTGGAAAATTCTTTAGGGGACATGTTTCATGAAGAAAATTTTGTGAATCGCCCTCTTCTGTTCAAGGGCAGAACTTACTTGTACTGAAAAACGAGAATAAGATACTTCATGAGATCGCCTGATTCTGATGTTTGGGATATTGTAAGAAATGGCTATTCTACACCCGCAAAGGTTGAAAATGGAGCAATTGTGCCGAAGGCAAAGAATATATGGCTACCAGGAGGAAAGAAGTTAGAGCAATTAAATGACAAGGACATAAACATGCTTTTTTGTACTCTTTTCATTAATGAATTCGGCGATATTGTAAGAAATGGCTATTCTACACCCACAAAGGTTGAAAATGGAGCAATTGTGCCGAAGGCAAAGAATATATGGCTACCCGGAGAAAAGAAGTTAGAGCAATTAAATGACAAGGCTATAAACATGCTTTTTTGTACTCTTTTCATTAATGAATTCGGCAAACACAGTGGCTACAACCCTGCCAAGGAGAAGTGGGATAACGTAGAAGTTACTCATGAAGACAGAAGGCAAGTAAAGAAAACAAAGTTGAGAATGCTGGAGGAATCATATGATGCCTTCAGAATTAGTGAGAACGAAGACATCTCAGAAGCCATAACACGCTTCACTAAGATTATTAAAGAGTTGAAAAAGCTGGGTGGGGTACTCCCACAAGCAAAAACAATTGGGAAATTCTTTACGGGACATGTTTGACGAAGAAAATTATGTGAATCGCCCTCCCCTGTTCAAGCGCGGAACTTACTTGCACTGGAAAACAAGAATAAGATACTTCATGAGATCTCGTGATTTGATGTTTGGGATATTGTAATGAATGGCTATTTTGCACCAACAATGGTTGAAAATGGAGTAATTGTGCCGAAGGCAAAGAATATATGGCTACCCAGAGAAAAGAAGTTAGAGCAATTAAATGACAAGGCCGTAAACATGCTTTTTTGTACTCTTTTCATTAATGAATTCTGCAAACATATTGCCTGCAACACTACTAAGGAGAAGTGGGATAACGAAGAAGTTACTCATGAAGACAGAAAGCAAGTAAAGAAAACAAAATTGAGAATGTTGGAGGAATCATATGATGCCTTCAGAATTAGTGAGAACGAAGACATCTAAGATGCCATAACACGCTTCACTAAGATTATTAAAGAGATGAAGAAGCTGGGTGAGGTGCTCCCACAAGCAAAAACAATTGGAAAATTCTTTTGGAGACATGTTTGATGAAGAAATTTCTGTGGATCACCCTTCCCTGTTTCGGGGCAGAACTCACTCGCACTGGAAATCGAGAATAAGATACTTCATGAGATCCGATGATTCTGATGTTTTGGATATTGTAGGAAATGGCTATTCTGCACCCAAAAAGGTTGAAACTGGGGTAATTGTGCCGAAGGCAAAGAATGTATGGCCACATGGAGAAAAGAAGTTAGAGCAATTAAATGACATGGCCAAATAAATGCTTTTCTTTACTCTTTTCATTAATGAATTAAACAGACATAGTGCCTGTAACAATGCCAAGGGGAAATGGGATAACGTAGAAGTTACTCATGAAGACAGAAAGCAAGTAAATAAAACAGAGTTGAGAATGCTGGAGGAATCTTATGATGCCTTTAGAATTAGTGAGAACGAAGACATCTCAGATGCCATAACACGCTTTACTAAGATTATTAAAGAGTTGAAAAAGCTGGGTGAGGTACTCCCACAAGCAAAAACCATTGGGAAATTCTTTACGGGACATGTTTGATGAAGAAAATTATGTGAATCGCCCTCCCCTGTTCAAGCGCGGAACTTACTTGTACTGGAAAACAAGAATAAGGTACTTCATGAGATCTCGTGATTTGATGTTTGGGATATTGTAATGAATGGCTATTCTGCACCAACAATGGTTGAAAATGGAGTAATTGTGCCGAAGGCAAAGAATATACGGCTACCCGGAGAAAAGAAGTTAGAGCAATTAAATGACAAGGCCATAAACATGCTTTTTTGTACTCTTTTCATTAATGAATTCTGCAAACATATTCCCTGCAACACTGCTAAGGAGAAGTGGGATAACGGAGGAGTTACTCATGAAGAGAGAAAGCAAGTAAAGAAAACAGAGTTGAGAATGATGGAGGAATCCTATGATGCCTTTAGAATTAGTGAGAACGAAGACATCTCAAATGCCACAACACGCTTCACCAAGACTATTAAAGAGATGAAGAAGTTAGGTGAGGTGCTCCCACAAGCAAAAACAATTGGAAAACTCTTTAGGGGTCATGTTTCATGAAGAAAATTTTGTGAATCGCCCTCTTCTATTCAAGGGCAGAACTTACTTGTACTGGAAAACGAGAATAAGATACTTCATGAGATCTCCTGATTCTGATGTTTGGGATATTGTAAGAAATGGCTATTCTACACCCGCAAAGGTTGAAAATGGAGCAATTGTGCCGAAGGCAAAGAATATATGGCTACCAGGAGGAAAGAAGTTAGAGCAATTAAATGACAAGGCCATAAACATGCTTTTTTGTACTCTTTTCATTAATGAATTCGGCGATATTGTAAGAAATGACTATTCTACACCCACAAAGGTTGAAAATGGAGCAATTGTGCCGAAGGCAAAGAATATATGGCTACCCGGAGAAAAGAAGTTAGAGCAATTAAATGACAAGGCTATAAACACGCTTTTTTGTACTCTTTTCATTAATGAATTCGGCAAACACAGTGGCTACAACACTGCCAAGGAGAAGTGGGATAACGTAGAAGTTACTAATGAAGACAGAAGGCAAGTAAAGAAAACAAAGTTGAGAATGCAGGAGGAATCATATGATGCCTTCAGAATTAGTGAGAACGAAGACATCTCAGATGCCATAACACGCTTCACTAAGATTATTAAAGAGTTGAAAAAGCTGGGTGGGGTACTCCGACAAGCAAAAACAATTGGGAAATTCTTTACGGGACATGTTTGACGAAAAAAATTATGTGAATCGCCCTCCCCTATTCAAGCGCGGAACTTACTTGCACTGGAAAACAAGAATAAGGTACTTCATGAGATCTCGTGATTTGATGTTTGGGATATTGTAATGAATGGCTATTCTGCACCAACAATGGTTGAAAATGGAGTAATTGTGCCGAAGGCAAAGAATATACGGCTACCCGGAGAAAAGAAGTTAGAGCAATTAAATGACAAGGCCATAAACATGCTTTTTGTACTCTTTTCATTAATGGATTCTGCAAACATATTCCCTGCAACACTGCTAAGGAGAAGTGGCATAACGGAGGATTTACTCATGAAGAGAGAAAGCAAGTAAAGAAAACAGAGTTGAGAATGATGGAGGAATCCTATAATGCCTTTAGAATTAGTGAGAACGAAGACATCTCAAATGCCACAACACGCTTCACCAAGACTATTAAAGAGATGAAGAAGTTACGTGAGGTGCTCCCACAAGCAAAAACAATTGGAAAATTCTTTAGGGGACATGTTTCATGAAGAAAATTTTGTGAATCGCCCTCTTCTGTTCAAGGGCAGAACTTACTTGTACTGAAAAACGAGAATAAGATACTTCATGAGATCGCCTGATTCTGATGTTTGGGATATTGTAAGAAATGGCTATTCTACACCCGCAAAGGTTGAAAATGGAGCAATTGTGCCGAAGGCAAAGAATATATGGCTACCAGGAGGAAAGAAGTTAGAGCAATTAAATGACAAGGACATAAACATGCTTTTTTGTACTCTTTTCATTAATGAATTCGGCGATATTGTAAGAAATGGCTATTCTACACCCACAAAGGTTGAAAATGGAGCAATTGTGCCGAAGGCAAAGAATATATGGCTACCCGGAGAAAAGAAGTTAGAGCAATTAAATGACAAGGCTATAAACATGTTTTTTTGTACTCTTTTCATTAATGAATTCGGCAAACACAGTGGCTACAACCCTGCCAAGGAGAAGTGGGATAACGTAGAAGTTACTCATGAAGACAGAAGGCAAGTAAAGAAAACAAAGTTGAGAATGCTGGAGGAATCATATGATGCCTTCAGAATTAGTGAGAACGAAGACATCTCAGAAGCCATAACACGCTTCACTAAGGTTATTAAAGAGTTGAAAAAGCTGGGTGGGGTACTCCCACAAGCAAAAACAATTGGGAAATTCTTTACGGGACATGTTTGACGAAGAAAATTATGTGAATCGCCCTCCCCTGTTCAAGCGCGGAACTTACTTGCACTGGAAAACAAGAATAAGATACTTCATGAGATCTCGTGATTTGATGTTTGGGATATTGTAATGAATGGCTATTTTGCACCAACAATGGTTGAAAATGGAGTAATTGTGCCGAAGGCAAAGAATATATGGCTACCCAGAGAAAAGAAGTTAGAGCAATTAAATGACAAGGCCGTAAACATGCTTTTTTGTACTCTTTTCATTAATGAATTCTGCAAACATATTGCCTGCAACACTACTAAGGAGAAGTGGGATAACGAAGAAGTTACTCATGAAGACAGAAAGCAAGTAAAGAAAACAAAATTGAGAATGTTGGAGGAATCATATGATGCCTTCAGAATTAGTGAGAACGAAGACATCTAAGATGCCATAACACGCTTCACTAAGATTATTAAAGAGATGAAGAAGCTGGGTGAGGTGCTCCCACAAGCAAAAAGAATTGGAAAATTCTTTTGGAGACATGTTTGATGAAGAAATTTCTGTGGATCACCCTTCCCTGTTTCGGGGCAGAACTCACTCGCACTGGAAATCGAGAATAAGATACTTCATGAGATCCGATGATTCTGATGTTTTGGATATTGTAGGAAATGGCTACTCTGCACCCAAAAAGGTTGAAACTGGGGTAATTGTGCCGAAGGCAAAGAATGTATGGCCACATGGAGAAAAGAAGTTAGAGCAATTAAATGACATGGCCAAATAAATGCTTTTCTTTACTCTTTTCATTAATGAATTAAACAGACATAGTGCCTGTAACAATGCCAAGGGGAATTGGGATAACGTAGAAGTTACTCATGAAGACAGAAAGCAAGTAAATAAAACAGAGTTGAGAATGCTGGAGGAATCTTATGATGCCTTTAGAATTAGTGAGAACGAAGACATCTCAGATGCCATAACACGCTTTACTAAGATTATTAAAGAGTTGAAAAAGCTGGGTGAGGTACTCCCACAAGCAAAAACCATTGGGAAATTCTTTACGGGACATGTTTGATGAAGAAAATTATGTGAATCGTCCTCCCCTGTTCAAGCGCGGAACTTACTTGTACTGGAAAACAAGAATAAGATACTTCATGAGATCTCGTGATTTGATGTTTGGGATATTGTAATGAATGGCTATTATGCACCAACAATGGTTGAAAATGGAGTAATTGTGCCGAAGGCAAAGAATATACGGCTACCCGGAGAAAAGAAGTTAGAGCAATTAAATGACAAGGCCATAAACATGCTTTTTTGTACTCTTTTCATTAATGAATTCTGCAAACATATTCCCTGCAACACTGCTAAGGAGAAGTGGGATAACGGAGGAGTTACTCATGAAGAGAGAAAGCAAGTAAAGAAAACAGAGTTGAGAATGATGGAGGAATCCTATGATGCCTTTAGAATTAGTGAGAACGAAGACATCTCAAATGCCACAACACGCTTCACCAAGACTATTAAAGAGATGAAGAAGTTAGGTGAGGTGCTCCCACAAGCAAAAACAATTGGAAAACTCTTTAGGGGTCATGTTTCATGAAGAAAATTTTGTGAATCGCCCTCTTCTATTCAAGGGCAGAACTTACTTGTACTGGAAAACGAGAATAAGATACTTCATGAGATCTCCTGATTCTGATGTTTGGGATATTGTAAGAAATGGCTATTCTACACCCGCAAAGGTTGAAAATGGAGCAATTGTGTCGAAGGCAAAGAATATATGGCTACCAGGAGGAAAGAAGTTAGAGCAATTAAATGACAAGGCCATAAACATGCTTTTTTGTACTCTTTTCATTAATGAATTCGGCGATATTGTAAGAAATGGCTATTCTACACCCACAAAGGTTGAAAATGGAGCAATTGTGCCGAAGGCAAAGAATATATGGCTACCCGGAGAAAAGAAGTTAGAGCAATTAAATGACAAGGCTATAAACACGCTTTTTTGTACTCTTTTCATTAATGAATTCGGCAAACACAGTGGCTACAACACTGCCAAGGAGAAGTGGGATAACGTAGAAGTTACTAATGAAGACAGAAGGGAAGTAAAGAAAACAAAGTTGAGAATACAGGAGGAATCATATGATGGCTTCAGAATTAGTGAGAACGAAGACATCTCAGATGCCATAACACGCTTCACTAAGATTATTAAAGAGTTGAAAAAGCTGGGTGGGGTACTCCGACAAGCAAAAACAATTGGGAAATTCTTTACGGGACATGTTTGACGAAAAAAATTATGTGAATCGCCCTCCCCTGTTCAAGCGCGGAACTTACTTGCACGGGAAAACAAGAATAAGGTACTTCATGAGATCTCGTGATTTGATGTTTGGGATATTGTAATGAATGGCTATTCTGCACCAACAATGGTTGAAAATGGAGTAATTGTGCCGAAGGCAAAGAATATACGGCTACCTGGAGAAAAGAAGTTAGAGCAATTAAATGACAAGGCCATAAACATGCTTTTTGTACTCTTTTCATTAATGGATTCTGCAAACATATTCCCTGCAACACTGCTAAGGAGAAGTGGCATAACGGAGGATTCACTCATGAAGAGAGAAAGCAAGTAAAGAAAACAGAGTTGAGAATGATGGAGGAATCCTATAATGCCTTTAGAATTAGTGAGAACGAAGACATCTCAAATGCCACAACACGCTTCACCAAGACTATTAAAGAGATGAAGAAGTTACGTGAGGTGCTCCCACAAGCAAAAACAATTGGAAAATTCTTTAGGGGACATGTTTCATGAAGAAAATTTTGTGAATCGCCCTCTTCTGTTCAAGGGCAGAACTTACTTGTACTGAAAAACGAGAATATGATACTTCATGAGATCGCCTGATTCTGATGTTTGGGATATTGTAAGAAATGGCTATTCTACACCCGCAAAGGTTGAAAATGGAGCAATTGTGCCGAAGGCAAAGAATATATGGCTACCAGGAGGAAAGAAGTTAGAGCAATTAAATGACAAGGACATAAACATGCTTTTTTGTACTCTTTTCATTAATGAATTCGGCGATATTGTAAGAAATGGCTATTCTACACCCACAAAGGTTGAAAATGGAGCAATTGTGCCGAAGGCAAAGAATATATGGCTACCCGGAGAAAAGAAGTTAGAGCAATTAAATGACAAGGCTATAAACATGCTTTTTTGTACTCTTTTCATTAATGAATTCGGCAAACACAGTGGCTACAACCCTGCCAAGGAGAAGTGGGATAACGTAGAAGTTACTCATGAAGACAGAAGGCAAGTAAAGAAAACAAAGTTGAGAATGCTGGAGGAATCATATGATGCCTTCAGAATTAGTGAGAACGAAGACATCTCAGAAGCCATAACACGCTTCACTAAGGTTATTAAAGAGTTGAAAAAGCTGGGTGGGGTACTCCCACAAGCAAAAACAATTGGGAAATTCTTTACGGGACATGTTTGACGAAGAAAATTATGTGAATCGCCCTCCCCTGTTCAAGCGCGGAACTTACTTGCACTGGAAAACAAGAATAAGATACTTCATGAGATCTCGTGATTTGATGTTT
This sequence comes from Paratinospora sagittata, assembly GCA_035771175.1. NCBI lineage: Eukaryota > Viridiplantae > Streptophyta > Magnoliopsida > Ranunculales > Menispermaceae > Paratinospora > Paratinospora sagittata. Next base: position 11,723,182 of record CM069611.1, on the reverse strand, counting down.
GGGATATTGTAATGAATGGCTATTTTGCACCAACAATGGTTGAAAATGGAGTAATTGTGCCGAAGGCAAAGAATATATGGCTACCCAGAGAAAAGAAGTTAGAGCAATTAAATGACAAGGCCGTAAACATGCTTTTTTGTACTCTTTTCATTAATGAATTCTGCAAACATATTGCCTGCAACACTACTAAGGAGAAGTGGGATAACGAAGAAGTTACTCATGAAGACAGAAAGCAAGTAAAGAAAACAAAATTGAGAATGTTGGAGGAATCATATGATGCCTTCAGAATTAGTGAGAACGAAGACATCTAAGATGCCATAACACGCTTCACTAAGATTATTAAAGAGATGAAGAAGCTGGGTGAGGTGCTCCCACAAGCAAAAAGAATTGGAAAATTCTTTTGGAGACATGTTTGATGAAGAAATTTCTGTGGATCACCCTTCCCTGTTTCGGGGCAGAACTCACTCGCACTGGAAATCGAGAATAAGATACTTCATGAGATCCGATGATTCTGATGTTTTGGATATTGTAGGAAATGGCTACTCTGCACCCAAAAAGGTTGAAACTGGGGTAATTGTGCCGAAGGCAAAGAATGTATGGCCACATGGAGAAAAGAAGTTAGAGCAATTAAATGACATGGCCAAATAAATGCTTTTCTTTACTCTTTTCATTAATGAATTAAACAGACATAGTGCCTGTAACAATGCCAAGGGGAATTGGGATAACGTAGAAGTTACTCATGAAGACAGAAAGCAAGTAAATAAAACAGAGTTGAGAATGCTGGAGGAATCTTATGATGCCTTTAGAATTAGTGAGAACGAAGACATCTCAGATGCCATAACACGCTTTACTAAGATTATTAAAGAGTTGAAAAAGCTGGGTGAGGTACTCCCACAAGCAAAAACCATTGGGAAATTCTTTACGGGACATGTTTGATGAAGAAAATTATGTGAATCGTCCTCCCCTGTTCAAGCGCGGAACTTACTTGTACTGGAAAACAAGAATAAGATACTTCATGAGATCTCGTGATTTGATGTTTGGGATATTGTAATGAATGGCTATTCTGCACCAACAATGGTTGAAAATGGAGTAATTGTGCCGAAGGCAAAGAATATACGGCTACCCGGAGAAAAGAAGTTAGAGCAATTAAATGACAAGGCCATAAACATGCTTTTTTGTACTCTTTTCATTAATGAATTCTGCAAACATATTCCCTGCAACACTGCTAAGGAGAAGTGGGATAACGGAGGAGTTACTCATGAAGAGAGAAAGCAAGTAAAGAAGACAGAGTTGAGAATGATGGAGGAATCCTATGATGCCTTTAGAATTAGTGAGAACGAAGACATCTCAAATGCCACAACACGCTTCACCAAGACTATTAAAGAGATGAAGAAGTTAGGTGAGGTGCTCCCACAAGCAAAAACAATTGGAAAACTCTTTAGGGGTCATGTTTCATGAAGAAAATTTTGTGAATCGCCCTCTTCTATTCAAGGGCAGAACTTACTTGTACTGGAAAACGAGAATAAGATACTTCATGAGATCTCCTGATTCTGATGTTTGGGATATTGTAAGAAATGGCTATTCTACACCCGCAAAGGTTGAAAATGGAGCAATTGTGCCGAAGGCAAAGAATATATGGCTACCAGGAGGAAAGAAGTTAGAGCAATTAAATGACAAGGCCATAAACATGCTTTTTTGTACTCTTTTCATTAATGAATTCGGCGATATTGTAAGAAATGGCTATTCTACACCCACAAAGGTTGAAAATGGAGCAATTGTGCCGAAGGCAAAGAATATATGGCTACCCGGAGAAAAGAAGTTAGAGCAATTAAATGACAAGGCTATAAACACGCTTTTTTGTACTCTTTTCATTAATGAATTCGGCAAACACAGTGGCTACAACACTGCCAAGGAGAAGTGGGATAACGTAGAAGTTACTAATGAAGACAGAAGGGAAGTAAAGAAAACAAAGTTGAGAATACAGGAGGAATCATATGATGGCTTCAGAATTAGTGAGAACGAAGACATCTCAGATGCCATAACACGCTTCACTAAGATTATTAAAGAGTTGAAAAAGCTGGGTGGGGTACTCCGACAAGCAAAAACAATTGGGAAATTCTTTACGGGACATGTTTGACGAAAAAAATTATGTGAATCGCCCTCCCCTGTTCAAGCGCGGAACTTACTTGCACGGGAAAACAAGAATAAGGTACTTCATGAGATCTCGTGATTTGATGTTTGGGATATTGTAATGAATGGCTATTCTGCACCAACAATGGTTGAAAATGGAGTAATTGTGCCGAAGGCAAAGAATATACGGCTACCTGGAGAAAAGAAGTTAGAGCAATTAAATGACAAGGCCATAAACATGCTTTTTGTACTCTTTTCATTAATGGATTCTGCAAACATATTCCCTGCAACACTGCTAAGGAGAAGTGGCATAACGGAGGATTTACTCATGAAGAGAGAAAGCAAGTAAAGAAAACAGAGTTGAGAATGATGGAGGAATCCTATAATGCCTTTAGAATTAGTGAGAACGAAGACATCTCAAATGCCACAACACGCTTCACCAAGACTATTAAAGAGATGAAGAAGTTACGTGAGGTGCTCCCACAAGCAAAAACAATTGGAAAATTCTTTAGGGGACATGTTTCATGAAGAAAATTTTGTGAATCGCCCTCTTCTGTTCAAGGGCAGAACTTACTTGTACTGAAAAACGAGAATATGATACTTCATGAGATCGCCTGATTCTGATGTTTGGGATATTGTAAGAAATGGCTATTCTACACCCGCAAAGGTTGAAAATGGAGCAATTGTGCCGAAGGCAAAGAATATATGGCTACCAGGAGGAAAGAAGTTAGAGCAATTAAATGACAAGGACATAAACATGCTTTTTTGTACTCTTTTCATTAATGAATTCGGCGATATTGTAAGAAATGGCTATTCTACACCCACAAAGGTTGAAAATGGAGCAATTGTGCCGAAGGCAAAGAATATATGGCTACCCGGAGAAAAGAAGTTAGAGCAATTAAATGACAAGGCTATAAACATGCTTTTTTGTACTCTTTTCATTAATGAATTCGGCAAACACAGTGGCTACAACCCTGCCAAGGAGAAGTGGGATAACGTAGAAGTTACTCATGAAGACAGAAGGCAAGTAAAGAAAACAAAGTTGAGAATGCTGGAGGAATCATATGATGCCTTCAGAATTAGTGAGAACGAAGACATCTCAGATGCCATAACACGCTTCACTAAGATTATTAAAGAGTTGAAAAAGCTGGGTGGGGTACTCCGACAAGCAAAAACAATTGGGAAATTCTTTACGGGACATGTTTGACGAAAAAAATTATGTGAATCGCCCTCCCCTGTTCAAGCGCGGAACTTACTTGCACTGGAAAACAAGAATAAGATACTTCATGAGATCTCGTGATTTGATGTTTGGGATATTGTAATGAATGGCTACTCTACACCAACAATGGTTGAAAATGGAGTAATTGTGCCGAAGGGAAAGAATATATGGCTACCCGGAGAAAAGAAGTTAGAGCAATTAAATGACAAGGCCGTAAACATGCTTTTTTGTACTCTTTTCATTAATGAATTCTGCAAACATATTGCCTGCAACACTACTAGGAAGAAGTGGGATAACGAAGAAGTTACTCATGAAGAGAGAAAGCAAGTAAAGAAAACAGAGTTGAGAGTGCTGGAGGAATCCAAAGATGCCTTTAGAATTAGTGAGAACGAAGACATCTCAGATGCCACAACACGCTTCACCAAGACTATTAAAGAAATGAAGAAGTTACGTGAGGTGCTCCCACAAGCAAAAACAATTGGAAAATTCTTTAGGGGACATGTTTCATGAAGAAAATTTTGTGAATCGCCCTCTTCTGTTCAAGGCTGAACTTACTTGTACAGGGAAACGAGAATAAGATACTTCATGAGATCTCGTGATTCTGATGTTTGGGATATTGTAAGAAATGGCTATTCTACACCCACAAAGGTTGAAAATGGAGCAATTGTGCCGAAGGCAAAGAATATATGGCTACCCGGAGAAAAGAAGTTAGAGCAATTAAGTGACAAGGCCATAAACATTTTTTTTGTACTCTTTTCATTAATGAATTCGGCAAGCATAGTGCCTACAACACTGCTAAGGAGAAGTGGGATAACGTAGAAGTTACTCATGAAAACAGAAGGCAAGTAAAGAAAACAAAGTTGAGAATCCTGGAGGAATCATATGATGCCTTCAGAATTAGTGAGAACGAAGACATCTCAGATGCCATAACACGCTTCACTATGATTATTAAAGAGTTGAAAAAGCTGGGTGAGGTAATCCCACAAGCAAAAACAATTGGGAAATTCTTTAGGGGACATGTTTGATGAAGAAAATAATGTGAATCGCCCTCACCTGTTCAAGCGCGGAACTTTCTTACACTGGAAAACAAGAATAAGATACTTCATGAGATCTCGTGATTTGATGTTTGGGATATTGTAACGAATGGCTATTCTGCACCAACAATGGTTGAAAATGGAGTAATTGTGCCGAAGGCAAAGAATATACGTCTACCCGGAGAAAAGAAGTTAGAGCAATTAAATGACAAAGCCATAAACATGCTTTTTTGTACTCTTTTAATTAATGAATTCGGCAAATATAGTGCCTGCAACACTGCCAAGGAGAAGTGGGATAACGTAGAAGTTACTCATGAAGACAGAAAGCAAGTAAAGAAAACAAAGTTGAGAATGCTGGACGAATCAAATGATGCCTTCAGAATTAGTGAGAACAAAGACATCTCAGATGCCATAACACGCTTCACGAAGATTATTAAAGAGTTGATAAAGCTGGGTGAGGTACTCCCACAAGCAAAAACAATTGTAAAATTCTTTACGGGGCATGTTTGATGAAGAAAATTATGTGAATCGTCCTCCCCTGTTCAAGCGCGGAACTTACTTGCACTGGAAAACAAGAATAAGATACTTCATGAGATCTCGTGATTTGATGTTTGGGATATTGTAATGAATGGCTATTCTGCACCCACAATGGTTGAAAATGGAGTAATTGTGCCGAAGGCAAAGAATATACGGCTTCCCGGAGAAAAGAAGTTAGAGCAATTAAATGACAAGGCCATAAACATCCTTTTTTGTACTCTTTTCATTAATGAATTCAGCAAACATAGTGCCTGCAACACTGCCAAGGAGAAGTGGGATAACGTGAAAGTTACTCATGAAGACAGAAAATAAGTAAAGAAAACAAAATTGAGAATGTTGGAAGAATCCTATGATGCCTTTAGAATTAATGAGAACGAAGACATCTCAGATGCCACGACACGCTTCACCAAGATTATTAAAGAGATGAAGAAGCTGGGTGAGGTGCTCCGACAAGCAAGAACAATTGGGAAGTTCTTTAGGGGACATGTTTGATGAAGAAAATTTTGTGAATCGCCCTCCCCTGTTAATGGGCGAAACTTGCTTGCACTGGAAAACAGGAATAAGATACTTCGTGAGATCTCGTGATTCTGATGTTTGGGATATTGCAATGAATGGCTATTCTGCACGCACAAAGGTTAAAAATGGAGTAATTGTGCCGAAGGCAAAGAATATATGGCTACCCGGAGAAAAGAAGTTAGAGCAATTAAATGACAAGACCATAAACATGTTTTTTTGTACATTTTTCATTAATGAATTCAACGAACGTAGTGTCTGCAACATTGCTGAGGAGAAGTGGGATAACGGAGAACTTACTCATGAAAGAGAAAGCAAGTAAAGAAAACAGAGTTGAGAATGCTGGAGGAACCTAATGATACCTTTAGAGTTAGTGAGAAAGAAGACATCTCAGATGCGACAACACGCTTCACCAAGATTATTAAAGAGATGAAGAAGCTGGGTAGGGTGCTCCCACAAGCAAAAATAATTGGAAAATTCTTTAGGGGACATGTTTCATGAAAAAAATTCTTTGAATCGCTTTCCACTGTTCAAGGGCGGAAACTACTTGCACTGGAAAACAAGAATAAGATACTTCATGAGATCTGATGATTCTGATGTTTTGGATATTGTAAGAAATGGTTATTCTGCACCCAAAAAGGTTGAAAATGGAGTAATTGTGCCGAAGGCAAAGAATGTATGGCTACATGGAGTAATAAGTTAAAGCAATTAAATGACAAGGCCATAAACATGTTATTTTCGTACTGTTTTCATTAATGAATTTAGCAAACATAGTGCTTGCAACACTGCCAAGGAGAAGTGGATAACGCAGAAGTTATTCAGGAAGACAAAAAACAAGTAAAGAAAACAAAGTTGAGATTGCTGGAGGAATCCTATGATGCTTTCAGAATTTTGAGAACGAAGACATAGCAGATGCCATAACACGCTTCACTAAGATTGTTAAAGAAATGAAAAAGCAGGGTGAGGTGCTCCCACAACTAAGAACAATTGGGAAATTCTTTAGGGGACATGTTTGATGAAGATAATTCTGTGAATTGCCCTCCCCTATTCAAGGGCGAAACTTACTTGCACTGGAAAACAAGAATAAGATACCTCATGAGATCTCTTGATTATGATGTTTGGGATATTGAAATGAATGGCTATTCCGCACCCACAAAGGTTGAAAATGGAGTAATTGTGCCGAAGGCAAAGAATATACGGCTACCCGGAGAAATGAAGTTAGAGCAATTAAATGGGAAGGCCATAAACATGCTTTTTTGTACTCTTTTCATTAATGAATTCTGCAAACATAGTGCCTGCAACACTGCTAAGGAGAAGTGGGATAACGGAGACGTTACTCATGAAGAGAAAAAGGAAGTAAAGAAAACGAAGTTGAGAATGCTGGAGGAATCATATGATGCCTTCAGAATTAGTGAGAACGAAGACATCTCAGATGCCATAACACGCTTCACGAAGATTATTAAAGAGATGAAGAAGTTGGGTGAGGTGTTCCCACAAGAATAAACAATTGGAAAATTCTTTAGGGGACATGTTTGATGAAGATATTTCGGTGAATCGCCCTCCCCTATTTAAGGGCAGAACTCACTTGCCCTAGAAAACGAGATACTTCATGAGATCTCATGATTTGATGTTTGGGATATTGTAATGAATGGCTATTCTGCACCCACAAAGGTTGAAAATTGAGTAATTATGCCTAAGGCAAAGAATATATGGCTACCCAGAGAAAAGAAGCTAGAGCAATTAAATGACAAGGCCATAAAGATGTTTTTTTGTACTCTTTTCATTAATGAATTCGGCAAACATAGTGCCTACAACACTGCCAAGGAGAAGTGGGATAACGTAGAAGTTACTAATGAAGACAGAAAGCAAGTAAAGAAAACAAAGTTGAGAATGCTGGACGAATCAAATGATGCCTTCAGAATTAGTGAGAACTAAGACATCTCAGATGCCATAACACGCTTCACTAAGATTATTAAGGAGTTGAAGAAGCTGGGTGAGGTACTCCCACAAGCAAAAACAATTGGGAAATTCTTTACGGGACATGTTTGATGAAGAAATTTCTGTGAATCACCTTTCCCTGTTTAAGGGCAGAACTCACTCGCCCTGGAAAACGAGAATAAGATACTTCATGAGATCCGATGATTCTGATGTTTTGGATATTGTAAGAAATGGCTATTCTGCACCCAAAAAGGTTGGAAATAGAGTAATTGTGTTGAAGGCACGGAATGTATGGCCACATGGAGAAAAGAAGTTAAAGCAACTAAATGACAAGGACAAAAAAATACTTTTCTGTTCTCTTTTTACTAACGAATGAAATAGACATAGTGCCAGCAACAATGCCAAGGGGAAATGGGATAACGTAGAAGTTACTCAAGAAGACAGAAAGCAAGTAAACAAAACGAAGTTGAGATAATTGGAGGAATCCTATGATGCCTTTAGAATTAGTGGGAACGAAGACATCTCTGATGCCACAACACGCATCACCAAGATTATTAAAGAGATGAAGAAGCTGGGTGAGGTGCTCTCACAAGCAAAAACAATTGAAAAATTCTTTAGGGGACATGTTTCATGAAGAAGATCCTGTGAATCGTCTTCCACTAATCAAGGGCGGAAACTACTTGCACTGGAAAACAAGAATAAGATGCTTCCTGAGATCCGATGATTCTGATGTTTTGGATATTGTAAGAAATGGCTATTCTGCACCCAAAACGGTTGAAAATGGAGTAATTGTGCCGAAGGCAAAGAATGTATGGCTACATGGAGAAAAGAAGTTAAAGCAATTTAATGACAAGGCCATAAACATGCTTTTTTTGTACTCTTTTCGTTAATGAATTTAGCAAACATAGTGCCTACAACACTGTCAAAGAGAAGTGGGATAACGCAGAAGTTACCCTTGAAGACAAAAAGCAAGTAAAGAAAACAAAGTTGAGATTGCTGGAAGAATCCTATGATGCTTTCAGAATTAGTGAGAACGAAGACATAGTACATGCCATAACACGCTTCACTAAGATTATTAAAGAGATGAAGAAGCTGGGTGAGGTGCTCCCACAAGCAAAAACAATTGGAAAATTCTTTAGAGGACATGTTTGATGAAGAAATTTCTTTGGATCACCCTTCCTTGTTTCAGGGCAGAACTCACTCGCACTGGAAAACAAGAATAAGATAATTCATGAGATCTCAAGATTTGATGTTTGGGATATTGTAATGAATGGTTATTCTGCACCCACAAAGGTTGAAAATGGAGTAATTGTGCCGAAGGCAAAGAATATATAGCTACCCGGAGGAAAGAAGTTAGAGCAATTAAATGACAAGGCCATAAACATGCTTTTTTGTACTCTTTTCATTAATGAATTCAGCAAACATAGTGTCTGCAACACTGCTAAGGAGAAGTGGGATAACGTAGAACTTACTCATGAAAAGAGAAAGCATGTAAAGAAAATAGAGTTGAGAATGATGGAGGAATCCTATGATGCCTTTAGAATTAGTGAGAACGAAGACATCTCAGATGACACAACACGCTTCACAAAGATTATTGAAGAGATGAAGAAGCAGGGTGAGGTGCTCCCACAAGCAAAAACAATTGGAAAATTGTTTAGGGGACATGTTTCATGAAGAAAATTCTGTGAATCGCCTTCCTCTATTCAAGGGCGGAGATTACTTGCACTGGAAAAGAAGAATAAGATACTTCATGAGATCCGACGATTCTGATGTTTTGGATATTGTAAGAAATGGCTATTTTGCACCCAAAAATGTTTAAAATGGAGTAATTGTGCCGATGGCAAAGAATGTATGGCTACATGGAGAAAATAAGTTAAAGTAATTAAATGACAAGGCCATAAACATGCTTTTTTTGTACTCTTTTCATTAATGAATTTAGCAAACATAGTGCCTGCAACAATGCCAAGGAGAAGTGGGATAATGCATAAGTTACTCATGAAGACAAATAGCAAGTAAAGAAAACAAAGTTGAGAATGGTGGAGGAATGCTATGATGTCTTCTGAATTAGTGAGAACGAAGACGTAGCAGATGCCATAACACGCTTCACTTAGAATATTAAAGAGATGAAGAAGCAGTGTGAGGTGCTCCCACAACCAATAACAATTGGAAAATTCTTTAGGGGACATGTTTGATGAAGAAAATTCTATGAATCGCCCTCCCCTATTCATGGGCGAAACTTACTTGCACTCGAAAACAAGAATAAGATTGTTCATGAGATCTTTTGATTATGATGTTTGGGATATTGTAATGAATGGCTATTCTGCACCCACAAAGGTTGAAAATGGAGTAAGTGTGCAGAAGGCAAAGAATATATGGCTACCCGGAGAAAAGAAGTTAGAGTAATTAAATGACAAGCCCATAAACATGCTTTTTTTTAATCTTTTTATTAATGAATTCAGCAAACCTAGTGCCTGCAACACTGCCAAGAAGAAGTGGGATAACGCGAAAGTTACTCATGAAGACAGAAAGCAAGTAAAGAAAACAAAATTGAGAATGCTGGAAAATCCTATGACGCCTTTAGAATTAGTGAGTACGAAGACATCTCAGCTGCCACAACACGCTTCACCAAGATTATTAAAGAGATGAAGAAGCTGGGTGAGGTGCTCCCACAAGCAAGAACAATTGGGAAATTCTTTAAGGGACATGTTTGATGAAGAAAATTTTGTGAATCGCCCTCCCCTGTTCAAGGGCGAAACTTACTTGCACTGGAAAACAACAATAAGATACTTCGTGAGATCTCTTCATTCTGATGTTTTGGATATTGTAAGAAATGGCTATTCTGCACCGAAAAAGGTTGCAAATGGAGTAATTGTGCCGAAGGCAAAGAATGTATTGCTACATGGAGAAAAGAAGTTAGAGCAATTAAATTACAAGGCCATAAACATGCTTTTTTTTACTCTTTTCATTAATGAATTCAACAAACATAGTACCCGCAACACTGCTAAGGAGAAGTGGGATAACGTAAAAGTTACTCATGAAGATAAAAAGAAAGTAAAGAAAACGAAGTTGAGAATGCTAGAGGAATCATAAGATGCCTTCAGAATTTGTGAGAACGAAGACATCTCAGATGCCATAACACGCTTCACTAAGATTATTAAACAGATGAAGAAGATGGGTGTGGTTTTCCCCCAAGCAAAAACAATTGGAACATTCTTTAGGGGCCTTGTTTGATGAAGTAATTTCTATGGATCGCCCTCCCCTGTTTAAGGGCAGAACTCACTTGCACTGGAAAATGAGAATAAGATACTTCATGAGATCCGATGATTCTGATGTTTTTGATTTTGTAGGAAATGGTTATTCTGCACTCAAAAAGGTTGAAAAGGGAGTAATTGTGCCGAAGGCATAGAATGTATGGCTACATGGAGGAAAGAAGTTAGAGCAATTAAATGACAAGGCAATAAACAAGTTTTTTTGTACTCTTTTCATTAAGGAATTCAGCAAACATAGTGCCTGCAACACTGCTAAGGAGAAGTGGGATAACTGAGAAGTTACTCATGAAGAGAGAAAGCAAGTAAAGAAAAGAGAGTTGAGAATGTTTGACGAATCCTATGATGCCTTTAGAATTAGTGAGAACGAAGACATCTCAGATGCCACAAAACGCTTCACCAAGATTATTAAAGAGATGAAGAAGATGGGTGAGGTGCTCCCACAAGCAAAAACAATTGGGAAATTCTTTTGGGGGCATGTTTGATGAAGAAAATTATGTGAATCGCCCTCCCCTGTTCAAGCGCGAAAATTACTTGCACTGGAAAACAAGAATAAGATACTTCATGAGATCTCGTGATTCTGATGTTTGGGATATTGTAATGAATGGCTATTCTGCACCCACAAAGGTTGAAAATTGCGTTATTGTGCCGAAGGCAAAAAATATATGGCTACCCGGAGAGAAGAAGTTAGAGCAATTAAACAACAAAACCATAAACATGCTTTTTTGTACTCTTTTCATTAATGAATTCAACAAACATAGTGACTGCAACACTGCTAAGGAGAAGTGGGATAACGGAGAAGTTACTCACGAAGAGAGAAAGCAAGTAAAGAAAAAAGAGTTGAGAATGTTGAAGGAATCCTATGATGCCTTTAGAATTAGTGAGAACGAAGACATCTCAGATGCCACAACACACTTCACCAAGATTATTAAGGAGATGAAGAAGATGGGTGAGGTGCTCCCACAAGCAAAAACAATTGGGAAATTCTTTAGTGGACATGTTTGATGGAGAAAATTATGTGTATCGCCCTCCCCTGTTCAAGCGCAGAACTTCCTTGCACTGGAAAACAAGAATAAGATACTTCATCAGATCACGTGATTCTGATGTTTGGGATATTGTAATGAATGGCTATTCTGCACCCACAAAGGTTGAAAATGCAGTTATTGTGTCGAAGGCAAAGAATATATGGCTACTCGGAGAAAAGAAGTTAGAGTAATTAAATGACAAGGCAATAAACATGCTTTTTTGTACTCTTTTCCATAATGAATTCAGCAAACATAGTGCCTGCAACACTGTTAAGGAGAAGTGGGATAACAGAGAAGTTACTCATGGAGAGAGAAAGCAAGTAAAGAAAAAAGAGTCAAGAATGCTGGAGGAATCGTATAATGCCTTGAGAATTAGTGAGAACGAAGACAAAGCAGATGCCATAACACGCTTCACTAAGATTATTAAAGAGATGAAGAAGCAGGGTGAGGTGCTCCCACGACCAAGAACAATTGCGGAAATTCTTTAGGGGACATGTTTGATGAAGAAAATTCTGTGAATCGCCCTCCCCTATTCAAAGGCGAAACTTACTTGCACTCGAAAACAAGAATAAGATACTTCATGAGATCTCTTGAATATGATGTTTGGGATATTGTAATGAATGGCTATTCTGCACCCACAAAGGTTGAAAATGGAGTAATTGTGTGGAAGGAAAAGAATACATGGGTACCCGAAGAAAAGAAGTTAGAGCAATTAAATGACAAGGCCATAAACATGCTTTTTTGTACTCTTTTTATTAATGAATTCAACAAACATAGTGACTGCAACACTGCCAAGGAGAAGTGGGATAACGCAAAAGTTACTCATGAAAACAGAAAGCAAGTAAAGAAAACAAAATTGAGAATGCTGGAGGAATCCTATTATGCCTTTAGAATTAGTGAGAACGAAGACATCTCAGGTGCCACAACACGCTTCACCAAGATTATTAAAGAGATGAAGAAGCTGGGTGAGCTCCTCCCACAAGCAAGAACAATTGGGAAATTCTTTAAGGGACATGTTTGATGAAGAAAATTTTGTGAATCGCCCTCCCCTGTTCAAGGGCGAAACTTACTTGCACTGGAAAACAAGAATAAGATACTTCGTGAGATCTCTTCATTCTGATGTTTTGGATATTGTAAGAAATGGCTATTCTGCACCGAAAAAGGTTGCAAATGGAGTAATTGTGCCGAAGGCAAAGAATGTATTGCTACACGGAGAAAAGAAGTTAGAGCAATTAAATTACAAGGCCATAAACCTGCTTTTTTTTTACTCTTTTCATTAATGAATTCAACAAACATAGTACCCGCAACACCGCTAAGGTGAAGTGGGATAACGTAAAAGTTACTCATGAAGATAAAAAGAAAGTAAAGAAAACGAAGTTGAGAATGCTAGAGGAATCATAAGATGCCTTCAGAATTTGTGAGAACGAAGACATCTCAGATGCCATAACACGCTTCACTAAGATTATTAAACAGATGAAGAAGATGGGTGTGGTTTTCCCCCAAGCAAAAACAATTGGAACATTCTTTAGGGGCCATGTTTGATGAAGTAATTTCTGTGGATCGCCCTCCCCTGTTTAAGGGCAGAACTCACTTGCACTGGAAAATGAGAATAAGATACTTCATGAGATCCGATGATTCTGATGTTTTTGATTTTGTAGGAAATGGTTATTCTGCACTCAAAAAGGTTGAAAATGGAGTAATTGTGCCAAAGGCTTAGAATGTATGGCTACATGGAGGAAAGAAGTTAGAGCAATTAAATGACAAGGCCATAAACATGTTTTTTTGTAATCTTTTCATTAAGGAATTCAGCAAACATAGTGCCTGCAACACTGCTAAGGAGAAGTGGGATAACTGAGAAGTTACTCATGAAGAGAGAAAGCAAATAAAGAAAAGAGAGTTGAGAATGTTTGACGAATCCTATGATGCCTTTAGAATTAGTGAGAACGAAGACATCTCAGATGCCACAAAACGCTTCACCAAGATTATTAAAGAGATGAAGAAGATGGGTGAGGTGCTCCCACAAGCAAAAACAATTGGGAAATTCTTTTGGGGGCATGTTTGATGAAGAAAATTATGTGAATCGCCCTCCCCTGTTCAAGCGCGAAAATTACTTGCATTGGGAAACAAGAATAAGATACTTCATGAGATCTCGTGATTCTGATGTTTGGGATATTGTAATGAATGGCTATTCTGCACCCACAAAGGTTGAAAATTGCGTTATTGTGCCGAAGGCAAAAAATATATGGCTACCCGGTGAGAAGAAGTTAGAGCAATTAAACAACAAAACCATAAACATGCTTATTTGTACTCTTTTCATTAATGAATTCAACAAACATAGTGCCTGCAACACTGCTAAGGAGAAGTGGGATAACGGAGAAGTTACTCACGAAGAGAGAAAGCAAGTAAAGAAAAAAGAGTTGAGAATGTTGAAGGAATCCTATGATGCCTTTAGAATTAGTGAGAACGAAGACATCTCAGATGCCACAACACACTTCACCAAGATTATTAAGGAGATGAAGAAGATGGGTGAGGTGCTCCCACAAGCAAAAACAATTGGGAAATTCTTTAGTGGACATGTTTGATGAAGAAAATTATGTGTATCGCCCTCCCCTGTTCAAGCGCAGAACTTCCTTGCACTGGAAAACAAGAATAAGATACTTCATGAGATCACGTGATTCTGATGTTTGGGATATTGTAATGAATGGCTATTCTGCACCCACAAAGGTTGAAAATGCAGTTATTGTGTCGAAGGCAAAGAATATATGGCTACTCGGAGAAAAGAAGTTAGAGTAATTAAATGACAAGGCAATAAACATGCTTTTTTGTACTCTTTTCATTAATGAATTCAGCAAACATAGTGCCCGCAACACTGCTAAGGAGAAGTGGGATAACAGAGAAGTTACTCATGGAGAGAGAAAGCAAGTAAAGAAAAAAGAGTTAAGAATGCTGGAGGAATCGTATAATGCCTTGAGAATTAGTGAGAACGAAGACATAGCAGATGGCATAACACGCTTCACTAAGATTATTAAAGAGATGAAGAAGCAGGGTGAGGTGCTCCCACGACCAAGAACAATTGGGGAAATTCTTTAGGGGACATGTTTGATGAAGAAAATTCTGTGAATCGCCCTCCCCTATTCAAAGGCGAAACTTACTTGCACTCGAAAATAAGAATAAGATACTTCATGAGATCTCTTGAATATGATGTTTGGGATATTGTAATGAATGGCTATTCTGCACCCACAAAGGTTGAAAATGGAGTAATTGTGTGGAAGGAAAAGAATACATGGGTACCCGAAGAAAAGAAGTTAGAGCAATTAAATGACAAGGCCATAAACATGCTTTTTTGTACTCTTTTTATTAATGAATTCAACAAACATAGTGACTGCAACACTGCCAAGGAGAAGTGGGATAACGCAAAAGTTACTCATGAAAACAGAAAGCAAGTAAAGAAAACAAAATTGAGAATGCTGGAGGAATCCTATGATGCCTTTAGAATTAGGGAGAACGAAGACATCTCAGGTGCCACAACACGCTTCACCAAGATTATTAAAGAGATGAAGAAGCTGGGTGAGCTCCTCCCACGGGCAAGAACAATTGAGAAATTCTTTAGGGGACATGTTTGATGAAGAAAATTTTGTGAATCGTCCTCCCCTGTTCAAGGGCGAAACTTACTTGCATTGGAAAACAAGAATAAGATAATTCGTGAGATCTCTTCATTCTGATGTTTTGGATATTGTAAAAAATGGCTATTCTGCACCCGAAAAGGTTGCAAATGTAGTAATTGTGCCGAAGGCAAAGAATGTATTGCTACATGGAGAAAAGAAGTTAGAGCAATTAAATTTCAAGGCCATAAACATGCTTTTTTGTACTCTTTTCATTAATGAATTCAACAAATATTGTGCTTCCAACACTGCTAAGGAGAAGTAGAATAACGGAGAAGTTACTCATGAAGAGAGAAAACAAGTAAAGAAAATAGAGTTGAGAATGTTGGAGGAATCATATGATGCCTTTAGAATTAGTGAGAACGAAGACATCACAGATGCCATAACACGCTTCACGAAGATTATTAAAGAGATGAAGAAGATGGGTGAGGTGTTCCCACAAGCAAAAACCATTGTAAAATTCTTTAGGGGACATGTTTGATGAAGAAATTTTTGTGGGTCGCCCTGCACTGTGCAATGGTAGAACTCACTTGCACTGGAAAACGAGAATAAAGCACTGGAAAACAAGAATAAGATACTTCATGAGATCGATAATTCTGATGTTTTGGATTTTGTAGGAAAAGGCTATTCTGCACTCAAAAAGGTTGAAAATGGAGTAATTGTGCCGAAGGCAAAGAATGTATGGCTACATGGAGAAAAGAAGTTAGAGCAATTAAATGAGAAGGCCATAAACATGCTTTTTTGTACTCTTTTCATTAATGAATTCAACAAACATAGTGCCTGCAACACTGCTAAGGAGAAGTGGGATAACGGAGAAGTTACTCATGAAGAGAGAAAGCAAGTAAAGAAAACAGAGTTGAGAATGTTGGAGGAATCCTATGATGCCTTTAGAATTAGTGAGAACGAAGACATCTTAGATGCCACAACATGCTTCACCAAGATTATTAAAGAGATGAAGAAGATGGGTGAGGTGCTTCCACAAGCAAAAACAATTGGAAAATTCTTTAGGGGACATGTTTGATGAAGAAAATTATGTGAATCACCCTTCCCCGTTCAAGCGCGGAACTTACATGCACTGAAAAACAAGACTGAGATACTTCATGAGATCTCGTGATTCTGATGTTTGGGATATTGTAATGAATGGCTATTCTGCACCCACAAAGGTTGAAAATGGTGTAATTGTCCCGAACGCAAAGAATATATGGCTACCCGGAGAAAAGAAGTTAGAGCAATTAAATGACAAGGCCATAAACATGTTTTTTTGTACTCTTTTCATTAATGAATTCAGCAAACATAGTGCCTGCAATACTGCTAAGGAGAAGTGGGATAACGGAGA
Source organism: Paratinospora sagittata (assembly GCA_035771175.1). Classification (NCBI taxonomy): domain Eukaryota; kingdom Viridiplantae; phylum Streptophyta; class Magnoliopsida; order Ranunculales; family Menispermaceae; genus Paratinospora; species Paratinospora sagittata. The sequence continues at coordinate 11,706,522 of CM069611.1, read as the reverse complement.
AGTTACTCATGAAGAAAGAAAGCAAGTGAGGAAAACAGAGTTGAGAATGTTGGAAGAATCCTATGATGCTTTTAGAATTAGTGAGAACGAAGACATCTCAGATGCCACAACACGCTTCACCAAGATTATTGAAGAGATGAAGAATCTGGGTGAGGTGCTCCCACAAGCAAAAATAATTGACCAATTCTTTAGGGGACATGTTTGATGAACAATATTCTGTGAATCGCCTTCCGCTGTTCAAGGGCAAAAATTACTTTCACAGGATACCAAGAATAAGATACTTCATGGGATCCGATGACTCTGATGGTTTGGATATTGTAAGAAATGACAATTCTGCACCCAAAAAGGTCGAAAATGGAGTAATTGTGCAGAAGGCAAAGAAGGTATGGCTACATGGAGAAAAGAAGTAAGAGCAACTAAATGACAAGGCCATAAACATGATTTTTTGAACTCTTTTCATTAATGAATTCAGCAAACATAGTGCCTGCAACACTGCCAATGAGAAGTGGGATAACCCAGAAGTTACTCATGAAGACAGAAAGCAAGTAATGAAAAACAAAGTTGAGAATGCTAAAGGAATCCTATGATGCCGTCAGAATTAGTGAGAACGAAGACATCTCAGATGCCATAACACGCTTCACTAAGATTAATAAAGAAATGAAGAACCTGGGTGAGGTCCTCCCACAAGCAAAAACAATTGGAAAATTCTTTATGGGACATGTTTGATGAAGAAAATTCTGTGAATCGCCCTCCCCTGTTGAAGGGCGGAACTTACTTGCACTGGAAAACAAGAATAGCATACTTCATGAGATCTCGTGATTCTGATGTTTGGGATATTGTAAGAAATGGTTAATTTGCACCCACAAAGGTTGAAAATTGAGTAATTGTGTCGAAGGTAAAGAATGTATGGCTAAATGGAGAAAAAAAGTTAGAGCAATTAAATGACAAGGCCATAAACATGCTTTTTTGTACTCTTTTCATTCATGAATTCAACAAACGAAGTGCCTGCAACACTACCAAAGAGAAGTGGGATAACATAGAAGCTACTCATGAAGACACAAGTAAGTAAAGAAAACATAGTTGAGAATGCTTGAGGAATCCTATGATGCCTTCAGAATTAGTGAGAACGAACACATCTCAGATGCCATAACAAGCTTTACTAAGATTATTAAAGAGATGAAGAAGCTGGGTGAGGTGTTCCCACAAGCAAAAACAATTGAAAAAATTTTTAGGGGACATGTTTGATGAAGAAAATTCTGTGAATCGCCCTCCCCTGTTCAAGAGCGGAACTTACTTGCACTGGAAAAAAGAATAAGATGCTCCATGAGATCTCGTGATTCTGATGTTTGGGATATTGTAATGAATGGTTATTCTGCACCCGCAAAGGTTGAAAATGGAGTAATTGTGCAGAAGACAAAGAATATATGGCTACCCGGAGAAAAGAAGTTAGAGCAATTAAATGACAAGGCCATAAACATGCTTTTTTGTACTCTTTTCATTAACGAATTCAACGAACATAGTGTCTGCAACACAGCTAAGGAGAAGTGGGATAATGGAGAAGTTACTCATGAAGAGAGAAAGCAAGTAAAGAAAACAGAGTTGAGAATGTTGGATGAATCGTATGATGCCTTTAGAATTAGTGAGAACGAAGACATCTCAAATGCCACAACACGCTTCACTAAGAACATTTAAGAGGTGAAGAAGCTAGGTGAAGTGTTCCCACAAGCAAAAACAATTGGGAAATTCTTTAGGGGACATGTATGACGAAGAAAATTCTGTGAATCTCTCTCCCTTGTTCAAGGGTGGAACTTACTTGCCCTGGAAAACAAGAATAAGATATTTCGTGAGATCTCGTGATTCTGATGTTTGGGATATTGTAAGAAATGGCTATTTTGCACCCACAAAAGTTAAAAATTGAGTAATTGTGTCGAAGGAAAAAAATGTGTGGCTACACAGAAAAGATAAGTTAGAGCAATTAAATGACAAGGCCATAAACATGCTTTTTTGTACTCTTTTCATTAACGAATTCAGCAAACATTGTGTCTGCAACACAGCTAAGGAGAAGTGGGATAATGGAGAAGTTACTCATGAAGAGAGAAAGCAAGTAAAGAAAACAGACTTGAGAATGCTGGAGGAATCCTATGATGCCTTTAGAATTAGTGAGAACGAAGACATCTCAGATGCCACAACACGTGTAGCACCCGTCCCTTTAGGTGACGTCATTTTGACCCATAGTGTACCCTATACGTATTCGTATACGTATGTGTATATGTATTTTGATGCTCGAAGTACGTAAGTTCGAGTGTTTTTGCATGATTTTAGATCATAAAGGGTGCGCATGAAATTTCGGAACCATCGGAGACCCGTTCGACGTCAAAACATTTCAAAAACGGTGTTTCGGATCCAGTGGAGCTTTCTCCATGGAGGAAGAAATATCTGTCACAACTTACATCAATGGTTTGATCTCCTAGATCTGTTTTCTGATTGAGCTGAAATTTTTTCAGCTCATTCTTATATGATAGATCTTCATTATGAATGGTGAAGATCGTGATTGGAGTTACCTACTTTGAGTTATAAGACCCAAAACACTGTTTCACGGATTCTGGGATTTTCTTACGCAGTTTTGATCAAACAGATAGATCTCAAAATCCCACCGTTGGATTGAGCGTAAAGTTTACCAGAATGTTGATAACTTACTCATTCAACGTTTGAACGGTTAAGATGTTAACAGGAAAACTGGGTTTTTGATAGTTTTGACAACTTTTAGTTGTGGGGCTTATCTATTTAAGCAACCAAAACGTGATTTTAGGCTCATTTGCTCATTTCTCAGCCAGAAAAGAGAGAAAGGAGCTGGAGAGGAGAAAAGGAGAGGAAAGTTAGGGTTTGGTGGTTTCTTGCTCAAGAACACCTTAAGGTTTGTATTTTTCCTCTATTTCTTCCTTGAATCTCTCTATTAGTTGCATGATAGCTTTATTTTGAGCATGAGGGTTTCATTTTGATGCATGCATTGTGAGGAACCTTGGATGGGTGGAAGACCAAAGTTGGAGTTGAGTCTTGCATGTCACATATGTGTGATTAGAGAGTGTAAGGAGTACACTAATGGTGAAAACCCCAATTTCTAGCACGAAATTTGGAGGTTTAGTTCAAATGACCTATACTTAGCTTATGGCCTTAGACTTTTTCAAAATGTTTGCATGTCAACTATGTTGATCTAGTGGCCATTGTGGATGATTCCATGTTGCAAGATCAGTAAAATTCATGGTTGAACATGGTGGCCTAGTGTAAAATTGGTAATATGGCATATGTGTGAAAATATCCAGATTTGGGGCTTTTGATGCTCTTGATATAAAATCTGGAAAATTATGCAATGTAGGTCTAATTGGACATGATTAGGGTTGTTTGATGATTGAATTCAGTGGGTTCTCATAATGGACACCCTAAGGTTGACTAATTTTGATCTAGGCTAAGTATTTGACATTTTTCATGTACTTTGGCAATGTTGCATGTAATTTGGGGATTTTGCCCAAATTGGGACTTTTCACCCAAAGCAAGTTAATTTATGAAATTGACTTGGGGATTGTTTAATTGGACCCAAATTGAGTAGAATCATGGGTTTAAAATGTTAGAACCTATGTTAAATTGATATGACTTAGTTCATTTTGACCTTATGTTTTATATTGGCCTAATTGGGGATTTTGACCAAGACTTAGTCAATTGATGAAATTGACTTGATGTATAGTCTAATTGACCCTAATTATAATTGAATTTCATGTATATTAGTGGTTGGATCATGGGATCACCCTATTACATTCAATTTAGGTCAATCTTAGTTTAATTGAGTCTAAATGATCAAGTTGGGCAATATGGAAATTGGCTCAAGGGGGTAATTAATTTAGAATCTAATTGACTTTAGATTGGGTTTGAACATGGGGTTTTGACACACTTTATGACTGATTTTCAGTTGTGTGAACTATGTTATTTCCAGGTCTTGTGATTGATCTTGAACCCGTTTAGTCAATTGGAGAATTTTGGCAATTGGATTGGCTAGACTTAGCCAATCAAGTGTGAGTGTTCTTTTACTTTTGGATTATTTATATGTGGCATTGTATTATAGAAATGTTTTAAATGCTTCTGTATGATGGTATGCATGTTTTAATATTCCATGAAATACATTTGAGCATAATTCATTGGGATGACAATTTGGGTTGAGGCTCCTAGTTGGAATTTCCTCTTTTTGGGAATTCTCGTAAGTCTAGCGGCGATCCCAGTTGTGTACCTGGCAGAGGGTTTTATGCCTTGTGTATGGGTAGGTTAGTTTAAATTAATCCTACGTGCTGCACGACCCCATAAATCCTATTAGAATACGAATATTGTGTGTGTGTTCGGGCGCTGTGTGTCGCGCACCAGGCCTTGAAACCCCCATACTCAGGAGGTGTTAGGATTGCATGAGCATGACTACAAAATGTTATGCATCGTCTTATGTATGACTTGATGCATTATGTTAGCATGTATGTAATATATTTCGTCATCATGATATTTCAACTGTTTTTATGATCTTACCATGTTTTATAAATGCACGTATATGCCACTTGTAAATAACATTCACTGAGCTGGCTGTAGCTCACACCTCACCATCTTCTTTCAGGATCTGATAGAAAAGGAAAAGGGAAGGTTTGACTGCGGAGCGTCTCTTGTTTTTGTTTCATGTAGGTGTTGTACATTTAGTTTTGTATTTTGATAATTATGTACATGATAACACCTAGTAATTGTATATTTAACACATAGTTGGGATGTGATAGGTTTTGCATCCTTTTGAAGACTCTGGAATTTTATGTTTGTAAAACTTTGGAGAAGTAATATTTTATTTCATTATGATCATGATAGTTGGTTGTTAATGATGTACTTTCATTTCTTTTTGGGGATTCGTATATGTATTTTAGGCTGACGGGACGTCGGGTGTACCGACGGAGGGTATACTCGGAGGTTCCCGTGCCGGTCATGACGTCACGTATAGTGGGTCGTGACAACACGCTTCACAAAGATTATTAAAGAGATGAAGAAGCTGGGTGAGGTGCTCCCACAAGCAAAAAACAATTGACAAATTCTTTAGGGGACATGTTTGATGAAGAATATTCTGTGAATCGCCTTCCACTGTTCAAGGGCAGAAATTACTTGCACAGGAAAACAAGAATAAGATACTTCATGAGATCCGATGATTCTGATGTTTTGGATATTGTATGGCAATTCTGCACCCAATAAGGTCGAAAATGCAGTAATTGTGCAGAAGGCAAAGAAGGTATGGCTACATGGAGAAAAGAAGTTAGAGCAACTAAATGACAAGGCCATAAACATGATTTTTTGAACTCTTTTCATTAATGAATTCAGCAAACATAGTGCCTGCAACACTGCCAATGAGAAGTGGGATAACCCAGAAGTTACTCATGAAGACAGAAAGCAAGTAATGAAAAACAAAGTTGAGAATGCTAAAGGAATCCTATGATGCCTTCAGAATTAGTGAGAACGAAGACATCTCAGATGCCATAACACGCTTCACTAAGATTAATAAAGAGATGAAGAAGCTGGGTGAGGTGCTCCCACAAGCAAAAACAATTGGAAAATTCTTTATGGGACATGTATGATGAAGAAAATTATGTGAATCGCCCTCCCCTGTTGAAAGGCGGAACTTACTTGCACTGGAAAACAAGAATAACATACTTCATGAGATCTCGTGATTCTGATGTTTGGGATATTGTAAGAAATGGCTATTTTGCACCCACAAAGGTTGAAAATTGAGTAATTGTGTCGAAGGCAAAGAATGTGTGGCTACCCAGAGAAGAGAAGTTAGAGCAATTAAATGACAAGGCTATATACATTTTTTTTTACAGTCTTTCCATTAATGAATTCAGCAGACATAGTGCCTGCAACACTGCCAAGGAGAAATGGGATAACGTAGAAGTTACCCATTAAGACAGAGAGCAAGTAAAGAAAACAGAGTTGAGAATGCTGGAGGAATCTTATGATGCCTTCGAAATTATTGAGAACGAAGACATCTCAGATGCCATACCACGCTTCACCAAGATTAAGAAAGAGATGAAGAAGCTGGGTGAGGTGCTCCCACAATCAAAAACAATTGGAAAATTCCTTAGGGGATATGTTTGATGAAGAAAATTTTGTGGATCGCCCTCCCTTGTTCAAGGGCAGAAATTACATGCACTGAAAAACAAGAATAAGATACTTGATCAGATCCCATAATTACAATGTTTTGGATATTGTAAGAAATGACTATTCTGCACCTACAAAGCTTGAAAATGGAGTAATTGTGTCGAAGGCAAAGAATGTGTGGCTATCCGGAGAAAAGAAGTTAGAGCAATTAAATGACAAGGCTATATACATTCTTTTTTACAGTCTTTGCATTAATGAATTAAACTGATATATCGCCTCTAACACTGCCAAGGAGAAATGGGATAACCTAAAAGTTACTCATAAGACATAAAACAAGTAAACTAAACAAAGTTGAAAATGATGGAGGAATCCTATGATGCCGTTAGAATTAGTGTGAACGAAGACATCTTAGATGCCATAACACGCTTCACTTAGATTATTAAAAAGATGAAGAAGCTGGGTGAGGTGTTCTCACCAGCAAAAACAATTGGGAAATTCTTTTGGGGACATGTTTAACAAAGAAAATTCAGTGAATCGCCCTCTCCTGTTCAAGGGTGGAACTTACTTGCACTGGAAACAAGAATAAGATATTTCATGAGATCTCGTGATTATGATGTTTGGGATATTCTAAGAAATGGCTGTTTTGCACCCACAAAGGTTGAAAGTTGAGTAATTGTGTCGTAGGCAAAGAATGTGTGGCTACCCAGAGAAGAGAAGTTAAAGCAATTAAAGGACAAGGCCATAAACAACCATTTTTGTACTCTTTTCATTAATGAATTCAGCAGACATAGTGCCTGCAACACTGCCAAGGCGAAGTGGGATAACGTAAAAGTTACTCATGAAGAAAGAAAGCAAGCAAAGTAAACAAAGTTGAGAATGCTGGAAGAATCCTATGATGCCTTCAGAATTAATGAGAACAAAGACATCTCAAATGCCACAACACGCTTCACCAAGATTATTGAAGAGATGAAAAAGCTGGGTGAGGTGCTCCCACAAGCAAAGACAATTGGGAAATTCATTAGGGGACATGTTTGATGAAGAAAATTCAGTAAATCGCCCTCCCCTGTTCAAGGGCAGAACTTTGCTGCACTGGAAAATGAGAATAAGATACTTCATGAGATCCGATATTTCTGATGTTTTGGATTTTGTAAGAAATGGCTAATCTGCACCCAAAAAAGTTGAAAATGGAGTAATTGTGCCGAAGGAAAAGAATGTATGGCTACATGGAGAAAAGAAGCTAGAGTAATTAAATGACAAGGCCATAAACATGCTTTTTTGTATACTTTTCATTAATGAATTCAGCAAACATAGTGCATGCAACACTGCTAACGAGAAGTGGGATAACGAAGAAGTTACACATGAAGAGAGAAAGCAAGTAAAGAAAACAGAGTTGAGAATGTTGGAGGAATCCTATGATGCCTATAGAATTAGTGAGAACAAAGACATCTCAGATGCCACAACACGCTTCACCAAGATTATTAAGGAGATGAAGAAGCTGGGTGAGGTGCTCCCACAAGCAAAAACAATTGGAAAATTCTTTAGGGGACATGTTTGATGAAGAATATTCTGTGAATCGCCTTCCATTGTTCAAGGGGAGAAATTACTTGCACAGGAAAACAAGAATAAGATACTTCAAGAGATCCGATGATTCTAATGTTTTGGATATTGTAAGAAATGGCAATTCTGCACCCAAAAAGGTCAAAAATGGAGTAATTGTGCAAAAGGTAGAGAAGGTATGGCTACATGGAGAAAACAAGTTAGAGCAACTAAATGACAAGGCCATAAACATGCTTTTTTGTACTCTTTTTATTAATGAATTCAGCAAACATAGTGCCTGCAACACTGCCAATGAGAAGTGGGATAACCCAGAAGTAACTCATGAAGACAGAAACAAGTAAAGAAAACGATGTTGAGAATGCTAGAGGAATCCTATGATGCCTTCAGAATTAGTGAGGACGAAGACATCTCAGAAGCCATAACACGCTTCACTAAGATTAATAAAGAGATGAAGAAGCTGGGTGAGGTGCTCCCACAAGCAAAAACAATTGGGAAATTCTTCATGGAACATGTTTGATGAAGAAAATTCTATGAATCGCCCTCCATTGTTCAAGGGCGGAACTTACTTGCACTGGAAAACAAGAATAAGATACTTCATGAGATCTCGTGATTCTGATGTTTGGGATATTGTAAGAAATGGCTATTTTGCACCCACAAAGGTTGAAAATTGAGTAATTGTGTCGAAGTCAAAGAATGTGTGGCTACCCGGAGAAAAGAAGTTAGAGCAATTAAATGACGACGCAATATACATTTTTTTTACAGTCCTTCCATTAATGAATTCAGCAGACATAGTGCCTGCAACACCGCCAAGGAGAAATGGGATAACGTAGAAGTTACTCATGAAGACAGAAAGCAAGTAAAAAAAACAATGTTGAGAATGCTGGAGGAATCTTTTGATGCCTTCAGAATTAGTGAGAACGAAGACATCTCAGATGCCATGCCACGCTTCACCGAGATTAATAAAGAGATGAAGAAGCTGGGTGAGGTGCTCCCACAACCAAAAACAATTGGAAAATTCCTTAAGGGAAATGTTTGATGAAGAAAATTTTGTGAATTGCCCTGCCTTGTTCAAGGGCGAAAATTACTTGCACTAGAAAACAAGAATAAGATACTGCATCAGATCCCATGATTACGATGTTTTGGATATTGTAAGAAATGGCTATTCTGCACCTAGAAAGTTTGAAAATGGAGTAATGGTGCCAAAGGGAAAAAATGTGTGGCTACCCGAAGAAAAGAAGTTAGAGCAATTAAATGACAAGGCTATATACATTCTTTTTTACAGTCTTTCCATTAATGAATTCAACTAATATATTGCCTCCAACACTGCCAAGGAGAAATGGGATAACCAAGAAGTTACTCATGAAGACATAAAGCAAGTAAAGTAAACAAAGTTAGAATGATGGAGGAATCCTATGATGCCTTTAGAATTAGTGAGAACGAAGACATCTGAGCCACAACACGCTTCACCAAGATTATTAAAGAGATGAAGAAGCTGGGTGAGGTGCTTCCACAAGCGAAAATAATTGGGAAATTCTTTAGGGGACATGTTTGATGAAGAAAATTCTGTGGATCGCCTTCCACGGTTCAAGGGCGAAAATTACGTGCACTGGAAAACAAGAATAATATACTTCATGCGATCCGATGATTCTGATGTTTTGGATATTGTAAGAAATAGTTATTCACCGAAAAAGGTTGAAAATGGAGTAATTGTGCCGAAGGCAAAGAATGTATGGCTGCATGGAGAAAAAAAGTTAGAGCAATTAAACGACAAGTCCATAAACATACTTTTTTGTTCTCCTTTCAATAATGAATTCAACAAACATAGTGCCCGCAACACTGCCAAGGAGAAGTGGGATAACGTAGAAGTTACTCATGAAGACAAAAAGTAAGTAAAGAAAACATAGTTGAGAATGCTGGAGGAATCCTTTGTTGCCTTCAGAATTAGTGAGAACGAAGACATCTCAGATGCCGTAACACGCTTCACTAAGATTTTTAAAGAGATGAAGAAGCTGGGTGAGGTGTTCCCACAAGCAAAAACAATTGGGAAATTCTTTAGGGGACATGTTTGACGAAGAAAATTATGTGAATCGCCCTCCCCTGTTCAAGGGTGGAACTTACTTGCACGGGAAAACAAGAATAAGATATTTCATGAGATCTCGTCATTCTGATGTTTGGGATATTGTAAGAAATGGCTATTTTGCACCCACAAAGGTTGATAATTGAGTAATTGTGTCGATGGCAAAGAATGTGTGGCTACCCGGAGAAGAGAAGTTAGAGAAATTAAAGGACAAAACCATAAACATTCATTTTTGTACTCTTATTATTAATGAATTCAGCAGACATAGTGCCTGCAACACTGCCAAGGAGAAGTGGGATAACGTAAAAGTTACTCATGAAGAAAGAAAGCAAGTAAAGTAAACAAAGTTGAGAATGATGGAGGAATTCTACGATCCTTTTAGAATTAGGGAGAACGAAGGCATCTCAGATGCCACAACACGTTACACCAAGATTATTAAAGAGATGAAGAAGCTGGGTGAGGTGCTCCCACATACAAAAACAATTGGGAAATTCATTAGGGGACATGTTTGATGAAGAAAATTTTGTGAATCGCCATCCACTGTTCAAGGGCGGAAATTACGTGCTCTGAAAAATGAGAATAAGATACTTCATGAGATCCGACGATTCTGTTGGTTTGGATATTGTAAGAAATTTCTATTCTGCACCCAAAAAGGTTAAAAATGGAGTAATTGTGCCGAAGGCAAAGAATGTAAGGCTACATGGAGAAAAGAAGTTAGAGCAATTAAATGACAAGGCCATAAACATGTTTTTTTGTACTATTTTCATTAATGAATTCAACAAACCTAGTGCTTGCAACACTGCCAAGGAGAAGTGGGATAACATTGAAGTTACTCATGAATACAGATAGTAAGTAAAGAAAACAAAGTTGAGAATGCCGCAGGAATCCTATGATGCCATCAGAATTAGTGAGACCGAAGACATCTCAGATGCCATAACAAGCTTCACTAAGATTATTAAAGAGATGAAGAAGCTGGATGAGGTGTTCCCACAAGCAAAAACAATTGGAAAATTTTTTAGGGGTCATGTTTGATGAAGAAAATTCTGTGAATTGCATTCCCCTGTTCAAGCGCTGAACTTACTTGCACAGGAAAAAAGAATAAGATACTTCATGAGATCTTGTGATTCTGATGTTTGGAATATTGTAATGAATGGTTAGTCTGCACCCACAAAGGTTGAAAATGGAGTAATTGTTCTGAAGGCAAAGAATATATGGCTACCTGGAGAAAAGAAGTTAGAGCAATTAAATGACAAGGCCATAAACATGCTTTTTTGTACTCTTTTCGTTAACGAATTCAACAAATATAGTGTCTGCAACAATGCTTAGGAGAAGTGGGATAATGGAGAAGTTACTCATGAAGAGAGAAAGCAAGTAAAGAAAACAGAGTTGAGAATGCTGGAAGAATCGTATGATGCCTTTAGAATTGTGAGAACGAAGACATCTCAGATGCCACAACACGCTTCACCAAGATTATTAAGGAGATGAAGAAGCTGGGTGAGGTGCTCCCACAAGCAAAAACAATTGACAACTTCTTTAGGGGACATGTTTGATGAAGAAAATTCTTTGAATCGCCTTCCACTTTTCAAGGGTGGAAATTACTTGCATTGGAAAACAAGAATATGATACTTCATGAGATCCGATGATTATGATGTTTTTGATATTTTAAGAAATGGTTATTCTACACCCAAAAAGGTTGAAAATGGTGTAATTGTGTCGAAGGCAAAGAATGTATTGCTACATGGAGAAAAGAAGTTAGAGCAATTAAATGACAAGGCCATAAACATGTTTTTTTTGTACTCTTTTCATTAATGAATTCAGCAAACATAGTGCCTGCAACAGTGCCAAGGAGAAGTGGGATAACGTAGAAGTTACTCATGAAGACAGAAAGTAAGTAAAGAAAACAAAGTTGAGAATGCTGCAGGAATCCTATGATGCCTTCAGAATTAGAGAGAACGAAGACATCTCAGATGCCATAACAAGCTTCACTAAGATTATTAAAGAGATGAAGAAGCAGCGTGAGGTGTTCCCACAAGCAAAAACAATTGGAAAATTTTTTAGGGGACATGTTTGACGAAGAAAATTCTGTGAATCGCCCTCCCCTGTTCAAGCGCGGAACTTACTTGCACAGGAAAAAAGAATAAGATACCTCATGAGATCTCGTGATTCTCATGTTTGGAATATTGTAATGACTGGTTATTCTGCACCCACAAAGGTTGAAAATGGAGTAATTGTGCAGAAGGCAAAGAATATATGGCTACCCGGAGAAAAGATGTTAGAGCAATTAAATGACAAGGCCACAAACATGCTTTTTGTACTCTTTTCATTAACGAATTAAACAAACATAGTGTCTGCAACAATGCTAAGGAGAAGTGGGATAATGGAGAAGTTACTCATGAAGAGAAAAAGCAAGTAAAGAAAACAGAGTTGAGAATGCTGGAGGAATCGTACGATGCCTTTAGAATTAGTGAGAACGAAGACATCTCAGATGTCACAACACGCTTCACCAAGATTATTAAAGAGATGAAGAAGCTGGGTGAGGTGTTCCCACAAGCAAAAACAATTGTCAAATTCTTAAGGAGACATGTTTGATGAAGAAAACTCTTTGAATCGCCTTCCATTTTTCAAGGGCGGAATTTACTTGCATTGGAAAACAAGAATAAGATACTTCATGAGATACGATGATTCTGATGTTTTTGACATTGTAGGAAATGGTTATTCTGCACCCAAAAAGGTTGAAAATTGAGTAATTGTGTCGAAGGCAAAGAATGTGTGGCTACACGGAAAAGAGAAGTTAGAGCAATTAAAGGACAAGGCCATAAACATTCATTTTTGCACTCTTTTCAATAATGAAATCAGCAGACATAGCACCTGCAAAACTGCCAAGGAGAAGTGGGATAACGTAGAAGTTACTCATGAAGACAGAAAGTAAGTAAAGAAAACAAAGTTGAGAATGCTAGAGAAATCCTATGATGCCTTCAGAATTAGTGAGAACGAAGACATCTCAGATGCCATAACACGCTTCACTAAGAATATTAAAGAGATGAAGAAGCTGGGTGAGGTGTTCCCACAAGCAAAAACTATTGGAAAATATTTTAGGGGACATGTTTGACGAAGAAAATTCTGTGAATCGCCCTCCCCTGTTCAAGGCTAGAACTTACTTGCACTGGAAAACAAGAATAAGATTTTTCATGAGATCTCGTCATTCTGATGTTTGGGATATTGTAAGAAATGGCTATTGTGCACCCACAAAGGTTGATAATTGAGTAATTGTGTCGAAGGCAAAGAATGTGTGGCTACCCGGAGAAGAGAAGTTAGAGCAATTAAAGGACAAGGCCATAAACATTCATATTTGTACTCTTTTTATTAATGAATTCAGCAGACATAATGCCTGCAACACTGCCAAGGAGAAGTGGGACAACGTAAAAGTTACTCATGAAGAAAGAAAGCAAGTCAAATAAAAAAAGTTGAGAATGATGGAGGAATTCTACGATCCTTTTAGAATTAGTGAGAACGAAGACATCTCAGATGGCACAACACGCTCCACCAGGATTATTAAAAAGATGAAGAAGCTGGGTGAGGTGCTCCCACAAGCAAAAACAATTGGAAAATTCATTAGGGGACATGTTTGATGAAGAAAATTTTGTGAATCGCCTTCCACTGTTCAAGGGCGGAAATTACGTGCACTGGAAAATGAGAATAAGATACTTCATGAGATCCGATGATTCTGATGTTTTGGATATTGAAAGAAATTGCTATTCTGCACCCAAAAAGGTTGAAAATGGAGTAATTGTGCCGAAGGCAAAGAATGTAAGGCTACATGGAGAAAAGAAGTTGGAGCAATTAAATGACAAGGCCGTAAACATGTTTTTTTGTACTATTTTCATTAATGAATTCAACAAACATAGTGCCCGCAACACTGCCAAGGAGAAGTGGGATAACGTAGAAGTTGCTCATGAAGACAGAAAGTAAGTAAAGAAAACAAAGTTGAGAATGCTGGAGAAATCCTTTGATGCCTTCAGAATTAGTGAGACCGAAGACATCTCAAATGCCATAACACGCTTCACTAAGAATATTAAAGAGATGAAGAAGCTGGGTGAGGTGTTCCCACAAGCAAAAACAATTGGAAAATTCTTTAGGGGACATGTTTGACGAAGAAAATTCTGTGAATCTCCCTCCCCTGCTCAAGGGTGGAACTTACTTGCACTGGAAAACAAGAATAAGATATTTCATGAGATCTCGTGATTCTAATGTTTGGGATATTGTAAGAAATGGCTATTTTGCACCCACAAAGGTTTAAAATTGAGTAATTGTGTCGAACGCAAAGAATGTGTGGCTACACGGAAAGGAGAAGTTAGAGCAATTAAAGGACAAGGCCATAAACATTCATTTTTGCACTCTTTTCAATAATGAAATCAGCAGACATAGCGCCTGCAAAACTGCAAAGGAGAAGTGGGATAACGTAAAAGTTACTCATGAAGATAGAAAGCAAGTAAAGAAAACAAAGTTGAGAATGCTGGAGGAGTCATATGATGCCTTCTGAATTAGTGAGAACGAAGACATCTCAGATGCCATAACACGCTTCACTAAGATTATTAAAGAGATGAAGAAGTTGGGTGAGGTGTTCCCACAAGCAAAAATAATTGGAAAATTTTTTAGGGGACATGTTTGATGAAGAAAATTTTTTGAATCGCCCTCCCCTGTTCAAGGGCGGAACTTACTTGCACTGGAAAATGATAATAAGATACTTCATGAGATCCGATGATTCTGATGTTTTTGATATTGTAAGAAATGACTATTTTGCACCCAAAAAGGTTGAAAATGGTGTAATTGTGCCGAAGGCAAAGAATCTTTCCTACATGGAGAAAAGAAGTTAGAGTAATTAAATGACATGGCCATAAACATATTTTTTTGTACTCTTTTCATTAATGAATTACGCAAACATAGCGCATGCAACACTGCCAAGGAGAAGTGGGATAACGTAGAAGTTACTCATGAAGACAGAAACTAAGTAAAGAAAACAAAGTTGAGAATGCTGCAGGAATCCTTTGATCCCTTCAGAATTAGTGAAAACGAAGACATCTCAGATGCCATAACAAGCTTCACTAAGATTGTTAAAGAGATGAAGAAGCTGGGTGAGGTGTTCCCACAAGCAAAAACAATTGGAAAAGTTTTTAGGGGACATGTTTGATGAAGAAAATTCTGTGAATCGCCTTCCCCTTTTCAAGCGCGGAACTTACTTGCACAGGAAAAAAGAATAAGATACTTCATGAGATCTCGTGATTCTGATATTTGGAATATTGTAATGAATGGTTATTCTGCACCCACCAAGGTTGAAAATGGAGTAATTGTGCAGAAGGCAAAGAATATATGGCTACCTAGAGAAAAGAAGTTAGAGCAATTAAATGACAAGGCCATAAACATGCTTTTTTGTACTCTTTTCATTAACGAATTCAACGAACATAATGTCTACAACAATGCTAAGGAGAAGTGGGATAAAGGAGAAGTTACTCATGAAGAGAAAAAGCAAGTAAACAAAACAGAGTTGAGAATGCTGGAGGAATCGTATGATGCCTTTAGAATTAGTGAGAACGAAGACATCTTAGATGCCGTAACATGCTTCACTAAAATTATTAAAGAGAAGAAGAAGCTGGGTGAGGTGCACCCACAAGCAAAAACAATTGATGAAATTCTTTAGTGGACATGTTTGATGAAGAAAATTCTTTGAATCGCCTTCCACTTTTCAAGGGAGAAAATTACTTGCAATGAAAAACAAGAATAAGATACTTCATGAGATCCGATGATTCTGATGTTTTTGATATTGTAAGAAATGGTTATTCTGCACCCAAAAAGGTTGAAAATGGTGTAATTGTGTCGAAAGCAAAGAATGTATTGCTAAATGGAGAAAAGAAGTTAGAGCAATTAAATGACAAGGCTATAAACATATTTTTTTGTACTCTTTTCATTAATGAATTCAGCAAACATAGTGCCTGCAACGCTGCCAAGGAGAAGTGGGATAACGTAGAAGTTACTCATGAAGACAGAAAGTAAGTAAAGAAGACAAAGTTCAGAATGCTGCAGGAATCCTATGATGCCTTCAGAATTAGTGAGAACGAAGACATCTCAGATGCCACAACACGCTTCACCAAGATTATTAAAGAGATGAAGAAGCTGGGTGAGGTGCTCCGACAAGCAAAAATAATTAATAAATTCTTTAGGGGACATGTTTGATGAAGAAAATTCTTTGAATCACCTTCCATTTTTCAAGGGCGGAAATTACTTGCATTGGAAAACAAGAATAAGATACTTCATGAGATCCGATGATTTTGATGTTTTTGACATTGTAAGAAATGGTCATTCTGCACCCAAAAAGGTTGAAAATGGAGTAATTGTGTCGAAGGCAAAGAATGTATGGCTACATGGAGAAAAGAAGTTTGAGCAATTAAATGACAAGGCCATAAACATGCTTTTTTGTACTATTCTATTAATGAATTCAACAAACGTAGTGCCTGCAACACTGCCGAGGAGAAGTGGGATAACGTAGAAGTTACTCATGAAGACAGAAAGTAAGTAAAGAAAACAAAGTTGAGAATGCTGGAGAAATCCTTTGATGCCTTCAGAATTAGTGAGACCGAAGACATCTCTGATGCCATAACACGCTTCACTAAGAATATTAAAGAGATGAAGAAGCTGGGTGAGGTGTTGCCACAAGCAAAAACAATTGGAAAATTCTTTAGGGGACATGTTTGACGAAGAAAATTCTGTGAATCTCCCTCCCCTGTTCAAGGGTGGAACTTACTTGCACTGGAAAACAAGAATAAGATATTTCATGAGATCTCGTGATTCTAATGTTCGGGATATTATAAGAAATGGCTATTTTGCACCCACATAGGTTGAAAATTGAGTAATTGTGTCGAACGCAAAGAATGTGTGGCTCCACGAAAAAGAGAAGTTAGAGCAATTAAAGGACACGGCCATAAACATTAGTTTTTGCACTCTTTTCAATAATGAATTCAGCGAACATAGCGCCTACAAAACTGCCAAGGAGAAGTGGGATAACGTAAAAGTTACTCATGAAGACAGAAAACAAGTAAAGAAAACGAAGTTGAGAATGCTGGAGGAGTCATATGATGCCTTCTGAATTAGTGAGAACGAAGACATCTCAGATGCCATGACACGCTTCACTAAGATTATTAAAGAGATGAAGAAGCTGGGTGAGGTGTTCCCACAAGCAAAAATAATTGGAAAATTCTTTAGGGGACATGTTTGATGAAGAAAAATTCTGTGAATCGCCCTCCCCAGTTCAAGGGCGGAACTTACTTGCACTGGAAAATGATAATAAGATACTTCGTGAGATCTGATGATTCTGATGTTTTGGATTTTGTAAGAAATGGCTATTTTGCACCCAAAAAGGTTGAAAATGGTGTAATTGTGCCGAAGGCAAAGAATCTTTGGCTACATGGAGAAAAGAAGTTAGAGCAATTAAATGACATGGCCATAAACATAGCGCCTGCAACACTGCCAAGGAGAATTGGGATAACGTAGAAGTTACTCACGAAGACAGAAAGTACGTAAAGAAAACAAAGTTGAGAATGCTGCAGGAATCCTTTGATCCCTTCAGAATTAGTGAGAACGAAGACATCTCAGATGCCATAACAAGCTTCACTAAGATTGTTAAAGAGATGAAGAAGCTGGGTGAGGTGTTCCCATAAGCAAAAACAATTGAAAAATTTTTTAGGGGACATGTTTGATGAAGAAAATTCTGTGAATCGCCTTCCCCTTTTCAAGCGCGGAAATTTCTTGCACAGGAAAAAAGAATAAGATACTTCATGAGATCTCGTGATTCTGATGTTTGGAATATTGTAATGAATGGTTATTCTGCACCCACCAAGGTTGAAAATGGAGTAATTGTGCAGAAGGCAAAGAATATATGGCTACCTAGAGAAAAGAAGTTAGAGCAATTAAATGACAAGGCCATAAATATGCTTTTTTGTACTCTTTTCATTAACGAATTCAACGAACATAGTGTCTGCAACAATGCTAAGGAGAAGCGGGATAATGGAGAAGTTACTCATGAGGAGAGAAAGCAAGTAAAGAAAATAGAGTTGAGAATGCTGGAAGAATCGTATGATACCTTTAGAATTAGGGAGAACGAAGACATCTTAGATGCCACAACACGCTTCACTAAGATTATTAAAGAGATGAAGAAGCTGGGTGAGGTGCTCCCACAAGCAAAAACAATTGATGAAATTCTTTAGTGGACATGTTTGATGAAGAAAATTCTTTGAATCGCCTTCCACTTTTCAAGGGCGGAAATTACTTGCATTGAAAAACAAGAATATGATACTTCATGAGATCCGATGATTCTGATGTTTTTGATATTGTAAGAAATGGTTATTCAGCACCCAAAAAGGTTGAAAATGGTGTAATTGTGTCGAAGGCAAAGAATGTATTCGTAAATGGAGAAAAGAAGTTAGAGCAATTAAATGACAAGGCCATAAACATGTTTTTTTGTACTCTTTTCATTAATGAATTCAGCAAACATAGTGCCTGCAACACTGCGAAGGAGAAGTGGGATAACGTAGAAGTTACTCATGAAGACAGAAAATAAGTAAAGAAGACAAAGTTGAGAATGCTGCAGGAATCCTATGATGCCTTCAGAATTAGTGAGAACGAAGACATCTCAGATGCCATAACAGGCTTCACTAAGATTATTAAAGAGATGAAGAAGCTGGGTGAGGTGTCCACAAGCAAAAACAATTGGAAAAGTTTTTAGGGGACATGTTTGACGAAGAAAATTCTGTGAATCCCCTTCCCCTGTTCAAGCGCGGAACTTACTTGCACAGGAAAAAATAATAAGATACCTCATGAGATATCGTGATTCTCATGTTTGGAATATTGTAATGACTGGTTATTCTGCACCCACAAAGGTTGAAAATGGAGTAATTGTGCAGAAGGCAAAGAATATATGATTACCCGGAGAAAAGAAGTTAGGGCAAATAAATGACAAGGCCATAAACATGCTTTTTGTACTCTTTTCATTAACGAATTCATCTCAGATGCCTCAACACGCTCCACCAAGATTATTAAAAAGATGAAGAAGCTGGGTGAGGTGCTCCCACAAGCAAAAACAATTGGCAAATTCATTAGGGGACATGTTTGATGAGGAAAATTTTGTGAATCGCCATCCACTGTTCAAGGGCAGAAATTACGTGCTCTGGAAAATGAGAATAAGATACTTCATGAGATCCGATGATTCTGATGTTTTGGATATTGTAAGAAATTGTTATTCTGCACCCAAAAAGGTTGAAAATGGAGTAATTGTGCCGAAGGCAAAGAATGTAAGGCTACATGGAGAAAAGAAGTTAGAGCAATTAAATGACAAGGCCATAAACATGCTTTTTTGTACTATTTTATTAATGAATTCAACAAGCATAGTGCTTGCAACACTGCCGAGGAGAAGTGGGATAACGTAGAAGTTACTCAAGAAGACGGAAAGTAAGTAAAGAAAACAAAGTTGAGAATGCTGGAGAAATCCTTTGATGCCTTCAGAATTAGTGAGACCGAAGACATCTCAGATGCCATAACACGCTTCACTAAGATTATTAAAGAGTTGAAGAAGCTGGGTGAGGTGTTCCCACAAGCAAAAACAATTGGAAAATTCTTTAGGGGACATGTTTGATGAAGAAAATTCTGTGAATCGCCCTCCCCTGTTCAAGGGCGGAACTTACTTGCACTGGAAAATGAGAATAAGATACTTCATGAGATTCGATGATTCTCATGTTTTGAATTTTGTAAGAAATGGCTATTCTACACCCAAAAAGGTTGAAAATGGTGTAATTGTGTCGAAGGCAAAGAATCTATGGCTACATGGAGAAAAGAAGTTAGAGCAATTAAATGACAAGACCATAAACATGTTTTTTTGTACTCTTTTCATTAATGCATTCAGCAAACATAGTGTCTGCAACACTGCCAAGGAAAAGTGGGATAACGTAGAAGTTACTCATGAAGACAGAAAGTAAGTAAAGAAAACAAAGTTGAGAATGCTGCAGGAATCCTATGATGCCTTCAGAATTAGTGAGAACGAAGACATCTCAGATGCCATAACAAGCTTCACTAAGATTACTAAAGAGATGAAGAAGCTGGGTGAGGTGTTCCCACAAGCAAAAACAATTGGAAAATTTTTTTGGGGACATGTTTGATGAAGAAAATTCTGTGAATCGCCCTCCCCTGTTCAAGGCTCGAACTTGCACTTTCATGAGATCTCGCAATTCTAATTTTTGGGATATTGTAAGAAATGGCTATTTTGCACCTACAAAGGTTGATAATTGAGAAATTGTGTCGAAGGCAAATAATGTGTGGCTACCCGGAGAAGGGAAGTTAGAGCAATTAAAGGACAAGGCCATAAACATTCATTTTTTTACTCTTTTTATTAATGAATTCAGCAGACATAGTGCCTGCAACACTGCCAAGGAGAAGTGGGATAACGTAAAAGTTACTCATGAAGAAAGAAAGCAAGTAAAATAAAAAAAGTTCAGAATGATGGAGGAATTCTACGATCCTTTTAGAATTAGTGAGAACGAAGACATCTCAGATGCCACAACACGCTCCACCAAGATTATTAAAAAGATGAAGAAGCTGGTTGAGGTGCTCCCACAAGCACAAACAATTGGGAAATTCATTAGGGGACAAGTTTGATGAAGAAAATTTTGTGAATGGCCATCCACTGTTCAAGCGCGGAAATTACGTGCACTAGAAAATGAGAATAAGATACTTCACGAGATCCGATGATTCTGATGTTTTGGATATTGTAAGAAATTGCTATTCTGCACCCAAAAAGGTTGAAAACGGAGTAATTGTGCCGAAGGCAAAGAATGTAAGGCTACATGGAGAAAAGAAGTTAGAGCTATTAAATGACAAGGCCATAAACAAGGTTGAGAATGCTAGAGAAAAACTTTGATGCCTTCAGAATTAGTGAGACCGAAGACATCTCGATGCCATAACACGCTTCACTAAGTTTATTAACGAGATGAAGAAGCTGGGTGAGGTGTTCCCACAAGCAAAAACAATTGGAAAATTCTTTAGGGGACATGTTTGATGATGAAAATTCTGTGAATCGCCCTCCCTTGTTCAAGGGCGGAACTTACTTGCACTGGAAAATGAGAATAGGATACTTCATGAGATCCAATGATTCTGATGTTTTTGAATTTTGTAAGAAATGGCTATTCTGCACCCAAAAAGGTTGAAAATGGTGTAATTGTGCTGAAGGCAAAGAATCTATGGTTACATGGAGAAAAGAAGTTAGAGCAGTTAAATAACAAGGCCATAAACATGTTTTGCTCTACTTTTTTCGTTAATGAATTCAGCAAACATAGTGCTTGCAACACTGCCAAGGAGAAGTGGGAGAACGTAGAAGTTACTCATGAAGACAGAAAGTAAGTAAAGAAAACAAAGTTGAGAATGATGGAGAAATCCTTTGATGCCTTCAGAATTAGTGAGACCGAAGACATCTCTGATGCCATAACACGCTTCACTAAGAATATTAAAGAGATGAAGAAGCTGGGTGAGGTGTTCCCACATGCAAAAACAATTGGGAAATTCTTTAGGGGACATGTTTGACGAAGAAAATTCTGTGAATCTCCCTCTCCTATTCAACGGTGGAACTTACTTGCACTGGAAAACAAGAATAAGATATTTCATTAGATCTCGTGATTTTGATGTTTGGGATATTGTCAGAAATGGCTATTTTGCACCCACAAAGGTTGAAAATTGATTAATTGTGTCGAAGGCAAAGAATGTGTGGCTACACGGAAAAGAGAAGTTAGAGCAATTAAAGGACAAGGCCATAAACATTCATTTTTGTACTCTTTTCAATAATGAATTCAGCAGACATAGCGCCTACAAAACAGCCAAGGAGAAGTGGGATAACGTAAAAGTTACTCATGAAGACAGAAAGCAAGTAAAGAAAACAAAGTTGAGAATGCTGGAGGAGCCATATGATGCCTTCTGAATTAGTGAGAACGAAGACATCTCAGATGCCATAACACGCTTCACTAAGATTATTAAAGAGATGAAGAAGCCGGGTGAGGTGTTCCCACAAGCAAAAACAATTGAAAAATTCTTTAGGGGACATGTTTGATGAAGAAAATTCTGTGAATCGCCCTCCCCTGTTCAAGGGCGGAACTTACTTGCACTGGAAAATGAGAATAAGATACTTCATGAGATCCGATGATTCTGATGTTTTGAATTTTGTAAGAAATGGCTATTCTACACCCAAAAAGGTTGACAATGGTGTAATTGTGCCGAAGGCAAAGAATCTATGGCTACATGGAGAAAAGAAGTTTGAGCAATTAAATGACAAGGCCATAAACATGTTTTTTTGTACTCTTTTCATTAATGAATTCAGCAAACATAGCGCCTGCAACACGGCCAAGGAGAAGTGGGATAACATAGAAGTTACTCATGAAGATAGAAAGTAAGTAAAGAAAACAAAGTTGAGAATGCTGCAGGAATCCTATGATTCCTTCAGAATTAGTGAGAACGAAGACATCTCAGATGCCATAACAAGCTCAACTAAGATTATTAAAGAGATGAAGAAGCTGGGTGGGGTGTTCCCACAAGCAAAAACAATTGGAAAATTCTTTAGGGGACATGTTTGATGAAGAAAATTATGGGGATCGCCTTCCCCTGTTCAAGGGCGGAACTTACTTGCACTGGAAAATGAGAATAAGATACTTCATGAGATCTCGTGATTCTGATGTTTGGAATATTGTAATGAATGGTTATTCTGCACCCAAAAAGGTTGAAAATGGAGTAATTGTGCAGAAGGCAAAGAATATATGGCTACCTTGAGAAAAGAAGTTAGAGCAATTAAATGACAAGGCCATAAACATGCTTTTTTGTACTCTTTTCATTAACGAATTTAACGAACATAGTGTCTGCAACAATGCAAAGGAGAAGTGGGATAATGGAGAAGTTACTCATGAAGAGAGAAAGCAAGTAAAGAAAACAGAGTTGAGAATGCTGGAGGAATCGTATGATGCCTTTAGAATTAGTGAGAACGAAGACATCTCAGATGCCACAACACGCTTCACTAAGATTATTAAAGAGATGAAGAAGCTGGGTGAGGTGCTCCCACAAGCAAAAACAACTGATGAAATTCTTTAGGGGACATGTTTGATGAAAAAAATTCTTTGAATCGCCTTCCACTTTTCAAGGGCGGAAATTACTTGCATTGAAAAACAAGAATAAGATACTTCATGAGATCCGATGATTCTGATGTTTTTGATATTGTAAGAAATGCTTATTCTCCCCCCAAAAAGGTTGAAAATGGAGTAATTGTGCCGAAGGCAAAGAATGTATGGCTACATGGAGAAAAGAAGTTAGAGCAATTAAATGACAAGGCCATAAACATGTTTTTTTGTACTCTTTTCATTAATGAATTCAACAAACATAGTGCCTGCAATACTGCCAAGGAGAAGTGGGATAACGTAGAAGTTACTCATGAAGACAGAAAGTAAGTAAAGAAAACAAAGTTGAGAATGATGGAGAAATCCTTTGATGCCTTCAGAATTAGTGAGACCGAAGACATCTCTGATGCCGTAACACGCTTCACTAAGAATATTAAAGAGATGAAGAAGCTGGGTGAGGTGTTCCCACACGCAAAAACAATTGGAAAATTCTTTAGGGGACATGTTTGACGAAGAAAATTCTGTGAATCTCCCTCTCCTATTCAACGGTGGAACTTACTTGCACTGGAAAACAAGAATAAGATATTTCATTAGATCTCGTGATTTTGATGTTTGGGATATTGTCAGAAATGGCTATTTTGCACCCACAAAGGTTGAAAATTGAGTAATTGTGTCGAAGGCAAAGAATGTGTGGGTACACGGAAAAGGGAAGTTAGAGCAATTAAAGGACAAGGCCATAAACATTCATTTTTGCACTCTTTTCAATAATGAATTCAAGAGACATAGCGCCTACAAAACTGCCAAGGAGAAGTGGGATAACGTAAAAGTTACTCATGAAGACAGAAAGCAAGTAAAGAAAACAAAGTTGAGAATGCTGGAGGAGTCATATGATGCCTTTTGAATTAGTGAGAACGAAGACATCTCAGATGCCATAACACGCTTCACTAAGATTATTAAAGAGATGAAGAAGCCGGGTGAGGTGTTCCCACAAGCAAAAATAATTGAAAAATTCTTTAGGGGACATGTTTGATGAAGAAAATTCTGTGAATCGCCCTCCCCTGTTCAAGGGCGGAACTTACTTGCACTGGAAAATGAGAATACGAAACTTCCTGAGATCCGATGATTCTGATGTTTTGAATTTTGTAAGAAATGGCTATTCTACACCCAAAAAGGTTGACAATGGTGTAATTGTGCCGAAGGCAAAAAATCTATGGCTACATGGAGAAAAGAAGTTTGAGCAACTAAATGACAAGGCCATAAACATGTTTTTTTGTACTCTTTTCATTACTGAATTCAGCAAACATAGCGCCTGCAACACGGCCAAGGAGAAGTGGGATAACATAGAAGTTACTCATGAAGACAGAAAGTATGTAAAGAAAACAAAGTTGAGAATAAGAAAATTATGGAAAATTCTTTAGGGGACATGTTTGATGAAGAAAATTATGGGGATCGCCTTCCCCTGTTCAAGGGCGGAACTTACTTGCACTGGAAAATGAGAATAAGATACTTCATGAGATCTCGTGATTCTGATGTTTGGAATATTGTAATGAATGGTTATTCTGCACCCAAAAAGGTTGAAAATGGAGTAATTGTGCAGAAGGCAAAGAATATATGGCTACCTTGAGAAAAGAAGTTAGAGCAATTAAATGACAAGGCCATAAACATGCTTTTTTGTACTCTTTTCATTAACGAATTTAACGAACATAGTGTCTGCAACAATGCAAAGGAGAAGTGGGATAATGGAGAAGTTACTCATGAAGAGAGAAAGCAAGTAAAGAAAACAGAGTTGAGAATGCTGGAGGAATCGTATGATGCCTTTAGAATTAGTGAGAACGAAGACATCTCAGATGCCACAACACGCTTCACTAAGATTATTAAAGAGATGAAGAAGCTGGGTGAGGTGCTCCCACAAGCAAAAACAACTGATGAAATTCTTTAGGGGACATGTTTGATGAAAAAAATTCTTTGAATCGCCTTCCACTTTTCAAGGGCGGAAATTACTTGCATTGAAAAACAAGAATAAGATACTTCATGAGATCCGATGATTCTGATGTTTTTGATATTGTAAGAAATGCTTATTCTCCCCCCAAAAAGGTTGAAAATGGAGTAATTGTGCCGAAGGCAAAGAATGTATGGCTACATGGAGAAAAGAAGTTAGAGCAATTAAATGACAAGGCCATAAACATGTTTTTTTGTACTCTTTTCATTAATGAATTCAACAAACATAGTGCCTGCAATACTGCCAAGGAGAAGTGGGATAACGTAGAAGTTACTCATGAAGACAGAAAGTAAGTAAAGAAAACAAAGTTGAGAATGCTGGAGAAAAACTTTGATGCCTTCAGAATTAGTTTTACCGAAGACATCTCTGATGCCATAACACCCTTCACTAAGATTATTAACGAGATGAAGAAGCTGGGTGAGGTGTTCCCACAAGCAAAAACAATTGGAAAATTCTTTAGGGGACATTTTTGATGAAGAAAATTCTGTGAATCGCCCTCCCCTGTTCAAGGGCGGAACTTACTTGCACTGGAAAATGAGAATAGGATACTTCATGAGATCCGATGATTCTGATGTTTTGAATTTTGTAAGAAATGGCTATTCTGCACCCAAAAAGGTTGAAAATGGTGTAATTGTGCCGAAGGCAAAGAATCTATGGTTACATGGAGAAAAGAAGTTAGAGCAATTAAATGACAAGTCCATAAACATGTTTTGTTCTACTCTTTTCATTAATGAATTCAGCAAACATAGTGCCTGCAACACTGCCAAGAAGAAGTGGGATAATATAGAAGTTACTCATGAAGACAGAAAGTAAGTAAAGAAAACAAAGTTGAGAATGCTGCAGGAATCATATGATGCCTTCAGAATTAGTGAGAACGAAGACATCTCAGATGCCATAACAAGCTTCACTATGATTATTAATGAGATGAAAAAGCTGGTTGAGGTGTTCCCACAAGCAAAAACAATTGAAAAATTCTTTAGGGGACATGTTTGATGAAGAAAATTCTGTGAATCGCCCTCCCCTTTCCAAGCACGGAACTTACTTGCACAGGACAAAAGAACAAGATACTTCATGAGATCTCGTGATTCTGATGTTTGGAATATTGTAATGAATGGTTATTCTGCACCCACCAAGGTTGAAAATGGAGTAATTGTGCAGAAGGCAAAGAATATATGGCTACCTAGAGAAAAGAAGTTAGAGCAATTAAATGACAAGGCCATAAACATGTTTTTTTGTACTCTTTTCATTAACGAATTCAACGAACATAGTGTCTGCAACAATGCTAAGGAGAAGTGGGATAATGGAGAAGTTACTCATGAAGAGAGAAAGCAAGAAACGAAAACAGAGTTGAGAATGATGGAGGAATCGTATGATGCCTTTAGAATTAGTGAGAACGAAGACATCTCAGATGCCACAACACGCTTCACCAAGATTATTAAAGAGATGAAAAAGCTGGGTTAGGTGCTCCCACAAGCAAAAACATTTGAAAAATTCTTTAGGGGACATGTTTGATGAAGAAGATTCTTTGAATCGCCTTCCACTTTTCAAGGGCGGAAATTACTTGCATTGGAAAACAAGAATAAGATACTTGATGAGATCCGATGATTCTGATGTTTTTGGTATTGTAAGAAATGCTTATTCTCCACCAAAAAAGGTTGAAAATGGAGTAATTGTGTCGAAGGCAAAGAATGTATGGCTACATGGAGAAAAGAAGTTAGAGCAATTAAATGACAAGGCCATAAACATGCTTTTTTGTACACTTTTCATTAATGAATTCAACAAACATAGTGCCTGCAATACTGTCAAGGAGAAGTGGGATAACGTAGAAGTTACTCATGAAGACAGAAAGTAAGTAAAGAAAACAAAGTTGAGAATGCTGGAGAAATCCTTTGATGCCTTCAGAATTAGTGAGACCGAAGATATCTCTGATGCCATAACACGCTTCACTAAGAATATTAAAGAGATGAAGAAGCTGGGTGAGGTGTTCCCACATGCAAAAACAATTGGGAAATTCTTTAGGGGACATGTTTGACGAAGAAAATTCTGTGAATATCCCTCTCCTGTTCAAAGGTGGAACTTACTTGCAGTGGAAAACAAGAATAAGATATTTCATTAGATCTCGTGATTTTGATGTTTGGGATATTGTCAGAAATGGCTATTTTGCACCCACAAAGGTTGAAAATTGAGTAATCGTGTCGAAGGCAAAGAATGTGTGGCTACACGGAAAAGAGAAGTTCGAGCAATTAAAGGACAAGGCCATAAACATTCATTTTTGTACTCTTTTCAATAATGAATTCAGCAGACATAGCGCCTACAAAACGGGCAAGGAGAAGTGGGATAACGTAAAAGTTACTCATGAAGACAGAAAGCAAGTAAAGAAAACAAAGTTGAGAATGCTGGAGGAGCTATATGATGCCTTCTGAATTAGTGAGAACGAAGACATCTCAGATGCCATAACACGCTTCACTAAGATTATTAAAGAGATGAAGAAGCCGGGTGAGGTGTTCCCACAAGCAAAAACAATTGAAAAATTCTTTAGGGGACATGTTTGATGAAGAAAATTCTGTAAATCGCCCTCCCCTGTTCAAGGGCGGAACTTACTTGCACTGGAAAATGAGAATAAGATACTTCATGAGATCCGATGATTCTGATGTTTTGAATTTTGTAAGAAATGGCTATTCTACACCCAAAAAGGTTGACAATGGTGTAATTGTGCCGAAGGCAAAGAATCTATGGCTACATGGAGAAAAGAAGTTTGAGCAATTAAATGACAAGGCCATAAACATGTTTTTTTGTACTCTTTTCATTAATGAATTCAGCAAACATAGCGCCTGCAACACGGCCTAAGAGAAGTGGGATAACATAGAAGTTACTCATGAAGACAGAAAGTAAGTAAAGAAAACAAAGTTGAGAATGCTGCAGGAATCCTATGATTCCTTCAGAATTAGTGAGAACGAAGACATCTCAGATTCCATAACAAGCTTAACTAAGATTATTAAAGAGATGAAGAAGCTGGGTGGGGTGTTCCCACAAGCAAAAACAATTGGAAAATTCTTTAGGGGACATGTTTGATGAAGAAAATTCTGGGGATCGCCTTCCCCAGTTCAAGGGCGGAACTTACTTGCACTGGAAAATGAGAATAAGATACTTCATGAGATCTCGTGATTCTGATGTTTGGAATATTGTAATGAATGGTTATTCTGCACCCAAAAGGGTTTAAAATGGAGTAATTGTGCAGAAGGCAAAGAATATATGGCTACCTAGAGAAAAGAAATTAGAGCAATTAAATGACAAGCCCATAAACATGCTTTTTTGTACTCTTTTCATTAACGAATTTAACGAACATAGTGTCTGCAACAATGCTAAGGAGAAGTGGGATAATGGAGAAGTTACTCATGAAGAGAGAAAGCAAGTAAAGAAAACAGAGTTGAGAATGCTGGAGGAATCGTATGATGCCTTTAGAATTAGTGAGAACGAAGACATCTCAGATGCCACAACACGCTTCACTAAGATTATTAAAGAGATGAAGAAGCTGGGTGAGGTGCTCCCACAAGCAAAAACAACTGATGAAATTCTTTACGGGACATGTTTGATGAAAAACATTCTTTGAATCGCCTTCCACTTTTCAAGGGCGGAAATTACTTGCATTGGAAAACAAGAATAAGATACTTGATGAGATCCGATGATTCTGATGTTTTTGGTATTGTAAGAAATGCTTATTCTCCACCCAAAAAGGTTGAAAATGGAGTAATTGTGTCGAAGGCAAAGAATGTATGGCCACATGGAGAAAAGAAGTTAGAGCAATTAAATGACAAGGCCATAAACATGCTTTTTTGTACTCTTTTCATTAATGAATTCAACAAACATAGTGCCTGCAATACTGTCAAGGAGAAGTGGGATAACGTAGAAGTTACTCATGAAGACAGAAAGTAAGTAAAGAAAACAAAGTTGAGAATGCCGGAGAAATCCTTTGATGCCTTCAGAATTAGTGAGACCGAAGACATCTCTGATGCCATAACACGCTTCACTAAGAATATTAAAGAGATGAAGAAGCTGGGTGAGGTGTTCCCACATGCAAAAACAATTGGGAAATTCTTTAGGGGACATGTTTGACGAAGAAAATTCTGTGAATATCCCTCTCCTGTTCAAAGGTGGAACTTACTTGCAGTGGAAAACAAGAATAAGATATTTCATTAGATCTCGTGATTTTGATGTTTGGGATATTGTCAGAAATGGCTATTTTGCACCTACAAAGGTTGAAAATTGAGTAATTGTGTCGAAGGCAAAGAATGTGTGGCTACACGGAAAAGAGAAGTTCGAGCAATTAAAGGACAAGGCCATAAACATTCATTTTTGTACTCTTTTCAATAATGAATTCAGCAGACATAGCGCCTACAAAACGGGCAAGGAGAAGTGGGATAACGTAAAAGTTACTCATGAAGACAGAAAGCAAGTAAAGAAAACAAAGTTGAGAATGCTGGAGGAGCTATATGATGCCTTCTGAATTAGTGAGAATGAATACATCTCAGATGCCATAACACGCTTCACTAAGATTATTAAAGAGATGAAGAAGCCGGGTGAGGTGTTCCCACAAGAAAAAACAATTGAAAAATTCTTTAGGGGACATGTTTGATGAAGAAAATTCTGTGAATCGCCCTCCCCTGTTCAAGGGCGGAACATACTTGCACTGGAAAATGAGAATAAGATACTTTATGAGATCCGATGATTCTGATGTTTTGAATTTTGTAAGAAATGGCTATTCTACACCCAGAAATGTTGAATCTATGGCTACATGGAGAAAAGAAGTTAGAGCAATTAAATGAAAAGGCCATAAACATGTTTTTTTGTACTCTTTTCATTAATGAATTCAGCAAACATAGTGCCTGCAACACGGCCAAGGAGAAGTGGGATAACATAGAAGTTACTCATGAAGACAGAAAGTAAGTATAAAAAACAAAGTTGAGAATGCTGCAGGAATCCTATGATTCCTTCAGAATTAGTGAGAACGAAGACATCTCAGATGCCATAACAAGCTTAACTAAGATTATTAAAGAGATGAAGAAGCTGGGTGGGGTGTTCCCACAAGCAAAAACAATTGGAAAATTCTTTAGGGGACATGTTTGATGAAGAAAATTCTGTGAATCGCCCTCCCCTGTTCAAGGGCGGAACTTTCTTGCACAGGAAAATGAGAATAAGATACTTCATGAGATCCGATGATTCTGATGTTTTTGATATTGTAAGAAATGGTTATTCTGCACCCAAAAAGGTTGAAAATGGAGTAATTGTGTCGAAGGCAAAGAATGTATGGCCACATGGAGAAAAGAAGTTAGACCAATTAAATGACAAGGCCATAAACATGCTTTTTTGTACTCTTTTCATTAATGAATTCAACAAACATAGTACCTGCAACACTGCCAAGGAGAAGTGGGATAACGTAAAAGTTACTCAAAAAAAAAAGAAAGCAAGTAAAATAAAAAAAGTTGAGAATGATGGAGGAATTCTACGATCCTTTTAGAATTAGTGAGAACGAAGACATCTCAGATGCCACAACACGCTCCACCAAGATTATTAAAAAGATGAAGAAGCTGGGTGAGGTGCCCCCACAAGCAAAAACAATTGGGAAATTCGTTAGGGGACAAGTTTGATGAAGAAAGTTTTGTGAATCGCCATCCACTGATCAAAGGCGGAAATTACGTGCACTGGAAAATGAGAATAAGATACTTCATGAGATCCGATGATTCGAATGTTTTTGATATTGTAAGAAATGGTTATTCTGCACCCAAAATGGTTGAAAATGGAGTAATTGTGTCGAAGGCAAAGAATGTATGGCTACATGGAGAAAAGAAGTTAGAGCAATTAAATGACAAGGCCATAAACATGTTTTGTTCTACTCTTTTCATTAATGAATTCAGCAAACATAGTGCCTGCAACACTGCCAAGGAAAAGTGGGATAACGTAAAAGTTACTCATGAAAACAGAAAGTAAGTAAAGAAAACAAAGTTGAGAATGCTGCAGGAATCCTATGATGCCTTCAGAATTACTGAGAATGAAGACATCTCAGGTGCCATAACAAGCTTCACTAAGATTATTAAAGAGATGAAAAAGCTGGGTGAGGTGTTCCCACAAGCAAAAACAATTGGAAAATATTTTAGGGGACATGTTTGATGAAGAAAATTCTGTGAATCGCCCTCCCCTTTCCAAGCACGGAACTTACTTGCACAGGACAAAAGAATAAGATACTTCATGAGATCTCGTGATTCTGATGTTTGGAATATTGTAATGAATGGTTATTCTGCACCCACCAAGGTTGAAAATGGAGTAATTGTGCAGAAGGCAAAGAATATATGGCTACCTAGAGAAAAGAAGTTAGAGCAATTAAATGACAAGGCCATAAACATGTTTTTTTGTACTCTTTTCATTAACGAATTCAACGAACATAGTGTCTGCAACACTGCCAAGGAGAAGTGGGATAACGAAGAAGTTACTCATGAAGACAGAAAGTAAGTAAGGAAAACAAAGTTGAGAATGCTGGAGAAATCCTTTGATGCCTTCAGAATTAGTGAGACCGAAGACATCTCTGATGCCATAACACGCTTCACTAAGAATATTAAAGAGATGAAGAAGCTGGGTGAGGTGTTCCCACAAGCAACAACAATTGGGAAATTTTTTAGGGGACATGTTTGACGAAGAAAATTCTGTGAATCACCCTCCCCTGTTCAAGGCTAGAACTTACTTGCACTGGAAAACAAGAATAAGATATTTCAAGAGATCTAGTCATTCTGATGTTTGGGATATTGTAAGAAATGGCTATTTTGCACCCACAAAGGTTGATAATTGAGTAATTGTGTCGAAGGCAAAGAATGTGTGGCTACCCGGAGAAGAGAAGTTAAAGCAATTAAAGGACAAGGCCATAAACATTCATTTTTTTACTCTTTTTATTAATGAATTCAGAAGACATAGTGCCTGCAACACTGCCAAGGAGAAGTGGGATAACGTAAAAGTTACTCATGAAAAAAGAAAGCAAGTAAAATAAAAAAAGTTGAGAATGATGAAGGAATTCTACGATCCTTTTAGAATTAGTGAGAACGAAGATATCTCAGATGCCACAACACGCTCCACCAAGATTATTAAAGAGATGAAGAAGCTGGGTGAGGTGCTCCCACAAGCAAAAACAATTGGGAAATTCATTAGGGGACAAGTTTGATGAAGAAAGTTTTGTGAATCGTCATCCACTGTTCAAGGGCGGAAATTACGTGCACTGGAAAATGAGATTAAGATACTTCATGAGATCCGATGATTCTGTTGTTTTGGATATTGTAAGAAATTGCTATTCTGCACCCAAAAAGGTTTAAAATGGAGTAATTGTGCCGAAGGCAAAGAATGTAAGGCTACATGGAGAAAAGAAGTTGGAGCAATTAAATGACAAGGCCATAAACATGCTTTTTTGTACTATTTTCATTAATGAATTCAACAAACATAGTGCCTGGAACACTGCCAAGGAGAAGTGGGATAACGTAGAAGTTACTCATGAAGACAGAAAGTAAGTAAAGAAAACAAAGTTGAGAATGCTGGAGAAATCCTTTGATGCCTTCAAAATTAATGAGACCGAAGACATCTCAGATGTCATAACACGCTTCACTAAGAATATTAAAGAGATGAAGAAGTTGGGTGAGGTGTTCCCACAAGCAAAAACAATTGGGAAATTCTTTTGGGGACATGTTTGACGAAGAAAATTCTGTGAATCTCCCTTCCCTGTTCAAGGGTGGAACTTACTTGCACTGGAAAACAAGAATAAGATATTTCATGAGATCTCGTGATTCTGATGTTTTGGATATTGTAAGAAATGGCTATTTTGCACCCACAAAGGTTGAAAATTGAGTAATTGTGTCGAAGGCAAAGAATGTGTGGCTACACAGAAAAGAGAAGTTAGAGCAATTAAAGGACAAGGCCATAAACATTCATTTTTGTAATCTTTTCAATAATGAATTCAGCAGACATAGCGCCTGCAAAACTGCCAAGGAGAAGTGGGATAACGTAACAGTTACTCATGAAGACAGAAAGCAAGTAAAGAAAACAAAGTTGAGAATGCTGGAGGAGTCATATGATGCCTTCTGAATTAGTGAGAACGAAGACATCACAGATGCCATAACACACTTCACTAAGATTATTAAAGAGATGAAGAAGCTGGGTGAGGTGTTCCCACAAGCAAAAATAATTGGAAAATTCTTTAGGGGACATGTTTGATGAAGAAAATTTTGTGAATTGCCCTCCCCTTTTCAAGCGCGGAACTTACTTGCACAACACAAAAGAATAAGTTACTTCATGAGATCTCGTGATTCTGATGTTTGGAATATTGTAATGAATGGTTATTCTGCACCCACTAAGGTTGAAAATGGAGTAATTGTGCAGAAGGCAAAGAATATATGGCTACCTAGAGAAAAAAGAAGTTAGAGCAATTAAATGACAAGGCCATAAACATGTTTTTTGTACTCTTTTCATTAACGAATTCAACGAACATAGTGTCTGCAATAATGCTAAGGAGAAGTAGGATAATAGAGAAGTTACTCATGAAGAGAGAAATCAAGTAAAGAAAACAGAGTTGAGAATGATGGAGGAATCGTATGATGCCTTTAGAATTAGTGAGAACGAAGACATCTCAAATGCCACAACACGCTTCACCAAGATTATTAAAGAGATGAAAAAGCTGGGTGAGGTGCTCCAACAAGCAAAAACAATTGAAAAATTCTTTAAGGGACATGTTTGATGAAGAAAATTCTTTGAATCGCCTTCCACTTTTCAAGGGCGGAAATTACTTGCATTGGAAAACAAGAATAAGATATTTCATGAAATCTAGTGATTCTGATGTTTGGGATATTGTAAGAAATGGCTATTTTGCACCCACAAAAGTTGAAAATTGAGTAATTATGTCGGAGGCAAAGAATGTGTGGCTACACGGAAAAGAGAAGTTAGAGCAATTAAAGGACAAGGCCATAAACATTCATTTTTGAACTCTTTTCAATAATGAATTCAGCAGACATAGCGCCTGCAAAACTGCAAAGGAGAAGTGGGATAACGTAAAAGTTACTCCTGAAGACAGAAAGCAAGTAAAGAAAACAAAGTTGAGAATGCTGGAGGAATCATATGATGCCTTCAGAATTAGTGAGAACGAAGACATCTCAGATGCCATAACACGCTTCACTAAGACTAATAAAGAGATGAAGAAGCTGGGTGAGGTGCTCCCACAAGCAAAAACAATAGGAAAATTCTTTAGGGGACATGTTTGATGAAGAAAATTCTGTAAATCGCCCTCCCCTGTTCAAGGGCGGAACTTACTTGCACTGGAAAATAAGAATAAGATACTTCATGAGATCTCATGATTCTGAGGTTTGGGATATTCCAAGAAATTGCTATTTTGCACCCACAAAGGTTGAAAATTGAGTAATTGTGTGCAAGGCAAAGAATGTGTTGCTACCCGGAGAAGAGAAGTTAGAGCAATTAAAGGACAAGGCCATAAACATTCATTTTTGTACTCTTTTCATTAATGAATTCAGCAGACATGGGGCCTGCAACACTGCCAAGGAGAAATGGGATAACGTAGAAGTTACTAATTAAAACAAAAAACAAGTAAAAAAAACAAAGTTGAGAATGCTGGAGGAATCCTATGATGCCTTAAGAATTACTGAGAACGAAGACATCTCAGTCGTCATACCACGCTTCACCAAGATTATTAAAGAGATGAAGAAGTTGGGTGAGGTGCTCCGACAAGGAAAAACAATTGGAAAATTCCTTAGGCGACTTGTTTGATGAAGAAATTTTGTGAATCACCCTCCACTCTTCAAGGGCGGAAATTACTTGCACTGGAAAACAAGAATGATATACTTCATGAGATCGGATGATTCTGATGTTTTGGATATTGTAAGAAATGGCTCTTCTGCAACCACAAAGGTTGAAAATGGATTAATTGTGCTGAAGGCAAAGAATATATGGCTTCAGGAGAAAAGAAGTTAGAGCAGTTTAATGACAAGGCCATAAACATGCTTTTCTGTACTCTTTTCATTAATGAATTAAACCGACATAGTGCCAGTAACACTGCAATGGAGAAATGGGATAACCTAGAAGTTACTAATGAAGACAAAAAGCAAGTAAATGAAACAAAGTTGATTATGCTGGAGGAATCCTATGATGTCTTTTGTATTGGTGAGAAGGAAGACATCTCAGATGCCACAACACGTTTCACCAAGATTATTAAAAAGGTGAAGAAGCTGGGTGAGGTGCCCCCACAAGCAAAAAAAATTGGAAAATTCCTTATGGGATAGGTTTGATGAAGAAAATTTTGTGAATCGCCCTCCCTTGTTCAAGGGCGGA
Source organism: Paratinospora sagittata (assembly GCA_035771175.1). Lineage (NCBI taxonomy): Eukaryota > Viridiplantae > Streptophyta > Magnoliopsida > Ranunculales > Menispermaceae > Paratinospora > Paratinospora sagittata. Next base: position 11,671,175 of record CM069611.1, on the reverse strand, counting down.
AATTACTTGCACTGGAAAACAAGAATATGATACTTCATGAGATCCCATGATTACGCTGTTTTGGATATTGTAAGAAATGGCTACCCGGAGAAAAGAAGTTAGAGCAATTAAATGACATGGCCATAAACAAAGTTGAGAATGCTGGAGGAATCCTATGATGCCTTCAGAATTAGTGAGAACGAAGACATCTCAGATGTCAGACCACGCTTCACCAAGATTATTAAAGAGATGAAGAAGCTGGGTGAGGTGCTCCGACAAGCAAAAACAATTGGGAAATTCTTTAGGGGTTTGACGAAGAAAATTCTGTGAATCGCCCTCCCCTGTTCAAGGGCGAAACTTACTTGCACTAGAAAACGAGAATAAGATACTTCATGAGATATCGTGATTCTGATGTTTGGGATATTGTAAGAAATGACTATTCTGCACCCGAAAAGGTTGAAAATGGAGTAATTGTACCGAAGGAAAAGAATGTATGGCTGCATAGAGAAAAGAAGTTAGAGCAATTAAATGACAAGGCCATACACATGCTTTTTTTTACTCTTTTCATTAATGAATTCAGCAAACATAGTGTCTGCAACACTGCCAAGGAGAACTGGGATAACGTAAAAGTTACTCATGAAGACAGAAAGCAAGTAAAGAAAATAGAGTTGAGAATGCTGCAGGAATCGTATGATGCCTTCATAATTACATCTCCGACCACTCCTCAACTCCCGTGAGGTGGTTCAGACCCTACGAGCCTTATCTCAAACAACGACATAATATCAAATGGTACTAAACAAAACTACCCACCGTATTAATCATCAAAGGCAAGAGATAATCCATAAAAATGAACCATAAATAAAATCATAATCTCTACAGTCCATTAAAATTGACATACACATAAAGTCAAAAACTGTGGGTACAAATAAAAATCGTCATATGCCCACATGGTCTATCTAACAAGTCCCAACTCACCCATACTACAATGTGGTAAGTGTTATAATTACATAATCCAAAATATAATACTTCATAAATTAAAACACAGTTCAATCAAAATGCCTCTCAACTCACATCGAGGCCTTTGATTCTCTCGCAGGCAAGGCCCTCAAGATATGACTACTCCTTTGTTCTTATTCGGGACATAAGGACCTGAAAGAGGAAAATGAGGGTGAGCCAACGGCACCCAGTGAATAGAATTCAAATATGCTATCAATACTCATCAATAAATATCATGAATGCATGTCAATGTGTAGCATGATTAAAAGCTCATAACATATAGATATCAAGCATTTATAATAAGTTCGATGCAAGTAAAAGCTTATCAATTTGGATCCACATTCCACATGCATTGGGTTACTAGTGCACGTCTATTTTACCGTACCGTTGACCCCAATCATTTCCTTTCCTAAAACCCTCCTATGACAAGGTTAAGTCCTCCTATTAGCCAGATAGATGGGCCCAACCAAAGTCATAAGGTTTTCTCAAATCAATGCATCATTCAAAACATTAGAACACATTCATGCTTTCAACATACAATATATATAATTGATATGATGACATAAAAGATATAATCATAAATGTAGTCTACTCATAACCAAGCCTCGCGAGAGTATTTAACCACACACGACCACCAACCCGAATCAACCCAATCATGATCCTGAAACATACATCAATATCCTACCATACATCAATTTCTATGCTCAATCACATAGACATTACACATCAACCCTAAATCAGCCCACATATAAACAATAGGCCTAAATCCCATCTAATCCCATCATTCAACTCAAATCACATGACTTAGGTCTCTACTGCATAGTTCTCATTCATAAACCATTCTATTAATCAAAAATACTGATTTTGAATTCCTTAGGCATAAACATGCCCAAATTGGGTCACTTGATCACAAGTAGGCCTAACCCATGATATGGTCACAACCACCAAATCAGTAGCATAATCAACCCTAATCATGCTTAATTAAACATAAGTTGCATCAATTCAATGATTCTAGGCCAAAAGCATCAAAAGCCCTAAAATATGAAAATTTTCAAACTTAGGCCATATTGCCGATTAGACTAGGTCACCATGTTCAGCCATGTATATCACTGATTTTGTAGCGTGGGTTCATCAACAATGGCAACTAGGTCAACATAGTTGACATGCAAGCTATTTGGAAAGGTCTAAGTTCATATTCTAAATTTAGGTCTACTACAAGCAACCCTACCAATTCTTCATTTAATATTCTGTTCAGATGTATCAATCTACCAACAGAAATATGTAATCACAAAATCAACCGTAAAAATTGAAGTATGTGAAGAAACAAACCTTCTGTTAAAAAAATCAGCCCAATCCACGGTGGACCGAAAAGATAAGTATCTTTGATGAACAAGTCTCAAATCAGACAATTTCTCCTTTCCTGCTGCAAATACTCAAAATCAGATGACTATATCACACAAAATACTAAACGCATTAACATCTCCACCGTTCAGAATACCGAAATATAGGTTATAAACTACATACCCAAATTTGATATCCAGCAAATGGTAGATTGCGGCGATCTACAAGTTTGAGAGAAACGGCATGAGAAATCCAGACTTTCCGACCAGCTTTTGTTTGAGAGGTTAGATCTCTTAGACGAAACCTCTGATCAAGATCTCCACCGACCAGAATGAATAATCATAAGCTACGAACTTGCTGACAACGTTTGAGCTCAATCTGACCATATATCACAAAGATCCAGCTCTTTGATGCAAACGTCGCAGAGATCTTCCTCCTGCAACTCCCTCCTTCTTTCTTTTCTTCTTTACTTTCTCTTCTTTTCTTTCTCTTATTTTTTCCTTTCTCTCCACTCACCTCTTTCTAGCACTTCCTTGATTCCCTCCTTGATTCTCTCCTTGATTCTCTCCTTGATTCCCTCCTTGATTCTCTCCTTGATTCCCTCCACTCATTCTAGCACTTCGTTGAGGGCATGGGACACTTGTCCACTTTCATGCACCAACCTTCACATGTGTTGGTCTCATACTACCCATACCAACCACATGTACTTTAACCAATTTCATGCTTCCATGTATTTTAAATGTCCAATCCATTTAATACACCAAATTTTCATTCTCATTTATCCTTTTATTCAATCAATCCTAACTCATATCAATTCATGGTTTAATGGGCCCATGCATAAATAATAACATATGCATTATAATTTAATTTAACATGACCCATATACAAATTATGATACACATATTTATATACATTATCAAGCATCAACTATACAAACATTAAACAACCATCAAACAAACACCAAACATATCAAGGCAACGCATAGAGTTTGGGCAAAGTGCAATTGGGTTATGGGCTAGATGAAATAATTTTCGGGGGGTCACATCACACCCACCTTAGAATGAACTTCGTCCTCGATGTTTTAAGGTTAAGAAATACCTAAGCCCATGAACTCGGCAAAGTGCCCCATCATGTAGTCCTCACGCTCCCAAGTAACCTGCTCCTCGCCATGGAACTGCCATCTCACCTTAACCATCGGAATCTCGCGGTTACGTAACCTCTGGACCTTCCGGTCAAGTATCTGAATATGTTCCTCATCATAAGTCCCATCCTGCCTCAGTTCAATGTTCCTCCAGTCCAAGACGTGATCAAAATCACTCTTGTACACTCTCAACATTGACACATGAAAGACATTGTGGACTGCTGCTAACTGAGGTGGCAAGGCTAATCGGTAAGCGACGGGGCCAATTCGTTCTAAAACCTTGAACGGCCCAATAAATCTCGGAGCGAGCTTGCTTTTTATCCCAAATCTAGTTTGGCCCTTCTGAGGTGAGACCTTCAATAAAACTTAGTCACCCACCTCGAACTCTACGGTCTTCCGCTTGGCATCAGTGTAACTCTTCTGCTTGTCTTGGGCTACCTTCATATTATGCTTGATCCTCTTAAACTTCTCTGTGTGTTCTTGTACAAACTCTGGTCCCATCACCGCAACATCCCCTACCTCCGTCCAACAGATCGGAGATCTACAGGGTCGACCATACAATGCCTCAAAAGGAGCCATGCCAATACTGGACTGATAGCTGTTGTTGTACGCGAACTCACACAGATGTATGTACTCCTCCCAGTTACCACTGGACTCAAGGACACAAGCTCGAAGCATATCCTCTAAAATCGATATCAACCTCTCAGATTGGCCATCCGTCTGGGGCTGAAAAGCGGTACTGAGTGTCACACCCTGGGTTGCACAGCGTGCCCCCTACCCAGGTGCGGGCGCACCCCCTCGGGGCGAACGCCTAGCCATTACGGATCCATAATATTGTCCCATCTCGGCCAGCCACGCCACACAAGGACGCCGGACACCGAGATCATTTATCCATATTATTCACACTCCCATGAATAATATAGGGCCTCCCCCAAGTTCGAACTCGCAACCTCTTCCTCATAAGGTTAGATTTCGCAACTTGAGTATCCATTGAACCATTACATAAGGCCTTTTTTCACACCCTGGGTTGCACAGTGTGCCCCCTACCTAGGTGCGGGCGCACCCCCTCGGGGCGAACGCCTAGCCATTATGGATCCATAATATTGTCCCATCTCGGCCAGCCACGCCACACAAGGACGCCGGTCACCGAGATCATTTATCCCCCTGCACAATCCACAGCACAGGGAGGCTCAACGGGTACTCAAGTTGCGAAATCTAACCTTATGAGGAAGAGGTTGCGAGTTCGAACTTGGGGGAGGCCCTCCCTGTGCTGTGGATTGTGCAGGGGGATAAATGATCTCGGTGACCGGCGTCCTTGTGTGGCGTGGCTGGCCGAGATGGGACAATATTATGGATCCATAATGGCTAGGCGTTCGCCCCGAGGGGGTGCGCCCGCACCTGGGTAGGGGGCACGTTGTGCAACCCAGGGTGTGACATACATAAGGCCTTTTTGTCACACCCTGGGTTGCATAGCGTGCCCCCTACCCAGGTGCGGGCGCACCCCCTCGGGGCGAACGCCTAGCCATTATGGATCCATAATATTGTCCCATCTCGGCCAGCCACGCCACACAAGGACGCCGGACACCGAGATCATTTATCCATATTATTCACACTCCCATGAATAATATAGGGCCTCCCCCAAGTTCGAACTCGCAACCTCTTCCTCATAAGGTTAGATTTCGCAACTTGAGTACCCATTGAACAATTGGCTCAATCTAACCTTATAAGGTACTCAAGTTGCGAAATCTAACCTTATGAGGAAGAGGTTGCGAGTTCGAACTTGGGGGAGGCCCTATATTATTCATGGGAGTGTGAATAATATGGATAAATGATCTCGGTGTCCGGCGTCCTTGTGTGGCGTGGCTGGCCGAGATGGGACAATATTATGGATCCATAATGGCTAGGCGTTCGCCCCGAGGGGGTGCGCCCGCACCTGGGTAGGGGGCACGCTGTGCAACCCAGGGTGTGACGCTGAGATCTAGTCTAGTGCCGAGCTGCCTCTACAACCCCTGCCAAAATACCGATGTAAACCTCGGATCCCTATCTGACACAATCGAAACTGGCACTCCATGTAATCTGACTATCTCCCGCATATAGAGTCTGCTCAGCTTGTCCATAGAATCCCTAGTGTTCACCGGTAGAAAGTGAGCGGACTTGGTCAAGTGATCAATAATAACCCAAACAGCATTATGTCTCATCGAGGTGTTGGGTAATCCCACAACAAAGTCGATAGTGACATGCTCCCACTTCCACTCAGGAATGGCAAGCAGTTGCATCTGCCATCCAGGCCTCCGATGCTCAGCTTTGACTCGCTGACAGATCTCACACCTCTGAATGAACTGAGTTATCTCTCTCTTCATGTCGGGCCACCAATACATTCTTTTTATATCATGATACATCTTGGTTCCGCCAGGATGAATAGCATAATGAGATCTGTGAGCCTCTTGGAGAACACTCTGTCCAAGTCGTGGATCTGCGGGAACCCATAAACGTCCCCTAAATCTCAAGGCACCATCAGATGACAAGTGCCAATCAGTAAAATCACGGTTCTCAGCCCAAGACTTGTACATCACATAATCAACGTCAAGTCTCTGTTGGTCCACCTCCTGGACTTGTGTAGGCTGAGCTCTCATTTGAGAACATATCACAATCTGATTTGAAGGGGTAGCACATATACTCATAACCGTAGCCGCCTCAAGTAGTCTCCACTCATGAGACATCTGGCGTGCTACCATAACTGCCTCTACCCGCTTCCTGCTCAACGCATCAGCCACTACATTGGCTTTACTTGGGTGGTATTCCAATGTAAAATCATAGTCTTTGAGGAGCTCTAACCACCTTCTCTGCCTCATGTTCAATTCCTTCTGAGAGAACAAGTACTTGAGGCTCTTATGGTCAGAATACAGAGTGAATCTCTCACCATAGAGATAATGCCTCTAAATCTTCAAAGCAAAAACCACTGTTGCCAGTTCTAAGTCATGAACAGGGTAGTTCTTTTCATGCACCTTCAACTGCCTCGATGCATAAGCAATGACCCTATCCTTCTGCATCAGCACGCAACCCAAGCCAATGAGAGAGGCATCGGTATAGATAACCAACTCCTGATCAGGCTCTGGCAAAATCAACACTGGCGTAGATGTCAATCTTTTCTTCAGCTCTAAAAAGGCATTCTCACACTCCTCGGTCCATACAAAGGACACATCTTTCTGGGTGAGCCTAGTCATAGGCGTAGCTATCTTGGAGAATCCCTGAACGAATCTCCTATAGTAACCAGCTAACCCATGAAAGCTTCTGATCTCGGTCACTGTGGTAGGCCTAGGCCAACTGATAATGGCTTCAACCTTAGACGGATCAACTGAAATCCCTTCAGAACTCACCACATGCCCTAAGAACTTCACTTTGGTGATCCAAAACTCGCACTTGCTCAGCTTTGCATATAGCCTATGCTCTCTCAGAGTATGCAAGGTCACTCTAAGGTGTTCCTCATGCTCAGCCCGAGTCTTGGAATACACCAATATGTCATCAATGAAGACGATGACAATCTTATCCAGATACTGCCAAAAGACCCTCTGCATCAGGTCCATGAACATCGCCGGTGCATTAGTCACACCAAATGGCATCACAAGGAACTCATAATGTCCATAGCGGGTTCTGAATGCTGTCTTAGGCACATCCTCCTCCCTGATCCTCAGCTGATGATACCCGGAGCGCAAATCAATCTTCAAAAAATACCTCGCTCCCCTCAACTGATCAAACAAGTCATCAATCCTTGGGAGAGGATATGTGTTCTTGATGGTCACCCTGTTCAATTGGCGATAGTCGATGCACAACCTCAAGCTCCCATCTTTCTTTTTCACAAAAAGAACTAGAGCTCCCCAGGGTGACACACTCGGGCAAATAAAGCCCTTAGCCAATAACTCCTCGAGCTGTTTCTGCAATTCTCTCAACTCGGCTGGCGCCATTCTATATGGTGCCATGGAGATAGGCTTCGTGCCAGGGACTAGTTCAATAATGAAATCGATCTCTCGCTTCGGTGGTAATCCTGGAAGATCCGCAGGGAACACATCTGGAAAGTCCCTAACAATGGCAATATCCTCAAGTATCGCCTCACTAGTCTCTACTTCATCAGGCACTAACCCAGCCAAAATCTCCCTATCTCCATCAGTCACAAATCTACCCCTTGTGACTGTCTGGTCTGAAGCTCTACCCTGTAGTGTAAACACTGGGTGTCCAGGGATCTGAAAAATGATTCTCTTCGCGAAACATAAGACAACTGCATGATAGGCCGTGAGCCAATCCATCCCTAGAATTGCATCAAACTCTAAAAACTCTAGGACTCGAAAGTCAATAGGCATCTCAACATCACCAATCTAAACCACACACTGGCTACACATCATGTTTGGGTAGATCCTCTCCCCAGCTACAGTACTCACCACTAACCATGTACTAGCCCTAATGGGAGTCAAATGCAAACTATCTACCATACGTCCAGATATGAATGATAATGTAGACCCAGCATCAAACAATACATGCATAGAAGTACCACAAATAATAAGAGCACCTTCCACCAAAGTCCTGGATGCTGTCGGGTCTGGCTCAGTAGCTGCCTTCGCTGTCTCTCTGGCACTGGACTGCTACACAAATCCCTGAGCTTTCTGAAAATTCGGACACTCGAACTTCCTATGCCCAGCCTGCCCACATTGAAAACCTAAGAACGGAGCCCTGGGCGCAAATGACCCAGTCTGAGATGTCGTCACATAACTTCCTCGGCCTCTACCTCTGCCTCGGCCAGCAGTCTGTGGGAATGGGGGTCTCGGTGCACTCGGTGCCTGAATAGGAATCGAGACAGAAGAGAAAACCACTGGCGAGGTCATCATACCAGTCTGAACCTGGGATGCCTTACTCTGAGCACCATCAAACTGTGCTCTTCCAAAAAAATTTCTCTTCCTTTCCCATCTTTCCTTCTTCCACGGAGTCTGGAACTGTTCCCCAGACTCTGCATGTGAAGCCAGTTCACCTGGAGCTGCTCGTGTAGACATACCATCAACCCGCTCAGCCAACTCATACTGTTTGGCCCTCTGGACCACTATGGTAAAATCAATCATCTTCGTCACAGACAAGGCCTGTCGGATCACAGGCCTTAGGTTCAAAGAAAACCTCATAATCTTGTCACTCGGCGTCTGAACTAACCCAGGTGCACAAACTGCGAGTTGCCTAAACCTGAGCTCGTACTCCCTGACTGACATGGTGCCCTGTGCGAGATTCAAAAACTCGAGTTTCTTAGCCTGTCTCTCAGTCTCTGGAACATAAGCCTGTAAGAACAACCGTTTGAAGGTGTCCCAACTCTTCACTGCCCCTGTGTATCCAACACTGAAAGCCACCAGTCCTCTGCATCACTTTCCAGTGTGTGAGCAGCACATAGGATCTGAGACTCCACATCAAGCTCTAAGGAGCGACTGATCTTCTCGATATTCTTCAGCCAATCTTCAGCCTTCTTCAAGTCAACCCCACCAGTGAATTCCTTTGGCTTTAGCTCCATGAACTTCTTTAGCAGTTTGATCCGCCGATCAGTGGGGTTCTCCACAACAATAGGAGCAGGTGTAGGCATAGGCTGAGGTACAGCCATTTGAGGTCCTGCTACCCCTGCAGCTCCACTAGCCTCGGCCCCACTAGTGCCTGCCTCCTGAGGTATTGTTTGAGGTGACAGTCGAGCAATAGCCTCAACCTGCTGCACTAACGCTTGTATCTATGAAGTCTGGGCTGCCATCAAGCGGCCCTGTGCCTGAATGATCTCCTCCATCCTCCCCATCCGGTCATCATCGGATGGCCCTGTGCGTGGCTGTCCCAATCTCTCGCTCCTCCTCATGACACTGTGAAGTAGAAATACGAGCAACCATCACACATTTAAAACATTAACAAAGCCTCATAACTACCCATATCATATAATACACGCAGAAAATATGATAGTAAGGCTTTTAAGTTAGTTCCTTTAAGCTTTTTAATCACCTAAATCTCTCACCCAATTCCTAGGTCAAAGTCATCAAAGTCCAATACATAAACCAAACTTAGTAAAATCGGGCTCTGATACCAACTGTGGCGACCCCGGACCACCAACCCCGCAGGGAATGGCGTGCGGAATGCCGGAGCGGGACGCCCGGCGTAGGCATCTCCGACCACTCCTCAACTCCCGTGAGGTGGTTGAGACCCTACGAGCCTTATCTCAAACAACGACATAATATCAAAAGGTACTAAACAAAACTACCCACTGTATTAATCATCAAAGACAAGAGATAATCCATAAAAATGAACCATAAATAAAATCATAATCCCTACAGTCCATTAAAATTGACATACACATAAAGTCAAAAATTGTGGGTACAAATAAAAATCGTCATATGCCCACATGGTCTATCTAACAAGTCCCAACTCACCCATACTACAATGTGGTAAGTGTTATAATTACATAATCTAAAATATAATACTTCATTATTTAAAACACAGTTCAATCAAAATGCCTCTCAACTCACATCGAGGCCTTGGATTCTCTCGCAGGCAAGGCCCTCAAGATATGACTACTCCTTTGCCCTTATTCGGGACAGAAGGACCTGTAAGAGGAAAATGAGGGTGAGCCAACGGTGCCCAATGAATAGAATTCAAATATGCTATCAATACTCATCAATAAATATCATGTATGCATGTCAATGTGTAGCATGATTAAAAGCTCATAACATATAGATATCAAGTATTTATAATAAGTTCGATGCAAGTAAAAGCTTATCAATTTGGATCCACATTCCACATGCATTGGGTTACTAGTGCACGTCTACTTCACCGTACCGTTGACCCCAATCATGTTTATTTTGGGTTACTAGTGCACGTCTATTTCACCGTACCGTTGACCCCAATCATTTCCTTTCCTAAAACCCTCCTATGACAAGGTTAAGTCCCCCTATTAGACAGATAGATGGGCCCAACCAAAGTCATAAGGTTTTCTCAAATCAATGCATCATTCAAAACATTAGAACACATTCATGTTTTCAACATACAATATATATAAGTGATATGATGACATAAAAGATATAATCATAAATGAAGTCTACTCACAACCAAACCTCGCGAGAGTATTTAACCACACACGACCACCAACCCGAATCAACCCAATCAAGATCCTGAAACATACATCAATATCTTACCATACATCAATTTCTATGTTCAATCACATAGACATTACACATCAACCCTAAATCAGCCCACATATAAACAATGGGCCTAAATCCCATCTAATCCCATCATTCAACTCAAATCACATGACTTAGGCCTCTAATGCATAGTTCTCATTCATAAACCATTCTATTAATCAAAAATACTGATTTTCAATTCCTTAGGCATAAACATGCCCAAATTGGGTCACTTGATCACAAGTAGGCCTAACCCATGATATGGTCACAACCACCAAATCAGTAGCATAATCAACCCTAATCATGCTTAATTAAACAAAAGTTGCATCAATTCAATGATTCTAGGCCAAAAGCATCAAAAGCCCTAAAATATGAAAATTTTCATACTTAGGCCATATTGCCGATTACACTAGGTCACCATGTTCAGCCATGTATATCACTGATTTTGCATCATGGGTTCATCAACAATGGCAACTAGGTCAACATAGTTGACATGCAAGCTATTTGGAAAGGTCTAAGTTCATATTCTAAATTTAGGTCTAATACAAGCAACCCTACCAATTCTTCATTTAATATTCTTCAAATGTATCAATCTACCAACAGAAATATGTAATCACAAAATCAACAGTACAGATTGAAGTATGTGAAGAAACAAACCTTCTGTCCAAATATCAGCCCAATCCAACGGTGGACCGAAAAGATAAGTATCTTTGATGAACAAGTCTCTAATCAGACAATTTCTCCTTTCCTGCTGCAAATACTCAAACTCAGATGACTATATCACACAAAATACTAAACGCATAAACATCTTAACCGTTCTGAATACAGAAATATCAGTTATAAACTACATACCCAAATTTGATATCCATCCAACGGTAGATTGAGGTGATCAACAAGTTTGAGAGAAACGGCATGAGAAATTCAGACTTTCCGACCAGCTTTGTTTGAGGCTTATATCTCTTAGAAGAAACATCAAATCGAGATCTTCACCGTTCACGATGCATAAATATTCGTTGTACACTACATACCCAAATTTTATATCCATCCAACGGTAGATTAAGGAGATCTAGAAGTTTGAGCGAAACGGCGCGAGAAACCCAGACTTTCCGACCAGCTTTCTTTGAGAGGTTAGATCTCTTAGACGAAACCTCTGATCAAGACCTCCACCGACCAGAATGAATAATCATAAGCTAGGAACTTGCTGACAAATATTGAGCTCAATCTGACCATATATCCCAAAGATCCAACTCTTTGATGAAAATGTCGCAGAGATCTTCCTCCTACAACTCTCTCATTCTTTCTCTTCTACACCAACCTTCACATGTGTTGGTCTCATACTACCCATACCAACCACATGTACTTTAACCAATTTCATGCTTCCATGTATTTTAAATGTCCAATCCATTTAATACACCAAATTTTCATTCTCATTTACCCTTTTATTCAATCAATCCTAACTCATATCAATTCATGGTTTAATGGGCCCATGCATAAATAATAACATATGCATTATAATTTAATTTAACATGACCCATATACAATTTATGATACACATATTTATATACATTATCAAGCATCAACTATACAAACATTAAACAACCATCAAACAAACACCAAACATATCAAGGCAACGCATAGAGTTTGGGCAAAGTGCAATTGGGTTATGGGCTAGATGAAATAATTTTCGGGGCGTCACATAGTGCCTGCAACACTGCAAAGGAGAAATGGGATAAGCTAGAAGTTGCTAATGAAGACATAAAGCAAGTATAGGAAACGAAGTTAAGGATGCTGGATGAATCCTATGATGCCTTCAGAATTAGTGAGAACGAAGACTGCTCAGATGCCACAACACGCTTCACCAAGATTATTAAAGAGATGAAGAACCTGGGTGAGGTACTCCCACTAGCAAAAACAATTGAAAAATTCTTTAGGCGACATGTTTGATGAAGAAATTCTGTTAATCGCCCTCCACTGTTCAAGGGTGGAAATTACTTGCACTAGAAAACAAGAATAAGATACTTCATGAGATCCGATGATTCTGAGGTTTTGTATATTGTAAGAAATGACTATTCTACACCCACAAAGGTTGCAAATGGAGTAATTGTGCAGACGACATAGAATGTGTGGCTGCCTACAAAAAGGAAGTTAGAGCAATTAAATGACAAGGCCATAAACATGTTTTTCTGTAGTCTTTTCATTAATGAATTCAGCAGACATAGTGCCTGCAACACTTCCAAAGAGAAATGGGATAACGTAGTAGTTACTCATGCAGACAGAAAGCAAGTAAAGAAAACAAAGTTGAGAATGCTGGAGGAATCCTATGATGCCTTCAGACTTAGAGAGAACGAAGACATCTCAGATTCCACAACACGGTTCACCAAGATTATTAAAGAGATGACGAAGCTGGGTGAGGTGCTCCCACAAGCAAAAAAAATTGGAAAATTCCTTAGGCGACATGTTTGATGAAGAAATTCTATGAATCGCCCTCCCCTGTTGAATGACGGAAATTACTTGCACTGGAAAACAAGAATAAGATATTTCATGACACCCGATGATTCTGATGTTTTGTATATTGTAAGAAATGGTTATTCTGCACCCACAAAGGTTGAAAATGGAGTAATTGTGCAAAAGGCATAGAATGTGTGGCTACCCGGAAAAAAGAAGTTAGAGCAATTAAATGACAAGCCCATAAACATGCCTTTCTGTAGTCTTTTCAATAATGAATTCCGCAGACATAGTGCCTGCAACACTTCCAAGGAGAAATGGGATAACGTATAAGTTACTCATGAAGACAGAAAGCAAGTAAAGGAAACAAAGGTGAGAATGCTGGAGGAATCCTCTGATGCCTTCAGAATTAGTGAGAACGAAGACATCTCAGACGCCATAACACACTTCACCAAGATTATTAAAGAGATGAAAAAGCCTGGTGAGGTGCTCCCACAAGAAAAAACAATTGGAAAATTTCTTAGGGGACATCTATGATGAAGGAAATTACGTGAATTGCCCTCCTTTGTTCAAGGGCGGAAACTACTTGAGCTGGAAAATAAGAATAAGATATTTCATGAGATCCGATGATTCTAATGTTTGGGATATTGTAAGAAATGACTATTTTGAACCCACAAAGGTTGAAAATGGAGTAATTGTGCCGATGGCAAAGAATGTGTGGCTACCCGGAGAAAAGCAGTAAGAGCAATTAAATGAGAAGGCCATAAACGTGCTTTTCTGTAGACTTTTTATTATTGAATTAAACCGACATAGTGCCAGCAACACTGCAAACGAGAAATGGGATAAGCTAGAGGTTACTAATGAAGACAGAAAGCAAGTAAAGGAAACAAAGTTGAGAATGCTGGAAGAATCCTATGATGCTTTCAGAATTAGTAAGAACGAAGACATCTCAGATGCCACACACACGCTTCACCGAGATTATTAAAGAGATGATGAAGCTGGGTGAGGTGCTCCCACAAGCAAAACAATTGAAAAATTCCTTAGGCGACATGTTTGATGAAGAAATTCTGTGAATCGCCCTCCACTGTTCAAGGGTGAAAATTACTTGCACCTAAAAATAAGAATAAGATACTTCATGAGATCCGATGATTCTGATGTTTTGTATATTGTATGAAATGGCTATTCCTTTGACGCCCCGAAAATTATTTCATCTAGCCCATAACCCAATTGCGCTTTGCCCAAACTCTATGCGTTGCCTTGATATGTTTGGTGTTTGTTTGATGGTTGTTTAGTGTTTGTATAGTTGATGCTTGATAATGTATATAAATATGTGTATCATAAATTGTATATGGGTCATGTTAAATTAAATTATAATGCATATGTTATTATTTATGCATGGACCCATTAAACCATGAATTGATATGAGTTAGGATTGATTGAATAAAAGGATAAATGAGAATGAAAATTTGGTGTATTAAATGGATTGGACATCTAAAATACATGGAAGCATGAAATTGGTTAAAGTACATGTGGTTGGTATGGGTAGTATGAGACCAATACATGTGAAGGTTGGTGCATGAAAGTGGACAAGTGTCCCATGCCCTCAAGGAAGTGCTAGAATGAGTGGAGGGAATCAAGGAGAGAATGAAGGAGGAAATCAAGGAGAGAATCAAGGAGGAAATCAAGGAGAGAATCAAGGAGAGAATCAAGGAGGGAATCAAGGAAGTGCTAGAAAGAGGTGAGTGGAGAGAAAGGAAAAAAGAAGAGAAAGAAAAGAAGAGAAAGGAAAGAAGAAGAGAAAGAAGAAGAGAAAGAAGGAGGGAGTTGCAGGAGGAAGATCTCTGTGACATTTTCATCAAAGAGCTGGATCGTTTGGATAAATGGTTAGATTGAGCTCAAAATTTGTCAGAAGGTTCATAGCTTATGTTTATGAATTATGGTCGGTGGAGATCTTGATCAGAGGTTTCGTCTAAGAGATCTAACCTCTCAAAAAAGGCTGGTCGGAAAGTCTGGATTTCTCGCGCCATTTCGCTCAAACTTATAGATCTCCTCAATCTACCGTTGGATGGATATCAAATTTGGGTATGTAGTTTATAACCGATACTTATGTATTCTGAACGGTGGAGATGTTTACGAATTTAGTAGTTTGTGTGATATAGTCATCTGAGTTTGAGTATTTGCAGCAGGAAAGGAGAAATTGTCTGATTAGAGACTTGTTCATCAAATATACATTTCTTTTAGGTCCACCGTTGGATTGAGCTGATATTTGGACAGAAGGTTTTTTTCTTCATATACTTCAATTTTTACGGTTGACTTTGTGATTACATATTTCTGTTGGTATATTGATACATTTGAACAGAATAGTAAATGAAGAATTGGTAAGGTTGCTTGTATTAGACCTAAATTTAGAATATGAATTTAGACCTTTCCAAATAGCTTGCATGTCAACTATGTTGACCAAGTTGTCATTGTTGATGAACCCATGATGCAAAATCAGCGATATACATGGCTGAACATGGTGACCTAGTGTAAATCGACAATATGGCCTAAGTATGGAAAATTTCATATTTTAGGGCTTTTGATGCTTTTGGCCTAGAATCATTGAATTGATGCAACTTATGTTTAATTAAGCATGATTAGGGTTGATTATGCTACTGATTTGGTGGTTGTGACCATATCATGGGTTAGACCTACTTGTTATCAAGTGACTCAATTTGGGCATGTTTATGCCTAAAGGAATTGAAAATCAGTATTTTTGATTAATAAAATGGTTTAGGTTTGAAAACTATGCATTAGAGACCTAAGTCATGTGATTTGAGTTGAATGATGGGATTAGATGGGATTTAGGCCTATTGTTTATATGTGGGCTGATTTAGGGTTGATGTGTAATGTCTATGTGATTGAGCATAGAAATTGATGTCTGGTAGGATATTGATGTATGTTTCAGGATCTTGATTGGGTGGATTCGGTTTGGTGGTCGTGTGTGGTTAAATACTCTCGCGAGGCTTGGTTGTGAGTAAACTTCATTTATGATTATATCTTTTATGTCATCATATCACTTATATATTGTATGTTGAAAGCATGAATGTGTTCTAATGTTTTGAATGATGCATTGATTTGAGAAAACCTTATGACTTTGGTTGGGCCCATCTATCTGGCTAATAGGGGGACTTAACCTTGTCATAGGAGGGTTTTAGGAAAGGAAGAGATTGGGGTCAACGGTACGGTGAAATAGACATGCACTAGTAACCCAAAATAAACATGACTAGGATCAACGGTACGGTGAAATAGACGTGCACTAGTAACCCAATGCATGTGGAATGTGGATCCAAATTGATAAGCTTTTACTTGCATCGAACTTATTATAAATGCTTGATATCTATATGTTATGAGCTTTTAATCATGCTACACATTGACATGCATACATGATATTTATTGATGAGTATTGATAGCATATTTGAATTCTATTCACTGGGCACCGTTGGCTCACCCTCATTTTCCTCTTTCAGGTCCTTCTGTCCCGAATAAGGGAAAAGGAGTAGTTATATCTTGAGGGCCTTGCCTGCGAGAGAATCCAAAGCCTCGATGTGAGTTGAGAGGCATTTTGATTGAACTGTGTTTTAAATTATGAAGTATTATATTTTGGATTATGTAATTATAATACATACCACATTGTAGTATGGGTGAGTTGGGATTTGTTAGATAGACCATGTGTGCATATGACAGTTTTTATTTGTACCCACAATTTTGGACTTTATGTGTATGTCAATTTTAATGGACTGTAGGGATTATGATTTTATTTATGGTTCAATTTTTATGGATTATCTATTGTCTTGGATAATTAATACGGTGGGTAGTTTTGTTTAGTACCTTTTGATATTATGTCGTTGTTTGAGATAAGGCTCGTAGGGTCTCAACCACCTCACGGGAGTTGAGGAGTGGTCGGAGATGCCTACGCCGGGCGTCCCGCCCCGGCATTCCGCTTGCCACTCTTTGCGGGGTTGGTGGTCCAGGGTGCGGGGTCGCCATAATTCCGCACCCACAAAGGTTGAAAATGGAGTAATTGTGCAGACGGCATAAAATGTGTGGCTACCTGGAAAAGAGAAGTTAGAGCAATTAAATGACAAGCCCATAAACATGCCTTTCTGTAGTCTTTTCATTAATGAACTCAGCAGACATAGTGCCTGCAACACTTCCAAGGAGAAATGGGATAACGTATTAGTTCTCCATGAAGACAGAAAGCAAGTAAAGGAAACAAAGGTGAGAATGCTGGAGGAATCGTCTGATGCCTTCAGAATTAGTGAGAACGAAGACATCTCAGATGCCATAACACGCTTCACCAAGATTATTAAAGAGATGAAGAAGCTGGGTGAGGTGCTCCCACAAGCAAAAACAGTTGGAAAATTTCTTAGGGGACATCTATGATGAAGAAAATTACATGAATCGCCCTCCTTTGTTCAAGGGCGGAAACTACTTGCGCTGGAACACAAGAATAAGATATTTCATGAGATCCGATGATTTTGATGTTTGGGATATTATAAAAAATGACTATTTTGAACCCACAAAGGTTGAAAATGGAGTAATTGTGCCGATGGCAAAGAATGTGTGGCTACACGGAGAAAAGCAGTTAGAGCAATTAAATGACAAGACTATAAACATGCTTTTCTGTAGTCTTTTCATTATTGAATTAAACCGACATAGTGCTGCAACACTGCAAACGAGAAATGGGATAAGCTAGAAGTTACTAATGAAGACAGAAAGCAAGTAAAGGAAACAAAGTTGAGAATGCTGGAGGAATCCTATGATGCCTTCAGAATTAGTGAGAACGAAGACATCTCAGATGTCATAACACGCTTCACCAAGATTATTAAAGAGATGAAGAAGCTGGGTGAGGTGCTCCCACAAGCAAAAATAATTGAAAAATTCCCTAGGCGACAAGTTTGATGAAGAAAATCAGTGAATCGCCCTCCACTGTTCAAGGGTGGAAATTACATGCACAGGAAAAAAGGAATAAGATACTTCATGAGATCCGATGATTCTGATATTTTGTATATTGGAAGAAATGGCTATTCTACACCCACAAAAGTTGAAAATGGAGTAATTTGTGTAGACGACATAGAATGTGTGGCAACCTGGAAAAAGGAAGTTACAGCAATTAAATGACAAGGCCATAAACATGCTTTTCTGTAGTCTTTTCATTAATGAATTCAACAGACATAGAGCCTGCAACACTTCCAAGGAGAAATGGGATAACGTAGAAGTTACTCATTCAGATAGAAAGCAAGTAAAGAAACAAAGTTGAGAATGCTGGAGGAATCCTATGATGCCTTCAGAATTAGTGAGAACGAAGACATCTCAGATGGCATAACATGCTTCACCAAGACTATTAAAGAGATGAAGAAGATGGGTGAGGTGCTCCCACAAGGAAAAACGATTGGAAGATTTCTTAGGGGACATCTATGATGAAGGAAATTATGTGAATCGCCCTCCGTTGTTCAAGGGCGGAAGCTACTTGGACTTGAAAACAAGTATAAGATACTTTATGAGATCCCATGATTATGATGTTTGGGATATTGTAAGAAATGACTATTTTGCACCCCCAAAGGTTGAAAATGGTGTAATTGTGCCGAAGGGAAAGAATGTGTGGCTACCGGGTGAAAAGAAGTTAGGGCAATTAAATGACAAGGCCATAAACATGCTTTTCTGTACTCCTTTCATTAATGAATTCAGCAAACATACTGCCTGCAACACTGCAAAGGAGAAATGGGATAAGCTAGAAGTTACTAATGAAGACAGAAAGCAAGTAAAGGAAACAAAGGTGAGAATGCTAAAGGAATCCTGTGATTCCTTCAGAATTAGTGAGAAGGAAAACATCTCAGATGCCACAACACGGTTCGTCAAGATTATTAAAGAGATGAAGAAGCTGGGCGAGGTGCTCCCATGAGCAAAAACAATTGGAAAATTCCTTAGGCGACATGTTTGACGAAAAAATTCTGTGAATCGCCCTCCACCGTTGAAGGGCAGAAATTACTTGCAATGGAAAACAAGAATAAGATACTTCATGAGATCCGATGATTCTGATGTTTCGTATATTGTAAGAAATGGTTATTCTGCACCCACAAAGGTTGAAAATGGAGTTATTGTGCAGAAGGCATGAAATGTGTGGCTATCTGGAAAAACAGAACTTAGAGCAATTAAATGACAAGGCCATAAACATGCTTTTCTGTAGTCTTTTCATTAATGAATTTAGCAGACATAGTGCCTGCAACACTTCGAAGGAGAAATGGGATAAGGTATAAGTTCCTCATGAAGACTGAAAGCAAGTAAACGAAACAAAGTTGAGAATGCTGGAGGAATCCTCTGATGCCTTCAGAATTAGTGAGAACGAAGACATCTCAGATGCCATAACCCACTTCACCAAGATTATTAAAGAGATGAAGAAGTTGGGTGAGGTGGTCCCACAAGCAAAAATAATTGGAAAATTTCTTAGGGAACATCTATGATGAAGAAAATTCCGTGAATCGCCCTCCTTTGTTCAAGGGCGGAAACTACTTGCGCTGGAAAACAAGAATAAGATATTTCTTGAGATCCGATGATTCTAATGTTTGGGATATTGTAAGAAATGACTATTTTGAACCCACAAAGGTTGAAAATGGAGTAATTGTGCCGATGGCAAAGAATGTGTGGCTACCTGGAGAAAAGTAGTAAGAGCAATTAAATGACAAGGCCATAAACGTGCTTTTCTGTAGACTTTTCATTATCGAATTAAACCGACATAGTGCCTGCAACACTGCAAACGAGAAATGGGATAAGCTAGAAGTTACTAATGAAGACAGAAAGCAAGAAAAGGAAACAAAGTTGAGAATGCAGGAGGAATCCTATGATGCCTTCAGAATTAGTGAGAACGAAGACATCTCAGATGCCAAAACACGCTTCACCAAGATTATTAAAGAGATGAAGAAGCTGGGTGAGGTGCTCCCACAAGCAAAACAATTGAAAAATTCCTTAGGCGACATCTTTGATGAAGAAAGTCTGTGAATCACCCTCCACTGTTCAAGAGTGGAAATTACTTGCACCAGAAAATAAGAATAAGATACTTCATGAGATCCGATGATTCTGATGTTTTGTATATTGTATGAAATGGCTATTCTGCACCCACAAAGGTTGAAAATGGAGTAATTGTGCAGACGACATAAAATGTGTGGCTACTTGGAAAAAAGAAGTTAGAGCAATTAAATGGCAAGCCCATAAACATGCTTTTCTGTAGTCTTTTCATTAATGAACTCAACAGACATAATGCCTGCAACACTTCCAAGGAGAAATGGGATAACGTATAAGTTCTTCATGAAGACAAAAAGCAAGTAAAGGAAACAAAGGTGAGAATGCTGGAGGAATCCTCTGATGCCTTCTGAATTAGTGAGAACGAAGACATCTCAGATGCCATAACACGCTTCACCAAGATTATTAAAGGGATGAAGAAGCTGGGTGAGGTGCTCCCACAAGCAAAAACAATTGGAAAATTTCTTAAGGGACATCTATGATGAAGGAAATTACGTGAATCGCCCTACTTAGTTCAAGGGCGGAAACTACTTGCACTGAAAAACAAGAATAAGATATTTCATGAGATCCGATGATTTTGATGTTTGGGATATTATAAAAAATGACTATTTTGAACCCACAAAGGTTGAAAATGGAGTAGTTGTGCCGATGGCAAAGAATGTGTGGCTACACGGAGAAAGCAGTTAGAGCAATTAAATGACAAGACTATAAACATGCTTTTCTGTAGTCTTTTCATTATTGAATTAAACCGACATAGTGCTGCAACACTGCAAACGAGAAATGGGATAAGCTAGAAGTTACTAATGAAGACAGAAAGCAAGTAAAGGAAACAAAGTTGAGAATGCTGGAGGAATCCTATGATGCCTTCAGAATTAGTGAGAACGAAGACATCTCAGATGTCATAACACGCTTCACCAAGATTATTAAAGAGATGAAGAAGCTGGGTGAGGTGCTCCCACAAGCAAAAATAATTGAAAAATTCCCTAGGCGACAAGTTTGATGAAGAAAATCAGTGAATCGCCCTCCACTGTTCAAGGGTGGAAATTACATGCACAGGAAAACAAGAATAAGATACTTCATGAGATCCGATCATTCTGATGTTTTGTATATTGGAAGAAATGGCTATTCTACACCCACAAAAGTTGAAAATGGAGTAATTTGTGTAGACGACATAGAATGTGTGGCAACCTGGAAAAAGGAAGTTACAGCAATTAAATGACAAGGCCATAAACATGCTTTTCTGTAGTCTTTTCATTAATGAATTCAACAGACATAGAACCTGCAACACTTCCAAGGAGAAATGGGATAACGTAGAAGTTACTCATGCAGATAGAAAGCAAGTAAAGAAAACAAAGTTGAGAATGCTGGAGGAATCCTATGATGCCTTCAGAATTAGTGAGAACGAAGACATCTCAGATGGCATAACATGCTTCACCAAGACTATTAAAGAGATGAAGAAGATGGGTGAGGTGCTCCCACAAGGAAAAACAATTGGAAAATTTCTTAAGGGACATCTATGATGAAGGAAATTATGTGAATCGCCCTCCGTTGTTCAAGGGCGGAAGCTACTTGGACTTGAAAACAAGTATAAGATACTTTATGAGATCCCATGATTATGATGTTTGGGATATTGTAAGAAATGACTATTTTGCACCCCCAAAGGTTGAAAATGGTGTAATTGTGCCGAAGGGAAAGAATGTGTGGCTACCGGGTGAAAAGAAGTTAGGGCAATTAAATGACAAGGCCATAAACATGCTTTTCTGTACTCTTTTCATTAATGAATTCAGCAAACATACTGCCTGCAACACTGCAAAGGAGAAATGGGATAAGCTAGAAGTTACTAATGAAGACAGAAAGCAAGTAAAGGAAACAAAGGTGAGAATGCTAAAGGAATCCTGTGATTCCTTCAGAATTAGGGAGAAGGAAAACATCTCAGATGCCACAACACTGTTCGCCAAGATTATTAAAGAGATGAAGAAGCTGGGCGAGGTGCTCCCATGAGCAAAAACAATTGGAAAATTCCTTAGGCGACATGTTTGACGAAGAAATTCTGTGAATCGCCCTCCACCGTTGAAGGGCAGAAATTACTTGCAATGGAAAACAAGAATAAGATACTTCATGAGATCCGATGATTCTGATGTTTCGTATATTGTAAGAAATGGTTATTCTGCACCCACAAAGGTTGAAAATGGAGTTATTGTGCAGAAGGCATGAAATGTGTGGCTATCTGGAAAAACAGAACTTAGAGCAATTAAATGACAAGGCCATAAACATGCTTTTCTGTAGTCTTTTCATTAATGAATTTAGCAGACATAGTGCCTGCAACACTTCGAAGGAGAAATGGGATAAGGTATAAGTTCCTCATGAAGACTGAAAGCAAGTAAACGAAACAAAGTTGAGAATGCTGGAGGAATCCTCTGATGCCTTCAGAATTAGTGAGAACGAAGACATCTCAGATGCCATAACCCACTTCACCAAGATTATTAAAGAGATGAAGAAGTTGGGTGAGGTGGTCCCACAAGCAAAAATAATTGGAAAATTTCTTAGGGAACATCGATGATGAAGAAAATTCCGTGAATCGCCCTCCTTTGTTCAAGGGTGGAAACTACTTGCGCTGGAAAACAAGAATAAGATATTTCTTGAGATTCGATGATTCTAATGTTTGGGATATTGTAAGAAATGACTATTTTGAACCCACAACGGTTGAAAATGGAGTAATTGTGCCGATGGCAAAGAATGTGTGGCTACCTGGAGAAAAGCAGTAAGAGCAATTAAATGACAAGGCCATAAACGTGCTTTTCTGTAGACTTTTCATTATTGAATTAAACCGACATAGTGCCAGCAACACTGCAAACGAGAAATGGGATAAGCTAGAAGTTACTAATGAAGACAGAAAGCAAGTAAAGGAAACAAAGTTGAGAATGCTGGAGGAATCCTATGATGCCTTCAGAATTAGTGAGAACGAAGACATCTCAGATGCCACAACACGCTTCACCAAGATTATTAAAGAGATGAAGAAGCTGGGTGAGGTGCTCCCACAAGCAAAACATTTGAGAATTTCCTTTGGCGACATGTTTGATGAAGAAATTCTGTGAATCGCCCTCCACTGTTCAAGGGTGGAAATTACTTGCACTGGAAGACAAGAATAAGGTACTTCATGAGATCCGATGATTCTAATGTTTCGTATATTGTAAGAAATGGCTAGTCCGCACCCACAAAGGTTGAAAATGGAGTATTTGTGCAGACGACATAAAATGTGTGGCTACCTGGAAAAGAGAAGTTAGAGCAATTAAATGACAAGCCCATAAACATGCTTTTCTGTAGTCTTTTCATTCATGAATTCAGCAGACATAGTGCCGGCAACACTTCCGAGGAGAAATGGGATAACGTATAAGTTCTTCAGGAAGACAGAAAGCAAGTAAAGCAAACAAAGGTGAGAATGCTGGAGGAATCCTCTGATGCCTTCAGAATTAGTGAGAACGAAGACATCTCAGATGCCATAACACGCTTCACCAAGACTATTAAAGAGATGAAAAAGCTGGGTGATGTGCTCCCACAAGAAAAAACAATTGGAAATTTCTTAGGGGACATCTATGATGAGGAAAATTACATGAATCGCCCTCCTTTGTTCAAGGGCGGAAACTACTTGCGCTGGAACACAAGAATAAGATATTTCATGAGATCCGATGATTCTGATGTTTCGGATATTACAAGAAATGACTATTTTGAACCCACAACGGTTGAAAATGGAGTAATTGTGCCGATGGCAAAGAATGTGTGGCTACCCGGAGAAAAGCAGTAAGAGCAATTAAATGACAAGGCCATAAACATGATTTTCTGTAGTCTTTTCATTAATGAATTCAACAGACATAGTGTCTGCAACACTTCCAAGGAGAAATGAGATAACGTAGAAGTTACTCATGCAGATAGAAAGCAAGTAAAGAAAACAAAGTTGATAATGCTGGAGGAATCCTATGATGCCTTCAGAATTAGTGAGAACGAAGACATCCAATATGGCATAACATGCTTCACCAAGACTATTAAAGAGATGAAGAAGCTGGGTGAGGTGCTCCCACAAGGAAAAACAATTGGGAAATCTCTTAGGGGACATCTATGATGAAGGAAATTATGTGAATCGCCCTCCGTTGTTCAAGGGCGGAAGCTACTTGCACTTGAAAACAAGTATAAGATACTTTATGAGATCCCATGATTATGATGTTTGGGATATTGTAAGAAATGACTATTTTGCACACCCAAAGGTTGAAAATGGTGTAATTGTGCCGAAGGGAAAGAATGTGTGGCTACCGGGTGAAAAGAAGTTAGGGCAATTAAATGACAAGGCCATAAACATGCTTTTCTGTACTCTTTTCATTAATGAATTCACCAAACATACTGTCTGCAACACTGCAACGGAGAAATGGGATAAGCTAGAAGCTACTAATGAAGACAGAAAGCAAGTAAAGGAAACAAAGGTGAGAATGCTGGACGAATCCTGTGATTCCTTCAGAATTAGTAAGAACGAAGACATCTCAGATGGCACAACACGGTTCGCCAAGATTATTAACGAGATGAAGAAGCTGGGCGAGGTGCTCCCATGAGCAAAAACAATTGGAAAATTACTTAGGCGACATGTTTGACGAAGAAATTCTGTGAATCGCCCTCCACTGTTCAAGATCGGAAATTACTTGCACTGGAAAACAAGAATAAGATACTTCATGAGATCCGATGATTCTGATGTTTCGTATATTGTAAGAAAAGGTTATTCTGCACCTACAAAGGTTGAAAATGGAGTAATTGTGCAGAAGGCATGAAACGTGTGGCTATCTGGAAAAAAGAAGTTAGAGCAATTAAATGACAAGGCCATAAACATGCTTTTCTGTAGTCTTTTCATTAATGAATTCAGCAGACATAGTGCCTCCAACACTTCGAAGGAGAAATGGGATAACGTATAAGTTCCTCATGAAGATAGAAAGCAAGTAAAGGAAACAAAGTTGAGAATGCTGGAGGAATCCTCTGAAGCCTTCAGAATTAGTGAGAACGAAGACATCTCAGATGCCATAACACACTTCACCAAGATTGTTAAAGAGATGAAGAAGTTTGGGGTGGCTCTCCCACAAGCAAAAATAATTGGAAAATTTCTTATGGGACATCTATGATGAAGGAAACTCCGTGAATCGCCCTCCTTTGTTCAAGGGTGGAAACTACTTGCGCTGGAAAACAAGAAGAAGATACTTCGTGAGATCCGATGATTATGATGTTTGGGATATTGTAAGAAATTACTATTTTGCACCCACAAAGGTTGAAAATGGAGTAATTGTGCCGATGGCAAAGAATGTTTGGCTACCCGGAGAAAAGCAGTTAGAACAATTAAATGACAAGGCCATAAACATGCTTTTCTATAGTCTTTTCATTAATGAATTCAGCAGACATAGTGCCTGCAACACTTCCAAATTGAAATGGGATAACGTATAAGTTTCTCATGAAGACAAAAAGCAAGTAAAGGAAACAAAGGTGAGAATGATGGAGGAATCCTACGGTGCCTTCAGAATTAGTGAGAACGAAGACATCTCAGATGCCATAACACACTTCACGAAGATTATTAAAGAGATGAAGAAGCTTGGTGAGGTGCTTCCACAAGCAAAAACAATTGGAAAATTTCTTAGGGGACATCTATGATGAAGGAAATTAAGTGAATCGCCCTCCTTTGTTCAAGGGCGGAAACTACTTGCGCTGGAAAACAAGAATAAGATATTTCATGAGATCCGATGATTCTGATGTTCGAGATATTGTGAGAAATGACTATTTTGAACCCACAAAGGTTGAAAATGGAGTAATTGTGCCTATGGCAAAAAATATGTGGCTACCCGGAGAAAAGCAGTAAGAGCACATAAACGACAAGGCCATAAACATGCTTTTCTGTAGTCTTTTCATTTTTGAATTAAACAGACATAGTGCCTGCAACACTACAAAGGAGAAATGGGATAAGCTAAATGTTACTAATGAAGACAGAAAGCAAGTAAAGAAAACAAAGTTGAGAATGCTGGAGGAATCCTATGCTGCCTTCAGAATTAGTGAGAACGAAGACATCTCAGATGCCACAACACGCTTCACCAAGATTATCAAAGAGATGAAGAAGTCGGGTGAGGTGCTCCCACAAGCAAAAACATTTGAAAAATTCCTTAGGCGACATGTTTGATGAAGAAATTCTGTGAATCGCCTTCCACTGTTCAAGGGTGGAAATTACTTGCACTAGAAAAGAAGAATAAGATACTTCATCAGATCCGATGATTCTGATGTTTTGTATATTGTATGAAATGGCTATTCTGCACCCACAAACGTTAAAAATGGAGTAATTGTGCACACGGCATAGAATGTGTGGCTACCTAAAAAAAAGAAGTTAGAGCAATTAAATGACAAGGCCATAAACATGCTTTTCTGTAGTCTTTTCATTAATAAATTCAGCAGACATAGTGCCTGCAACACTTCCAAGGAGAAATGGGATAACGTATAAGTTCCTCACGAAGACAGAAAGCAAGTAAAGGAAACAAAGGTCAGAATTCTGGAGGAATCCTCTGATTCCTTTAGAATTAGTGAGAACGAAGACATCTCAGATGTGATAACACGCTTCACCAAGATTATTAAAGAGATGGAGAAGCTGGGTGAGGTGCTCCCACAAGCAAAAACAATAGGAAAAGTTCTTAGGGGACATCTATGATGAAGGAAATTACGTGAATCGCCCTCCTTTGTTCAAGGGCGGAAACTACTTGCGCAGGAAAACAAGAATAAGATATTTCTAGATTTTCGATGATTCTGATGTTTGGGATATTGTAAGAAATGACTATTTTGAACCCACAAAGCTTGAAAATGGAGTACGTGTGCCGAGGGCAAAGAATGTGTAGCTACCCGGAGAAAGGCAGTTAGAGCAATTAAATGACAAGGCCATAAACATGCTTTTCTGTAATCTTTTCATTATTGAATTAAACCGACATAGTGCCTGCAACACTGCAAAAGAGAAATGGGATAAACTAGAAGTTACTACTGAAGAAAGAAAGAAAGTAAAGGAAACAAAGTTTAGAATGCTTGAGGAATCCTATGATGCCTTCAGAATTAGTGAGAACGAAGACATCTCAGATGCCACAATACGCTTCACCAAGATTGTTAAAGAGATGAAGAAGCTGGGTGAGGTGCTCCCACAAACAAAAACAATTTAAAAATTCCTTAGGCGACATGTTTGATGAAGAAATTCTGTGAATCGCCCTTTACTGTTCAAGGGTGGAAATTACTTGTACTGGAAGACAAGAATAAGATACTTCATGAGATCCGATGATTCTGACATTTTGTATATTGTAAGAAATGGTTATTCTACACCCACAAAGGTTGAAAATGGAGTAATTGTGCAGACGACAAAGAATGTGTTGCTACCTGGAAAAAAGAAGTTAGAGCAATTAAATGACAAGGCCATAAACATGCT
Organism: Paratinospora sagittata; assembly: GCA_035771175.1. Lineage (NCBI taxonomy): Eukaryota > Viridiplantae > Streptophyta > Magnoliopsida > Ranunculales > Menispermaceae > Paratinospora > Paratinospora sagittata. The sequence continues at coordinate 11,643,565 of CM069611.1, read as the reverse complement.
TTTCTGTAGTCTTTTCATTAATGAATTCAACAAACATAGTGCCTGCAACACATCCAGGGAGAAATGGGATAACGTAGAAGTTACTCATGTAGACAGAAAGCAAGTAAAGAAAACAAAGTTGAGAATGCTGGAGGAATCCTACGATGCCCTCAGAATTAGTGAGAACAAAGACATCTCAGATGCCACAACACTGTTCACCAAGATCATTAAAGAGATGAAGAAGCTGGGTGAGGTGCTCCCACAAGCAAAAAAAATTGGACAATTGCTTAAGCGACATGTTTGATGAAGAATTTCTGTGAATCGCTCTCCACTGTTGAAAGGCGGAAATTACTTGCACTGGAAAAAAAAAAAAGATATTTCATGAGATCCGATGATTCTGATGTTTTGTATTTTGTAAGAAATGGTTATTCTGCACCCAAAAAGGTTGAAAATGGAGTAATTGTGCAAAAGGCATAGAATGTGTGGCTACCTGGAAAAAAGAAGTTAGGGCAATTAAATGACAAGGCCATAAACATGTTTTTCTGTAGTCTTTTCAATAATGAATTCAGTAGACATAGTGCCTGCAACACTTCCAAGGAGAAACGGGATAACGTATAAGTTCCTCATGAAGACAGAAAGCAAGTAAAGTAAACAAAGGTGAGAATGTTGGAGGAATTCTATGATGCCTTCAGAATTAGTGAGAACGAAGACATCTCAGATGCCACAACACGCTTTACCAAGATTATTAAGGAGATGAAGAAGATGGGTAAGGTGCTCTCACAAGCAAAAACATTTGAAAAATTCCTTAGGCGACATGTTTGATGAAGAAATTCTGTGAATCGCCTTCCACTGTTCAAGGGTAGAAATTACTTGCACCAGAAAAGAAGAATAAGATACTTCATCAGATCCGATGATTCTGATGGTTTGTATATTGTATGAAATGGCTATTCTGCGCCCACAAAGGTTGAAAATGGAGTAATTGTGCACACGGCATATAATGTGTGGCTACTTGGAAAAAAGAAGTTAGAGCAATTAAATGACAAGGCCATAAACATGCTTTTCTATAGTCTTTTCATTAATAAATTCAGCAGACATAGAGCCTGCAACACTTCCAAGGAGAAATGGGATAACGTATAAGTTCCCCTTGAAGACAGAAAGCAAGTAAAGGAAACAAAGGTGAGAATTCTGGAGGAATCCTTTGATGCCTTTAGAATTAGTGAGAACGAAAACATCTCAGATGCCATAACACGCTTCACCAAGATTATTAAAGAGATGAAGAAGCTCGGTGAGGTGCTCCCACAAGCAAAAACAATTGAAAAATTTCTTAGGGGACATCTATGATTAAGGAAATTACGTGAATCGCCCTCCTTTGTTCAAGGGCGGAAACTACTTGCCCTAGAAAACAAGAATAAGATATTTCTAGAGATCCGATGATTCTGATGTTTGGGATATTGTAAGAAATGACTATTTTGAACACACAAAGGTTGAAAATGGAGTAATTGTGCCGAGGGCAAAGAATGTGTGGCTACCCGGAGAAAAGCAGTTAGAGCAATTAAATGAAAAGGCCATAAACATGCTTTTCTGTAGTCTTTTCGTTATTGAATTAAACCGACATAGTGCCTGCAACACTGCAAAAGAGAAATGGGATAAGCTAGAAGTTACTAATGAAGACACAAAGAAAGTAAAGGAAACAAAGTTGAGAATGCTTGAGGAATCCTATGATGCCTCCAGAATTAGTGAGAACAAAGACATCTCAGATGACACAACACGGTTTACCAAGATTATTAAAGAGATGAAGAAGCTGGGTGAGGTGCTCCCACAAGCAAAAAAATTTTGAAAATTCCTTTGGCGACATGTTTGATGAAGAATTTCTGTGAATCGCCCTGCACTGTTGAAGGGCAGAAATTACCTGCACTGGAAAACAAGAATAAGATATTTCATGAGATCCGATGATTCTGATGTTTTGTATTTTGTAAGAAATGGCTATTCTACACCCACAAAGTTTGAAAATGGAGTAATTGTGCAAAAGGCATAGAATGTGTGGCTACCTGGAAAAAAGAAGTTAGAGCAATTAAATGACAAGGCCATAAACATGCTTTTCTGTAGTCTTTTCAATAATGAATTCCGTAGACATAGTGCCTGCAACACTTCCAAGGAGAAACGGGATAACGTATAAGTTCCTCATGAAGACAGAAAGCAAGTAAAGTAAACAAAGGTGAGAATGTTGGAGGAATCCTATGATGGCTTCAGAATTAGTGAGAACGAAGACATCTCAGATGCCACAACACGCTTCACCAAGATTATTAAAGAGATGAAGAAGCTGGGTGAGGTGCTCCCACAAGCAAAAACAATTTGAAAAATTCCTTCGGCGACATGTTTGATGAAGATATTCTGTGAATCGCCTTCCACTGTTCAAGGGTGAAAATTACTTCCACCAGAAAAGAAGAATAAGATACTTCATCAGATCCGATGATTCTGATGTTTTGTGTATTGTATGAAATGGCTATTCTGCGCCCACAAAGGTTGAAAATGGAGTAATTGTGCACACGACATAGAATGTGTGGCTACCTGGAAAAAAGAAGTTAGAGCAATTAAATGACAAGGCCATAAGCATGCTTTTCTGTAGTCTTTTCATTAATAAATTCAGCAGACATAGTGCCTGCAACACTTCCAAGGAGAAATGGGATAACGTATAAGTTCCTCTTGAAGACAGAAAGCAAGTAAAGGAAACAAAGGTGAGAATTTTGGAGGAATCCTCTGATGCCTTTAGAATTAGTGAGAATGAAAACATCTCAGATGCCATAACACGCTTCACCAAGATTATTAAAGAGATGAAGAAGCTCGGTGAGGTGCTCCCACAAGCAAAAACAATTGAAAAATTTCTTAGGGGACATCTATGATTAAGGAAATTACGTGAATCGCCCTCCTTTGTTCAAGGGCGGAAACTACTTGCCCTAGAAAACAAGAATAAGATATTTCTAGAGATCCGATGATTCTGATGTTTGGGATATTGTAAGAAATTACTATTTTGAACACACAAAGGTTGAAAATGGAGTAATTGTGCCGAGGGCAAAGAATGTGTGGCTACCCGGAGAAAAGCAGTTAGAGCAATTAAATGAAAAGGCCATAAACATGCTTTTCTGTAGTCTTTTCGTTATTGAATTAAACCGACATAGTGCCTGCAACACTGCAAAAGAGAAATGGGATAAGCTAGAAGTTACTAATGAAGACACAAAGAAAGTAAAGGAAACAAAGTTGAGAATGCTTGAGGAATCCTATGATGCCTCCAGAATTAGTGAGAACAAAGACATCTCAGATGACACAACACGGTTTACCAAGATTATTAAAGAGATGAAGAAGCTGGGTGAGGTGCTCCCACAAGCAAAAAAATTTTGAAAATTCCTTTGGCGACATGTTTGATGAAGAATTTCTGTGAATCGCCCTGCACTGTTGAAGGGCAGAAATTACCTGCACTGGAAAACAAGAATAAGATATTTCATGAGATCCGATGATTCTGATGTTTTGTATTTTGTAAGAAATGGCTATTCTACACCCACAAAGTTTGAAAATGGAGTAATTGTGCAAAAGGCATAGAATGTGTGGCTACCTGGAAAAAAGAAGTTAGAGCAATTAAATGACAAGGCCATAAACATGCTTTTCTGTAGTCTTTTCAATAATGAATTCCGTAGACATAGTGCCTGCAACACTTCCAAGGAGAAACGGGATAACGTATAAGTTCCTCATGAAGACAGAAAGCAAGTAAAGTAAACAAAGGTGAGAATGTTGGAGGAATCCTATGATGGCTTCAGAATTAGTGAGAACGAAGACATCTCAGATGCCACAACACGCTTCACCAAGATTATTAAAGAGATGAAGAAGCTGGGTGAGGTGCTCCCACAAGCAAAAACAATTTGAAAAATTCCTTAGGCGACATGTTTGATGAAGATATTCTGTGAATCGCCTTCCACTGTTCAAGGGTGAAAATTACTTCCACCAGAAAAGAAGAATAAGATACTTCATCAGATCCGATGATTCTGATGTTTTGTGTATTGTATGAAATGGCTATTCTGCGCCCACAAAGGTTGAAAATGGAGTAATTGTGCACACGACATAGAATGTGTGGCTACCTGGAAAAAAGAAGTTAGAGCAATTAAATGACAAGGCCATAAGCATGCTTTTCTGTAGTCTTTTCATTAATAAATTCAGCAGACATAGTGCCTGCAACACTTCCAAGGAGAAATGGGATAACGTATAAGTTCCTCTTGAAGACAGAAAGCAAGTAAAGGAAACAAAGGTGAGAATTTTGGAGGAATCCTCTGATGCCTTTAGAATTAGTGAGAATGAAAACATCTCAGATGCCATAACACGCTTCACCAAGATTATTAAAGAGATGAAGAAGCTGGGTGAGGTGCTCCCACAAGCAAAAACAATTGAAAAATTTCTTAGGGGACATCTATGATTAAGGAAATTACGTGAATCGCCCTCCTTTGTTCAAGGGCGGAAACTACTTGCCCTAGAAAACAAGAATAAGATATTTCTAGAGATCCGATGATTCTGATGTTTGGGATATTGTAAGAAATTACTATTTTGAACACACAAAGGTTGAAAATGGAGTAATTGTGCCGAGGGCAAAGAATGTGTGGCTACCCGGAGAAAAGCAGTTAGAGCAATTAAATGAAAAGGCCATAAACATGCTTTTCTGTAGTCTTTTCGTTATTGAATTAAACCGACATAGTGCCTGCAACACTGCAAAAGAGAAATGGGATAAGCTAGAAGTTACTAATGAAGACACAAAGAAAGTAAAGGAAACAAAGTTGAGAATGCTTGAGGAATCCTATGATGCCTCCAGAATTAGTGAGAACAAAGACATCTCAGATGACACAACACGGTTTACCAAGATTATTAAAGAGATGAAGAAGCTGGGTGAGGTGCTCCCACAAGCAAAAAAATTTTGAAAATTCCTTTGGCGACATGTTTGATGAAGAATTTCTGTGAATCGCCCTGCACTGTTGAAGGGCAGAAATTACCTGCACTGGAAAACAATAATAAGATATTTCATGAGATCCGATGATTCTGATGTTTTGTATTTTGTAAGAAATGGCTATTCTACACCCACAAAGTTTGAAAATGGAGTAATTGTGCAAAAGGCATAGAATGTGTGGCTACCTGGAAAAAAGAAGTTAGAGCAATTAAATGACAAGGCCATAAACATGCTTTTCTGTAGTCTTTTCAATAATGAATTCCGTAGACATAGTGCCTGCAACACTTCCAAGGAGAAACGGGATAACGTATAAGTTCCTCATGAAGACAGAAAGCAAGTAAAGTAAACAAAGGTGAGAATGTTGGAGGAATCCTATGATGGCTTCAGAATTAGTGAGAACGAAGACATCTCAGATGCCACAACACGCTTCACCAAGATTATTAAAGAGATGAAGAAGCTGGGTGAGGTGCTCCCACAAGCAAAAACAATTTGAAAAATTCCTTAGGCGACATGTTTGATGAAGATATTCTGTGAATCGCCTTCCACTGTTCAAGGGTGAAAATTACTTCCACCAGAAAAGAAGAATAAGATACTTCATCAGATCCGATGATTCTGATGTTTTGTGTATTGTATGAAATGGCTATTCTGCGCCCACAAAGGTTGAAAATGGAGTAATTGTGCACACGACATAGAATGTGTGGCTACCTGGAAAAAAGAAGTTAGAGCAATTAAATGACAAGGCCATAAGCATGCTTTTCTGTAGTCTTTTCATTAATAAATTCAGCAGACATAGTGCCTGCAACACTTCCAAGGAGAAATGGGATAACGTATAAGTTCCTCTTGAAGACAGAAAGCAAGTAAAGGAAACAAAGGTGAGAATTTTGGAGGAATCCTCTGATGCCTTTAGAATTAGTGAGAATGAAAACATCTCAGATGCCATAACACGCTTCACCAAGATTATTAAAGAGATGAAGAAGCTCGGTGAGGTGCTCCCACAAGCAAAAACAATTGAAAAATTTCTTAGGGGACATCTATGATTAAGGAAATTACGTGAATCGCCCTCCTTTGTTCAAGGGCGGAAACTACTTGCCCTAGAAAACAAGAATAAGATATTTCTAGAGATCCGATGATTCTGATGTTTGGGATATTGTAAGAAATTACTATTTTGAACACACAAAGGTTGAAAATGGAGTAATTGTGCCGAGGGCAAAGAATGTGTGGCTACCCGGAGAAAAGCAGTTAGAGCAATTAAATGAAAAGGCCATAAACATGCTTTTCTGTAGTCTTTTCGTTATTGAATTAAACCGACATAGTGCCTGCAACACTGCAAAAGAGAAATGGGATAAGCTAGAAGTTACTAATGAAGACACAAAGAAAGTAAAGGAAACAAAGTTGAGAATGCTTGAGGAATCCTATGATGCCTCCAGAATTAGTGAGAACAAAGACATCTCAGATGACACAACACGGTTTACCAAGATTATTAAAGAGATGAAGAAGCTGGGTGAGGTGCTCCCACAAGCAAAAAAATTTTGAAAATTCCTTTGGCGACATGTTTGATGAAGAATTTCTGTGAATCGCCCTGCACTGTTGAAGGGCAGAAATTACCTGCACTGGAAAACAATAACAAGATATTTCATGAGATCCGATGATTCTGATGTTTTGTATTTTGTAAGAAATGGCTATTCTACACCCACAAAGTTTGAAAATGGAGTAATTGTGCAAAAGGCATAGAATGTGTGGCTACCTGGAAAAAGAAGTTAGAGCAATTAAATGACAAGGCCATAAACATGCTTTTCTGTAGTCTTTTCAATAATGAATTCCGTAGACATAGTGCCTGCAACACTTCCAAGGAGAAACGGGATAACGTATAAGTTCCTCATGAAGACAGAAAGCAAGTAAAGTAAACAAAGGTGAGAATGTTGGAGGAATCCTATGATGGCTTCAGAATTAGTGAGAACGAAGACATCTCAGATGCCACAACACGCTTCACCAAGATTATTAAAGAGATGAAGAAGCTGGGTGAGGTGCTCCCACAAGCAAAAACAATTTGAAAAATTCCTTAGGCGACATGTTTGATGAAGATATTCTGTGAATCGCCTTCCACTGTTCAAGGGTGAAAATTACTTCCACCAGAAAAGAAGAATAAGATACTTCATCAGATCCGATGATTCTGATGTTTTGTGTATTGTATGAAATGGCTATTCTGTGCCCACAAAGGTTGAAAATGGAGTAATTGTGCACACGACATAGAATGTGTGGCTACCTGGAAAAAAGAAGTTAGAGCAATTAAATGACAAGGCCATAAGCATGCTTTTCTGTAGTCTTTTCATTAATAAATTCAGCAGACATAGTGCCTGCAACACTTCCAAGGAGAAATGGGATAACGTATAAGTTCCTCTTGAAGACAGAAAGCAAGTAAAGGAAACAAAGGTGAGAATTTTGGAGGAATCCTCTGATGCCTTTAGAATTAGTGAGAATGAAAACATCTCAGATGCCATAACACGCTTCACCAAGATTATTAAAGAGATGAAGAAGCTGGGTGAGGTGCTCCCACAAGCAAAAACAATTGAAAAATTTCTTAGGGGACATCTATGATTAAGGAAATTACGTGAATCGCCCTCCTTTGTTCAAGGGCGGAAACTACTTGCCCTAGAAAACAAGAATAAGATATTTCTAGAGATCCGATGATTCTGATGTTTGGGATATTGTAAGAAATTACTATTTTGAACACACAAAGGTTGAAAATGGAGTAATTGTGCCGAGGGCAAAGAATGTGTGGCTACCCGGAGAAAAGCAGTTAGAGCAATTAAATGAAAAGGCCATAAACATGCTTTTCTGTAGTCTTTTCGTTATTGAATTAAACCGACATAGTGCCTGCAACACTGCAAAAGAGAAATGGGATAAGCTAGAAGTTACTAATGAAGACACAAAGAAAGTAAAGGAAACAAAGTTGAGAATGCTTGAGGAATCCTATGATGCCTCCAGAATTAGTGAGAACAAAGACATCTCAGATGACACAACACGGTTTACCAAGATTATTAAAGAGATGAAGAAGCTGGGTGAGGTGCTCCCACAAGCAAAAAAATTTTGAAAATTCCTTTGGCGACATGTTTGATGAAGAATTTCTGTGAATCGCCCTGCACTGTTGAAGGGCAGAAATTACCTGCACTGGAAAACAAGAATAAGATATTTCATGAGATCCGATGATTCTGATGTTTTGTATTTTGTAAGAAATGGCTATTCTACACCCACAAAGTTTGAAAATGGAGTAATTGTGCAAAAGGCATAGAATGTGTGGCTACCTGGAAAAAAGAAGTTAGAGCAATTAAATGACAAGGCCATAAACATGCTTTTCTGTAGTCTTTTCAATAATGAATTCCGTAGACATAGTGCCTGCAACACTTCCAAGGAGAAACGGGATAACGTATAAGTTCCTCATGAAGACAGAAAGCAAGTAAAGTAAACAAAGGTGAGAATGTTGGAGGAATCCTATGATGGCTTCAGAATTAGTGAGAACGAAGACATCTCAGATGCCACAACACGCTTCACCAAGATTATTAAAGAGATGAAGAAGCTGGGTGAGGTGCTCCCACAAGCAAAAACAATTTGAAAAATTCCTTAGGCGACATGTTTGATGAAGATATTCTGTGGATCGCCTTCCACTGTTCAAGGGTGAAAATTACTTCCACCAGAAAAGAAGAATAAGATACTTCATCAGATCCGATGATTCTGATGTTTTGTGTATTGTATGAAATGGCTATTCTGCGCCCACAAAGGTTGAAAATGGAGTAATTGTGCACACGACATAGAATGTGTGGCTACCTGGAAAAAAGAAGTTAGAGTAATTAAATGACAAGGCCATAAGCATGCTTTTCTGTAGTCTTTTCATTAATAAATTCAGCAGACATAGTGCCTGCAACACTTCCAAGGAGAAATGGGATAACGTATAAGTTCCTCTTGAAGACAGAAAGCAAGTAAAGGAAACAAAGGTGAGAATTTTGGAGGAATCCTCTGATGCCTTTAGAATTAGTGAGAATGAAAACATCTCAGATGCCATAACACGCTTCACCAAGATTATTAAAGAGATGAAGAAGCTCGGTGAGGTGCTCCCACAAGCAAAAACAATTGAAAAATTTCTTAGGGGACATCTATGATTAAGGAAATTACGTGTATCGCCCTCCTTTGTTCAAGGGCGGAAACTACTTGCCCTAGAAAACAAGAATAAGATATTTCTAGAGATCCGATGATTCTGATGTTTGGGATATTGTAAGAAATTACTATTTTGAACACACAAAGGTTGAAAATGGAGTAATTGTGCCGAGGGCAAAGAATGTGTGGCTACCCGGAGAAAAGCAGTTAGAGCAATTAAATGAAAAGGCCATAAACATGCTTTTCTGTAGTCTTTTCGTTATTGAATTAAACCGACATAGTGCCTGCAACACTGCAAAAGAGAAATGGGATAAGCTAGAAGTTACTAATGAAGACACAAAGAAAGTAAAGGAAACAAAGTTGAGAATGCTTGAGGAATCCTATGATGCCTCCAGAATTAGTGAGAACAAAGACATCTCAGATGACACAACACGGTTTACCAAGATTATTAAAGAGATGAAGAAGCTGGGTGAGGTGCTCCCACAAGCAAAAAAATTTTGAAAATTCCTTTGGCGACATGTTTGATGAAGAATTTCTGTGAATCGCCCTGCACTGTTGAAGGGCAGAAATTACCTGCACTGGAAAACAAGAATAAGATATTTCATGAGATCCGATGATTCTGATGTTTTGTATTTTGTAAGAAATGGCTATTCTACACCCAAAAAGTTTTGAAAATGGAGTAATTGTGCAAAAGGCATAGAATGTGTGGCTACCTGGAAAAAAGAAGTTAGAGCAATTAAATGACAAGGCCATAAACATGCTTTTCTGTAGTCTTTTCAATAATGAATTCCGTAGACATAGTGCCTGCAACACTTCCAAGGAGAAACGGGATAACGTATAAGTTCCTCATGAAGACAGAAAGCAAGTAAAGTAAACAAAGGTGAGAATGTTGGAGGAATCCTATGATGGCTTCAGAATTAGTGAGAACGAAGACATCTCAGATGCCACAACATGCTTCACCAAGATTATTAAAGAGATGAAGAAGCTGGGTGAGGTGCTCCCACAAGCAAAAACAATTTGAAAAATTCCTTAGGCGACATGTTTGATGAAGATATTCTGTGAATCGCCTTCCACTGTTCAAGGGTGAAAATTACTTCCACCAGAAAAGAAGAATAAGATACTTCATCAGATCCGATGATTCTGATGTTTTGTGTATTGTATGAAATGGCTATTCTGCGCCCACAAAGGTTGAAAATGGAGTAATTGTGCACACGACATAGAATGTGTGGCTACCTGGAAAAAAGAAGTTAGAGCAATTAAATGACAAGGCCATAAGCATGCTTTTCTGTAGTCTTTTCATTAATAAATTCAGCAGACATAGTGCCTGCAACACTTCCAAGGAGAAATGGGATAACGTATAAGTTCCTCTTGAAGACAGAAAGCAAGTAAAGGAAACAAAGGTGAGAATTTTGGAGGAATCCTCTGATGCCTTCTGAATTAGTGAGAATGAAAACATCTCAGATGCCATAACACGCTTCACCAAGATTATTAAAGAGATGAAGAAGCTGGGTGAGGTGTTCCCACAAGCAAAAACAATTGAAAAATTTCTTAGGGGACATCTATGATTAAGGAAATTACGTGAATCGCCCTCCTTTGTTCAAGGGCGGAAACTACTTGCCCTAGGAAACAAGAATAAGATATTTCTAGAGATCCGATGATTCTGATGTTTGGGATATTGTAAGAAATTACTATTTTGAACACACAAAGGTTGAAAATGGAGTAATTGTGCCGAGGGCAAAGAATGTGTGGCTACCCGGAGAAAAGCAGTTAGAGCAATTAAATGAAAAGGCCATAAACATGCTTTTCTGTAGTCTTTTCGTTATTGAATTAAACCGACATAGTGCCTGCAACACTGCAAAAGAGAAATGGGATAAGCTAGAAGTTACTAATGAAGACACAAAGAAAGTAAAGGAAACAAAGTTGAGAATGCTTGAGGAATCCTATGATGCCTCCAGAATTAGTGAGAACAAAGACATCTCAGATGACACAACACGGTTTACCAAGATTATTAAAGAGATGAAGAAGCTGGGTGAGGTGCTCCCACAAGCAAAAAAATTTTGAAAATTCCTTTGGCGACATGTTTGATGAAGAATTTCTGTGAATCGCCCTGCACTGTTGAAGGGCAGAAATTACCTGCACTGGAAAACAAGAATAAGATATTTCATGAGATCCGATGATTCTGATGTTTTGTATTTTGTAAGAAATGGCTATTCTACACCCACAAAGTTTGAAAATGGAGTAATTGTGCAAAAGGCATAGAATGTGTGGCTACCTGGAAAAAAGAAGTTAGAGCAATTAAATGACAAGGCCATAAACATGCTTTTCTGTAGTCTTTTCAATAATGAATTCTGTAGACATAGTGCCTGCAACACTTCCAAGGAGAAACGGGATAACGTATAAGTTCCTCATGAAGACAGAAAGCAAGTAAAGTAAACAAAGGTGAGAATGTTGGAGGAATCCTATGATGGCTTCAGAATTAGTGAGAACGAAGACATCTCAGATGCCACAACACGCTTCACCAAGATTATTAAAGAGATGAAGAAGCTGGGTGAGGTGCTCCCACAAGCAAAAACAATTTGAAAAATTCCTTAGGCGACATGTTTGATGAAGATATTCTGTGGATCGCCTTCCACTGTTCAAGGGTGAAAATTACTTCCACCAGAAAAGAAGAATAAGATACTTCATCAGATCCGATGATTCTGATGTTTTGTGTATTGTATGAAATGGCTATTCTGCGCCCACAAAGGTTGAAAATGGAGTAATTGTGCACACGACATAGAATGTGTGGCTACCTGGAAAAAAGAAGTTAGAGTAATTAAATGACAAGGCCATAAGCATGCTTTTCTGTAGTCTTTTCATTAATAAATTCAGCAGACATAGTGCCTGCAACACTTCCAAGGAGAAATGGGATAACGTATAAGTTCCTCTTGAAGACAGAAAGCAAGTAAAGGAAACAAAGGTGAGAATTTTGGAGGAATCCTCTGATGCCTTTAGAATTAGTGAGAATGAAAACATCTCAGATGCCATAACACGCTTCACCAAGATTATTAAAGAGATGAAGAAGCTCGGTGAGGTGCTCCCACAAGCAAAAACAATTGAAAAATTTCTTAGGGGACATCTATGATTAAGGAAATTACGTGTATCGCCCTCCTTTGTTCAAGGGCGGAAACTACTTGCCCTAGAAAACAAGAATAAGATATTTCTAGAGATCCGATGATTCTGATGTTTGGGATATTGTAAGAAATTACTATTTTGAACACACAAAGGTTGAAAATGGAGTAATTGTGCCGAGGGCAAAGAATGTGTGGCTACCCGGAGAAAAGCAGTTAGAGCAATTAAATGAAAAGGCCATAAACATGCTTTTCTGTAGTCTTTTCGTTATTGAATTAAACCGACATAGTGCCTGCAACACTGCAAAAGAGAAATGGGATAAGCTAGAAGTTACTAATGAAGACACAAAGAAAGTAAAGGAAACAAAGTTGAGAATGCTTGAGGAATCCTATGATGCCTCCAGAATTAGTGAGAACAAAGACATCTCAGATGACACAACACGGTTTACCAAGATTATTAAAGAGATGAAGAAGCTGGGTGAGGTGCTCCCACAAGCAAAAAAATTTTGAAAATTCCTTTGGCGACATGTTTGATGAAGAATTTCTGTGAATCGCCCTGCACTGTTGAAGGGCAGAAATTACCTGCACTGGAAAACAAGAATAAGATATTTCATGAGATCCGATGATTCTGATGTTTTGTATTTTGTAAGAAATGGCTATTCTACACCCAAAAAGTTTGAAAATGGAGTAATTGTGCAAAAGGCATAGAATGTGTGGCTACCTGGAAAAAAGAAGTTAGAGCAATTAAATGACAAGGCCATAAACATGCTTTTCTGTAGTCTTTTCAATAATGAATTCCGTAGACATAGTGCCTGCAACACTTCCAAGGAGAAACGGGATAACGTATAAGTTCCTCATGAAGACAGAAAGCAAGTAAAGTAAACAAAGGTGAGAATGTTGGAGGAATCCTATGATGGCTTCAGAATTAGTGAGAACGAAGACATCTCAGATGCCACAACACGCTTCACCAAGATTATTAAAGAGATGAAGAAGCTGGGTGAGGTGCTCCCACAAGCAAAAACAATTTGAAAAATTCCTTAGGCGACATGTTTGATGAAGATATTCTGTGAATCGCCTTCCACTGTTCAAGGGTGAAAATTACTTCCACCAGAAAAGAAGAATAAGATACTTCATCAGATCCGATGATTCTGATGTTTTGTGTATTGTATGAAATGGCTATTCTGCGCCCACAAAGGTTGAAAATGGAGCAATTGTGCACACGACATAGAATGTGTGGCTACCTGGAAAAAAGAAGTTAGAGCAATTAAATGACAAGGCCATAAGCATGCTTTTCTGTAGTCTTTTCATTAATAAATTCAGCAGACATAGTGCCTGCAACACTTCCAAGGAGAAATGGGATAACGTATAAGTTCCTCTTGAAGACAGAAAGCAAGTAAAGGAAACAAAGGTGAGAATTTTGGAGGAATCCTCTGATGCCTTCTGAATTAGTGAGAATGAAAACATCTCAGATGCCATAACACGCTTCACCAAGATTATTAAAGAGATGAAGAAGCTGGGTGAGGTGTTCCCACAAGCAAAAACAATTGAAAAATTTCTTAGGGGACATCTATGATTAAGGAAATTACGTGAATCGCCCTCCTTTGTTCAAGGGCGGAAACTACTTGCCCTAGGAAACAAGAATAAGATATTTCTAGAGATCCGATGATTCTGATGTTTGGGATATTGTAAGAAATTACTATTTTGAACACACAAAGGTTGAAAATGGAGTAATTGTGCCGAGGGCAAAGAATGTGTGGCTACCCGGAGAAAAGCAGTTAGAGCAATTAAATGAAAAGGCCATAAACATGCTTTTCTGTAGTCTTTTCGTTATTGAATTAAACCGACATAGTGCCTGCAACACTGCAAAAGAGAAATGGGATAAGCTAGAAGTTACTAATGAAGACACAAAGAAAGTAAAGGAAACAAAGTTGAGAATGCTTGAGGAATCCTATGATGCCTCCAGAATTAGTGAGAACAAAGACATCTCAGATGACACAACACGGTTTACCAAGATTATTAAAGAGATGAAGAAGCTGGGTGAGGTGCTCCCACAAGCAAAAAAATTTTGAAAATTCCTTTGGCGACATGTTTGATGAAGAATTTCTGTGAATCGCCCTGCACTGTTGAAGGGCAGAAATTACCTGCACTGGAAAACAAGAATAAGATATTTCATGAGATCCGATGATTCTGATGTTTTGTATTTTGTAAGAAATGGCTATTCTACACCCACAAAGTTTGAAAATGGAGTAATTGTGCAAAAGGCATAGAATGTGTGGCTACCTGGAAAAAAGAAGTTAGAGCAATTAAATGACAAGGCCATAAACATGCTTTTCTGTAGTCTTTTCAATAATGAATTCCGTAGACATAGTGCCTGCAACACTTCCAAGGAGAAACGGGATAACGTATAAGTTCCTCATGAAGACAGAAAGCAAGTAAAGTAAACAAAGGTGAGAATGTTGGAGGAATCCTATGATGGCTTCAGAATTAGTGAGAACGAAGACATCTCAGATGCCACAACACGCTTCACCAAGATTATTAAAGAGATGAAGAAGCTGGGTGAGGTGCTCCCACAAGCAAAAACAATTTGAAAAATTCCTTTGGCGACATGTTTGATGAAGATATTCTGTGAGTCGCCTTCCACTGTTCAAGGGTGAAAATTACTTCCACCAGAAAAGAAGAATAAGATACTTCATCAGATCCGATGATTCTGATGTTTTGTGTATTGTATGAAATGGCTATTCTGCGCCCACAAAGGTTGAAAATGGAGTAATTGTGCACACGACATAGAATGTGTGGCTACCTGGAAAAAAGAAGTTAGAGCAATTAAATGACAAGGCCATAAGCATGCTTTTCTGTAGTCTTTTCATTAATAAATTCAGCAGACATAGTGCCTGCAACACTTCCAAGGAGAAATGGGATAACGTATAAGTTCCTCTTGAAGACAGAAAGCAAGTAAAGGAAACAAAGGTGAGAATTTTGGAGGAATCCTCTGATGCCTTTAGAATTAGTGAGAATGAAAACATCTCAGATGCCATAACACGCTTCACCAAGATTATTAAAGAGATGAAGAAGCTGGGTGAGGTGCTCCCACAAGCAAAAACAATTGAAAAATTTCTTAGGGGACATCTATGATTAAGGAAATTACGTGAATCGCCCTCCTTTGTTCAAGGGCGGAAACTACTTGCCCTAGAAAACAAGAATAAGATATTTCTAGAGATCCGATGATTCTGATGTTTGGGATATTGTAAGAAATGACTATTTTGAACACACAAAGGTTGAAAATGGAGTAATTGTGCCGAGGGCAAAGAATGTGTCCACCCGGAGAAAAGCAGTTAGAGCAATTAAATGAAAAGGCCATAAACATGCTTTTCTGTAGTCTTTTCGTTATTGAATTAAACCGACATAGTGCCTGCAACACTGCAAAAGAGAAATGGGAAAAGCTAGAAGTTACTAATGAAGACACAAAGAAAGTAAAGGAAACAAAGTTGTGAATGCTTGAGGAATCCTATGATGCCTCCAGAATTAGTGAGAACAAAGACATCTCAGATGACACAACACGGTTTACCAAGATTATTAAAGAGATGAAGAAGCTGGGTGAGGTGCTCCCACAAGCAAAAAAATTTTGAAAATCCCTTTGGCGACATGTTTGATGAAGAATTTCTGTGAATCGCCCTGCACTGTTGAAGGGCAGAAATTACCTGCACTGGAAAACAAGAATAAGATATTTCATGAGATCCGATGATTCTGATGTTTTGTATTTTGTAAGAAATGGCTATTCTACACCCACAAAGTTTGAAAATGGAGTAATTGTGCAAAAGGCATAGAATGTGTGGCTACCTGGAAAAAAGAAGTTAGAGCAATTAAATGACAAGGCCATAAACATGCTTTTCTGTAGTCTTTTCAATAATGAATTCCGTAGACATAGAGCCTGCAACACTTCCAAGGAGAAACGGGATAACGTATAAGTTCCTCATGAAGACAAAAAGCAAGAAAAGGAAACAAAGCTGAGAATGCTGGAGGAATCCTATGATGCCTTCAGAATTAGTGAAAACGAAGACATCTCAGATCCCACAACACGGTTCACCAAGATTATTAAAGAGATGGAGAAGCTGGGTGAGGTGCTCCCACAAGCAAAAAAATTTGAAAAATTCCTTAGGCGACATGTTTGATGAAAAAATTATGTGAATCACCCTTCACTGTTGAAGGGCAGAAATTACTTGCACTGGAATACAAGAATAAGATATTTCATGAGATCCGACGATTCTGATGTTTGGGATATTGTAAGTCATGACTATTTTGAACCCACAATGGTTGAAAATGGAGTAATTGTGCCGATGGCAAAGAAAGTGTGGCTACCTGGAGAAAAGCAGTAAAAGCAATTAAATGACAAGGCCATAAACATGCTTTTCTGTAGTCTTTTCATTATTGAATTAAACCAACATAGTGCCTGCAACACTGCAAACGAGAAATGGGTTAAGCGAGAAGTTACTAATGAAGACAGAAACCAAGTAAAGGAAACAGAGTTGAGAATGCTGGAGGAATCCTATGAGGCCTTCAGAATTAGTGAGAACGAAAACATCTCAGAAGCCACAACACGCTTCACCAAGATTATTAAAGAGATGACGAAGCTGGGTGAGGTGCTCCCACAAGCAAAAACAATTGAAGAAATCCTTAGGCGACAAGTTTGATGAAGAAATTCTGTGAATCGCCCTCTACAGTTCAAAGGTGGAAATTACTTGCACCGGAAAACAAGAATAAGATACTTCATGAGATCCGATGATTTTGATGTTTTGTATATTGTATGAAATGGCTATTCCGGACCCACAAAGGTTGAAAATGGAGTAATTGTGCTGACGGGATAGAATGTGTGGCTACCTGGAAAAAAGAAGTTAGAGCAATTAAATGACAAGGCTATAAACATGTTTTTCCGTAGTCGTTTTATTATTGAATTCAGCAAACATAGTGCCTGCAACACTTCCAAGGAGAAATGGGACAACGTATAAGTTCCTCATTAAGACAGAAAGCAAGTAAAGGAAACAAAGGTGAGAATGCTGGAGGAATCCTCTGATGCTTTTAGAATTAGTGAGAAAGAAGACATCTCATATTGCATAACATGCTTCACCAAGACTATTAAAGAGATGAAGAAGTTGGGTGAGGTGCTCCAACAAGGAAAAACAATTGGGAAATTTCTTAGGGGACATCTATGACGACGGAAATTATGTGAATCGCCCTCCGTTGTTCAAGGGCGGAAGCTACTTGCACTGGAAAATAAGAATAAGATACTTCACGAGATCCCATGATTATGATGTTTAGGATATCGTAAGAAATGACTTTTTTGCACCCCCAAAGGTTGAAAATGGAGTAATTGTGCCGAAGGGAAACAATATGTGGCTACCCGGAGAAAAGAAGTTAGAGCAATTAAATGACAAGGCCATAAACATGCTTTTATGTACTCTTTTCATTAATGAAATCAGCAGACATACTGCCTGTAATACTGCAAAGGAGAAATGGGATAAGCTAGTAGTTACTAATGAAGACAGAAAGCAAGTAAGGGAAACAACGTTGAGAATGCTGGAGGAATCCTATGATGCGTTCAGAATTATTGAGAACGAAGACATCTCAGATGCAACAACACGGTTCGCCAAGATTGTTAAAGAGATGAAGAAGCTGGGTGAGATGCTCCCACAAGCAAAAACAATTGGAAAATTCCTTAGGCGACATGTTTGATGAAGAACTTCTGTGAATCGCCCTCCACTGTTGAAGGGCGAAAATTACTTGCACTGGAAAACTAAAATAAGATACTTCATGAGATTCGATGATTCTGATGTTTTGTATATTGTAAGAAATGGTTATTCTGCACCCACAAAGGTTGAAAATGGAGTAATTGTGCAGAAGGCATGAAATGTGTGTCTACCTGGAAAAAAGAAGTTAGAGCAATTAAATGACGAGGCCATAAACATGCTTTTCTGTATGTTTTTCATTAATGAATTCAACAGATATAAAGCCTGCAACACTTCCAAGGAGAAATGGGATAACGTATAAGTTCCTCATGAAGACAGAAAGCAAGTAAAGGAAACAAAGGTGGGAATGCTGGAGGAATCCCCTGATGCTATCAGAATTAGTGAGAACAAAGACATCTCAGATGCCATAACACGCTTCACCAAGATTATTAAATAGATGAAGAAGTTGGGTGAGGTGCTCCTACAAGCAAAAATATATGGAAAATTTCTTAGGGGACATCTATGAGGAAGGAAATTGCGTGAATCGCCCTCCTTTGTTCAAGGGCGAAAACTACTTGCGCTGGAAAACAAGAATAAGATACTTAATGAGATCCGATGATTATGATGTTTGGGATATTGTAAGAAATGACTATTTTGCACACACAAAGGTTGAAAATGGAGTAATTGTGCAGATGGCAAAGAATGTGTGGCTACCCGGAGAAAAGCAGCTAGAGCAATTAAATGACAAGGCCATAAACATGCTTTTCTATAGTCTTTTCATTATTGAATTAAACCGACATAGTGCCAGCAACACTGCAAACGAGAAATGGGATAAGCTAGAAGTTACTAATGAAGACAGAAAGCAAGTAAAGGAAACAAAGTTGAGAATGCTGGAGGAATCCGATGATGCCTTCAGAATTAGTGAGAACGAAGACATCTCAGATGCCACAACACGCTTCACCAAGATTATTAAAGAGATGAAGAAGCTGGGTGAGGTGCTCCCACAAGCAAAAACAATAGGAAAATTCCTTAGGCGACATGTTTAATGAAGAAATTCTGTGATTCGCTATCCACTGTTCAAGGGCGGAATCTACTTGCACTAGAAAACAAGAATAACATATTTCATGAGATCCGATGATTCTGATGTTTTGTATATTGTAAGAAATGGTTATTCTGCACCCACAAAGGTTGAAAATGGAGTAATTGTGCAGAAGGCATGAAATGTGTGGCTACCTGGAAAAAAGAAGTTAGAGCAATTTAATGACATACCCATAAACATGCGTTTCTGTAGTCTTTTCATTAATGAATTCAGCAGACATAGTGCCTGCAACACTTCCAAGGAGAAATGGGATAATGTATAAGTTCCTCATGAAGACAGAAAGCAAGTAAAGGAAACAAAGGTGAGAATGCTTGAGGAATCCCCTGATGCTATCAGAATTAGTGAGAACGAAGAAATCTCAGATGCCATAACACGTTTCACCAAGATTATTAAAGAGATGAAGAAGTTGGGTGAGGTGCTTCCCCAAGCAAAAATAATTGGAAAATTTCTTCGGGGACATCTATGATGAAGGAAATTACGTGAATCGCCCTCCTTTGTTCAAGGGCGAAAACTACTTGCGCTGGAAAACAAGAATAAGATACTTCATGAGATCTGATGATTATGATATTTGGGATATTGTAATAAATGACTATTTTGCACCCACAAAGGTTAAAAATGGAGAAATTGTGCCGACGGCAAAGAATGTGTGGCTACCCGGAGAAAAGCAGTTAGAGCAATTAAATGACCAGGCCATAAACATGCTTTTCTGTAGTCTTTTCATTATTGAATTAAACAGACATAGTGCCTGCAACACTGCAAAGGAGAAATGAGATAAGCTAGAAGTTATTAATGAAGACAGAAAGCAAGTAAAGGAAGCAAAGTTGAGAATGCTGGAGGAGTCTTATGATGCCTATAGAATTAGTGAGAACGAAGACATCTCGGACGCCACAACACGCAAGATTAATAAATAGATGAAGAAGCTGGGTGAGATGCTCCCACAAGCAAAAAAAATTGGGAAATTCCTTAAGGGACATGTTTGATATTGAAAATTCTGTGACTCGCCCTCCCTTGTTTAAGGGCGGAAATTACTTGCACTGGAAAACAAGAATAAGATACTTCATGAGATCCCATGATTCTGATGTTTGGTATATAGTACAAAATGGCTATTCTGCACCGACAAAAGGTTAAAAACGGAGTAATTGTGCCGAAGGCAAAGAATGTATGGCTACCCGGAGAAAAGAAGTTATAGCAATTAAATGAGAAGGCCGTAAACATGCTTTTTTAAAGTCTTTCAATTAATGAATTCAACAGACATAGTGCCACCAACACTGCCAAGGAGAAATGGGATAACCTAGAAGTTACTCATGAAGACAGAAAGCAAGTAAAGGAAACAAAGTGGAGAATGCTGGAGGAATCCTATGATGCCATCAGAATTAGTGAGAACGAAGACATCTCAGATGCCATAACTTGCTTCATCAAGGTTATTAAAGAGATGAAGAAGCTGGGTGAGTTGCTCCCACAAGCAAAACACAATTGGAAAATTCCTTAGGGGACATGTTTGATGAAGAAAATTTTGTGAATTGCCCTCCCCTGTTCAAGGGCGGAAATTACTTACACTAGAAAACAAGAATAAGATACTTCATAAGATCCTATGAATATGATATTTTGGATATTGTAAGAAATGGCAATTCTACACCTACAAATGTTGAAAATGGAGTAATTGTGCCGAAGGCAAAGAATGTATAGCTACCCGCAGAAAAGAAGTTAGAGCAATTAAATGACTAGGCCATAAACATGTCTTTCTTTACACTTTTCATGAATGAATTAAACAGACATAGTGCAGACAACACTACAAAGGAGAAATGGGATAGCCTAGAAGTTACTAATGAAGACAGAAAGCAAGTAAAGGAAACAAAGTTGAGAATGTCGGAGGAATCCTATGATGCCTTTAGAATTTGTGAGAACAAAGACATCTCAAATGCCACAACACGCTTCACCAAGATTATTAAAGAGATGAAGATGTTGGGTGAGGTGCTCCCACAAGAAAAAACAATTGAAAAATTCCTTAGGGTACACGAATTCTATTATGCCTTTAGAATTAGTGAGAAGGAAGACATCTCAGATGCCATAACACGCTTCACCGTGATTATTAAATAGATGAAGAAGTTGGGTGAGGTGCTCCCACAAACAAAAAAAATTGAAAAATTCCTTAGGGGACATGTATGATGAAGGAAATTCTATGAATCGCCCTCCATTGTTCAGGGGCAGAAATTTCTTGCACTGAAACACAAGTATAAGAGACTTTATCAGATCCCATGATTCTGATGTTTGGGATATTGTAAGAAATGGCTATTCTGCAATGACAAAGGTTGAAAATGGAGTAATTGTGTAGAAGGCAAAAAATATATGGCTACACGGAGAAAAGAAGTTAGAGCAATTAAATGACAAGGCTGTAAATATGCTTTTCGGTACTCTTTTCATTAATGAATAAAACAAACATGGTGCTTGCAACACTGCAAAGGAGAAATGGGAGAACCTAGAAGTTACTAATGAAGGCAGAAAGCAAGTAAAGGAAACAAAGCTAAGAATGCTGGAGGAGTCCTATAATGCCTTTAGAATTAGTGAGAACGAAGACACCTCAAATGCCACAACACGCTTCACCAAGAGTAATAAAGAGATGAAGAAGCTGGGTGAGCTGCTCCCACAAGCAAAAACAATATCGAAATTTCTTAGGGGACATGTTTGATATAGAAAATTCTGTGAATCGCCCTCCCCTGTTCAAGGGCAGAAATTACTTGCACTGGAAAACAAGAATAAGACACTTCATGAGATCCCATGATTCTGATGTTTGGCATATTGTAAGAAATGGCTATTCTGCACTCACAAAAGTTGAAAATGGAGTAATTGTGCCGAAGGCAAAGAATTTATGGCTACCCGGAGAAAAAAAGTTAGATCAATTAAATGGTAAGGCCATAAACATGTTTTTATGTACTCTTTTCATTAATGAATTAAACATACACAGTGCCTGCAACACTGCAAAGGAGAAATGGGATAACCTAGAACATACTAATGAAGACAGAAAGCAAGTAAATGAAACAAAGTTGTGAATGCTGGAGGAATCCTATGATTCCTTTAGAATTAGTGAGAACGAAGACAACTCAGTTGCCATAACACGCTTCACCAAGATTGTTAAAGAGATGAATAAGCTGGGTGAGGTGCTCCCACAAGCAAAAACAATTGGAAACTTCCTTAGGGGACATGTTTGATAAGGAAAATTCTTTCAATCGCCCTCCCGTGCTCAAGGGCAAAAATTACTTGCACTGGAAAACAAGAATAAGATACTTCATGAGATCTCATGATTCTGATGTTTTGGATATTGTAAGAAAAGGCTATTCTGCACCTACAAAGGTTGAAAATTGAGTAATTGTGCCGAAGCCAAAGAATGTATCGCTACCCGGAGAAAAGAAGTTATAGCAATTAAATGAGAAGGCCGTAAACATGCTTTTTTAGAGTCTTTCAATTAATGAATTCAACGGACATAGTGCCTCCAACACTGCCAAAGAGAAATGGGATAACCTAGAAGTTACTCATGAAGACAGAAAGCAAGTAAAGGAAACTAAGTGGAGAATGCTGGAGGAATCCTATGATGCCATCAGAATTAGTGAGAACGAAGACATCTCAGATGCCACAACACGCTTCATCAAGATTATTAAAGAGATGAAGAAGCTGGCTGAGGTGCTCCCACAACCAAAACCAATTGGGACGTTTTTTACGAGACATGTTTGATGAAGAAAATTTGGTGAATCACCCTCCCCTGTTCAATGAGATCCCGTGATTCATATGTTTGGGATATTGTAAGAAATAGTTATTTTGCACCCATAAAGGTTGAAAATGGAGTAGATGTGCCGAAGGCAAAGAATATATGGCTACCCGGAGAAAAGAAGTTAGAGCAATTAAATGACAAGGCTACAAACATGCTTTTCTCTACTCTTTTCATCAATGAATTCAATAGGCATAGTACCTTGAACACTGCCAAGGAGAAATGGGATAACATAAAAGTTACTCATGAGGATAGAAAATAAATAAAGAAAACAGAGTTGAGAATGCTGGAGGAATCCTATGATGCCTTGAGAATTAGTGAGAACGAAGATATCTCAGATGCCATAACACGCTTCACCAAGATTGTTAAAGAGATGAAGAAGTTGGGTGAGGTGCTACCACAAGGGAAACACAATTGGAAAATTCCTTATGGGACATGTTTGACGAAGAAAATTTTGTGAATCGCCCTCCCATGTTCAAGGGCGGAAATTAATTGCACTGGAAAACAAGAATAAGATACCATGAGATCCCGTGATTCTGATGTTTGGGATATTGTAAGAAATGACTATTCTGCAACCACAAAGGTTGAAAATGGAGCAATTGTGCTGAAGGCAAATAATATATGGCTACCCCGAGAAGAGAAGTTAGAACAATTAAATGACAAGGCCATAAACATGCTTTTCTGTACTCTTTTCATTATTGAATTTAGCAGACATAGTGCCTGCAACACTGCAAACGAGAAATGGAATAACCTAGAAGTTAGTAATGAAGACAAAAAGAAAGTAAAGGAAACAAGGTTGAGAATGCTGGAGGAGTCCTATGATGTCTTCAGAATTAGTGAGAACGAAGACAACTCAAATGCAATAACACACTTCAACAAGATTATTAAAGAGATGAAGAAGCTGGGTGAGGTGCTCCCGCAAGCAAAAACAGTTGGGAAATTTCTTAGGAGACATCTATGATGAAGAAAATTCTGTGAATCGCCCTCCATTGTTCAAGGCCAGAAACTACTTGTGCTGGAAAACAAGAATAAGATACTTTAGGAGATCCCTTGATTATGATGTTTGAGATATTGTACGAAATGTCTATTTTGCATCCACAAAGGTTGAAAATGGAGTAATTGTGACAAACACAAAGAATTTATGGGTATCCAGAGAAAAAAAGTTAGAGCAATTAAATGACAAGGCAATAAACATGCTTTTATGTACTCTTCTCATTAATGAATTAAACATACATAGTGCCTCCAACACTGCAAATGAGAAATGGGATAACCTAGAAGTTACTAATGAAGACAGAAAGCAAGTAAAGGAAACAAAGCTGAGAATGCTGGGGGAGTCTTATAATGCCTTTAGAATTAGTGGGAACGAAGACATCTGAAATGCCATAACGCGCTTTACAAAGATTATTAAAGAGATGAAGAAGCTGCGTGAAGTGCTCCTACAAGCAAAAACAATTGGAAAAATTTCTTAGGGGACATCTATGACGAAGGAAATTATGTGAATCGTCCTCCTTCGTTCAAGGGTGGAAACTACTTGCGCTGGAAAATAAGAATAAGATACTTCATGAGATCCCATGATTACGATGTTTGAGATATTGTAAGAAATGGCTATTTTGCACCCACAAAGGTTGAAAATGGAGTAATTGTGCCGAAGGCAAAAAATGCGTGGCTACCCTGAGAAAAGAAGTTAGAGCACTTAAATGACAAGGCCATAAAAAATCCTTTTTGTAGTCTTTTCATCAATGAATTCAACAGACATAGTGCTTACAACACTGCCAAGTAGAAATGGGATAACGTAGAAGTTACTCATGAAGACAGAAATCAAGTAAAGAAAACAAACTTGAGAATGCTGGAGGAATCCTATGATGCCTTCAGAATTAGTAAGAATGAAGACAACTCAGATGCAATAACACGCTTCACCATGATTATTAAATAGATGAAGAAGTTGGGTGAGGTGCTCCGAGAAACAAAAACAATTAGAAAATTCCTTAAGGGACATGTTTGATGAAGAAAATTTTGTGAATCGCCCTCCTTGTTCAAAGGCGAAAATTACTTGCACTGAAAAAAAAAAGAATAAGATACTTCATGAGATCCCGTGATTCTGATGTTTGGGATATTGTAAGAAATGGCTATTCTACAACCAGAAAGGTTGAAAATGGAGTAATTGTGTCAAAGGCAAAGAATATATGGCTACCCTGAGAAAAGAAGTTAAAGCAATTAAATGACAAGGCCATAAAAATGCTTTTCTTTAGTCTTTTCATTAATGAATTCAGTAGACGTAGTGCCTTAAATATTGCCAAAGAGAAATGGGATAACCTAAGAGTTACTAATCAATACAGAAAGCAAGTAAAGGAAGCAAAGTTGGGAATGCTGGAGGAGTCCTTTGATGTCTTCAGAATTAGTGAGAACGAAGACATCTGAAGTGCCATAACGCGCTTCACAAAGATTATTAAAGAGATGAAGAAGCTGGGTGAAGTGCTCCTACAAGCAAAAACAATTGGAAAATTTCTTAGGGGACATCTATGACAAAGGAAATTATGTGAATCGTCCTCCTTTGTTCAAGGGTGGAAACTACTTGCGCTGGAAAATAAGAATAAGATACTTCATTAGATCCCATGATTATGATGTTTGAGATATTGTAAGAAATGGCTATTTTGCACCCACAAAGGTTGAAAATGGAGTAATTGCACCGAAGGCAAACAATGTGTGGCTACCGGGAGAAACTAAGTTAGAGCAATTAAATGACAAGGCCATAAACATGCTTTTCTGTACTCTTTTCATTAATGAATAAAACAGACATAGTGCCTGCAACACTGCAAAGGAGAAATGGGATAACTTAGAAGTTACTAATGAAGACAAAAGGAGAGTAAAAGAAACAAAGATGAGAATGCTGGAGGAATCCTATGATGCCTTTAGAATTAGTGAGAACGAAGACATCTCAGATGCCACAACACGCTTCACCAAGATTATTAAAGAGATGACGAAGCTGTGTGAGGTGCTCCCATAGGCAAAAACAATTGAGAAATTCCTTAGGGGACATGTTTGATGAAGAAACTTCTGTGAAATTACTTGCACTGGAAAACAAGAATAAGATACTGCATGAGATCCCATGGTTATGATGTTTGGGATATTGTATGAAATGGCTATTTTGCCCCCAGAAAGGTTGAAAATGGAGTAATTGTGCCGAAGGCAAAGAATGTATGGCTAACCGGAAAAAAGAAGTTAGAGCAATTAAATGACAAGGCCATAAACATGCTTTTCTGTACTCTTTTCATTAATTAATTCAGCAAACATAGTGCCTGCAACACTACCAAGGAGAAATGGGATAACGTACAAGTTCCTCATGAAGACAGAAAACAAGTAAAGAAAAAAAAGTTGAGAATGCTGGAAGATTGCTATGATGCCTTCAGAATTAGTAAGAACGAAGACACGTCAGATGCCATAACACGTTTCACTAAGATTATTATAGAAGCGAAGAAGCTGGGTGAGGTGCTCCCACAAGCAAAAATAAAATGGAAAATTCCTTAGGGGACATGTTTGATGAAGAAAAAAAATACTATGAATCGCCCTCCCTTGTTCAATTGTGAAAATTACTTGCATTAGAAAACAAGAATAAGATACTTCATGAGATCCCATGATTCTCATGTTTTGGATATTGTAAAAAATGGCTATTCTGCAACTACAATGGTTGAAAATGGAGTAATTGTGCCGAAGGCAAAGAATGTATGGCTACCCGGAGAAAAGAAGTTAGATAAATTAAATGACAAGGCCATAAAAATACTTTTCTGTAGTCTTTTCATTAATGAATTCAGCAAACATAATGCCTGCAACACTGCAAAGGAGAAATGGGATTACGTAGAAGTTACTTATAAAGACAGAAAGCAAGTAAAGAAAACAAAGTTGAGAATGCTGGAGGAGTCTTTTGATGCTTTTGGAATAAGTGAGAACGAAGACATCTCAGATACCACAACACGCTTCACCAAGATTATTAAGGAGAAGAAAAAGCTGGGTGAGGTGCTCCCACAAGCAAAAACAATTGGGAAATTCCTTAGGTGACATGTTTGATGAAGGAAATTATGTGAATCACACTCAACTGTTCAAGGACGGAAATTACTTGCACTGGAAAACAAGAATAAGATACTTCATTAGATCCAATGGTTATGATATTTGGGATATTGTAAGAAATGGCTATTCTGCACCCGCAAAGGTAAAAAATGGAGTAATTGCGCCGAAGGCAAAGAATTTATGGCTACCCGGAGAAAAGAAGTTAGAGAAATTAAATGACAAGGCCAAAAAGATGATTTTCTGTAGTCTTTTCATTAATGAATTCAGCAGACATAGTGCCTGCAATACTTGAAAAGAGAAATGGGATAACGTAGAAGTTACTCATGAAGACAGAAAGCAAGTAAAGAAAACAAAGTTGAGAATGCTGGAGGAATCCTATGATGCCTTTAGAATTAGTGACAACGAAGACATCTCAGGTACTACAACACGCTTCACCAAGACTATTAAAGAGATGAAGAAGGTGGGGGAGGTGCTCCCACAAGCAAAAACAATTGGAAAATTCCTTAGGGCACATGTTTGATGAAGAAACTTCTGTGAATCGCCCTCCCCTGTTCAAGGGCGGAAATTACTTGCACTGGAAAACAAGAATAAGATACTTCATGAGATCCCATGATTCTCATGTTTTGGATATAGCAAAAAATGGCTATTCTGCAACTACAATGGTTGAAAATGGAGTAATTGTGCCGAAGGCAAAGAATGTATGGCTACCCGGAGAAAAGAAGTTAGAGCAATTAAATGACAAGGCCATAAACATGCTTTTTTGTACTCTTTTCATTAATTAATTCAGCAAACGTAGTGCCTGCAACACAGCCAAGGAGAAATGGGATAACGTACAAGTTACTCATGAAGACAGAAAACAAGTAAAGAAAAAAAAGTTGAGAATGCCGGAGGATTGCTATGATGGCTTCAGAATTAGTAAGAACGAAGACATCTCAGATGCCATAACACGTTTCAGTAAGATTATTAAAGAAATGAAGAAGCTGGGTGAGGTGCTCCCACAAATAAAAACAATTGCGAAATTCCATAGGGGACATGTTTGATGAAGAAAAAAACTTCTATGAATCGCCCTTCACTGTTCAATAGCGAAAATTACTTGCACTAGAAAACAAGAACAAGATACTTCATGAGATCCCATGATTCTCATGTTTTGGGTATTGTAAAAAATGGCTATTCTGCAACTACAATGGTTGAAAATGGAGTAATTGTGCCGAAGGCAAAGAATGTATGGCTACCTGGAGAAAAGAAGTTAGAGAAAATAAATGACAAGGCCATAAAAATACTTTTCTGTAGTCTTTTCATTAATGAATTCAGCAGACATAATGCCTGTAACACTGCAAAGGAGAAATGGGATTACGTAGAAGTTACTCATAAAGACAGAAAGCAAGTAAAGAAAACAAAGTTGAGAATGGTGGAGGAGTCCTTTGATTCCTCTGGAATAAGTGAGAACGAAGACATCTCAGATACCACAACACGCTTCACCAAGATTATTAAGGAGAAGAAAAAGCTGGTTAAGGTGCTCCCACAAGCAAAAACAATTGGGAAATTCCATAGAGGACAGGTTTGATGAAGGAAATTATGTGAATCACCCTCTACTGTTCAAGGACGAAAATTACTTGCACTGGAAAACACGAATAAGATACTTCATTAATTCCCATGGTTATGATGTTTGGGACATTGTAAGAAATGGCTATTCTGCGCCCGCAAAGGTTGAAAATGGAGTCATTGTGCCGAAGGCAAAGAATGTATGGCAACCTGGAGAAAAGAAGTTAGAGAAATTAAATGACAAGGCCTTAAAAATGCTTTTCTGTAGTCTTTTCATCAATGAATTCAATAGACGTAGTGCCTGTAACACTGATAAGGAGATATGGGATAACGTAGAAGTTACTCATGAAGACAGAAATCAAGTAAAGAAAAAAAAGTTGAGAATGCTGGAGGAATCCCATGATACATTTAGAATTAGTGAGAACGAAGACATGTAGATACCACAACACGCTTCACCAAGATTATTAAAGCGATGAAGAAGCTGGGTGAGGTGCTCCCACAAGCAAAAGCAATTGGAAAACTCCTTAGGGGACATGTTTGATGAATAAACTTCTGTGAATCGCCGTCCCCTATTCATGGGCGGGAATTACTTGCACTGGAAAACAAAAATAAGATGCTTCACGAGATCCCATGATTTTGATATTTGGGATATTGTAAGAAATGGCTATTCTACGCCCGCAAATGTTGAGAATGGAGTAATTGTGCCGAAGGCAAAGAATGTATGGCAACCCGGAGAAAATAAGTTAGAGAAATTAAATGACAAGGCCAAAAAGATGCTTTTCTGTAGTTTTTTCATTAATTAATTCAGCGGACATAGTGCCTGCAACACTGCAAAAGAGAAATGGGATAACGTAGAAGTTACTCATGAAGACAGAAAGCAACTAAAGAAAACAAAGTTGAGAATGCTGGAGGAATCCTATGATGCCTTTAGAATTGGTGACAACGAAGACATCTCAGATACTATAACACGCTTCACCAAGACTATTAAAGAGATGAAGAAGGTGGGGGAGGTGCTCCCACAAGCAAAAACAATTGGAAAATTCCTTAGGGGACATGTTTGATGAAGAAACTTCTATGAATCGCCCTCCCCTGTTCAAGGGCGGAAATTACTTGCACTGGAAAATAAGAATAAGATACTTCATGAGATCCCATGATTTTGATGTTTGGGATATCGTAAGAAATGGCTATTCTGCGCCCGCAAAGGTTGAAAATGGAGTAATTGTGCCGAAGGCAAAAAATGTATAGCAAAGAAGTTAGAGCAATTAATTTACAAGGCCGTAAAGATGCTTTTCTATTGTCTTTTCATCAATGAATTCAACAAACATAGTGCCTGCAACACTGCCAAGGAGAAATGGGATAACGTAGAAGTTACTCATGAAGACATAAATCAAGTGAAGAAAACAAAGTTGATAATGCTGGAGGAGTCCTATGATGCCTTTAGAATTAGTGAGAACGAAGACATCTTAGATACCACAACACGCTTCACCAAGATTATTAAGGAGAAGAAGAGGTTGAGTGAGGTGCTGCCACGAGCAAAAACAATTAGGAAATTCCTTAGGGGACATGTTTGATGAAGGAAATTATGTGACTCACCCTCAACTGTTCAAGGACGGAAATTACTTGCACTGGAAAACAAGAATAAGATACTTCATGAGATCCCATGGTCATGATGTGTGGGATATTGTAAGAAATGGCTATTTTTCACCCACAAAGGTTGAAAATGGAGCAATTGTGCCGAAGGCAAAGAATGTATGACTACCCGGAGAAAATAAGTTAGAGAAATTGAATGACAAGGCCATAAAAATGCTTTTCTGTAGTCTTTTCATTAATGAATTCAGTAAACATAGTGCCTGCAACACTGCAAAGGAAAAATGGGATAACCTAAAAGTTACTAATGAAGAGAAAAAGAAAGTAAAGGAAACAAAGTTGAGAATGCTGGTGGAATCCTATGATGCCTTTAGAATTAGTGACAACGAAGACATCTCAGATACTACAACACGCTTCACCAAGACTACTAAAGAGATAAAGAAGGTGGGGGAGGTGCTCCCATAAGCAAAAACAATTGGAAAATTCCTTAGGGGACATGTTTGATGAAGAAACTTCTGTGAATCGCCCTCCCCTGTTCAAGGGCGGAAATTACTTGCACTGGAAAACAAGAATAAGATACTTCATGAGATCCCATGATTTTGATGTTTGGGATATTGTAAGAAATGGCTATTCTGCGCCCGCAAAGGTTGAAAATGGAGTAATTGTGCCGAAGGCAAAGAATGTATGGCTACCCGGAGAAAAGAAGTTAGAACAATTAAATGACAAGGCCATAAAGATGCTTTTCTATTGTCTTTTCATCAATGAATTCAACAGACATAGTGCCTGCAATACTGCCAAGGAGAAATGGGATAACGTAGAAGTTACTCATGAAGACAGAAATCAAGTGAAGAAAACAAAGTTGAGAATGCTAGAGGAGTCCTATGATGCCTTTAGAATTAGTGAGAACAAAGACATCTTAGATACCACAACAAGCTTCACCAAGATTATTAAGGAGAAGAAGAAGCTGAGTGAGGTGCTGCCACGAGCAAAAACAATTAGGATATTCCTTAGGGACATGTTTGATGAAGGAAATTATGTGAATCACCGTCAACTATTCAAGGACGGTAATTACTTGCACTGGAAAACGAGAATAAGATAATTCATGAGATCCCATGGTCATGATGTTTGGGATATTGTAAGAAATGGCTATTTTGAATCCCCAAAGGTTGAAAATGGAGTAATTGTGCCGAAGGCAAAGAATGTATAACTACCCGGAGAAAAGAAGTTAGAGAAATTGAATGACAAGGCCATAAAAATGCTTTTCTGTAGTCTTTTCATTAATGAATTCAGTAAACATAGTGCTTACAACACTGCAAAGGAGAGATGAGATAACCTAGAAGTTACTAATGAAGAGAGAAAGAAAGTAAAGGAAACAAAGTTGAGAATGTTGGAGGAATCCTACGATGCCTTTAGAATTAGTGAGAACGAAGACATCTCAGATGCCACGACACGCTTCACCAAGATTATTAAAGGGATGAAGAAGCTGGGTGAGGTGCTCCCACAAGCAAAAAGAATTGGGAAATTCCTTAGGGGACATGTTTGATGAAGAAACTTTTGTGAATTGCCCTTCCCTGTTCAAGGGCGGAAATTATTTGCACTGGAAAACAAGAATAAGATACTTCATGAGATCTCATGATTTTGATCTTTGGGATGTTGTAAGAAATTGCTATTCTGCGCCCGCAAAAGTTGAAAATGGAGTAATTGTGCCGAAGGCAAAGAATGTATGGCGAACCGGAGAAAAGAAGTTTGAGCAATTAAATGATAAGGCCATAAAAATGCTTTTCTGTACACTTTTCATTAATTAATTCACCAGACATCGTGCCTGCAACACTGCCAATGAAAAATGGGATAACGTACGTAGAAGTTCCTCGTGAAGACAGAAAGCACGTAAACAAAACAAAGTTGAGAATGCTGGAGGAATGCTATGATGCCTTCCAAATTAGTAAGAACGAAGACATCTCAGATGCCATAACACGTTTCACTAAGATTATTAAAGAAATGAAGAAGCTGGGTGAGGTGGTCCCACAAGCAAAAACAATTGGGAAATTTTTTAGGGGATATGTTTGATGAAGAAAAAAATTCTATGTATCGCCGTCCCCGGTTAAATTGCAAAAATTACTTGCACTAGCAAACAAGAATAAGATACTTCATGAGATCCCATGATTCTCATGTTTTGGATATTGTAAAAAATGGCTATTCTGCACCTACAATGTTTTAAAGTTGAGTAATTGTGCCGAAGGCAAGGAATGTAAGGCTACACGGAGAAAAGAAGTTAGGGAAATTAAATGACAAGGCCATAAAAATGCTTTTCTGTAGTCTTTTTATTAATGAATTCAGCAGACATAGTGCATGCAACACTGCAAATATGAAATAGGATCGTTTATAAGTTACTCATGAAGACAGAAAGCAAGAAAACAAAAAAAAGTTGAGAATGCTGGAGGAATCCTATGATACCTTTAGAATAAGTGAGAACGAAGACATCTAGATACCCCAACACGCTTTACCAAGATTATTAAAGAGATGAAAAAGCTGGGTGAGGTGCTCCCACAAGCAAAAACAATTGGAAAATTCCTTAGGGGATAACGTAGAAGTTACTCATGAAGACAGAAAGCAAGTAAAGAAAACAAAGTTGAGAATGCTGGAGGAATCCTATGATGCCTTTAGAATTAGTGACAACGAAGACATCTCAGATACTACAACACGCTTCACCAAGACTATTAAAGAGATGACGAAGGTGGGGGAGGTGCTCCCACAATCAAAAACAATTGGAAAACTCCTTGAGGGACATGTTTGATGAAGAAACTTCTGTGAATCGCCCTCCCGTATTCATGGACAGAAATTACTTGCACTGGAAAAGAAGTATAAGATACTTCATGAGATCCCATGATTTTGATGTTTGGGATATTGTAAGAAATGGCTATTTTGCGCCCGCAAAGGTTGAAAATGGAGTAATTGTGCCGAAGGCAAAGAATGTATGGCTACCCGGATAAAAGAAGTTAGAGCAATTAAATGACAAGGCCATAAAGATGCTTTTTTGTTGTCTTTTCATCAATGAATTCAACAGACATAGTGCCTGCAACACTGCCAAGGAGAAATGGTATAACGTACAAGTTACTCATGAAAACAGAAATCAAGTAAAGAAAACAAAGTTGAGAATGCTGGAGGAGTCCTATGATGCCTTTAGAATTAGTGAGAACGAAGACATCTTAGATATCACAACACGCTTCACCAAGATTATTAAGGAGAAGAAGAAGCTGAGTGAGGTGCTGCCACGAGCCAAAACAATTAGAAAATTCCTTAGCGGACATCTTTGATGAAGGAAATTATGTGAATCACCCTCAACTATTCAAAGACGGAAATTACTTGCACTGGAAAACAAGAATAAGATACTTCATGAGATCCCATGGTCATGATGTTTGGGATATTGTAAGAAATGGCTATTTTTCACCCACAAAGGTTGAAAATGGAGTAATTGTGCCGAAGGCAATCAATGTATGACTACCCGGAGAAAAGAAGTTAGAGAAATTGAATGACAAGGCCATAAAAATGCTTTTCTGTAGTCTTTTCATTAATGAATTCAGTAAACATAGTGCCTGCAACACTGCAAAGGAAAAATGGGATAACCTAGAAGTTACTAATGAAGAGAGAAAGAAAGTAAAGGAAACAAAGTTGAGAATGTTGGAGGGATCCTATGATGCCTTTAGAATTTGTGAGAACGAAGACATCTCAGATGCCACACCACGCTCCACCAAGATCATTAAAGAGATGAAGAAGCTGGGTGAGGTGCTCCCACAAGCAAAAACAATTGGGAAATTCCTTAGGGGACATGTTTGATGAAGAAACTTCTGTGAATCACCCTCCCCTGTTCAAGGGCGGAAATTGCTTGCACTGGAAAACAAGAATAAGATACTTCATGACATCCCATGATTTCGATGTTTGGGATATTGTAAGAAATGGCTATTCTGCGCCCGCAAAGGTTGAAAATGGAGTAATTGTGCCGAAGGCAAAGAATGTATGGCTAACCGGAGAAAAGAAGTTAGAGAAATTGAATGACAAGGCCATAAAAATGCTTTTCTGTAGTCTTTTCATTAATGAATTCAGTAAACATAGTGCTTCCAACACTACAAAGGAAAAATGGGATAACCTAGAAGTTACTAATGAAGACAGAAAAAAAGTAAAGGAAACAAAGTTGAGAATGCTGGAGGAATCCTATGATGCCTTTAGAATTAGTGAAAACGAAGACATCTCAGATGCCACAACACGCTTCACCAAGATTATTAAAGAGATGAAGAAGTTGGGTGAGGTGCTCCCACAAGCAAAAACAATTGGGAAATTCCTTAGGGGACATGTTTGATGAAGAAACTTCTGTGAATCGCCCTCCCATGTTCAAGGGCGGAAATTATTTGCACTGGAAAACAAGAATAAGATACTTCATGAGATCCCATGATTTTGATGTTTGGGATATTGTAAGAAACTGCTATTCTACGCCCGCAAAGGTTGAAAATGGAGAAATTGTGCCGAAGGGAAAGAATGTATGGCTAACCGGAGAAAAGAAGTTAGAACAATTAAATGACAAGGCCATAAACATGCTTTTCTGTACTCTTTTCAATAATTAATTCAGCAGACATCGTGCCTTCAACACTGCCAAGGAAAAATTAGATAACGTACGTAGAAGTTCCTCGTGAAGACAGAAAGCACGTAAAGAAAACAAAGTTGAGAATGCTGGAGGAATGCTATGATGCCTTTAGAATTAGTGAGAACGAAGACATCTCAGATGCCACAACACGCTTCTCCAAGATTATTAAAGAAATGAAGATGCTGGGTGACATGGTCCCACAAGTACTATTTTTATTAATTAATTCAGTAGACATAGTGCCTGCAACACTGCCAAGGAGAAATCGGATAATGTAAAAGTTCCACATGAAGACATAAAGCAAGTAAAGAAAACAAAGTTGAGAATGTTGGAGGAATGGTATGATGCCTTCTGAATTAGTAAGAACGAAGACATGTCAGATGCCATAACACGTTTCATTAAGATTATTAAAGAAATTAAGAAGCTGGGTGAGGTGCGCCCACAAAAAAAAAACAATTGAGAAATTTCATAGGGGACATGTTTGATGAAAAAAAAAATTCTATGAATCGCCCTCCCTTGTTCAGTTGCGAAAATTGCTTGCACTAGAAAACAAAAATTAGATACTTCATGAGATCCCATGATTCTCATGTTTTGGATATTGTAAAAAATTGCTATTCTGCACCTACAATGGTTGAAAATGGAGTAATTGTGCCGAAGGTAAAGAATGTATGGCTACCCGGAGAAAAGAAGTTAGAGAAATTAAATGACAAGGCCATAAAAATGCTTTTCTGTAGTATTTTCATTAATAAATTCAACAGACATAGTGCCTGCAACACTGTAAAGGAGAAATGGAATAACGTAAAAGTTACTCATGAAGACATAAAACAAGTAAAGAAAACAAAGTTGAGAATGCTGGAGGAATCCTATGATGCCTTTAGAATTAGTGAGAACGAAGACATCTCTGATACCACAACACGCTTCGCCAATATTATTAAAGAGATGAAGAAGCTGGGGGAGGTGCTCCACAAGCAAAAACAATTGGATAATTCCTTAGGGGACACGTTTGATGAAGAAACTTTTGTGAATCGCCCTCCTCTGTTCAAGGGCGGAAATTGCTTGCACTGGAAAACGAGAATAAGATACTTCATGAGATCCCATGATTTCGATGTTTGGGATATTGTAAGAAATGGCTATTCTGCGCCCGCAAAGGTTGAAAATGGAGTAATTGTGCCGAAGGCAAAGAATGTATGGCTACCCGAAGAAAAGAAGTTAGAGAAATTAAATGACAAGGCCATAAAAATGCTTTTTTGTAGTCTTTTCATTAATGAATTCAGCAGACATAGTGTCTGCAACACAGCAAAGGAGAAATGGGATAACGTAGAAGTTACTCACGAAGACCGAAAGCAAATAAAGAAAACAAAGTTGAGAATGCTGGAGGAATCCTATGATGGCTTTAGAATTAGTGAGAACGAAGACATCTCAGATACCACAACACGCTTCACCAAGATTATTAAAGAGATGAAGAAGCTGGGGGAGATGCTCCCACAAGCAAAAACAATTCGAAAATTCCTTAGGGGACATGTTTCATGAAAAAAATTTCTGTGAATCGCCCACCCCTGTTCAAGGTTGGAAATTACTTGCACTCGAAAACAAGAATAAGATACTCCATGAGATCCCATGATTTTGATGTTTGGTATATTGTAAGAAATGGCTATTCTGCGCCCGTAAAGGTTGAAAATGGAGTAATTGTGCCGAAGGCAAAGAATGTATGGCTACCAGGAGAAAAGAAGTTAGAGCAATTAAATGACAAGGCCATAAAGATGTTTTTTTGTTGTCTTTTCATCAATGAATTCAACAGACATAGTGCCAGCAACACTGCAAAGGAAAAATGGGATAACGTAGAAGGTACTCATGAAGACAGAAAGCAAGTAAAGAAAACAAAGTTGAGAATGCTGGAGGAATCCTATGATGCCTTTAGAATTAGTGAGAACGAAGACATCTCAGATACCACAACACGCTTCACCACGATTATTAAAGAGATGAAGAAGTTAGGGACGGTGCTCCCACAAGCAAAAATGATTGGGAAAATCCTTAGGGGACATGTTTGATGAAGAAACTTCTGTGAATCGCCCTCCCCTGTTCAAGGGCAGAAATTAGTTGCACTGGAAAGCAAGAATATGATCCTTCATGAGATCCCATGATTTTGATGTTTGGGATATTGTAAGAAATGGCTATTCTGCGCCCGCAAAGGTTGAAAATTGAGTAATTATGCCGAAGTCAAAGAATGTATGGCTAGCAGAAGAAAAGAAGTTAGAGAAATTAAATGACAAGGCCATAAAAATGATTTTCTGTAGTCTTTTCATTAATGAATTCAGCAGACATAGTCCTGCAACACTGCAAAGGAGAAATGGGATAACGTAGAAGTTACTCACGAAGACCGAAAGAAAATAAAGAAAACAAAGTTGAGAATGCTGGAGGAATCCTATGATGCCTTTAGAATTAGTGAGAACGAAGACATCTCAGATACCACAACATGCTTCCCCAAGATTATTAAAGAGATGAAGAAGCTGGGGGAGATGCTCCCACAAGCAAAAACAATTGGGAAATTCCTTAGGGGACATGTTTCATGAAGAAAATTATGTGAATCACCCTCAACAGTTCAAGGACGGAAACTACTTGCACTGGAAAACAAGAATAAGATACTTCATGATATCCCATGGTCATGATGTTTGGGATATTGTAAGAAATGGCTATTTTGCACCCACGAAGGTTGAAAATGGAGTAATTGTGCCGAAGGCAATGAATGTATGACTACCCGGAGAAATTGAATGACAAGGCCATAAAAATGTTTTTCTGTAGTCTTTTCATTAATGAATTCAGCAGACATAGTGCCTGCAACACTGCAAAGAAGAAATGGGATATCGTAGAAGTTACTCATGAAGACAGAAAGCAAGTAAAGAAAACAAAGTTGAGAATGTTGGAGGAATCCTATGATGCCTTTAGAATTAATGAGAAGGAAGACATCTCAAATACCACAACACGCTTCACCAAGATTATTAAAGAGATGAAGAAGCTGGGGGAGGTGCTCCCACAAGCAAAAACAATTGGAAAATTCCTTAGGGGACATGTCTGATTAAGAAACTTCTGTGAATCGCCCACCCCTGTTCAAGGACGGAAATTACTTGCACAGGAAAACAAGAATAAGATACGTTATGATATCCCATGGTGATGATGTTTGGGATATTGTAAGAAATGGCTATTTTTCACCCACAAATGTTGAAAATTGAGTAATTGTGCCGAAGGCAAAGAATGTATGGCTACCTGGAGAAAGGAAGTTAGAGAAATTAAATGACATGGCCATAAAAATGCTTTTCTGTAGTCTTTTCATTAAAAGAATTCAGCAGACATAGTGCCTGCAACACTGCAAAGGAGACTAGGATAACCTTGAAGTTACTAGTGAAGACAGAAAGAAAGTAAAGGAAACAAAGTTGAGAATGCTGGATGAATCCTTTGATGCCATTAGAATTAGTGAGAACGAAGACATCTCAGACGCCACAACACCCTTCACCAAGATTATTAAGGAGATGAAGAAGCTGGGTGAGGTGCTCCCACAAGTAAAAACAATTGGGAAATTCCTTAGAGGACATGTTTGATGAAGAAACATCTATGAATCGCCCTCCCCTGTTCAAGGGCGGTAATTACTTGCACTAGAAAACAAGAATAAGATCCTTCATGAGATCTCATGATTTTGATGTTTGGGATATTGCAAGAAATGGCTATTTTGCGCCCGCAAAGGTTGAAAATGGAGTAATTGTGCCGAAGGCAAAAAATGTATGGCTACCAGGAGAAAAGAAGTTAGAGAAATTAATTGACAAGGCCATAAAGATGCTTTTCTGTTGTCTTTTCATCAATGAATTCAACAGACATAGTGCCTGCAACACTGCAAAGGAGAAATGGGATATCGAAGAAGTTACTCATGAAGACAGAAAGCAAGTAAAGAAAACAAAGTTGAGAATGCTCGAGGAATCCTATGATGCCTTTAAAATTAGTGAGGACGAAGACATCTCAGATACACAACACGCTTCACCAAGACTATTAAGGAGATGAAGAAGTTGGGGGATGTGCTCCCACAAGCAAAAACAATTGGGAAATTCCTTAGGGGACATGTTTGGTGAAGAAACTTCTGTGAATCACCTTCTCCTGTTCAAGGGCGGAAATTACTCGCACTGGAAAATAAGAATAAGATACTTCAGGAGATCCCATGATTTTGATGTTTGGGATATTGTAAGAAATGGTTATTTTGCGCTGCAAAGGTTGAAAATGGAGTAATTGTGCCGAAGGCAAAGAATGTATGGCTACCCAGAAAAAAGATATTAGAGCAATTAAATGACAAGTCCATAAACATGCTTTTCTGTACTATTTTCATTAATTAATTCAGCAGACATAGTGCCTGCAACACTGCCAAGGAGAAATGTGATAATATACGTGAAAGTTCCTCGTGAAGACTGAAAGCATGTAAAGAAAACAAAGTTGAGAATGCTGGAAGAATCCTATGATGGCTTTAGAATTAGTGAGAACGAAGACATCTCAGATACCACAACACGCTTCACCAAGATTATTAAAGAGATGAAGAAGCTGGGTGAGGTGCTCCCAAAAGCAAAAACAATTGGGAAATTCCTTAGGGGACATGTTTGATGAAAAACTTCTGTGAATCGCCCTCCGCTGTTCAATTGCGAAAATTACTTGCACTGGAAAACAAGAATTAGATACTTCCTGAGATCCCATTATTCTCACGTTTTGGATATTGTAAGAAATGGCTATTCTGCACCTACAAAAGTTGAAAATTGAGTAATTGTGCCGAAGGGAAATAATGTATGGCTGCCCGGAGAAAAGAAGTTAGAGAAATTAAATGACAAGGAAATAAAAATGCTTTTCTGTTGTTTTTTCATGAATGAATTCAGCAGACATAGTTTTTGCAACACTGCAAAGGAGAAATGGGATAACGTAGAAGTTACTCATTAAGACAGAAAGCAAGTAAAGGAAACAAAGTTGAGAATGCTGGAGGAATCCTATGATGCCTTTAGAATTAGTGAGAACGAATACATCTCAGATGCCATAACACGCTTCACCAAGATTATTAAAGGATGAAGAAGCAGGGTGAGGTGCTCCCACAAGCAAAAACAATTGAAAAATTCCTTAGGGGACATGTTTGATGAAGGAAATACTGTAAATCGCCCTCCACTGTTCAAGGACGAAAATTACTTGCATTGGAAAATAAGAATAAGATACTTTATGAGATCCCATGATTATGATGTTTTGGATATTGTAAGAAATGGCTATTATGCACCCACAAAGGTTGAAAATGGAGTAATTGTGCCGAAGGCAAAGAATGTGTGGCTACCTGGAGTAAAGAAGTTAGCGCAATTAAATGACAAGGCAATAAAAATTCTTTTCTATATTCTTTTCATCAATGAATTCAACAGACATAATGCCTGCAACACTGCCAAGGAGACATGGGATAACGTAGAAGTTAGTCATGAAGACAAAAAGCAAGGAAAGAAAACAAAGTTGAGAATGTTGGAGGAATCCTATGATGCCTTCAGAATTAGTGAAAACGAAGACAACTCAGATGCAATAACACGCTTCATCATTATTATTAAATAGATGAAGAAGCTTGGTGAGGTGCTCCCACAAACAAAAACAATTGGACAATTCCTTTGGGGACATGGTTGATGAAGAAAATTCTTTGAATCGCCCTCCTCTGTTTAAGGGCGGAAATTACTTGTACTAGAAAATAAGAATAAGATAGTTCATGAGATCCCGTGATTCTGATGTTTAAGATACTGTAAGAAATGGCTATTCAGCAACCACAAAGGTTGAAAATGGAGTAATTGTGCCGAAGGCAAAGAATGTGTGGCTTCCCGGAGTAAAGAAGTTAGAGCAATTAAATGACAAGGCATAGTGCCTGCAACACTGCCAAGAAAACATGGGATAACGAAGAAGTTACTCATGAAGACAGAAAGCAAGTAAAGAAAACAAAGTTGAGAATGCTGGAGGAATCCTATGATGCCTTCAGAATTAGTGAAAACAAAGACAACTCAAATGCAATAACACACTTCATCATGATTATTAAATAGATGAAGAAGCTTGGTGAGGTGCTCCCACAAACAAAAACAATTGGAAAATTCCTTAGGGGACATGTTTGATGAAGAAAATTCTGTGAATCGCCCTCCCCTAATTAAGGGTGGAAATTACTTGTACTAGAAAACAAGAATAAGATACTTAATGAGATCCCGTCATTCTGATGTTTAGGATATTGCAAGAAATGGCTATTCAGCAACCACAAAGGTTGAAAATGGAGTAATTGCGCCGAAGGCAAAGAATATATGGCTACTCGGAGAAAAGAAGTTAGAGCAATTAAATGACAAGGCCATAAACATGCTTTTCTGTACTCTTTTCATTAATGAATTCAGCAGACATAGTGCCTGCAACACTGCCAAGGATAAATGAGATAACATATGTGGAAGTTCCTCGTGAAGACATAAAGCAGGTAAAGAAAACAAAGTTGAGAATGCTGGAGGAATGCTAGGATGCCTTCAGAATTAGTGAGAACGAAGACATCGCAGATGCCATAACTCGTTTCACTAAGATTATTAAAGAGATGAAGAAGCTGGGTGAGGTGCTCCCACAAGCAAAAACAATTGGGGAATTCCTTAGGGGACATGTTTGATGAAAAAACTTCTGTGAATCGCCCTCCGCTATTCAATTGCGAAAATTACATGCACTAGAAAACAAGAATAAGATACTTCATGAGATCCCAAGATTCTCATGCTTTGGATATTGTAAGAAATGACTATTTTGCACCTACAAAGGTTGAAAATGGAGTAATTGCGCCGAAGGCAAAGAATGTATGGCTACTGGGAGAAAAGAAGTTAGAGCAATTAAATGACAAGGCCATAAACATGTTTTTTTGTACTCTTTTCATTAATGAATAAAATAGACATAGTGCCTGCAACACTGCAAAGAAGAAATGGGAAAACCTTGAAGTTACTAATGAAGACAGAAAGAAAGTAAAGGAAACAAAGTTGAGAATGTTGGAGGAATCCTATGATGCCTTTGGAATTAGTGAGAACGAAGACATCTCAGATGCCACAACACGCTTCACCAAGATTATTAAAGAGATGAAAAAGCTGGGTGAGGTGCTCCCACAAGCAAAAACAATTGGGAAATTCCTTAGGGGACATGTTTGATGAAGAAACTTCTGTGAATCGCCCTCCCATGTTCAAGGGCGGAAATTATTTGCACTGGAAAACAAGAATAAGATACTTCATGAGATCCCATGATTTTGATGTTTGGGATATTGTAAGAAACTGCTATTCTACGCCCGCAAAGGTTGAAAATGGAGAAATTGTGCCGAAGGGAAAGAATGTATGGCTAACCGGAGAAAAGAAGTTAGAACAATTAAATGACAAGGCCATAAACATGCTTTTCTGTACTCTTTTCAATAATTAATTCAGCAGACATCGTGCCTTCAACACTGCCAAGGAAAAATTAGATAACGTACGTAGAAGTTCCTCGTGAAGACAGAAAGCACGTAAAGAAAACAAAGTTGAGAATGCTGGAGGAATGCTATGATGCCTTTAGAATTAGTGAGAACGAAGACATCTCAGATGCCACAACACGCTTCTCCAAGATTATTAAAGAAATGAAGATGCTGGGTGACATGGTCCCACAAGTACTATTTTTATTAATTAATTCAGTAGACATAGTGCCTGCAACACTGCCAAGGAGAAATCGGATAATGTAAAAGTTCCACATGAAGACATAAAGCAAGTAAAGAAAACAAAGTTGAGAATGTTGGAGGAATGGTATGATGCCTTCTGAATTAGTAAGAACGAAGACATGTCAGATGCCATAACACGTTTCATTAAGATTATTAAAGAAATTAAGAAGCTGGGTGAGGTGCGCCCACAAAAAAAAAACAATTGAGAAATTTCATAGGGGACATGTTTGATGAAAAAAAAAATTCTATGAATCGCCCTCCCTTGTTCAGTTGCGAAAATTGCTTGCACTAGAAAACAAAAATTAGATACTTCATGAGATCCCATGATTCTCATGTTTTGGATATTGTAAAAAATTGCTATTCTGCACCTACAATGGTTGAAAATGGAGTAATTGTGCCGAAGGTAAAGAATGTATGGCTACCCGGAGAAAAGAAGTTAGAGAAATTAAATGACAAGGCCATAAAAATGCTTTTCTGTAGTATTTTCATTAATAAATTCAACAGACATAGTGCCTGCAACACTGTAAAGGAGAAATGGAATAACGTAAAAGTTACTCATGAAGACATAAAACAAGTAAAGAAAACAAAGTTGAGAATGCTGGAGGAATCCTATGATGCCTTTAGAATTAGTGAGAACGAAGACATCTCTGATACCACAACACGCTTCGCCAATATTATTAAAGAGATGAAGAAGCTGGGGGAGGTGCTCCACAAGCAAAAACAATTGGATAATTCCTTAGGGGACACGTTTGATGAAGAAACTTTTGTGAATCGCCCTCCTCTGTTCAAGGGCGGAAATTGCTTGCACTGGAAAACGAGAATAAGATACTTCATGAGATCCCATGATTTCGATGTTTGGGATATTGTAAGAAATGGCTATTCTGCGCCCGCAAAGGTTGAAAATGGAGTAATTGTGCCGAAGGCAAAGAATGTATGGCTACCCGAAGAAAAGAAGTTAGAGAAATTAAATGACAAGGCCATAAAAATGCTTTTTTGTAGTCTTTTCATTAATGAATTCAGCAGACATAGTGTCTGCAACACAGCAAAGGAGAAATGGGATAACGTAGAAGTTACTCACGAAGACCGAAAGCAAATAAAGAAAACAAAGTTGAGAATGCTGGAGGAATCCTATGATGGCTTTAGAATTAGTGAGAACGAAGACATCTCAGATACCACAACACGCTTCACCAAGATTATTAAAGAGATGAAGAAGCTGGGGGAGATGCTCCCACAAGCAAAAACAATTCGAAAATTCCTTAGGGGACATGTTTCATGAAAAAAATTTCTGTGAATCGCCCACCCCTGTTCAAGGTTGGAAATTACTTGCACTCGAAAACAAGAATAAGATACTCCATGAGATCCCATGATTTTGATGTTTGGTATATTGTAAGAAATGGCTATTCTGCGCCCGTAAAGGTTGAAAATGGAGTAATTGTGCCGAAGGCAAAGAATGTATGGCTACCAGGAGAAAAGAAGTTAGAGCAATTAAATGACAAGGCCATAAAGATGTTTTTTTGTTGTCTTTTCATCAATGAATTCAACAGACATAGTGCCAGCAACACTGCAAAGGAAAAATGGGATAACGTAGAAGGTACTCATGAAGACAGAAAGCAAGTAAAGAAAACAAAGTTGAGAATGCTGGAGGAATCCTATGATGCCTTTAGAATTAGTGAGAACGAAGACATCTCAGATACCACAACACGCTTCACCACGATTATTAAAGAGATGAAGAAGTTAGGGACGGTGCTCCCACAAGCAAAAATGATTGGGAAAATCCTTAGGGGACATGTTTGATGAAGAAACTTCTGTGAATCGCCCTCCCCTGTTCAAGGGCAGAAATTAGTTGCACTGGAAAGCAAGAATATGATCCTTCATGAGATCCCATGATTTTGATGTTTGGGATATTGTAAGAAATGGCTATTCTGCGCCCGCAAAGGTTGAAAATTGAGTAATTATGCCGAAGTCAAAGAATGTATGGCTAGCAGAAGAAAAGAAGTTAGAGAAATTAAATGACAAGGCCATAAAAATGATTTTCTGTAGTCTTTTCATTAATGAATTCAGCAGACATAGTCCTGCAACACTGCAAAGGAGAAATGGGATAACGTAGAAGTTACTCACGAAGACCGAAAGAAAATAAAGAAAACAAAGTTGAGAATGCTGGAGGAATCCTATGATGCCTTTAGAATTAGTGAGAACGAAGACATCTCAGATACCACAACATGCTTCCCCAAGATTATTAAAGAGATGAAGAAGCTGGGGGAGATGCTCCCACAAGCAAAAACAATTGGGAAATTCCTTAGGGGACATG
Source organism: Paratinospora sagittata (assembly GCA_035771175.1). Lineage (NCBI taxonomy): Eukaryota > Viridiplantae > Streptophyta > Magnoliopsida > Ranunculales > Menispermaceae > Paratinospora > Paratinospora sagittata. Next base: position 11,598,912 of record CM069611.1, on the reverse strand, counting down.
TTTCATGAAGAAAATTATGTGAATCACCCTCAACAGTTCAAGGACGGAAACTACTTGCACTGGAAAACAAGAATAAGATACTTCATGATATCCCATGGTCATGATGTTTGGGATATTGTAAGAAATGGCTATTTTGCACCCACGAAGGTTGAAAATGGAGTAATTGTGCCGAAGGCAATGAATGTATGACTACCCGGAGAAATTGAATGACAAGGCCATAAAAATGTTTTTCTGTAGTCTTTTCATTAATGAATTCAGCAGACATAGTGCCTGCAACACTGCAAAGAAGAAATGGGATATCGTAGAAGTTACTCATGAAGACAGAAAGCAAGTAAAGAAAACAAAGTTGAGAATGTTGGAGGAATCCTATGATGCCTTTAGAATTAATGAGAAGGAAGACATCTCAAATACCACAACACGCTTCACCAAGATTATTAAAGAGATGAAGAAGCTGGGGGAGGTGCTCCCACAAGCAAAAACAATTGGAAAATTCCTTAGGGGACATGTCTGATTAAGAAACTTCTGTGAATCGCCCACCCCTGTTCAAGGACGGAAATTACTTGCACAGGAAAACAAGAATAAGATACGTTATGATATCCCATGGTGATGATGTTTGGGA